>CM022298.1:531429633-532048222 GCA_011799875.1 Thinopyrum elongatum
GTAGGTGTTGTAACACCCCAAAAATATTTTTCCGAATATTTGAAATCTTTCCTTTAAAAATAAAAGTTTTGAAAGTCATTTTTGGTCATATCACCTTTCTTCAATTTGAAAACCTTTTCAAATTTTATTTGGGTTCTAATCTTCTTTATATATTCTGGTTGAAGAGTTTAATATTATGTGGTTAATTACTTTGGGTTTTTTTTCAAACAATTTATTTTAGCAAGAAAAGTTGGGAATAGTTAAATTTTTTTTCAAAGGAAATAACCCTTTCACCTCCTTTTAGCCCTACTAAAATCCATCCAACAAATTTTCTTCCACTCCAAATTTATCCCACAAGTCACTCACCTCATCTAGGACAGAATCCAACTCTTTCCCACCCCACAAAAATATTTTTCACCACCCAAATAAATTCCAAAGTTGGAATTCATATATTCCATCATATCTAGGGTTTACAAAGGAACCACCATTTCTACAAGGATGCCACCTCCACCAAAATTATCCCACCAAATATATGGTACCCACAACCCATTTTTCTAAAAACATGGGGTGCCACAGTTCAAAAATTTCAAATTCCACTCAATTCAAATTTGGACCAGATTCAATATTTCTGATCCAAACATATTTTTAAATGCTCCAAAAATTCCCAAACTTTGCCAGGCCCTCTCATATGCATCAACACATCACCACAAAAATCCTCAAAAATCAAAAAAATCCCTAGCACACTCTGCCATGGGATCATATGAGTGTATGTGCACTGTTCATAGCTGAATAAGATTCGGTTAATTGAATCTTCAGGGGACAGGGAGTGATCGAGCCGTGCACTGCACTCCATCCATCCTCTTCTCCTCCACGCCTTCCCTCGCCTTAAATTTGCAGCCGTGGGGCCTCCTCATCAGCTCCTCGCCGTCAACAGGCCAGAGACTGGCCGGTGCAATGGCCACCACGCTCGGCCATGGCAGGCCGAGCGGATCAGCTCGCGCCACCGGCCTCATTCACTACACCGTACCCTGCTAACCTACTTCCCTCTCAATGCGTCGCTTTCCTTCGCAGCTCCGCGCACTGACCAAACCTCTGGACCCCATCCGGCAGTCACCGGAGACGGGCACGTCCGCCGCACCCGTACACCGACCTCGCCGTGGATAAGGCACCCGAGCTCGAACTCGTCCGCGCTGACGCTTCGGGCAGCTTCCTCCACCCTCACTGACACTCACCGACCACGACCACCGCCCAAACCGACCTCGCCGACCATCATAACTCCGGCGTGATCCGAACCCCGCCGGACCGCCTCGGGATCGCCTATATAAAGGCCCCCGAGCCCCGTTCTTCTCACCCATCGCCTCCATCGCCTCCCCCACCTCCCAATTGCCCCTACACCACTCGCCCGACCTCGAGGATGTCTTCTTCTTCCCCTCCGATCACCGCTCCGCCGCCACTGTCACCGATCCGTTCATCGTCGTTACTCCACCTCAACTGCTCAAATCTTGCCAGTAGTCTTATATTCCACCAAATCATCGATTCCCCGCTTCAATTCCACTCCCCGAGCTCTCTCCGACGAGATCCCAACGCCACCGAACCACCGTCCGCCACCGTCGACCTCGCCGGCGTTCAGGTGCTTCCCGGCGACCACCACCACCTCCCTCCGACGCGGCACTCCTTCCTGGTCATGTTCCGACCATCGCCGCCTTCCAAGACCCCGGCGATCACCGCCGGCGAACGCCGTCTCCTCTCTGTTTCCGCGCGCAGGTTCAAATATTTGAACCTGACGGGTGGACCCCACCTCGCGCTTTTTCTTTTTTTTTTCTATCTAAAAACGAAGGCGTAATCTCGACTTTTACGCCTTCCGCGCTGAGAAGCGTATTTCGGCCCGAAGCGTTTTCTTTATAAACGCACAGGGACTGGCTTTTTTTACAGAAAAACCCCTGGTCTTGAAAGTTTAATAACTTTTAAACCACAACTCCGTTTGAGTTGAACTTTTTTTTGAAATTCTTATTTTTCTATCTAGTTTTTTTAGTATTTATTTAAAATTGTTTTCGGACAACTTTTTGTACTGTTACCAAATTTTTTAATTTGAGTTGATTTTGAATTTTCAGAAAAAGAAGAGGGAAACTTTGCCGAGAATTTTGAAGGGTTTTCACCTGACTACTTTGGACAAGGCAAGCATTATTGAACTTGGGATATGGTGATTGCATTTGCATTTGCATGTTGCATCGGTTGATATTGCACCATATGTGTAGTATGTCACTATCACTTGCATGCATGGTCATATCTCTTTTGCTCATAACTTGCACATCACTCAAGCAAAAGATTCTTCTGACATGGTAAAGTTGTGGAAATACGGGAGAGTGTCTCCTGCCTTGGACGTGCCGGTGGGCACGGGCCATTATGCTTGACATGGTGGTGTCTTGTAACTTAAGTGGACTATTCCGGTGATGTTAATTAACACCTCCTAAGTCGGCCTAGATCGAGTCTTGTTCCGTTACACCTAGCTGGATACCGTGCTACCACGGGTCCTTCCGCAAGGAAGGTGCGGCTGAGTAAGTTGTTAACCCCTGTCTAGGTACACACCGTACAGAGGGCCACGATGAGGGTTTCCAAAGGCCTTGGACTAAATCCTGTCATCGGGTCAGGGGGCATGGGTGTTTCCGGTTGTGACTGAGAGGGGGGCACCCCTTGTAATCCGCGCATATTAATAGTGATCCCATGCAGGACGTTGGTCTCTCCGTCTCAGAGTTTTCCTTGAACGATGCTTTGGTGATTCCTGCCATCCAGAGAGTTATTCTGGTGTGTGCTGGTCAGGTGTGTTTTCAACCCGAAGACCGTAATAGGAATTAGTCAGTGTCACGGTAGTGACTAAAGAAATCATTTACTTGTGGGTAAACAGTACACCCTCTGCAGAGTTAAAACTGTTCAAATAGCCGTGTCCTCGGTCAAAGGGCGTAGCTGGGTGGGTCAAGTGTCGGTCCCGGTATCGGTCTCCGGAGGAAATAATTAAAATGTGTCTGACTCATTTTTGCAGTATAATTATTGATACCTTGTTGCTACCTTGATTATTTTATCCTCATTAAATATTATTATGACTATGCATAATATTGAGGACTAACCGTTTCTCTCATTTTATTTTCTTCTTGAGTGTCTCAGGGGCTGGCTAGACTACCCCGGGCACTCAACTATTACTTTCAAGACCTCTCGTGGCGTCTCTCGAGTTAACAGGCGGTTTATCTCATCACTACTCTTGTGGACACCCGATTGGCATTTCTCCTCAAGTCCAACCGTGGCGTCACTTGACGCGCGACAGGCATTTGTTTTGAAGACCTCTCGTGGAGTCACTCGAGTTAACAGGCGGTTTATCTCGCCACAACTCTTGTAGACACCCGACCGGCATTTCTCTTATATTTTTTTCGGAATGTCACTTGGGCTGGCTAGACTACCCGTGGCATTCACTTGCTTTTATTTTCTTAAGAGACTGGTTATGGCTAACATGTTTTATTTTCTTCCGCATCATTTTATAATTATGTCATGACCAGGATTTTAGTCAGCATGAGCATGTGCATCCATTATATCTTTTGTTCATAATGTTTGGGAGTACATTCCAACGTACTCACTGGCTTGTCCCCGGCTATTTACTTGGCCAGACTTGGAAGAGGACGAGCTTGTGGAGAAGGATTGCGCTAGCGAGCCCGACGCTTAGAGGAGTCCTAGTCAGTCAACCTGTGAGATAGGAGACTACCACATGTATCATCCGCTGAGCTTCTACTACACCAATAAAATAGTCAAGCCTCACTCTGACGCTTGGCTTTACGTTATTGTATCAGAGATGTACCACCACCACACCACTGTCATATTCCGCCACTACCATATATTTGGTGAGTTTGTAATAATTTTGTTGAGCCTTCAGACTCAACCCTGTGTAATATTATTTGTACTAGTTATCTGTATCAAGGAAGTCCACCAGTTGTGTTGATCTTGGGGCTGGTGTGACTAGGACCTTTTCTGAGATTTATTCCCAGAAAGGGGCCCGACAAAGTGCCTCCTTATTACGCGCAAAAAAAATGATTCCTCCACCTGACAGCTGGGACCCACCACATATATCTTCGCACGCAAGGGAGTGCCTCCTTATCCTCCCTGATGGCTGGGACCCACCCGGTCGAACCGTAGGTAGGATTGTCTGTCTGGTCGCGAACGTGTACGTACATACTTGTCGATTGGTCTCTCTGCAACGATGAACCGTGGTCGAGCAAGCAGCGGCACATGTAGTAGTAGAGCCCCGACGTAGCAGTTCAGGCAGTCCCTTCTAAATTGTGTACACATACGTACAGCTAGATGCCAAAAAATACGACCACGTACATACATACGGGCGGGGTCTCGAACGCCTACTCATGCATACGTACGGCCAGGGCTCGTGTACATGGAGAGGCAGCGGGTGGCAGCAATGGCGTCGTGTTCATCGGGAGCCAACGGGCTTGGACGGAACAGCCGAAACGAGGTCTGGCATACCTCAGAACAGAGGAAACGGCCTTCTATTTGACCGCGTACGGTCGAAACAGGGTCCTGTTCATCGTGAAGGGTCTGGCATACTGCAAAACGGAGGAAACGAACTTCTGTTCGAGTGCCTACGGTCGAAACGGGGTCCTATTGATTGGGAGGGGTGTGGCCTACCACAAAACGGAGGAAATAGACTTCTGTTGGAGCGCCTACGATGAAATGGGGTCCTATTCATCCATCGTCTACCTCCTCGCTCCAGCCTCCATGAGTTACTATTCATCCACCGTCGACTTCCTCCAGCCTCCACCTGCTACTGTTCATCCATGGGATACTGTTCATCCATCCTCCATCGGCCACTGTTCATCCAGCTTCCACGGGGTCCTGTTCATCCACCCCCAACCGGCTGGGGTGCGGCGGCCTCCTCGGGGTCCTGTTCATCCAGCGGCAATGGCCGACTACCACGGGGTCTTGTTCATCCAACCCCCACCGGGAACTGTTCATCCACAGCCAACCAACCGGCTTGACTCACCATTTCTTGACTCGGCCTGTGTACCATGCACACGGTAGCAATGGTCACTGTTCATGTTGAGGCAACCCAACACCGGCTGGCTACGTCTCGCACGGGGGCTCGATCGGCTTCAGTAAACAGCAGCAGTGATCGATCACTCGGGTTTAGTTAGCAGCAGTAGCGAAGGAATCGCTCGGGTTCAGTCAGCAGCGAAGGAATCACTCGGGTTCAGTTAACAGCCAAGGGATTGATAGCTCATGTTCAGTAACGTAGCTAGTGCGATCGCTCGGGTTCAATTAGCCAACGCCTCGCACACATGCGTGTACATGAGAGAAACACACAAACCTCCATGCATCGCTCGGCCCCGACCACCCACCGTAACCGGGAGCTCCCTGATATTTTCCTCACCCTTGCTTCTACCACGATTTTTTTCGTCATGGACGGCCCATAGAATGTCATGCAGGTGCGTCCCCGGCCCGCCCAGGACAAAAAGCCCATTTTCTGTCATGATTTTTTGTGATAGAAGTAGGAGCCCACCACATCTATGATGATACATGCTTTTGTCACAATTATCGCCATAGAAGTGTCATAAGCATGACAGAAAAAAATTTCGTTCGGCCCAAACTGTCACGGATGTGTCTTACAATCCAGCTCATGTTTTGGAGTTGTTGCCGTAGTTCATTTCCTGAGAATCTCGCAACGTCATCTCGTCGAATTGTCACTGGTACACGTCGCTGCTATACAAATGGTTTTTAACCCCTTTCCGCGACGGCATTTGGAACTGTCGCCAAGTGAGTGTGGGCGATACAGGGGTCCTTCCCACACGACCCAGAAACCGTCGGGGATAGGGTGCCTTGATGCATACAGTTCTTCCTATAGAACCATTTCTGATATCTCGAATATCCCAAACGCTTCATCCTTGCTGCTCGTTTGTGCTCGCATTGCCATCGCAGTCGGAGTTTTGTGGAATTTTTTGTGACAGATTCCAAGCACGAGAGTTTTCCAGGCACGTACCAAACTGGCTCTACATTTACGATGCCTATCACATCACAAACAGTTCATGATTATAAACCGTGTACGATAGGTAGACAATCACACACATTTAGTTTTCCCGCACCGTATGTGATAGTGTCTGACAGCACAGATGCTTTGCAAATGGCAACTATGTGCATTGTTACACATGTTTCCTCTCCGGGAACCGTGTCGGATTATGATGTATATCGCACACATTGTGCTTTATTAACCGTGTGCGCCGTAATGACCTGCACACCGTACTTTCGCCCTAATTTAATTGCTGCTATTTAATATTGTACCTAATTTAAACTTGAAAGTAGGCTATAGCTTTATTCATATCCATCAGGTTGAAACAAGCAATGCATTATTCGATTCACAGGTACATTTGTTTAAGAATTACATAAGCACCAAATAAAGAATGATGAACCAGGGTTCTATACTTGTACTATTACAGATGGAAAAGAAAGAGGCGACAGACATTCTGGTTGCTGAACAAGGTGAAGCGGAATGGCCCTATTGTGCTCTCCTGGATGCAGAAGGCACGCACGACTCTAGTCCAACCCCTTGTGATGGCCGGCCGCCAATCATGTAGTTTGAGAGGTAATCTTGAGTAAACTGCTTCAGGATCCACTACAAAGGAAAAAAGATTCAGACATTGCCATCTAACACAACTCATTACGGGCAGTAAAAAGAAGGCTATAGGGTTCTTACTTACCATCCTGCAGTTCACTATTGCCTTGCATAAAGTGTAAACAAATAGTTCGATTGACATCTTTTGACCCATTTTAATAACAATCTTTATCAGTTTCCTCACTTGATGTTGGTTCATGAATATCTCATTGCCCCATACGCAGAAAGGGTCGAAGTGTGGATCTTTGGCAATGACATATGTACCTAAAAGCAACAAGTTAATATTAGAAGCTAAACAACAATTGGAAAATGATGTAGTACAAAACTCCCTCCATTCCATTATATAAGATTTTATTACATGTATATCTAGACAACATCAGAACATTAAGGTAACACTCTTCCTTGTTGCTATGTAGCCTGGGATTGCATATTTAGTCATTCAGTACAATGCATGTTGCTATGTAGCCTCAGTGTGCAGGCTTAAGCACGCTAGTTAAGCAAAACAAGAAGTGGAAAGGTGTGTTAACTGCATCAGGCATAACATTTAAAAACAAGCAAATAGTCATTCAAACTGGTATTGTGCAGGTCTAAAGTACACTAGTTATTGTAAAAAAATGAAAAGGCATGTTAACTGCAATATCCTTAACAGCAACCAAATATCGTAATTCATAGTGGTATTGCTGAAACTGTTATGATGAAATTGAACTGCACGGCAAATAGTTGCACATATAGAGCATCACATTGTGAAGAACTGAAATAAACAAGTCATAAGGCCATCTCTAGCCGATCCTTTAAAAGTTAAAGGACTAAAACCCTTAGTGGATATATATATATACTCCAGCAATTTTTGGCCTTTTCTAGTCGATCCCCTAAACTTAACGTTGTAAACTTCAATTTGATCAAGTTCAAAGCAGGTTCAACCAAAAGTAGCATGCATTCAAACATAAACATAGATAGTTTTGCATAACCAAACATAAAACATAAATTTAAACTAAGCTAAACTAATTTCGGTCGAAGTAGAGGTCGAGTCAATCCTTCCTTGTCATGTACGGTGTGCCGCGAGCCGGGTCCGGGCCGGTGCCGTCGTTGGGGTCGTTGGGGAAGGCACTCCTCCACTCGTCGAAGTCGATCTCCTTGTCCTCGGGGCCCACCTCGACGCCCTCCGTGCCGCCGTCCTTGCCGCCTTCGACCTCATCATCGGAGGAGAGCGCAATAACCTCGCCGCCCTCCGTGCTACCATCCTCGCCGCCTTCGACCTCGTCATCGGAGGAGAGCGCAATAACCTCGCCGCCCTCCGCGCCGGCAAAGATCGCCCGCTCCGCCTCCACGAGCTCCGGGTGCTGCCGGCGGAGCCCTTGCATGTAGGCCTCATCGGCTGCCTCGGCCTCGAGGCACTCCCACGCCTCGCGGTCCTCCCGCGCCATAGCTGAGCTCACCATCCCTGGCTCCGGTGGAACGAGGTCGACCGGATGTGCGCCGAAGGGGAAATTGAGCCTACCGCCGCGCCGTGGTAGCGGACCTGCCAGCGGTCGTACTCCATGGCCACGAGCTCGGCCGTGTGGAAGCTACCGAGCCACCGGCGGGTGTGGGTCTCCCGAGCTGTAATCTCGGCGACCCACATCCCCCACCGCCACTGCCGGATCCTGAGGTAGGACCTCGTCGGCTGTCGGGTCCGAGGGAGGACGGGGAAGTCCTCGAACCGGCGTAGGGGCGTGGCGGCGGGCGGATCGGGGGACCGGCCACGGCGGATCGAGGCCGCGAAGGACGACGGGGACACCTCGGCGACCACCTCGCCGGCGTCGGGCGAAAAGGCCGCGATAAACCTCTTTTTGGCCATTGGCTCCTCAAGCTCCCCGGCACATAGGCAAAGGATGAGGATGGAGGCGGTGGCGATGGCGGCGACCTACCAATGGTTTCGGGGGTGGTG
Source organism: Thinopyrum elongatum (assembly GCA_011799875.1). Taxonomy (NCBI): domain Eukaryota; kingdom Viridiplantae; phylum Streptophyta; class Magnoliopsida; order Poales; family Poaceae; genus Thinopyrum; species Thinopyrum elongatum. The sequence goes on from CM022298.1 coordinate 531,438,195, forward strand.
TGTGTCTGTGTGAGCGGAGGTTTTGGGGAGTGTGTGGTGTGTGTGGAGGGGGGCAAGGTGGTGTTTGAGGAAATACTGTGGCAACTTAAAATTTTACTAGGCGGGAGTAACAAGGCGGGGCTACTAAAAATTTGGATCAAGGGTGAGCAGATATTTTTGAGATTGTGAGGGATGCAGAGGCGGGAGTAAAATGCCGGGGCTACTGAAAATTTGAATCAAGGGACTGAAGCAGAGCGGGAGTAATAGACATCGCACACGGTCCGCACATACTAATCGTGTGCTATCAAACATTAGAACCTTCCAGGCGGTAGATATTTTTGAGATTACGAGGCAGTAATATTTTCGAGATTGCGAGGGATGCAGAGGCGGGAGTATTTGGGGAGCGAGCTAGTGTGCTTGAAACGCCGGCTGTGGACTGTAGCCAACGCACCTTCTCACGTAAGCCATAGGCGTACTATACACCGACGGTGCTCCAGGATATTTTGCACTGCATCTCACACGGTTGGTGATAATAAACTGTGTGGGATCTACTTGATTTTTCATCTTGATTTGAATTACATAATGGGGTCACAGTGACAATGGACGGTGTTTGAATTGTTTGAACTTTTATCTGTAGTGAACATGCAACTATATGTGTGTCGTAAAAGAATTGGAATTATTCAGGGTTCGTTTGGACATTTTATACATTAAATTGGTTTTCTAGCCATTTCAGGTGCACAATTCAAAATTAAACTACATGCACATGCTCCGGTGCACCAACATGGGTTGTAAAATCATATATGTGTCCATGGGTTTATGCTTATGTCCCATGCAAGAAATGGGGATGAATTTTGAACACCACGGCACCGTGGCTCTCCGGCAAACGTCGATGTACTTGCTTTTGTAATTCTAGTAAATCCAAAAGTCATCCGAAATTCATGAAACTTGGCATGCTATCATGGAGCGGCATCAACATGTCGTGGTAAAATTTTTGTCCCATTTGGGGCAGGTTTGGGTATAAGCTTCTCACAAACCAGAGTTTCTCACAACAAGTGTGATGGTTTCGGTAGGGAACGTTTCACCTTTCTGGATGAAACGATATCCGTTGCCTCTTCTTGATTTCAATTTTTTTTCTAGTGTCAACATAGAACAACAGGAGTGTTGTGTTAATTTTTGGAATATTTCGGGGTTCGTTTTGACATTTTTATACATTAATTGAGTTTTCAATGCATTTATGTGCATAATTCAAATTTGAACTACATGCACATGCTCTAATGCATCTAAATTGGTTGAAAATTCAAACCCGTGTCCTTGGTTGCATGCTTAGGTCCCATGCAAGAAATGGGGATGAATTTTGAACACCACGGCACCGTGGCTCTCCGGCAAACATCGACGTACTTGCTTTTGTAATTCTAGTAAATCCAAAAGTCATCCGAAATTCATGAAACTTGGCATGCTATCATGGAGAGGCATCAACATGCCGTGGTAATTTTTTTGTCCCATTTGGGGCAGGTTTGGGTATAAACTTCTCACAAACCAGAGCTTCTCACAACAAGCCTGATGGTTTTGGTAGGGAACGTGCCACCTTTGGGGACGAAACGATATTCGTTGCCTCTTATTGCTTTCAAAAAAATTCTAGTGTCAACATAGAACAACAGGAGTGTTGTGTTAAGTTTTGGAATTTTTCGGGGTTCGTTTGGACATTTTTATAGATTAACTGGGTTTTCTAGGCAGTTTATGTGCGTAATTCAAATTTGAACTACATGCACATGCTCCATTTCATATAAATTGGTTGAAAAATCAAATCTGTGTCCTTGGGTGCATGCTTAGGTCCCATGCAAGAAATGGGAATGAATTTCAAACACCAGGGCACTGTTGATTGCCGGCAAAACGTTGAGATACTTGGTTTTTAAATTCTAGTAAATCCAAAACTAGTCTGAAATTCATGAAACTTGGCATGCTATCATGGAGCGGCATCAACATGCCGTTGTAAAATTTTTGTCCCATTTGGGGCAGGTTTGGGTATAAGCTTCTCACAAACCAGAGCTTCTCACAACAAGCCTGATGGTTTCGGTAGGGAACGTGCCACCTTTGGGGATGAAACGATATCCGTTGCCTCTTATTGCTTTCAAAAAATTTCTAGTGTCAACATAGAACAACAGGAATGTTGCGTTAAGTTTTGGAATTTTTCGGGGTTCGTTTGGACATTTTTATACATTAACTGGGTTTTCTAGGCATTTTCTGTGCATAATTCAAATTTGAAATACATGCACATGCTCCAGTGCATATAAATTGGTTGAAAAATCAAATCTGTGTCTTTGGGTGCATGCTTTGGTCCCATGCAAGAAATGGGAATGAAATTCAAACATCTGGGCGTCGTGGCTCGGCCGGAAAGATTGAGAAACTTGGTTTTTTAATTCCTGTAAATCCAAAACATGCCTGAAAATCATGAAACTTGGCATGGTGTCATGACATGGCACCAACATGCTGTGGTAATTTTTCTGTCCGATTTGCGAAGGCGCACACATTAACAATCAACAAAGTCATTTTGGAACAAGTGCTATCACGTTACAAATCGGAAACACAACTATTATTGAAACCGTGGGCGTTCTACTTACCAATTACGTGTCACCACACGTCCCCTTTTTTTATTGGCTAGGAGGTGCCGTGCGGGGTAGCTATTTGAGTACGGGACGCGTGCGATCAGACCCCTGTGCGTGCTCATCGGGAGGAGAGCCCTTTGACCTCTATCCATCGCGCACCTCCCTCCCCACGTCTCCATTAATGGCGCCCGAGCCCCTGTTTCACGGCGTGGCTATGTCTCACTGGACTGAGATTTAAGAGATAAAAATAAAAATCTGAAAAGAAAGTTTTGCACGGATCTTGATGTAAGATCCGACGGACCTATATAGCATCGACTGCGACTTATAGCAAGCATGATGAATATAAGGACGATGACAGTGGATAATAATTGTCTTACATATTTAGGAACATAATTAAAAAAAGCCAAGAACACATCTTGTTCCAAGAACCGTGCGCGCTCGTTATTACCATCGTGCACGCTTCTTTTAATTAGAATGTGTGCCCGTCTAGCGCACACACGTTGATCTATCTATCTGTTTCTGTTTGTTGTGGCTAATCGCAAACAGTTCATCCGTGTGAAGTGTATGCGATCAATCGCAGACACTTTGATCTGGCTGACCGTTTCTTTTCTGTTGCCTAATCGCAAACAGTTAATCCTTCTGAAGCATATGCCCTCAATCGCACACACCTTTATGTAGCTGCCCGTTTCTGTTGTTCCGCCTCATCACAAACAGTTAATCCGAGTGAACTGTATGCCGTATATCGCACACGCCTTCATCTGGCTGCCCGTTTTCGTTCTTCTTCCTCATCGCAAATAGTTCATTGAACTGAACTATATGCCCTGTATCGCACACGCAACCAAAATCTGAACCGTGTTTGATGCATCCGTCATCGCAAAACGTTTTGCACCTTTTTTGACGGTTTTTTTACACCACCGTTTGCGATTATTGCATCGCACACAGTTTCATCGAAGGGTCTCTGATCATAGTGTCGCGTTAGCAGCATCCTGCAGTAGTGTGTGTTGCAAACTTTCTTTTCCAGACATGCAGAGTCTGAAGTATCCTATTACCAACCAGATCTGAATCCCAGGCAGATAAGATGGTTGGAACTATCCCAAGATCCATGATGTAGGCTCCGGCAAGGTTGATGTTTTGGCCGACACACCTAGCCGGAAGATCTATTATTGTAGATTCTTGATATAGCAATTTGACCATCTTCTCCATGAGGATTTCGTGCGACTTATCTTAGAAGTTATTCCTTATGGATCCGTTGTATTTACAAAGTCCGAACATTACTTGATGACCATGTCAATGCTGTTTTGAAGCATGGTCGTGGTGTCTAGTACATCAAGGAGAACATTAGAAGCAGAGTGCTAAATGTCTCTCAGTCGATCATCCCGGTTTTGTTCCTTGGCATTGCTAAGGACAAATCTGAGAAAGTGATGTCCTCCTTTGTATCTGCATCCTCCATCGTTATTCATAATGGTAGTATGATGTGTTGCTAGGATCCTCGGCACGGATGTTGGTAAAATCCTGATGAATATGGAAATACTCAAGTTCTTGAAAGCATGCTCAGACACTAGGTTATATCCTCAGTATCATGTGGAATGTGCCTTCCATTTGCCGATTGTTCTATAACCATAGCTTCCATTTCATTCTGAGCATGCCGTTTCTTTGAACTCCTTAAAACGATCATTTGTGAATTGCCTTAGGATGGTATGAAGAGTTTCAATGATCTATGTATCAAAAGTATATCTTTTTTCCACTTAAGGGAATAATTCTATGAGACACCTTCCCTAAGGTGTCCCGTTATGGAATCTGGCAATTATCTCCTTGCTACTTTGAAACCATGCACCATCTTACTCAAGCGTGGAATTGTTGCCTACCATCTTGAACCTTCATCATCTGTCTCTTTTCCATCACCCCGGATGTGCGTTTTACTTCTCAACTCGAGGGATGTTTCAACGTCTCCTTCCGGGAGTTGCTCGATCTTTGAGAAGATCGATTCTTTAGAGTTTCCCTTTGTTCTCGTTGTCATGTTGGATGTAGTTCTCAGAGCAGAGGCGTCAAAATCTACATGATGCAATGAATCAACGTTCTTATGTAGTGCAATCTAGATCGTGAAGATTGTGTTTGCTTTGTGACCCCTCTTCCTCTTACCCTACGCTTGAATCTCGGGATGAGATTCTTGTTCAGTGGGGGTGAGTTGTCGCAGCCCTAGAATTTGCTTGTAGTTAGTTGCATTAGTGAGCATCATCATGCATCATGTTAATTCAAAGAAAATTGAATTGGGGAAATTTCCAGAAGCCTCAGAATATATTTTGAAATGATCAACCAAAAATTTCTTCAAATGATCCCAAGGAAATGTTCCTTTTTAACTTTGAAAAATATTGGCAGGAATAAAATTCAAACCAATATTTTTGGAAGTTCAAAAGTATTTATCTTGGGCCATTGAGTTAAATCCTATAGTATTTGAATTAGGTTTATATTCATAATAACTAGTTTATGAATCCAATAATTCTAAAAAATGGAGAGTGGCTCTGAATATATTATATCTAGCCACATGATAATTTCCAGAAGCTACAAAAATGATTTAGTCCTAAAACCAAATCAAAATAGAGAGAAAAATAATAAAAAACAGGAACAAAAACAAGGGCAGAAACAATCACCTGTAGCCCAACACTGTGTGGCCCAGCCCACCGGAGCCCAGCACGCCTAGAGCTTCTTCAACCTTCTGCCAGAAGGAGAAGGAGCTCGCTATCGAGCGCACAACCGAACGCGGCCACCTCCTGCTTGCCTCCCTGAGCCTATCCAGTGCACCGCGGCAATGCCCTCGACCCCCTCTGCCTCTCCGCTCTCTCTGGGCTTCGCCCCTCTCCTCTAACCCTCAAACCCAAGAGAACCCGAGTGCAACGCCGGCCACTGTTTCTTACCCGCGTAGCCACCGCCGTTGCCTCTCCTCACCGACATGTCCCTGAGCTCCGCCATGACCTCCTAATCCTCTCCATCGAGTCACGCTTCTCCGGACGCCATGGAATGCCTCCAAGCCGCCGTCTTCTTCCTCGAGATGCCGAACGCCGCCACCATCGATTCGTCGTCGCAGAGGCCTCCCCGAGCCAGCTGAGACTTCCGGCAAATTCACTGTGAGCTCGCCGTCATTTTCCCTTCCCTCTCTCTCTCTTGCGGTTGCCCCTAGCTAGCATCCCCACCTTGGTCGAATGCCGTCGTCCGCCATTGCCATCGTGCTGCTGCTGTAGTCCTCTCCGGACCAAACCGAGCATGTGCGCGAGCTCCTGGAGCTTCCCCAATACTCTGGTGCTGCTTTACTCGCTTGCTAGGAAGCCACAGCCTCGCCCCCACGCAAGCCCGAGCGCCACCACCACCAAACCTCGTCGCCGGCATCGATTCCGATGACCCCGTGACCTCCCACTTTGGCCCTTTGGATGCGCGCGAGGAGGGGCTTCCTCCTGGTGCCCTCAGCACGCCATTCCATCGCCCGTGGCGCAACTCCGGTGGACCTCCGTCAACGGCTGTGGTCGCCGACGGCCTAACCCCGGCCGGCTGACGTGGCTCCATCATTAGCCGCTAATGATGCCACTAATTAAACCCCACAGTCACTGACACTAGACCCCACTGAATAACTAATCCCCGGTTTAAAATAAACCCTTTTAGGTAAAGCCACAGACACTGACAGGCGGGTCCCGCCGGTCAGGTTTGACCTGGACCGGGTTGCTGACTAGCTGACGCCAGCATGACACAGTGCTGATGTCATAAACCCCTTTCCTGGTTTTTCTTATTTCTTAAATGATTTGGAAATTCCAGAAAATAATCTAAACTTCAAAAATTCATAGAAATTTAACCGTAACTCCAATGGAAATAAATTATATATGAAAAATGATTAGAAAAATCCAAAGAATCTATCTATGCCATGTTCATGCATGTTTGAGCAAGTTAACATCACCAACTAGGACAATTCATGGTTATGGAATATTTGGTAATTAGTTTTGGAGTTGGAATTTGCTATATATTTGAATTCCACTTCAATTAATATGACTAACTATTGCATTAGCTCAGTTCAGCACCTTAACTTGTCATGCCATTCATTTGTTGTGCATTGCATTGAATGTGCTCCCTTTTCTTGTTTGCCGGTGTGTGTTCCCTTTCGGTAGGCGTTGTTCCGATGATGTGATCGTTGACACTGATGAAGTGCAGTTCCTATTCAGAAGTGCCAGGCAAGCAAACCCCCCTTGATCACTCCGATACAATCCCACTCTCTCGCTCCTGCTCTCTTTTACTGCATTAGGACAACAACGATTCAACTGTTACATGTTGCGGTAGTTGAACCCATTCCTCTGCATGACCTGTCTTTGCCACAGTAACTAATTGAAACCCACTAGCATGAGTAGGAGTTGTTTGAACCATGATGTGCCTACTAATTCATGCTTGCTTATTATGCCTGCTATTCTTAGAGTTGTGTATGGTCTGATTCATCTCGGATGGATTGGAATGGAGGTGAACATGTCCTATTGTTGAGAGCTAAGTGTGTGAACATGATTTGGTAAAGGTAGCGATGAGAGGCCGTGTAGGAGTACATGGTGGGTTGTCTCATTGAAACCGTTCTCAGGAACTGAGGTCTGTGTTTGTGATCCAAGACCGTTACTACCACACATTGGGTTCCGGTAACTCGACCCCTCTCGGCTTATTAATCGCCTCGACCTTTGTCCAGGAGTTGCAACTAGTTTCTGGTGTTTGTAGGTTGTGTTAGTAGTCTACCAAGTGGCACCCGGTACAAGTGGGCTTGGGATAGACTAGGCACCGTGGCACGGTGTACCAAGCGTAGTTCCATCCGGCGAGGTGGGCTTGGGAACCCTGCACACATCGTTTGAGGCCGTGATGGAAACTTCGGCCAAACTTCCTTTGCGGGTTCAGCCTCGGATAGGCGATAAACCTGGACTAGAGTCTTGTGTGGTTAGTCAGGTTCGTGGCCAACACCCTCACCAGGCTTCCACTTGAAGGTTGCCGAGATACATTACGTGTACATGGTGGTAAGTGGCAAGAGTGTGTGTCAAGAAGTACACCCCTGCAGGGTTATAAATGATCTATTCGAATAGCCGCGTTCGCGGATATGGACTACTTGGAAAGCTTATATGGTTCTTAGATAACTTGAAGTGGATACTCTAAAATGCGCAAGATAAGTGTGAGTGCTATGGATGTCCTTCTTGTACGGAGACGGGAGCGGATCCATAGTGGTGTATTGATATGGTGAATATATGGACTCGTGTGCGCCACCTCAAAATATGCTGGTAGACATAGTACAGGTTAGCCACCGAGTCAAAGCTGGCTTGCTACAGTTAAACTTCACCACCCCTTTGTTGACATTCATGCATATGTAGCTAGTTCTGATGTAAGTCTTGTTGAGTATATTTTACTCACGTTTGCTTAATTTATGTTTTTGCAGAGAGACTTCAGTCTCATTAGTAGTTCTACGTGGACTTCGATGAGTAGTTTGTTACATCGGCTATGATCTTGTACCCTTGGGAGGGTCTTGTAGTTAGTTAGGCTTCTCAGCCTTTTTCATTTGTAGTTGTCTGTACTCAGACATGTTATGCTTCTGTTGCTTGTATGCTTTGTATGATGGGTCATGTGACCCCTGTTTGTAATATCATGTTATGTATGGCTCCTCAGAGCCTTTTAAATAAATACTTTGAGTCGTAGGGTTATGTTGTGATGCCATGTTGTATCTGTACATATCGAGCATGTTGTGTGTATGTTATTGAAATGCTTTGGTATGTGTGGGGTCCGACACCTAGTAGTTTATTCTTGGTAGCCTTCCTTATGGGGAAATGTGTCCTAGTGGTTCCACCTGAACACATGGATTGATCGGCATGTGTCCTTCTTTGCTGCTGTGTCTGTCCCTACGGGGAAATGTCACGCGGTGTTTTACTGGAGTCCTCGTAGCTTGCTACAAGTCGGTTACACTCGTTGCTGACCGACACATGCATTGTTGGGTCATGTATGCCTGTCCCCGTAAGTTTGTGCCACCTTGGGTTTATGACTAGTCATGTCGGCCCGGGTTCTCTGCCATATGGATGCTAGCGACACAATCATATACATGAACCAAAAGGCGCAAACGGTCCCGGCCTAGGTAAGGCTGCAGCCGTGGGAATAACGTGCGCGAGGCCGCAAAGTGATATGATGTTTTACATGCTGGATCGGTGTGTCTTAGGATCGGGGTCCTCACAATATCATCTATCAAGCTATCGAAAGCACAATCTTGGTTAGAGTACTGAGTAGAAGGCATTACTTGGTCGTATACTAAACTAAGCGGTATTTCCTGCCCATCGAGCCCCACGGGTCCAACTCGAGCCATATGTTCAGGTTCGAGCTTGGTAAACCGGGTCTTCACCATGGCCCAGGCCTCACGCGCTCCTTCCCGGCAGACAGATTTCTTCCACAATTCAAAGCGTAGCCTCGCTCCTTTAAAGTGGTTTGCCAGTTTAGCCATGCTTTCTGGCGACACTTCTGTCGGCCATAATGCCTTAACCATGCTTTTCATGGCCTTCCGGGCTCTCTCGTGCGTTTTGATCAGCTCCTTCAAAAGATTCCCACTAAAGGAACTGACCTCCTCTTCCGGCCGTCCTGTCAGGAGACCTAGCAAACAGGCGCGGCATGTTTCTGTCAAAATATTGTGATCATCCACATACATGTAAGATTGAATTCTTCACTTACTGAATATGCCGCCTTTTAGCTTCTAGTTCTCCTCCTGGGCTTGCACCAACTGAGATTTTAAACTCTCGATTTCTTCGGCTTGCTGCTGATTTTCTGCCCTGAGCTTATTCTTCTCCTCATGACTTTGTGTCGGAACTCATTTACCAGCCTCAGGATGCGACTCCGCACGCCGCTGGGATTCTCTGGCCGCCTCCAGGTCCTTCTGCAATTGGCCCATGGATTCGGTGGCTACAGGGACAGTATGGTGTTATAAGCAAGAAACGCCATACAACTTTTAAAGCATTCTAAAGCTTCCCCGCTTACCATGAGTTCCGCTGGTGTCTTTCTTAGCCACCTCCAGTTCGGCTCTAGTATTGGCCAACTGTGTTCGGCTCAGCTCGAGGTCTTCGGACAACTTGTTATTCTGCTCCCTCGTGACCTACAAACTGAAAGCAATATATGGTTACAGATCCTTAATTCGGTCGTCCCGCCCAAATTAAGGCTCGAGGGCTACTAGCTTAGGATCTACGATCTGTTCCGAAGACATTTATCTCGCACCTGCACATTGCAGGACAGAAGACCGGCGATCCCTTCAAGCCCCATTCGGGCCACTGCAAGGTACGCATCCACGAATTAAATGCATTGAATTCTTGGTCGGTAAAGGTGGTGTGGCGCAAGGACTAAGAGCAACTCTTTTGATGGTTCTGAACACATCACCTCTGAGCGAGGGGAGCGGTCATTCCCGCTCCAGCGGTGGCTTTCCGCTTGGATGTCCCATTGTGGGCCAAGGCCGGCATATCCCGCGCTGCTTCCGCAGTCGTTCAGCGCGCAGTACGGCGACCCTTGGGAGTAGAAGTCAGCACACTTAGGGCGGTGCGGGGCGAGCGCCCTGGTCGGGAAAAGGTCTTCTGTTCACTTACTGTGGAGGAAGGAAGGGCCCCAGGGTGGCGGCTGTCAAGGCAACCTTGGTGCCATTAAGGCTTTCCTGATAAAAGACCCCGTCTTCAAAATCGATCGACGTCTCCGGATCGTCATGATACCTAGGGTCGTCATCACGGGAATGATTCTCCGGTTGAGGAGGGGGCCAGCGGACGGAGTCGACCTGACGTCTCCAACTCTGTTTAAGAAGGGAATGCATTCGGTAAATGTTTGGGCACAATCTCCGAACTAAAAGCAAAGGACTAAACTTACCCATTCTGCCGGATTGTAGCTGGAACACCCCTCTCAGATACCTAACCAAGCAAAATCTTCCTTCTCTCCTTTGAAGAGGTCGGCTAGCATTTTTTCCTTAGCCGCTTGATTGTCCAGCCCTTGTCGCTTGTAACGGATCACGTTGCTCATCCCGTTGTAACACCACATAGGATGTGACCTCTGCTGAAGGGGATGTATGCACCGAGCTATGGCAACGGCCATTACATCAATCATGGTCAGTTTACTATGGGCCAGCAGCCAAATTTTGGTGGCCAAAAGTTGCACCTCCGCACTATCTTCTTGGGAAGGACTCTTGGGGCACCAGTTGAACCGCTTCTTTAGCGGGGCGCTTGATTATTCGGGCAGCCCCCTCTGGACTGGGTCGGAAAGGGGGACATCTTCTATATAGAACCACTCCGAGGTCCATTCCTCGGGATCTTTTCGTGGGGTCCCAATGGGATACCCTGTCCCGGCTATACGCCACACCTCTGCTCCGCCTACTTAAAAAATGGACCCTCCACGGGTGCGAGGGACGAGGCAGAAATATTTTCTCCACAAATCAAAGTGGGCCTCGCAGCTCAGGAATATCTCGCAAAGTGCCACAAAGCCAAAAATATGCAGTATGGATCCTGGGGTGAGGTGGTGGAGCTGGATCCCATAAAATTCTAATAACCCCCGTAAGAAAGGGTGAATGGGAAAGCCTAGGCCTTGTACAAGGAAAGGGTATGAAGCATACCCTCTCTTCCTTGCTTGGGGCAGGGAAGTTCTCGGCGAACGCTTGGCCACCCATGGAGATCAATCCGGCGCGGGCGGAAACAAGTTCCGCTGCAGGGAGATATCCTTGTGTCTGTAGATTGCTCAGCCGAAGGCGTGAGATGGAGCAGCTCGCCCAGTCACCTGGAAGGGGACCGTGAGGTCATGAAGAAGAGCCCGGGGCATCGATCATGGAGTCTAAAATTTCTCAGGCGTTGGCTTCTGGGGGGAGGACGGGTGAGTCGTTCCCCGTGCCTTTGGATCTATAAATAGGCATTTCGTCCTAAAAACTAAAAGGACGGGTCTGCAAAAAAGGTGGCATTGGGCCATTTGCCTTCTAAAAGGGCGCACGACAGTCAAAGTTTGCCCTTGCCTTGAGGAAAGCATTAACTCTGATGGCCCCATCGTGTTCTGGTGAGGTCATCAAATTCCGGATTGTCAAAACCGACTGAGCACAAATGCAGCATTGATACGGATCACGCTGGGCGGCCAACCTCCAACGTTAATCCGGATTCCGGGTAGTATTTAGCAAGGGAACACTGCTCCGAACGATACAAGGAAGGGTCAAGAACTCACCTCACAAGCCAAAGATTTGAAGCACGCTAGATGGCAATCCCGGCATTGGAGGCTAGTTCGGGGGCTACTAAGGGAGTCCTGGATTAAGGGGTCCTCGGGCCGCCGGCCCATTGCTTATGGGCCGGATTGATGGGCTACTATGGAGACAAGCTAGGGCATGGACCCATGACCGCATAGGAGATCTTCGGAGCCATGGTGTGCCCTCCATGTCAAGATTTAGCGTGATCTTTCCTTTGTTGTAATCGACTATATGTAACCCTAACCCTATTGGTGTCTATATAAAACAAAGGGTTTTAGTCCGTAGGGCTAGAGCAACATCCAATACCCCATCAACCTACACTACAAAAAAAACCACTTCTGTGATGATACGTCTTTGTCACAGTAAGTCACGTTTTCTGTCATGCATGTACATCCATGACGATTTTATGACAGAATCAAGATAGTCATACCTGTGCTATCGTAGAAGTGTTCCATCCATGACAATACCAAAATTATCATCGCAGAAGTGTTCACTTCCATGACGATAAATGATGTGTCATGGAAGTGCTTTCGTCAAGGGTAACCGACACGTGGCATCCATCGTAACGGGTTGCCGTTAAGCTATCGGGTCCGGTTTTGGATCCGATAACCCGTTAACAGCAACGACCAATGGCGATTTTCCACGTGTAAAATTCTCATCGGCTACAGCAACCACATGTCAGCACCGCGAAAGGACAGATGTCAATCGCCCAATGGACAGGAGGTGCCTATGATACGTCGACATGTGGCAAGGCCCAACAGTGGCCCATTTAGGTTAAAAAGGCTGGCCCAGTCAAAATTAGCGGGCTGGCCCATTAATGACCTACTTGCAGACGACCCATTCACAGTTAAGGCCCATACGGCTAGTGTCCAATCGGCCCGTCAACGGCCCGTTCTAGACTTGTCATCATTGTGGCCCATGGTCACTTCTGGCCCGTTAAAAGTCCGCTAAGTATTTGGGCTGAATTACGGCCCGGTGTGTTTCCGGCCTATTAAAGGTCCTACTTCATTTTGGCCCATTTATCGGCCATTGAAACTTTCGGCCCATAAACTACCATGAAGGAATTGGGTCATATTTGGCCATGTCTGACATTCGGCCTGTTAGAGGCCCACTGTAGATTTGGGCCACTTCCAGCCTGTTGTGTTTTTCGGCCTGTTAACGTCGGACGAAATCCATGGGCCACATGTGGCACAATGTCACATCGGGCCTATTAACGGCCCATATAAAACTGATACTAATCAAGCCCGACCGCACTTCTAGCCTGGTAAAGGCCCGTGTAGTAGGTCGGCGCATTTTTGGCCGGTCTGAATTTCGGCTTGTGAACGATCCGCATTGTAAATGGGCCACCACGAGCTGAGATACATTTCGGCCTGCTAATGACCAGTGGGTTATTTGGCACAAGCAGGGCCCAATCTCACTTTCGGCCTATCAAAGGCCCATGTTATTTATGGGCTCGAGATATTTACACATGTTAAAGGCCTGTTGTTACTGAGGGCCCAAATTATGTTTAGGCCTGTTAAAGGCCCACTGTGGGCACAAGCCTACCAAAAATAAGAAAGCTTATGCTGATTTAGGCCCAGATATTTTCAGTGGGCTACATGCAAATTACGACCCATAATCATTTTTAGCCCAATTGGAATTATGGGCCCGAGGAATGTTGTCATGTTGGGCTCCTACGAAGCTTTCGGCCGAATACATTACTAAGATAAACCTACACTATACAAAAATAGCGTCATAATTTCTACAGCCTTTGGCAGCACGATAAATGTTGTATCACAACAAAATAAATTCCAGCCATACAATAAAAGCCCTGTTGGCATAAAGTTTACAGTCCTTGCAGATAAAAGCACCATCAGATGTATAGAAGCACAGATCATTTGACCTGAGTGCTAATGTTTCAGGTTGTAGAATCTTATGGAGCAGCATGATCTTCCCTTTCTTTCCACCATTGCTCTTGAACAATGAAGCAAATGTCTGATAGTCTGGTTTCAAAACCATTCATATCTTGACGACATTTGTCAACCACTATTCTTGTTTCCGAAATGGCCTCCATTAGGGATTGGACTTGTGTCTGGAGCACAGATATATCACTCTGTCTAGGCGGAAGATTTTGTTCAGTAGGCGATTTGGATGAGGTTACCTTGACAACCAACCCAGAAATACGCAGGAAGGTGCTTTTTGCACTGTTAGTGGAGAGATACTGACGCACTGCAGCAAGAGGTTACATTGTGCCTGTGGTAGCCTTGTCACCTTCAGGTGGTTGTGGTTGTTTAATCATTTGTGTCATAGCTTGCTGAAAGTTTGAACTTGTAGATTAGTGTACAGATAAGTTACTAATGATACTAAAACAAACAAAGTAGGTTTCACGTTTATACATAACTTATTTTGGTGAACTACTGTAAAACATTAGCATGTATTGTAGTGCCAACTACATAATAAAATCACTTTCGGAACATATGTCCATGTAGCATGCCTACAGTATTGTCTATTTCCTCACATTCGCTGACATCTAAGGATAAAGAGACATGGTTTAAAGTAGGATGATCATAGTATGACATCATTCATATCATGGGCAAACAGATATCAAACAAACAGGCTATTGTATCATTGTGTGGGCACGTGAACATCACAACTAGATTACAGATCAAGACCAAAAGAATATCCTTCCTCTCTTTTAAACCGTGTAAGGTGAAATGGTACATTAAGACAACTATATAGAGTAACTGACATTGGCTGCAAACCAAGCAGTTAAATGAACACGTCACAGTAAAAAGCAGTTCAAAGGCAGGAGGAGTAAGGACTTATAAGAGCGGCTTGAATTGGTGTGCTCATGCCCTTCATCTTGCTGGTGTCGCAATCCTTGAAGATTTGCACTACATTTGGTTCAGGTTCTTTTTGGTCCGCACGGGCTTTCCTCTGTATTTGGAACAAGTCAATATAGATATGATAATATGGCACAGAAAAAAGAAGGAACTAGCAGCTATTTACAAGAGCCTCGTAGTGTGCAATATAGCTACGAGATCCTGTTGTCTGTTGGAATTTCACTTTAGAATGGTTGGTCTTGTTCTTCAAACAGTTAGCCTAGAAGAAGATACACTTGTAAGGCACATACGTAAATCTGAGTTCAATATGTGATCTGATCAAATACATATACCCTACCTGATACTTTGGATCAGACCAGTGTTTAACAAGGGTTGTCCAGTCTTGATCTGTAATATATTCCACTGGAGATGTTTGGGCGATTTCATTGTTAGCCTTGCCTTTAAAGTGAGTTTTTCTAAGGTGATACCGATACTGTCGCAGACCAGACTTAAAAACATGAGTGCATGCTTGTTTAGTTGCATCATCTTCCGAATCCAACTTGAACCTCATCTGTTGAAAAAAGAATGTGAGTCTTATTAGGAGGAAGCTAGAAAGTATGGGACAGAGCAAGACAATATTACAAATTGCGATGAACAACATTACTTACGAATAAATGGTTAAGGAAGGTGTTAAACTGGGTATCGTCTTTCTCATTCCTGTACTGGATCCACGTTGGGAGGATACGTGCATGACACCTAACGGCAACGACTGCCTCTGATACTAACTTGGCTGACTCGGTAGCATCACGTGGCCTTTTTAAACCTGCCTCAAAATGGATCTCCATTCTTCCTCCTTTAGATTTTGTTAATCGGTCAAGCATTATCCCTGATGTCTGTTTCCACTTGCGCCGTGGTGCTAGTTCAACAAGGAATATGGAAAGTGTTAGTGCACATCAAACTATGAGAGTACATATAAAGGAGCATGCAACTGCAACTTGACTCGGTCAGGTACCATCTTGGTATTGATGCTCAGGAGGTTCATCTGATCTTGCTAAGTCCTGTTGTGTCAGCAGTGCTTTAGAAGTAGTGTTAGGTGTGAAGGCAGCTTGGGAATAGGTCAGTTGCAGAGCAAACGAACGAGTAACCCATTGAGATCCTGGTACAGTTGAAGGGGATGCTGCAGCTAGTGGAGCAGGTGATACTGTGTTTGTAGATTTAGCCGGTGGACTTGGACCTTCTACTTCACTATAAGTACCAGCAGAATCTCGAGGGACGATCCTTTTCCATTGCACCCGACGAGTAACACCATTCCCTACAGTATTCTTTTCCTTGCTCTTTTTTGACTTTGCCATGTCAAGCCGTACCCACAACACAAAAGAATAAAATTGCTCTTCAGAACTCATTGATGCATGATACAGACAAGCAATACTTTGATGTAAGACAACTGTATGAGGAGTATGGAATATGTAAGAAAAACAGGATGGCGTGACATATTCATAGCTACGATGTGTAAACTAAGCAGAAGGATTTTCAAGAAAATAGAAGTAATGCAAGCTAGACACCATATGAAAGATGCAACCAATATCACTCTGCCAAGTTAAAAGTGTCGTGTCATAAGTGGCATTTCAAAAAAATAGAAGCAGTACAACCTAAAAATCAATGCAAGATGCAACCACTATCACACTGCCAAGTTAAAAGCGTCCAATCATGAGTGATTGATGTGGGATACACAACAATAGTACTTTGATGTAAGAACATGGTATGATAGATAGATGCAGTGTATTCTAGACACAGAAAGGCATGTCATATGCACATGTATAACGTATAAACTCAGCAGGTGCAATTTAATCAAAATAGAAGAAATACAAGATAGACAACATATGCAACATGAAACCAATTATCACACTGTCAACTTAGAGCAAGCACGTGTGATGGTGGAGTACGGGAGATGAACTCATCATGTAGACTTGGGACTTCAACTGCATTAGTAGTAGCAGTGGCAAATCTAGAGAGTCTCCGTTTGCGTCGGTCCGGAGGACCACCAACATCCCCTAACTTACTCTTTTCCTTCCTCTTTTTTGATATTGCCTTCTTAAGTCAAAACCACAAGAAGATGAATAAAATTAGCTCTGCATAACTGGTTGATGCATGATACAGATGAACACTACTTTGATGTAAGGCAAGCGCATGATAGGAGGATGGAACATATACAAAAAAACGACAGCATTGCATATTCACACGTACGATAGGAGGATGGAATATGCATGAAAAACAGTAAGCAGAAGGCATTTCAACAAAATTAGAAGAAATGAAAGCTAGGCACCATATGAACATGCAACCAATATCACTCTAACAGGTAAAAAGTGTCTTGTCATAAGTGCCATTTCAACAAATTAGAAGCAGTACAAGCTAGAAGACAATGCAAGATGCAACCTACATCACACTCCCAAGTTAAATGTGTCTTATGGGTAAGTGATTGTTGCAGGTATAAGTTGTAAGATACGCAGATGCAATTCAACAAAATTAGAAGCAATACAAAGTAAACATCATACGGAACACGCAACCACATATAACAGTGCCAAGTTAGAGCAAGCACCTGTGATGGTGGAGTAGGGGAGATGTGCTCATCATCTACACAGCTACATTGACTGTCCAGCCTTGTGTTGTCTTGCGAATCTTGTTGGGAGGATGGCGGAGTAGAATCTGTACAGACCCTCTGTTTGAGTTGCTCCGAAGGACCACCATCATCCACTGCCTTACTAATTTCCTTTAGTTGTATTGATTTTGCATTGTGAAGTCAAACCGATAAGAAAAAGGAATAAAATTTGCTCTTCAGGACTCATTCATGCATGATACTGACAAACACTACTCGGATGAATGGCAAACACGTGATATGAGGATGGAATATGTATGAAAAACAGGATGGCGTGACATATTCAGACCTATTGTGTGGTAACTAAGCAGAAGGCATTTCAACAAATTAGAAGCACTACAAGCTAGACACCATATGAAAGATGCAACCCATATCACTCTGCCAAGTTCAAACTGTCTAGCATTTCAACAAATTAGAAGCAGTACATGCTAGAAATCATATGCAAGATGCAACCAATATCACAATGGTGACTTAAAGGTGCCTCATCATAAGTGACTGAAGCGGGATACGCAAGAACAGTAGTCTGATGTAAGAACATGGTGTGATCAGATATAGTATGTTCTAGAAACAGGAACACGTGTCATATTCGTAGGTATGATGTGTAAAGTAAGCAGATGCAATACAACAGAGTTAGAAGCAATACAAGCTAGACATCATACGCAACATGCAACCACATATAATAGTGCCAAGTTAGAGCAAACACCTATGATGGTGGAGTAGGGGAGATGTGCTCATCATCTGCACAGCTACGTTGACTGTCTAGCCTTGCGTTGTCTTGCGAATCTTGTTGGGAGGATGGCGTAGTAGAATCTATAGAGACCCTCTGTTTCAGTTGCTTGGAACACTGGTACAACGAGGTGCTATACAAATGTTTTTTAACTCCTTTCCGCGAAGGCGTTTTGAACCGTCGCCTAGTGAGTGACTGGCGATAGGGGGGTCCTTCCCACATGACCCAAAAACCGTCGGGGATAGGGAGCCTTCTTGCATACAGTTGTCCCTATAAAACTATTTCTGATATCTCAAAAATCCCAAACACTTCATCATTGCTACTCATTTGTGCTCGCATTGCCATCTCAGTCGTAGTTATGTGATTTTACCTAAAACAAGGCACAGTCCAGGCATGGGATTTTTCCATGCGCAGTCCAGGCACAATGCGGGCACGGGATTTTTCCAGGCGCAGTCCAGGCACATTCCAGGCACGTACCAAACTGGCTCTATGTTTACGATGCCTGGCACATCACGAATCGTTCATCATTGTAAACCCTGTACGATAGGTCGACAATCACACACATTTAGTTTTTCCGCACCGTTTTTGATATTGTCTGACATCACACACGGTTTGCAAACGGCAACTGTGTGCATGGTTACACACGTTTCCTCTTCGGGAACCGTGTTCGATTATGATGTATATCACACACGTTGTGCTTTACAGACCATGTGCGCCGTAATGACCTGCATAGCGTAATTTCACCCAAATTTAATTGCTGCTATTTAAAATTGTACCTAATTTGAATTTGAAAGTAGGCTATAGCTTTATTCATATCCCTCAGGTTCAAACAACCAATGCATTATTCGATTCATAGGTACATATGTTCAAGAATTACATAAGCACCAAATAAAGAATGATGAACCACAGTTGTATACTTGTACTATTACAGATGGTAAAGAAAGAGGCGAGAGACATTATGGTTGCTGAACAATGTGAAGCGGAATGGCCCTATTGTGCTCTCCTCGATGCAGAAGGCACGCACGACTCTAGTCCAACCCCTTGTGATGGTCAGCTGCCAATCATGTAGTTTTAGAGGTAATCTTGAGTAAACTGCTTCAGGATCCACTGCAAAGGAAAAAAGATTCAGACATTGTCATCTAAGACAACTCATTACGAGCAGTAAAAATAAGGCTATAGAGTTCTTACTTACCATTCTGCAGTTCACTATTATCTTGCATAAAGTGTAAACAAATAGTTCGATTGACATCTTTTGACCCATTTTAATAACAATCTTTATCAGTTTCCTCACTTGATGCTGATTCATGAATATCTCATTGCCCCATACGCAGAAATGGTCGAAGTGTGGATCTTTGGCAATGGCATATGTACCTAAAAGCACCAAGTTAATATTAGAACCTAAACAACAATTGCAAAATGATGTAGTACAATACTCCCTCCATCTCATTATATAAGATCTTATTACATGTATATCTAGACATCATCAGAACATTAAGGTAACACTCTTCCTTGTTGCTATGTAGCCTGGGACTGCATATTTAGTCATTCAGTACAATGCATGTTGCTATGTAGCCTTAGATATATTAAATATGGCCTTAGTTAACCTACCGATAAATGGGTTACAGATATATTCAGTGAAATGTCTGATTCGACAATTAATCCCTTATCATCCCCCAGGCTATATGGTACCAGCTACCGATATCCTGAATAGTGAGTATATATAAGCAATGCGATGAAACTAACCTCGATGGAAAACATCAGCTGTTCTCAATATTGTCCTGTATGAGTACATATAAAGGCATGTTAAGCACAATAGGCTAAACATCAACCAAATATATCCATGGTAGACAACATAATCTACAAATGATAGCTGCAGTGTGCAGGTTTAAGAATGCCAGTTAAGCAAAACAAGAAGTGGAAAGGTGTGTTAACTGCAACAGGCATAACATTTAAAAAACAAGCAAATATAGTCATTCAAACTGGTATTGTGCAGGTCTAAAGTACACTAGTTATTGTTAAAAAAACGAAAAGGCATGTTAACTGGAACATCCTTAACAACAACCAAATATCGTAATTCTTAGTGGTATTGTTGAAACTGTTATTGATGAAATTGAACTGCACGGCAAATAGTTGCACATAAAGAGCATCACATTGTAAAGAACTGAAATAAACAAGGCATAAGGCCATCTTTAGCCAATCCTTTAAAAGTTAATGGAATAAAACCCTTAGTGGATATATATATATATACTCCAGCAATTTTTGGCCGTTTCTAGTCGATCCCCTAAACTTAATGTTGTAAACTTAAATTTGATCAAGTTCAAAGCAGGTTCAACCGAAAGTAGCATGCATTCAAACATAAACATAGATAGTTTTGCATAACCGAACATAAAACATAAATTTAAACTAAGCTAAACTACTTCGGTCGAAGTGGAGGTAGAGCCAATCCTTCCTCGTCAGGTACGGTGTGCCTCGAGACGGGTCCGGGCCGGTGCTGTCGTCGGGGTCGTTGGGGAAGACACTCCTCCACTCGTTGACGTCGATCTCCTCGTCCTCGCCGCCCACCTCGATGCCCTCCGCGCCGCCGTCCTTGCTGCCTTCGACCTCGCCATCGGAGGAGAACACGATAACCACGCCGCCCTCCGCGCCAGCAAAGATCACCCGCTCCACCTCCACGAGCTCTGGGTGTTGTCGGCGGAGCTCTTGCATGTAGGCCTCGGCGGCGGCCTCGGCCTCGAGGCGCTCCCATGTCTCACGGTCCTCCCGCGCCATAGCTGACCTCACCACCCCTGTCTCCGGTGGAACGAGGTCGACCGGACGTGTGCGGAAGGGGAAATTGAGCCTAGCCGCTGCGCCGTGGTAGCGGACCTGCCAGCGGTCATACTCCATGGCCGCGAACTCGGCCGTGTGGAAGCTACCGAGCCACCGGCGGGTGTGGGTCTCCCGATCCGTAATCTCGGCGACCCTTGTCCCCCACCGCCGCTGCCGGACCCTGAGGTAGGACCTCGTCGGCGGTCGGGCCCGAGGGAGGACGGGGATGTCCTCGAACCAGTGTAGGGGCGCGGCGGCGAGCGGATCGCACGACCGGCGACAGCGGATCGATAAAGAGCCCGCGGAGGATGATGGGGACACCTTGGCGGCCACCTCGCCGGCGTCGGGCAAAGAGGCCGAGATAAACCTCTTTTGGGCCATTGGCTCCTCGAGCTCCCCGGCACACAGGCAGAGGTTGAGGATGGAGGCAGCAGCGGCGATGGCGGCGACCTACCAATGGTTTCGAGTAAGGGAGGGGTGGTGTGTGTCTGTGTGAGCGGAGGCTTTGGGGAGTGTGTGGTGTGTGTGAAGGGAGGGCGAGGGGGGGGGCAAGGTGGTGTTTGAGGAAATACCGCGGCAACTGAAAATTTTACTAGGCGGGAGTAAAATGACGGGCTACTAAAAATTTGGATCAAGGGCGAGCAGATATTTTTGAGATTGCGAAGGATGTAAAGGTGGGAGTAACAAGGCAGGGCTACTGAAAATTTGAATCAAGGGCGAGCAGATATTTTTGAGATTGCGAGGGTGCAGAGGCGGGAGTAATAAGGTGGGGCTACTGAAAATTTGAATCAGGGGCGAGCAGATATTTTTTAGATTGCGAGGGATGCAGAGGCGGGAGTAAAATGTCGGGGCTACTAAAAATTTGAATCAAGGGATT
The DNA here is from genome assembly GCA_011799875.1 of Thinopyrum elongatum. Lineage (NCBI taxonomy): Eukaryota > Viridiplantae > Streptophyta > Magnoliopsida > Poales > Poaceae > Thinopyrum > Thinopyrum elongatum. The sequence continues at coordinate 531,459,869 of CM022298.1, forward strand.
GAAGCAGAGCGGGAGTAACAGACATTGCACATGGTCCACACATACTAATCACGTGCTATCAAACATAAAAACCTTCCAGGCGGTAGATATTTTCGAGATTACGAGGCAGTAGATATTTTTGAGAACGGGAGGCAAGCCTCATGGAGCCCAATCTACTGTGCTGATGTGAGTGACTGCAGAGACACGGGTATGCCACACGGGTAGTCTGACCGTACCGTGTCTGTTGCGTACCCAATCGTAGACGGTTTCTACATCCAACTCGTGTGCTGTTTATAAATTTGGCAAAAAGAATAATGCGGGAAAGGGTCAGAACATGAACAACTTGCATGTGGACCAAATATATGTATGAAAAGGGTGGTTTGAAGTTCGAATACCCAATGCACAACTTTGATGTGGCACCTGTCGCACAAAGCGCATAGTATTGCTAGTCAGCTACCCCCTACGAACCCCACTTCGTGTCGGCGGTAAGGGAATCCTAGCTACGAATGCATGCCCCTCAGATAGTTAGGTTTGAAATCTCACCCTGCCGTAACACAAAACCTATAGGAGTCCATCATATATATGGTCTAACTTCCCCTTTCGCTTCCGGACAAAGGTGGACTGTGTGCCGACACACAAATGTGTGTTTGTGGCAGGAGATGGGTGAGACCACATACGAACCACCTGCGGGTGGCCCTATACTATATGTATGAAAAGGGTGTGGTGTGATATTTAACTACCATTCACAACTTTGACATGGCACGTGTGCCTCGCAAAATAACCAGACTTCCCCGACCCCACAGAGGTTGCAGGTAGTGCGAAGTAGCCCCCCCCCCCACACACTCCTGTCGGGGGGAGGGCATCTCACCAAGATGTACTATAACACGGACCAAACAGAATCCAACTTGATCGTATAACCTCTCTCGCTCATTGTTGGTAAAAGTGATGGACGTCCACACGGCCCCGCAAAATGGGCTAGCTTCTCGCCGATGAACTCACGAGGGAGTACTGTCTGAAGACAAAACCCAGTCTGTGCATGTGGCCCAATTATGTATATGTGAAAGTGCATTATATCGACTAGAGGGGGGGGGGGTGAATAGGCGATTTTTACCAATTCGTCACTGAGGAATTTCACAGTGAGGAAATTCCTAAGTAACGAACTACTTAGCAGCGGAATAAGTACTCAGATGCAAACATAACATGGCATAAGAACAGTCATCATGATTAAATGAAATAGGCACAGAGTACAGGTAGCGTGAAACGCAGGATAAGCAGGCTGAAGACTAAATGACTGAAGAAATAGGATTGAGGAAATTGAGAAAGTCTTCAGTCAAAGTCTTCACACAGTAACAAGCAAGTAAATCAACACATGAATGAGGAAATGAAAGAGTTGAGGAAATAGAACCAGTAGCTCGGTGAAGACAGTGATTTGGTAGACCAGTTCCAACTGCTGTGACAGTTGTACGTCTGGTTGGAGCGGCTAGGTATTTAAACCTGAGGACAGACAGTCCCGGACACACAGTCCTCACCGTATTCTCCTTGAGCTAAGGTCACACAGACCTCGCCCAATCACTCGTGGTAAGTCTTCAGGTGACTTCCAAACCTTCATAGACTTGGTCACTCGGCGATCCACAATTTCCTCTTGGATGCTCTAGACCATGACGCCTAACCGTCTGGAGGATGCATAGTCATCAAAGGTAACAAGCGTCGGTTCCACACAGGAACAATTTCTTCAGTGATGCTCAATCACTTTGGGTTTGTAGGTGTTTGGGTTTTTGGGTTTTTGGGTTTTTCCTCACTTGATGATTTTCGCTCAAAGTCCTCGGAGGATGGGATGCTCTAAATGACAAGTGTCAATCTATCTCTCGGAGCATCCAACCAGCTAGTGGTTGTAGGGGGCGGCTATTTATAGCCTAGGGAGTAGCCTGACATGATAAGACATAAATGCCCTTCAATGATATGATCGTTAGGTGGGTAGGATATTTGGACAGCTGGCGCGTAGCATAGCAACGGTCGAAAATTTGAGTATCAAATTCCTCAGGGCTATCATGTTCCTCACTTGTAGGCAATCCGCACTGGTGAATTCCTAACTCCTCAGTCAGAACAAATTCCTCAGAGAACAGAAGAACTTCGTCTCTGTCACTGAAGAAATTGACTGAACTGTATGAGATTTCCAATGGCTTCACTCGAAAGGATTGGGTAGGTGTAGGATTTTGAGATGAGCATCGTTTGGAAACTTTCCCTTAGTTTTACCTCGACCCCCTTTAATAGTACGGTGTTTCCTATGACTCAAGAAGACGAAAATGAAACTACGAAAACAAAAGTCTTCACGCTTCATAATCCTCGCATGAATATCAAGTCTTCTGGGTCACAACAATTTCTTCACTTTCAAAGTCTTCAAGAAAACCAAAGTCTTCAGTTGAAGACATTCATTTTTAGGGGTCGACTTTCATCGTGAATATCAAACTCCTCATAGACTTATAGAACCTGTGTACACTCACAAACGCATTAGTCCCTTAACCTATAAGTCTTCAATACACCAAAATCACTAAGGGGCACTAGATGCACTTACAATCTCCCCCTTTTTGGTGATTGATGACAATATAGGTTAAGTTTTCAACGGGGATAAACATATGAAGTGTAAATACTGATAATGAGGAATTTGATTGCAAGATATAGAAGAAATCCCCTTGAAGATGTGCATATTGAGGATTTTGCTTTGGATTGCAAATGCACATTGTAGAGTAATATCATGGAGATCTCCCCCTATATCTTGTAATTCATACACGCATTTAACATATAATGTGAAGAATTTGAAATGCATGATGAAATATGGTGACTGATGTAATTCAGCATGCGTGCATTAACATATTGAAGAAATAGCATGCAGAAAAACAGAGCAAAAGTATCAGACCACCATAGGACTTAAGTTTACAACTCGATCCAACAAATACTTCAGAAGAACGAGAGTTGTAACTTAGCAAAAATTGCCCATATATAGAGACCCGCTTGAAGACTAACTCAAATTTCTCCCCCTTTGTCATCGAATGACCAAAAGGGACGAAAAATGAGGACTAACGCCCCTGAAGAATATCATCATGATGTCGATGGAGGAGCGCCAGCGTTGTTGGGGTCGTCAGTTGGAGTAGGGCCTGCAGCGGTGTCGTTCAAGTCTTCAGCTTCATCCGTCTCGCACGATGAAGAATATGAACTGGCGACGAGCTGAGGAACTTTGACCTTCTTGAATTTCTTCGAAGGTGGCTGAGACCAGTCAAAGTCCTGTTGGAATCCCATCTCCTTGAGATCTTCAGCACTATAAAGATTAGACAGAATAGCCCAAGTGCGGTCAAAGACTTCATGCAAGTAGTAGTGATTCTTCTTCACAGTATTTTGAGTGACTGTCATGTTCTGAAGAATTGCACCAAACTGATGCTTGACCCACTTGTGATTTTGATCAACTTTCTGATGAAGACTAAGGAGAAGTTCACGATCAGTCATCACACGCTGAGCTGTGGCTTGAGGATTATGTTCTGAAGCTTTGGCAGTAGAATCTTGTGTTGCAGAGTCATCATTGGTGGAATATGAAGTAGCTTTGCGAAATTGTCCATCCAATGGACGAGTACCTTCATCAATAACTGCAGCCTTACCCTTCTCGTCAGTTGAGGAAATAGTCCATTTGAGGACTTCAATAGGGGGCAAATAGCTGAGATGATTTTGAAAGTCAGCCTTATAATGAATTGAAGACCTTGATCTGATGAACTTCATGATCCAGGGAGCATAAGGCTTCAACTCAAAAGGTGACCGAGCAGCATTGGCCAAAGTCCTCATGAAGAAATCATGGTAGTTGATAGGAATACCATGAATGATATTGAACAGCAGATTCTTCATAATGCCAACAACCTCTTCGTCATCAGAGTTGTGGCCCTTGATTGGACTGAGGGTTTTGGTCATAATGCGATAAACTGTGCTTGGCACATAGAGCAATTCCTTGACGAGGAATTTGGTCCTTGGAGCTTGTCCTGGCTTCAAAGGCTTCATCAGCACCTGCATCAGATGATCGGATAGTTCAGGTTCAACATAGAGAAGCCATGCACCTTCAGTGGGAGGACTGACTGGGACGGCATGAAGCAATTCAAAGACTGGTGCTTTGAAATGAGTATTATCGGTCATCCAGTCCAATACCCATGAATTGACATCATCAACATTTCCAGTAATGTGCAGCATGGCGAAGAATTGAAGAATGAGTTCTTCATTCCAATCGCAGATATCGGTGCAGAAGTTGAGTAACCCCGCGTCATGAAGAACACTGAGGACTGGGGTGAAGCAGGGCAGCGATTCCATATCCACATGAGGAATTTGCTCATGATCAAAGATCTTGTCCTTATCAAACAACAGTGAGGAATAGAAGTTCATCTGGCTAGCAGTCCAGAAGCGCTTGCGATGAAGTCGAGCAGAGTCATAGGGAATGTAGTCAGTGAAGAATATGTGCTCATTGAAGAAATCTTCAGCATTGAACTTCTGCTTCTTGGAGTGAGGGTTCTGTGGCTTGGGCTGAAGATTTATAGTTGAACTCTTCACAGCCTCTTGAGGTATAGCCACTGGAGCCAGAGGCTGAGGAATTTCAGTAGCTGTATCAGCAGCAGCCTTGGCCTCCATTTCTTCAGCACTAGCGGCTGGAACTTCTTCAGGAATAGATTGAAGTGAAGATTGAGGTCCATCAGAGCCCGTATGAATTTCTTCAGTTGTCACAGGGGACTGAGGAACTTGATGTAGTGGTGTTGTCAGAGGTGAATTGGGGTGATGACTTTCCCAAAAGTCATCATTTAGAATAGGAGTTGTAGACCCAATATCCACATCCTCATCTTTATCATCCAAATCTCAACGCCTACCTCTTCAGCTGTGAACTGAGGCATGGGCGATGATACCAACGGAGTTGAAGTGATATTGTCCACTTCAATGTCTTCATCCAACTGCTCTGTCGAAGCAGCAGAAGGATCTTCTTCATCAGATTTACTTGGAATTGCATATTCCTCACCAAAGGGAATAATCTCCTTTGATGGCATGCTTGATATTGGAACAACATCAATTGGGTTTTCAGTTGAGCTCGTCAAAGTCTTCACTTTCTTGGGAGCTGAAGACTCTGAGGAGGCAGATGCTTTCCTTTTCTTCACCGCAGCCTTCTCTGCGGCTTTGGTCTTCTTCGCTTCTAATGCAGAAGGAAGGACATCTTTCATCTGTGATGACTTTGCAGGAGGAGCAGATGAAATTGGTTGAATTTCTTCAGGCACAACTGATGCAGTTGCCCTGGCTTGTTCAGATTCCTCAGGCGCAGTAGCAGATGTATCAACTGGCCTGGTTTGCTCTTCAGGCGCAACATTGGTGGTTGCCCTGGCATTTTCTTCAGAGACTGGAATTTCTTCATCAGCCCTGGTGCTTTCATTTTCTTCAACAGTCTGATTTTCATCAGCTGTGCTTGCATGTTCTTCAGTAGGCTGAGGAGATGTGTCAATCTGAGGAAATTTGGGTTGCGATGAAGCTGCAACATTTGGAGTGAATCCCTTTGCCATTTTGAAGAATCTGACTTTGGCACCTAGCCAATCTGCACGGTATGCGTGAAATTCATCACTGGGTGCTTTGATCTCAGCCTGCATAGTCACAAGTTCTTCAGGAGACATTATCACAACATTGTTCTTCAGAAAACGCTCCTTCTTGTACTGAGCCTTCTTCACCTGCCTGGCCTTTTCAAATTTCCATTTCTCTTCAGTAATGAAGGCCATCAACATGTGACTTTGACCAGGAGTGCGGTTTAATTCAGGCAAAGGTGTGTTAGGGTTCTTGTGCCATAGATCAATGAAATCAAGGATCTTCCTTGGATCCAGCATGAGGGGCACAGCACTGTCTTTGGCACTAGCGGCCCTTTGTTGTCGATCTCTGATGATCTCAGCTAATTCTTCATCATCAGCTTCGTCTTCGCTTGACAGAACCTGAAAGGCGACCTGCTTCTTGTGAGGACTTGGCCTTGTGCCTCGTCCAGCAGTGGCCTTTTTCTTCAGCAAGGTCGGAGCTGTTGAAGACTAAGGTGGAGCTGAGGAACCTGCAGAGACTCTAGAAGCAATTGAGATTCCAGTAGTCCTTTGGCATGTGGCAAGATGCACAGGTGCTGAGGACTTTGCAGGAGCAGCTGAGGACTTTGCAATTGAGGGAGTTGGAGCTGCTTTTGAAGAAGTTGCTTGAGGATCAGGCCGTGAGGGCTTTGAAGAGCTTGGCTGTGAGGGCATTGCAGCTGAGGAACTTGTCTTGACAGCTGGTTTCTTTTTCATAGCCTTTTTAGGCTTGCTAGCAGAGGCCTCAGCAGTGGGAGCAGCAGACTCTTCGTTGAATTTCTTCACTGCCTCTTTAGCCAGTTTGGCAAGCTAGGCTTGATGCTTAGCCCACTCCTGAGGAAATTCCTCACCTATTCTGATGCTTGTGGGATCAGCTTCTTGGCCTGGAGCCAATGGAGGTCTTGGGCATGGAGGGTTAACAGCGATTTTCTTCATGTACTCTCTCCATTCTCTTGCCCATCTCCTCTCAATCTTCTGAATGCGCATTTTGCGCTGATTTTTGTTCTCCCTACCATGAGTTGCTTCATCAGGAGTACAATATTCATCATAGATGTCATCAGGGATCTCAAAAGCAGTATTTGTTTCTGGCCTCTTTCCTCCCTTCTGAGGTCTTTTACAATCAGCCATTTTCTTCACTTGAGGATTTTGAACAATGGATGTTTCTGAGGAAGTGTGCAACTTATCTTCGAGAAATGCTGCAAATGAGTTAAGTTGATGAGAACCTAGTGATTCAGCAGCAGACATGTGTACCTGTGAACAGAATATAGGTGTGAAGAATTTGGAGAGGTCATATGCGTTCTTAGAAGTTTTTCAAAAGTATCAAGTTTGAGGAATTTGACCAGGGGTGTCTTGAGGAATTTCACTAAGCGTTCTTTGACATAGGTTCCAGAGTTGTATAGATTGAAAATCCACACAATTGAGGAATCTTGAAGAAAAACGTTGCTTAGAGAAATAGATCAAGAACAGAAGCAAGTTGGTGTTTAAGAACATGAAAGTTGAAGAATAAACACCTTTTGAAGATTTTGGGGAAATCATCAGAATCAACAAGGGAAGTAAAAATAGATTTTATTTACCCTTGACGAAGAACACGATGAACTGAGAGTAGCAGTGGAGAAGCTCGTCCGTTCAGATCTTCCATACCCTAACTTGGCGATGGAAAATAGCTACGGCGGCGGCGGATTGAAGATTTCCGCGGCCGACGTGAGTACGACGGCGACGAGGTCGAGGCAGTGAAGCTCTTCCTCGCTGGCGATGATGGAGTGTAGCAGCGGCGCTAGGTCTAAGAGCTCGAGCGGGGTAAATGAGATCTGAGGAGGGCGAGGGGTATTGAAAGTGCGTTATATCGACTAGAGGGGGGGTGAATAGGCGATTTTTACAAATTCGTCACTGAGGAATTTGAAGGTGAGGAAATTCCTAAGCGACGAACTACTTAGCAGCGGAATAAGTACTCAGATGCAAACATAACAGAGCAGTAGCACAGTCATCATGATGAAATGAAAACAAGCACAGAGTACAAGTAGCGTAAACACAGGATAAGCAGGCTGAAGACAAACTGACTGAAGAAATTGAGAAAGTCTTCAGTCAAAGTCTTCAAACAGTAATGATCAAATACATAGCAAGTATGCGAGGAAATGAAAGGGTTGAGGAAATAGAACCAGTAGCTCGGTGAAGACAATGATTTGGTAGACCAGTTCCAACTGCTGTGACAGTTGTACGTCTGGTTAGAGCGGCTAGGTATTTAAACCTGAGGACACACAGTCCCAGACACACAGTCCTCACCGTATTCTCCTTGAGCTAAGGTCACACATACCTCGCCCATTCACTCGTGGTAAGTCTTCAGGTGACTTCCAAACCTTCACATACTCGGTCACTCGGCAATCCACAATTTCCTCTTGGATGCTCTAGACCATGACGCCTAACCGTCTGGAGGATGCACAGTCCTCAAAGGTAACAAGCGTCGGTTCCACACAGGAACAATCTCTTCAGTGATGCTCAATCACTTTGGGTTTGTAGGTGTTTGGGTTTTTGGGTTTTTCCTCACTTGATGATTTTCGCTCAAAGTCCTCGGAGGATGGGATGCTCTAAATGACAAGTGTCAATCTATCTCTCGGAGCAGCCAACCAACTAGTGGTTGAAGGGGGCGGCTATTTATAGCCTAGGGAGCAACCCGACATGATAAGACATAAATGCCCTTCAATGATATGACCGTTAGGTGGGTAGGATATTTGGACAGCTGGCGCGCAGCACAGCAACGATCGGATATTTGAGTATTAAATTCCTCAGGGCTATCATGTTCCTCACTTGTAGGCAATCCGCACTGGCGAATTCCTAACTCCTTAGTCAGAACAAATTCCTCAGAGAACAGAAGAACTTCGTCTCTGTCACTGAAGAACTTGACTAAACTGTATGAGATTTCCAATGGCTTCACTCGAAAGGATTGGGAAGGTGTAGGATTTTGAGTTGAGCATCACTTGGAAACTTTTCTTTAGTTTTACCTCGACCCCCTTTAACAGTATGGTGTTTCCTATGACTCAAGAAGAAGAAAATGAAACTACGAAAACAAAAGTCTTCATGCTTCATAATCCTCGCATGAATATCAAGTCTTCAGGGTCACACCAATTTCTTCACTTTCAAAGTCTTCAAGGAAACCAAAGTCTTCAGTTGAAGACATTCATTTTTAGGGGTCGACAATCATCGTAAATAACAAACTCCTCATAGACTTATAGACCTGTGTACACTCACAAACGCATTAGTCCCTTAACCTATAAGTCTTCAATACACCAAAATCACTAAGGGGCACTAGATGCACTTACAATCTCCCCCTTTTTGGTGATTGATGACAATATAGGTTAAGTTTTCAACGGGGATAAACATATGAAGTGTAAATACTGATAATGAGGAATTTGTTTGCAAGATATAGAAGAACTCCCCCTGAAGATATGCATATTTGAGGAATTTGCTTTGAAATAGCAAATGCACATTGTTGAGTAATATCATGGAGATCTCCTCCTATATCTTGAAATTCATACACGCGTTTAACATATGATATGAAGAATTTGAAATGCATGATGAAATATGGTGTCTGACGAAATTCAGCATGCATGCATTATGGTATTGAGGAAATAGCATGCAGAAAAACAGAGCAAAAGTATCAGACCACCATAGGACTTAAGTTTACAACTCATCAGAGCAAACACCTCAGAAAAGCAAGAGTTGTAACTTGACAGAAATATAGCCCATATATAAGACCCGCTTGAAGACTAACTCAAATTTCTCCCCCTTTGTCATCGAATTACCAAAAGGGACGAAAACTGAGGACTAACACCCCTGAAGAATATCATCATGATGTCGATGGAGGAGCGCCAGCATTGTTGGGGTTGTCCGTTGAGGTAGGGCCTGCCGCAGTGTCGTTCAAGTCTTCAGCTTCATCCGTCTCGCGCGATGAAGAATATGAACTGGCAACAAGCTAAGGAACTTTGACTTTCTTGAATTTCTTCGAAGGTGGCTGAGACCAGTCAAAGTCCTGTTGGAAGCCCATCTCCTTGAGTTCTTCAGCACTATGAAGATTAGACAGAATCGCCCAAGTGCGGTCAAAGACTTCATGCAAGTAGTAGTGATTCTTCTTCACCGTATTTTGAGTGACTGTCATGTTCTGAAGAATTGCACCAAACTCACGCTTGACCCACTTGTGATTTCGATCAACTTTCTGATGAAGACTAAGGAGAAGTTCACGATCAGTCATCACACGCGGAGATGTGGTTTGAGGATTATGTTCTGAAGCTTTGGCGGCAGAATCTTGAGTTGCAGAGTCATCATTGGTGGAATAGGAAGTAGCTATGCAAAACTGTCCATCCAATGGACGAGTACCTTCATCAATAACAGCAGCCTTGCCCTTCTCGTTAGCTGAGGAAATAGTCCGTTTGAGGACTTCAATAGGGGGCAAATAGCTGAGATGATTTTGAAAGTCAGCCTTATAATGAATTGAAGACCTTGATCTGATGAATCTCATGATCCAGGGAGCATAAGGCTTCAACTCAAAAGGCGACAGAGCAGCATTGGCCAAAGTCCTCATGAAGAAATCGTGGTAGTTGATAGGTATACCATGAATTATATTGAATAGTAGATTCTTCATGATGCCAACAACTTCTTCATCATCAGAGTTGTGGCCCTTGATTGGACTAAGGGTTTTGGTCAATATGCGATAAACTGTCCTTGGCACATAGAGCATTTCCTTGACCAGGAACTTGGTCCTTGGAGCTTGGCCTGGCTTTAAAGGCTTCATCAGCACTTGCATCAGATGGTCAGACAGTTCAGGTTCAACATAGAGAAGCCTTGCACCTTCAGTGGGAGGACTGACTGGGGCGACATGAAGCAATTCAGAGGCCGGTGCTTTGAAATGAGTATTATCGGTCATCCAGTCCAATACCCATGAATTGACATCATCAACATTTCCAGTAATGTGCAGCGTGGCGAAGAATTGAAGAATGAGTTCTTCATTCCAATCGCAGATGTCGGTGCAGAAATTGAGTAACCCAGCGTCATGAAGAACACTGAGGACTGGGGTGAAGCAGGGCAGCAATTCCATATCTACATGAGGAATTTGCTCATGTTGAAAGATCTTATCCTTATCAAACAACAATGAGGAATAGAAGTTCATCTGGCTTGCAGTCTAGAAGCGCTTGCGACGAAGTGAAGCTTGACGTTCATTAGAGCCCGTATGAATTTCTTCAGTTGGCACAGGGGACTGAGGAACTTGATGTAGCGGGGTTGTCAGAGGTGAATTGTGGTGATGACTTTCCCAAAAGTCATAATTCAGAATAGTTGTTGTAGACCCAATATCCACATCCTCATCTTCTTCAATTTCTTCGACGCCTGCCTCTTCAGCTATGAACTGAGGCATGGGCGATGATACCAGCGGAGTTGAAGGGATATTATCCACTTCAATGTCTTCATCCAACTGCTCTGTCGAAGCAGCAGAAGGATCTTCTTCATCAGGTTTACTTGGAATTTCATATTCCTCACCAAAGGGAATGATCACCTTTGATGGCATGCTTGATATTGGAATAGCATCAATTGGGTTTTCAGTTGAGCTCTTCAAAGTCTTCACTTTCTTGGGAGCAGAAGACTCAGAAGATGCAGATGCTTTCCTTTTCTTCACAGCTGCTCGCTCCGCAGCCTTGGTTTTCTTCGCTTCTGATGCGGAAGGAAGGTTGATGCTTGTCATCGGTGCAGGAGGAGCAGAGGAAATTGGTTGAATTTCTTCAGGCACAACTGATGCAGTTGCCCTGGCTTGTTCAGATTCCTCAGGCGGAGTAGCAGATGTATTAACTGGCCTGGATTGCTCTTCAGGCGCAATACTGGAGGTTGCCCTGGCATTTTCTTCAGAGACTGGAATTTCTTCATCAGCTCTGGCGCTTTCATTTTCTTCAGCAGACTGAACAGATGTTCCAGTCTGAGGAAATTTGGGTTGCGATGAAGCTGCAACACTAGGAGTAAATCCTTTTGCCATTCTGACGAATCTGAGTTTGGCACCTAGCCAATCTGCACGATAAGCGTCAAATTCATCACTGAGTGCTTTGATCTCCTTTTGCAGATTCACAAGTTCATCAGGAGACAAGTTTACAACATTATTCTTCAGAAAACGCTCCTTCTTGTACTGAGCCTTCCTCACCTGCCTGGCTTTTTCAAATTTCCATTTTTCTTCAGTAATGAAGGCCGTCAACATGTGACTTTGACCAGGAGTGAGGTTTAATTCAGGCAAAGGTGTGTTAGGGTTCTTGTGCCATAGATCAATAAAATCAAGGATCTTCTATGGATCCAGCATGAGGGGCACCACACTGCCTTTGGCTCTAGCGGCCCTTTGTTGTCGATCTCTGATGATCTCAGCTAATTCTTCATCATCAGCTTCGTCTTCGCTTGACGGAACCTGAAAGGCGACCTGCTTCTTGTGAGGACTTGATCTTGTGCCTCGTCCAGCAGTGGCCTTTTTCTTCAGCAAGATAGGAGTTGTTGAAGACTGAGGTGGAGCTGAAGAGCTTGCAGAGACTCCAGAAGCAATTGAGATTCCAGTAGTCCTTTGGCATGTGGCAAGATGCACAGGTGCTGAGGACTTCGCAGGAGCAGCTGAGGATTTTGCAACTGAGGGAGTTGGAGCTGCTTTTGAGGAATTTGCTTGAGGATCAGGCCGTGAGGGCTTTGAAGAGCTTGGCCGTGAGGGCATTGCAGCTGAGGAACTTGTCTTGACAGCTGATTTCTTCAACATAGCCTTCTTAGGCTTGATAGCAGAGGCCTCAGCGGCGGCAGCAACAGAATCTTCATTGAATTTCTTCACTGCCTCCTTAGCCATTTTGGCCATCTTGGCTTGTCGCTTTGCCCACTCCTTGGGAAATTTCTCACCTCTTCTGATGCTAGTGGGATCAGCTTCTTGGCCAGGAGCCAATGGAGGTCTTGGACATGGAGGATTAACAGCGAATTTCTTCATGTACTTGGGAGTGACATAGCGATATTCCCTCCATTCTCTTGCCCATCTCCTCTCAATCTTCTGAATGCGCACTTTGCGCTGATTTTTGTTCTCCTTGCCATGAGTTGCTTCATCAGGAGTACAATATTCATCATAGATGTCATCAGGGATCTCAAAAGCAGTATTTGTTTCTGGCCTCTTTCCTCCCTTCTGAGGTCTTTTACCATCAGCCATTTTCTTCACTAGAGGATTTTGCACAATGGATGTTTCTGAGGAAGTGTGTAACTTATCTTCGAGAAATGCTGCAAATGAGTTAAGTTGATGAGAACCTAGTGATTCAGCAGCAGACATGTGTACCTGTGAACAGAATATAGGTGCGAAGAATTTGGAGAGGTCATATGTGTTCTCAGAAGTTTTTCAAAAGTATCAAGTTTGAGGAATTTGACCAGGGGTGTCTTGAGGAATTTCACTAAGCGTTCTTTGACTTAGGTTCCAGAGTTGTATAGATTGAAAAATCCACACAATTGAGGAATCTTGAAGAAAAAACGTTGCTTAGAGAAACAGATCAAGAACAGAAGCAAGTTGGTGTTTAAGAACATGAAAGTTGAAGAATAAACACCTTTTGAAGATTTTGTGGAAATCATCAGAATCAACAAGGGCAGTAAAAATAAATTTTATTTACCCTTGACGAAGAACACGACGAACTGAGAGTAGCAGTGGAGAAGTTCGTCCGTTCAGATCTTCCACGCCCTAACTTGGCGATGGAAAACAGCTACGGCGGCGGCGGAGTGAAGATTTCCGCGGCCGGCGTGAGTACGACGGCGACGAGGTCGAGGCAGTGAAGCTCTTCCTGACCGACGACGATGGAGTGTAGCGGCGGCGCTAGGTCTGAGAGCTCGAGCAAGGGAGTAAGATCGAGCGGGGTAAATGAGATCTGAGGAGGGCGAGGGGTATTTATAGCAGAGGTGAAAAAACCGCTCGTCCGAAGAAAATGGACGAACGTGCCCCTGACCCTTCTTATCCTAACGACATGTGTCACCCATGTACTGTGAAGTGGAGATTGTGTTAGATCGTGGGTGAATAGATAAATCTTATCGAGGGATATGGAACGGTTTGAGCGGCAAAAGCCGAAAATTCAGATAAGAATATTTTAATGTTTCGTTCGCAAATTCTTCAGCTGTCAAGAACACAGTGAAGACTTTGAACGGGTTTCAAATAGAACGCACATGAAGAATTTGCGAACGGACTGGATTGAGTTTAGCATAGAGGGGGAACGGGTCCGATCACATTCACTTAGAAGAAAATCAACTTGAAGAATTAGCAATAAGTGAATGCTGTAGAGGACTGAAAACTCAAATATATATATAGTCAATGAAGAACACAGTCAGAAAAGAGTGAAGACTTTGCAAAGTTGAAGAATTTGAAAATTTGAAGAATTTGCACAATGATGAAGAACTCAAATTTTGAAGATTTTCAACTTTTTGTGGTGTCATGACCCACCGTGTAAGAATGATGATTTCAGACACCGCGTATAATTGTCGTAGGGCTCTGAGAATCAAATTCTTCATTAATTTCTTCACACTTAGAGGGTTAGTCTTCATTGATTGAAAAAAAACGTTTCTTCGTGTGTTGCACATCTAAGTCATCAATTTGCATAAGTGTTAGGATGTGTGTCCTTTTCAAAGGACATTAGAAGATTCTAAGATATTTAGCTCACACCGCAACTTGCTAAATCTCTTCTCATCCAAGGGCTTTGTGAAGATATCCGTTAGCTGTTCTACGGACTTCACGGGATCAATAGAGATGTCACCCTTCAACACATGATCTCGAAGAAAATGATGACAAATCTCGATGTGCTTTGTCTTCGAGTGCTGAACTGGGTTATGAGCAATTTTGATGGCACTCTCATTGTCGCAGTAGAGAGGCACATTCTTCACATTGATGCCGTAGTCCTTGAGGGTTTGCTTCATCCATAGCAATTGAGCACAGCAAGAACTAGCAGCAATATACTCAACTTCAGCAGTAGAGAGTGATACGCAGTTCTGCTTCTTCGAGGACCAACATACTAAGGATTGTCCGAGGAAATGGCATGTGCCTGATGTTGACTTGCGGTCCACACGATCACCAGCATAGTCAGAGTCAGAATATCCAATGAGATCAAAAGCCGAGCCCTTGGGATACTATAATCCAAGTGTTGGAGTGTGAGCTAGATATCGAAGAATATGTTTCACAGCCTTATGGTGTGATTCCTTCGGTGTAGCTTGAAAACGAGCACACATGCAGACACTAAGCATAATATCCGGCCTAGATGCACATAGGTACAATAAAGAGCCAATCATGGAGCGGTATACCTTTTGATCGAAGTCTATTCCATTTTCATCAGTGCATAGATGGCCATTTGTGGGCATAGGGATTTTGACGCCTTTGCATTCTTGCATACCGAATTTCCTCAGAACGTCCTTGAGGTATTTCTCTTGAGAAATGAAGATGCCATTGCGTTGTTGACGAATTTGAAGACCTAAGAAGAATTTCAATTCTCCCATCATGGACATTTGATATTCCTCACTCATCATGTAAGCAAATTCGTCACTTTAATGTTGGTTAGTACAGCCAAAGATAATATCATCAACATATATTTGGCACACGAATAATTCATCATCATAGGTTTTGGTGAAAAGAGTTGGGTCGAGTGAACCGGGTTTGAAGCCTTTCTTCATGAGGAATTCCTTCAAAGTATCATACCACGCCCGAGGGGCCTGCTTGAGGCCATAGAGGGCCTTATTGAGTCTGAAGACTTTGTCAGGATGCTTAGGATCTTCAAAACCTGGGGGTTGAGCAACATATACTTCTTCCTCAAGCTTACCATTGAGGAATGCACACTAGGCCATTTTCATCTTGCTTGTTGCGGTAGATCCATTTGGTACCGATGATATTGTTCTTGCATGGGTTCGGTCGCTTGACAAGCTCCCACACATTGTTCAGCTTGAATTGATGTAATTCCTCTTGCATCGCTTGAATCCATTCAGGCTCCAGAAATGCCTCATCAACTTTGGTGGGCTCTATGATAGAGACGAAAGCAAAATGCCCACAAAAGTTAGACAAATGTGAAGCTTTTGAGCGAGTCAGAAGACCTGGTGCGTTGATGTCGTTGATGATTCTCTCAATCTGTACTTCATTTGCAACGCGAGGATGAGCAGGTTGACGACTTTGATTTGGCTCAGCATTTTCTTCAGAGCCATTTTCTTCAGGTGCGCCAGCATGCTGTTCTTCATGTTCTGGAATGATTTCTTTAGCAGATTCTTCAGTAGGAATGACATCCTCAGTAGCTTTGAACTTGATGGTTTCCTTAGGCGTCTTTTCATCTAGCACAAGAGGTAGGTGCTCTCTTTGCGAGCCGTTAGTTTCATCGAACCGCACATCTACAGTTTCAACAACCTTGTTGTGATAGGTGTTGAAGACCCTGTAGGTGTGTGAGTCCTTTCCGTAACCAAGCATAAAACCTTCATGTGCTTTCGGTGCAAATTTAGAATTGTGATGAGGATCTCTAATCCAGCATTTAGCACCGAAGACTTTGAAATAACTCACATTGGGTTTCTTGTCAGTGAGGAGTTCATATGAGGTCTTCTTAAAGAATTTGTGAAGATATACCATGTTGATGATGTGGCATGCAGTATCAATTGCCTCAGGCCAGAAGCGACGAGGTGTCTTGTATTCATCAAGCATGGTGCGAGCCATCTCAACAAGAGTCATGTTCTTGCGCTCCACAATGCCATTCTGCTGAGGAGTGTATGGGGCAGATAGCTCATGAGTAATACCAAGTTCATCGAGATAGTCATCAAGACCAGTATTCTTGAACTCGGTCCCATTGTCACTACGTATATGCTTGATCTTCACACCGAAATTCGTCGAAGCCCTCGAGGAAAATCGTCTGAAGACTTCCTGCACTTCAGTTTTGTAAGTAATGACATGCACCCATGTGTAACGAGAATAGTCATCAACAATGACAAAGCCATATAGAGATGCTGCATTTGTTAGTGTGGCATAATGAGTAGGGCCAAAGAGATCCATATGAAGCAATTCAAAAGGACGAGAAGTAGTCATGATAGTCTTCGAGGGGTGCTTGGCTCTGGTCATCTTTCCAGCCTCACAAGCCCCACAAAGATGATCTTTGAGGAATTTGACACCCTCGATGCCAATGACGTGCTTTTTCTTCACGAGCATGTGTAAGTTCCTCATGCCAGCATGACCTAGTCGTCGATGCCATAGCCAGCCTTCTGAAGCTTTAGCAAGTAGACAAGTGGCAGGCTGTGGTCCTGCAGAGAAATCAACAATATACAAGTCTCCTCTCCTAAAGCCTTCGAAGACTTTGGAATTGTCAGATTCCATGAGCACTAAGCAACGATATTTGCCAAAGACAACAACCATATCAAGATCACAAAGCATTGAGACAGACATGAGGTTGAATCCGAGGGACTCGACAAGCATGACTATATCCATGTGTTGATCCTTTGAGATTGCAACCCTACCTAGAC
Organism: Thinopyrum elongatum; assembly: GCA_011799875.1. Classification (NCBI taxonomy): domain Eukaryota; kingdom Viridiplantae; phylum Streptophyta; class Magnoliopsida; order Poales; family Poaceae; genus Thinopyrum; species Thinopyrum elongatum. The sequence goes on from CM022298.1 coordinate 531,476,944, forward strand.
CCAATACCTTGCTTTTGCCTTTGTCAGCGTAGGTGATATGCTTCAAGTGTGATGGAGATAAAGGAGTGTTCATCAGTAAGCTCTTGTCACCGGTCATGTGATTTGTACATCCACTATCGAGGACCCACTCAGTAGCTTTGGGTAAATCATCCTGCAGATGAATTAGTGCATCTTACGAACTCATATACTTCAGAGTGAAGAATATGACATCAAATTCATCAGACATATTTCATCAATTAAAGCAACATATGTATATATATAGCAATGTGAGGACATGAGAAATGAATAAATCATTTCTTCATGATTAGCTTGCGTCCTTTCAAGCATTTCAGGTCTCCAGCAAATTCTTCAGACGATTTAGTTCGTCTGGAGACCTGACCCTGCATAAGAGATTAGTTCTTTTTCTTCACCACCCACATCTGGAGGGGTGGCAAAGAGTTCATCATTCTGCGAGCTCCATAAGAGAAAGGTGGCATTGAAGCCAGAGTGCTTCGTTTCACAAGAGAGGGATTAGCATAGACATATGAGTAAGCAGAGAAATTCTTCGAGGACTTATGAATATAATGATTTGAAGAATAATGCACATAATCAGAACTCTTAGATTTTCCCTGCGAAACAGAAGCGTTAGCATGATGATGATCATGTGAGGACTTGGATCCATGTGAGGAATTTAATCCATAAGAGGACTTGGATCCATATGAAGACTTTGGTCCATATGAAGAATTTGATCTGGGGTTCTTATTCTTCATAGGTGGTGTCATGTAGCGACCCGACCCGAATGGATCGAATCTCTGTGTTCAAGTGTCATCCCTGGATCGGTAATGCTGACACACACAGTACTTGAGGGATTTATAACAGAGTAGCAATCACACACTTATTACATCGAATGTCTCAAAAGAGAACTGATTACAATAAATATGGCTTAAGGCCATCTAAATAAGATAACAGCGGAAGGCTTGGAAGATAAAGTGAGTCCATCAACTCCAACGGCATAGCTGAGTGCACGACAACGACCTAGCACACCTTACTCTTCGTCTGAAAAGTCTGCAACATGATACGTTGCAGCCCGAAACGGGTCAGCACATGGAATATGCTGGCAATATAACACAGTAGAGCAATGAACAGAATAAATGCTAATACTACATGCATATTTGGCTGGTGGAAAAGCTCTAGGGTTATACTGTTTTGCGAAAAGCCAATTTTTCCCTACAACAAAGGAATATATTTTATTTAACTATCATGGTGGTTGTTGAACATTGAGAAGGTAAAACCCCCTCTCAATCCCAATTAAAAGTAATCATTAATCCCAACAAATTAATTTAGAGTGATGGGATTCAATATGATGATCCAAGAACCAGATACTCAAGATGTCCATAAACGGGGACACGGCTAATCATGATTAGTTTGTACACTCTGCAGAGGTTTGTGCACTTTTCCCCACAAGACTCGATCTCCTCCATTGGATTTCTCGCACTACATGGTGTTTGAGAAACGGATGACCGAGACACAGTCTTTCAGAAACATTTACTCTTTACTCTGGGTAGACAGTTACACCTACTTTCCCCTACATCTGCTAGCCTACCACTGAAAGAGGTCATGTAACATACTCAACTATGCTAGAGCCCATAATAGCTTGTGGCTGCACACGGAAGTTTCTAGCATGAATAATCTTATGATCCCTTTGAGCCTGGGTGGCGGACCGTAGGAGGATCACACGGTATATCCCCGGGATCTCCTAGGACAACACTGGTATATCCCCAGGTGCCCAAACAAGCAATCCACCCAGATGTGTATTAAAGTTGCCACCTTAAGTTGAACCATTAAAAAAAATCTCACATCTGACATGGATACACTCAAAACCCAATCCACGTCTACGAGCATAGCATGGCAACATAAGCATAGCGTAGAAGTAACTCCCAAGGGTTTGTTATTAAAAAAGGCAATAGGTTCTACCTCATCGTCTACTTCCCAGTACCCACACGTTAATCACATCCTAATCATGCAATATTTGAGGGTTGAAACTAATGCATAAAAACTGGGTAACGAAGAAGTATGATCAATGTGTTACTTGCCTTGCTGACGATCCGCAAAACCTAGGGACTCGTAGAAGCACGCTTCGCACTCCGGAAACTCTATTGCAAACAAACAATAGCATACATAAGTAATCAAGCGAAGATGCACGGGTAAAACCCAGATAAGAAGACCTAACCAGAAAGTTCAACTGAAGAACTCTGGTTTGCAAAAAGAATCAAATCAAACAAAGCAACGAAACTCAAACTGCGAAAGAAACAAGCTTTGATTACTAATCTGGACTAAAGTCAAATTTTACAGTAGCAAAAACTTGTTTAAGTTGGTTAAACAGAAAGAGGGCTTCGAGACGAAGATCTAGGCGCTTGAATCGCCTGATTCCGACAAACGAGCGAAAAGTTATACTAAAACGAAAATCGGATCAGGAATCGCGATCGAAAATAATCGCGGAAAATCCGAGAAAAAGAAAAACTAACGAACAGGCTAACGAACGAACGTTCGCTGTCTGCGGTTAACTCACGAAAACCGTTCATTAAAACGAACGTACGAACGGGCGTTCGCTAAATAACTAAACCGAAAAAAAAACCGAATGAACCGATAAAATAAAAAAACGCATCTAGGGTTTCTAAAAAAAACCGATCGGTTTTTACCTAAACCGAAAAAAACCGGGCGTCGGATCCGGCGAGCGGCGGCTCCGGCGAGGCGAGGTGCTGCGGGGCGGCGGGGTGCGGCGCGGCGGCGCGAGCGGCGTGCGGCGGCGAGGCGACGGGGTGGGGCGCGCGGGCGACGGCGAGCGCGCGAGGCGGCGCGGCAAGCGGCGGCGGGGTGCGGCGGCTCGGCGGCGGCTGGCGCGGGCTGCGGCTGCTGCTGCGTGCGGCGGCGGCGGCTGGTGTGGAGGGGTCGGGGGCGGCGGTATATAAAGGGGCCGGGGGGGCGACTTGGGCGAGGGGGCGAGGGCGGCCGGGGCGGAGTCGGACTCCGGCGAGTCCGGCGCGAGCACGGCTCGCGAGGAAGGCGGCGGCGTTGCCGGGCCGGCTGGGCTTCGGCCCAGTTCGGTCCGCGAAGTTTTTTTTTTAAATAAATCCTGACGCAGAAAAACAAAGAAAAGAAATACTAAATGGACTCCAAAAATCCTGAAATAAATTTTCCCCATACTCTAAAAAAATGCCGGACGAGATGAACATTTATTTGGGCCTAAAATGCAATTTTGAAAAACGCGTATTTTTCTCAATTCAAATAAAATTGCAATAAAAATCCAAATAAAATATTTATTTGATTTTAATATTTTTCCTCCAATATTCCATTTATTTTGGAGAAGTCATATTATCTCCTCTCATATATTTTTAATATGAAATATTTTCGGAGAGAAAAATAGTTAAACCAAATTGATCCTTGTTTCAATATTTGAAAAAAATTCAAATATGAAAATGGTGAAATCCCCAACTCTCTCCGTGGTCCTTGAGTTGCTCAGGATTTCGAGGATCGCAAAACAAAATGCATTAAAATATGATATGCAATGATGATCTAATGCATAACATTCCAAATTGAAAATTTGCGATGTTACAAACCTACCCCCCTTAAGATGAATCTCGCCCTCGAGATTCGGGTTGGCTAGAAAACAGGTGTGGGTGGTCCTTCCGGAGGTCTTCTTCGCGCTCCCAGGTGGCTTCATCCTCGGTATGGTGGCTCCACTGAACTTAGCAAAACTTGATAACTTTGTTGCGTGTAACTCGGCTGGCAAACTCGAGAATCTTGACGGGTTTCTCCTCGTAGGTTAGGTCACTTTCCAACTGAATTGCTTCCAGGGGCACTGTATCTCTTAGAGAAATATCAGCCATCTCCGCATGGCACTTCTTTAACTGGGAAACGTGAAACACATCATGAACTCCTGACAGTCCTTCGGGTAACTCCAACTTGTAGGCAACTTCTCCCATCCGTTCCACAACACGATACGGTCCTACAAACCTCGGGGCTAACTTTCCTTTAACTCCAAAACGTTTCACTCCTCGTAAGGGTGATACTCGTAGATATGCTTTGTCTCCAATTTCATAGGTTACCTCCTTACGTTTTGAATCTGCATAACTCTTCTGCCTGGACTGGGCTACTTTCAGTCTATCTCGAATCAGCTTAACCTTCTCTTCGGACTCCTTAATCAAATCCGGTCCAAACAACTGTCGGTCTCCAACTTCATCCCACATCAACGGTGTTTTGCACCTCCTTCCATACAAAGCCTCGAAAGGTGCCATCTTCAAACTGGCTTGGTAGCTGTTGTTGTATGAGAACTCCGCGTAGGGCAGATTGTCATCCCAACTAGATCCATAATCTAGCGCACAAGCTCTTAACATGTCCTCCAGGATCTGATTGACTCTCTCGGTCTGTCCATCTGTCTGTGGATGAAAAGCTGTACTAAACTCTAGCCTGGTACCCAGAGTCTGGTGCAGCTGGCGCCAAAACTTTGAAGTAAACTGGGTTCCTCTATCTGATACGATGGTCCTCGGAACTCCGTGCAGACATACGATCCTGGTCATATATATCTTGGCCAACTTCGCACTCGTATATGTGGTTTTCACTGGAATAAAGTGAGCTACTTTGGTCAAACGATCCACTACTACCCAGATAGAATCATATCCTGATCGGGTCCTGGGTAATCCGGTGATGAAATCCATGACAAGTTTATCCCACTTCCATTCGGGTATTGGCATAGGCTGTAGCAATCCTGCGGGCTTCTGATGCTCTGCCTTCACTCTCTGACATACATCACATACGGCTACATACTCAGCAATATCCCTCTTCATACCCGTCCACCAGAAACGCTCTTTTAAATCCAAATACATCTTGGTGTTTCCGGGGTGTATCGAGTATGGCGAGTCATGAGCCTCCTGTAGTATCAACTTCCTGATCTCGGCATTATTGGGTACATACACACGGTCCTCAAACCATAAGGTGTCGTGCTCATCTTCACGAAAACCTTTGGCTTTTCCTTTGCGCATTCTATCCTTTATCTCGGCAATTTCTTTGTCATCTTTCTGAGCTTCTCGAATCCTTCCCAATAATGTTGACTGAACTTCCATAACTGCGACAAAACCTCTAGGGACTATCCCCAAACGAAACTCCCTGAGATCTTTGGATAACCCCTTTGGTAAACCTCCGCTTTTGAGGGTATTGACATAACTCTTCCGGCTCAAAGCGTCTGCTACGACATTGGCCTTTCCTGGATGATAATGCAACTTCATATCATAATCCTTTATAAGTTCCAACCATCTCCTCTGCCTGAGGTTCAGCTCCTTCTGAGTGAAAATATACTTCAAGCTCTTGTGATCCGTGTACACATCACAACGGTTCCCAATAAGAAAATGTCTCCAAGTCTTAAGTGCATGAACTACAGCTGCTAACTCCAAGTCATGCGTGGCATAATTCAACTCATGCGGCCGAAGCTGACGTGAGGCATATGAAACAACTCTTCCTTCCTGCATAAGTACTCCTCCCAGTCCTAAGCGAGAAGCGTCGCAATACACTTGGAAATCCTTGCGTATATCTAGCAGAATCAGAACTGGGGCTGTAACCAAACGTTTCTTCAGTTCCTGAAAACTTGCCTCACATTCATCTGTCCATTTGAACTTAGTGTCCTTCTTCAGTAACTCCGTCATAGGCTTCGCAATCTTAGAAAAATTCTCGATAAATCTCCGATAATATCCTGCAAGTCCAAGAAAATTGCGGATCTCCCCCACTGAGGTGGGTGCCAACCACTCTGTGACAGACTGAACCTTAGTGGGGTCTACTGCTATACCTTCGCCCGATATAACATGTCCAAGAAATCCAACTTCCTTCAACCAAAACTCACATTTGCTGAACTTGGCATACAACTGATGTTCCCTGAGCTTCTCGAGAACTAAACGCAGATGCTCCTTGTGCTCCTCTTCATTCTTTGAGTATACCAAGATATCATCAATGAACACCACGACAAACTTATCCAAGAACTCCATGAACACCTTGTTCATCATACTCATGAAATAGGCAGGGGCATTAGTCAATCCAAATGACATAACTGTGTACTCATATAGCCCATACCGGGTGGTGAAGGCTGTCTTATGTATATCCTGTTCTCGGATCTTCAGCTGGTGATACCTTGATCTCAGATCGATCTTGGAGAACACTTTAGCTCCTTGCAACTGATCAAACAAATCATTAATCATTGGCAGTGGGTACTTGTTCTTAATCGTCACTTCATTCAATGCGCGATAATCAACAACCATTCTCAAGGATCCATCCTTCTTCTCAACTAAGAGCACTGGGGCTCCCCACGGTGATGAACTTCGTCGAATGTAACCTTTCTCCAATAATTCCTTGATCTGCTTCTTAATCTCCTCCAGATCATTTGCGGGCATCCGGTATGGTCTCTTTGATATTGGTCCGGTGCCTGGCAACAACTCTATCAAGAATTCAATGTCTCGATCCGGCGGCATGCCTGGTAACTCCTCTGGAAATACATCTGGGTAATCCTTCACAATAGGCACCTCCTCCTGAACAACTCCCATATGAGAATTTACTTGGCTCCTTCTAGGCACATGCCTAGATACATACTTGATCCTTTTTCCCTCCGGGGTGGTAAGCAAAATCGACTTACTCGCACAATCGATGCTTCCTCCATACATCGATAGCCAATCCATGCCTAGTATCACATCCAATCCTTGTGACTTCAAAACTATCAGGTCTGAGGGGAAAACATGACTTCCAATGATCAATGGCATCTGAAAACATCCTTGTCTTGCCATATACTCCGCACCGGGTGATCTTACTAACATGGGTGTCCTAAGTACCTTAGTGGGCAACTTATACTTATCCACGAATCCCCTTGATATGTATGAATGCGATGCACCAGTATCGAAAAGAACAATTGCAATAAAAGACTTAACCAAAAACTTACCGATAACTGCATCAGGCTGCTCCTCAACCTCCTCCACGTTCACGTGGTTCACTTGTCCTCGGTTGACTGGATTGGGCTTCTTCCCAGCGCTTCCATTACCATTGCCGTTCTTCAATTCTGGACATTCATTGGCATAATGTCCAGTCTTCCCGCACTTGAAATAGGTAATGTGGCTTTGATCCTTCTTGGCGGGTGTGGCTGGGTTAGAGCGGTTCTGATTGCTGCCTGCTCCATTTCCATTTCCATTCTTGTGGCCATTATGGTTGTGCGAACTTCCTCCATTGTGGTTATGACCTCCATGGTTATGAACAAGCCCTCCCGAGTTCGGGGTGAACCGGGGCTTCTGCTGAGCTCCTGAGTTGAACTTCCCTTGTCCATACTTCCTCTTGCGGCTATCAATCTGCTGCTGCTTCCCTTCAATCATAAGAGCTTTGTCTACCCACTCCTGGTAGTTGTTGAATGTTGCCACCATCAACTGCATACTCAGCTCATCATTCAACCCTTCCATAAACTTCTCCTGCTTCGCGGCATCAGTGGCCACATCATCCGGGGCATAGCGAGCTAATTTACTGAACTCATCCACGTACTGCCCCACGGTACGGTTTCCCTGGCGTAAGTTGCGAAACTCACGCTTCTTCATGCTCATAGCTCCTGCTGAGACATGTGCAGTGCGGAAAGCTTGCTGAAACTGATCCCAAGTGACATTGGCTATAGGGAATGTGGCTATGTAATTCTCCCACCATGAGGCTGCGGGTCCATCCAATTGATGTGCGGCAAAACGCACCTTCTCAGCGTCTGTGCATCCTGCAGTGGTCAACTCCCTTCCAATCCTGCGTAGGCAGTCATCCGCAACTATTGGCTCGGTGCTACTGGAAAACACCGGCGGCTGCAACCTCAGAAAACGGGCTAAGTTGTCAACTGGTGGTGGTGGCGGTGGGTTGTTGTTGTTGTTGTTGCCTTGGTTCTGAACTAGTAGCTGCATCAGGGTATTCTGCTGTTGAATCAACTGAGTGAGCTCCGGTGGGAAAACAAATCCGGTGTCGCGTCTCGGAGCCATCTGATGGGTTTAGAGGGAAGAGATTAGAATAGAGTAAGGTCTAGTGAGAAGGCACTACCCATATGCACATGAGACAAACACATTCATAACACACCACTCAATTCAAGCAAGAGCATACAATCGATCTAACTACCGTTACAAAAGTGCTCGGACTATTACTATTTACATGGGGAAAATACTAATGATAATATGGTGGTCATCTAGAAATTTTGATCGGTGGAAGACTCCATGATATCCGCTCCAGCTTCGTCTTCATAATCATCATCACTACTGTCGGGGTCGGAGTCGGTGTCATCGATGATGATGTAGTCTTCAGATCGAATTTCCTCAGGTTCGTCGTCTTCTTCTCCGGGCGCGGGGTCTCCCATGAATACTCCTAGCTTCCTTGTCAGGTCGTCATTCTTTTCCACTAGTATTGCGATTTCCTCCTCGTATCCATCGCGTGTAGACTTGAGTTCCTCTTCTAGCTCCATGTTCCTGGTCATCACCTTCTTCAAATCTATCATGCTTGCACACATCTGGTTCTCCTGTCGACAAATGTGCTGGTTTAACTACTGGATGAAAGCTGCAATGGACCTGTCCCTCCGGGTGCTGATCATCTCCCATTGCTCATCTCGGCGCCCACATAACTGGTAGATTGTGTCCTTAAGATCCTTGTGATACACTTCGCCGATGCGTCCCATGGCGATGTGGGCTGCCATGCTCTTTCCTAGACTCCAGGTTGGTGCATCAAAGGAAAACTCTATGGGCTCCGTAACTGGCGTGAATGTCCTTCCTGGAATTTGAACTCGAATCATCCAACGCTCCCCTTCTGGTACAGTGGTGGTGTAGGTCCCGGTGAAGCTTGGTATTCCGATGTTCAGGTACCTAGTGACTTCCTTCAAGTGTCGTCCAAAAGGTGTGTCTTCATCCGGTTGTGTAAACTTGTTCCTTGAGTCCGCCATCCTAGAGAATAGAAGATGGAGAGAAGTCAGAAATGAGTAGAGAAGAGTGACCTATGGCTTTTCTTAGTGGTCGTGTCCTACAGTCAGCGTGGGCTCTGATACCATCTCTGTAGCGACCCGACCCGAATGGATCGAATCTCTGTGTTCAAGTGTCATCCCTGGATCGGTAATGCTGACACACACAGTACTTGAGGGATTTATAACAGAGTAGCAATCACACACTTATTACATCGAATGTCTCAAAAGAGAACTGATTACAATAAATATGGCTTAAGGCCATCTAAATAAGATAACAGCGGAAGGCTTGGAAGATAAAGTGAGTCCATCAACTCCAACGGCATAGCTGAGTGCACGACAACGACCTAGCACACCTTACTCTTCGTCTGAAAAGTCTGCAACATGATACGTTGCAGCCCGAAACGGGTCAGCACATGGAATATGCTGGCAATATAACACAGTAGAGCAATGAACAGAATAAATGCTAATACTACATGCATATTTGGCTGGTGGAAAAGCTCTAGGGTTATACTGTTTTGCGAAAAGCCAATTTTTCCCTACAACAAAGGAATATATTTTATTTAACTATCATGGTGGTTGTTGAACATTGAGAAGGTAAAACCCCCTCTCAATCCCAATTACAAGTAATCATTAATCCCAACAAATTAATTTAGAGTGATGGGATTCAATATGATGATCCAAGAACCAGATACTCAAGATGTCCATAAACGGGGACACGGCTAATCATGATTAGTTTGTACACTCTGCAGAGGTTTGTGCACTTTTCCCCACAAGACTCGATCTCCTCCATTGGATTTCTCGCACTACATGGTGTTTGAGAAACGGATGACCGAGACACAGTCTTTCAGAAACATTTACTCTTTACTCTGGGTAGACAGTTACACCTACTTTCCCCTACATCTGCTAGCCTACCACTGAAAGAGGTCATGTAACATACTCAACTATGCTAGAGCCCATAATAGCTTGTGGCTGCACACGGAAGTTTCTAGCATGAATAATCTTATGATCCCTTTGAGCCTGGGTGGCGGACCGTAGGAGGATCACACGGTATATCCCCGGGATCTCCTAGGACAACACTGGTATATCCCCAGGTGCCCAAACAAGCAATCCACCCAGATGTGTATTAAAGTTGCCACCTTAAGTTGAACCATTAAAAAAAATCTCACATCTGACATGGATACACTCAAAACCCAATCCACGTCTACGAGCATAGCATGGCAACATAAGCATAGCGTAGAAGTAACTCCCAAGGGTTTGTTATTAAAAAAAGGCAATAGGTTCTACCTCATCGTCTACTTCCCAGTACCCACACGTTAATCACATCCTAATCATGCAATATTTGAGGGTCGAAACTAATGCATAAAAACTGGGTAACGAAGAAGTATGATCAATGTGTTACTTGCCTTGCTGACGATCCGCAAAACCTAGGGACTCGTAGAAGCACGCTTCGCACTCCGGAAACTCTATTGCAAACAAACAATAGCATACATAAGTAATCAAGCGAAGATGCACGGGTAAAACCCAGATAAGAAGACCTAACCAGAAAGTTCAACTGAAGAACTCTGGTTTGCAAAAAGAATCAAATCAAACAAAGCAACGAAACTCAAACTGCGAAAGAAACAAGCTTTGATTACTAATCTGGACTAAAGTCAAATTTTACAGTAGCAAAAACTTGTTTAAGTTGGTTAAACAGAAAGAGGGCTTCGAGACGAAGATCTAGGCGCTTGAATCGCCTGATTCCGACAAACGAGCGAAAAGTTATACTAAAACGAAAATCGGATCAGGAATCGCGATAAAAAATAATCGCGGAAAATCCGAGAAAAAGAAAAACTAACGAACAGGCTAACGAACGAACGTTCGCTGTCTGCGGTTAACTCACGAAAACCGTTCGTTAAAACGAACGTACGAACGGGTGTTCGCTAAATAACTAAACCGAAAAAAAACCGAATGAACCGATAAAATAAAAAAACGCATCTAGGGTTTCTAAAAAAAACCGATCGGTTTTTACCTAAACCGAAAAAAACCGGGCGTCGGATCCGGCGAGCGGCGGCTCCGGCAAGGCGAGGTGCTGCAGGGCGGCGGGGTGCGGCGCGGCGGCGCGAGCGGCGTGCGGCGGCGAGGCGACGGGGTGGGGCGCGCGGGCGACGGCGAGCGCGCGAGGCGGCGCGGCAAGCGGCGGCGGGGTGCGGCGGCTCGGCGGCGGCTGGCGCGGGCTGCGGCTGCTGCTGCGTGCGGCGGCGGCGGCTGGTGTGGAGGGGTCGGGGGCGGCGGTATATAAAGGGGCCGGGGGGGCGACTTGGGCGAGGGGGCGAGGGCGGCCGGGGCGGAGTCGGACTCCGGCGAGTCCGGCGCGAGCACGGCTCGCGAGGAAGGCGGCGGCGTTGCCGGGCCGGCTGGGCTTCGGCCCAGTTCGGTCCGCGAAGTTTTTTTTTTTTTAAAATAAATCCTGACGCAGAAAAACAAAGAAAAGAAATACTAAACGGACTCCAAAAATCCTGAAATAAATTTTCCCCGTCCTCTAAAAAAATGCCGGAAGAGATGAACATTTATTTGGGCCTAAAATGCAATTTTGAAAAACCCGTATTTTTCTCAATTCAAATAAAATTGCAATAAAAATCCAAATAAAATATTTATTTGATTTTAATATTTTTCCTCCAATATTCCATTTATTTTGGAGAAGTCATATTATCTCCTCTCATATATTTTTAATACGAAATATTTTCGGAGAGAAAAATAGTTAAACCAAATTGATCCTTGTTTCAATATTTGAGAAAAATTCAAATATGAAAATGGTGAAATCCCCAACTCTCTCCGTGGTCCTTGAGTTGCTCAGGATTTCGAGGATCGCAAAACAAAATGCATTAAAATATGATATGCAATGATGATCTAATGCATAACATTCCAAATTGAAAATTTGGGATGTTACATGTCATGAGGACATTCACCTGAAGACTTTCAAGGCACCTTTTGGGAACCCAGATTTTCTTCCTAGGGGGACCGTTCCTGCAGTTAGTGCCAACATATCTAGCAAATACTTCACCATTCTGATTTTTGAACAGTTTATAGTTGGAGTCAAATGACTCATCAGAAGAATATGAGGATTCACAAGTAAAGCCAGATAAAGTGGATGGATCTACGGGAGGTCCCTTCGCAGCAACCCATGAGGTTTTGGGATACTGCTTAGGTTTCTAGTAGGTTCCATCAGCATTGAGTTTCCTCTCAAAGGCAATACCCTCTTTCCTAGGGTTCCTGTTCAAGATCTGTTTTTTGAGCACATCACAAAGAGTCTGATGCCCTTTGAGGCTTTTGTACATGCCTGTCACATACAATTCCTTCAACCCTGCATTTTCGTCAGTGATACTAGTGGTATCCTCAGATGAGGGATTTGTGACCACAGAGATAGTTGAAGAATTTGCAGCAATAGAAGCATTTGAACTTTCAGGTGGAGAATTAGCAGTTTCACGTTCAATGCATTTCAAGCATGGTGGAATAAATTCTTCCTGAGTGGAACTGATCTGTTGAGCAAGTAATGAATCATTTTCCTTCTGAAGATCTTCATGACTCACCCTTAGCTTCTCAAGATCTTGCTTTCTTTGAAGATATTCATAAGAAAGCTTCTCATGATCGGCTAAGAGAGTTTCATGATGACCTTGAAGGTTGTCAAACTTAGACTATAGTTGCTGAAGATTATCAGTCAGTGTTTGAGTTCGATCCATTTCCTCACCTAACAGGTCATCGCTTTTGTCTAGCATATTTTGAACCTTTTCCAAAGCCTTTTGTTGTTTAACAGCAATATTAGCAAGTTTGGAATAGCTGGGTTTGAGGTTATCATCAGATTCATCCTCACTTGATTCAGAGGAGGGATATTTCAGTACCTTGGCACCTTTTGCCATGAAGCAATAGGTGGGAGCATAGTCATCGTTGCCGTCATCAGCAGTGTTGGGGAAGCCATTTTCCTCAGTGTTGAAGATGGACTTGCTAACGTAAGCAGTAGCGAGGGCTAGGCTTGCCACACCAGAGTCTGACTCCTCAGATGCCTCCTCTTCCTCATATTCCTCAGTTTCAGCTTCAGATTCCATTTCCTTGCCAATGAATGCCCGAGCCTTTTTGGAACTGCTCTTCTTGTGAGATGAAGACTTTGAAGATTTTGACGATGAGGACTTTGAAGATTTCTTCTTCTTCTTTGAGTCATCGGAACTGTCATCCTTGTATTTCTTCTTCTTTGATTCCTTCTCCCACTGAGGACAATCAGTAATGTAGTGACCATGTTTCTTGCATTTATGGCAAGTTCTCTTCTTGTAGTCACGGGATGAGGAATCTGATTTCATGTCATCACCTCTTGAGGATTTTCCAAATCGGCCACGTCTAGAGAACTTCTGGAATTTCCTCACGAGCATTGCTAGGTCCTGACTCAGTTCTTCAGGATCACCAAGGCTGCTACCAGAATCTTCATCTTCAGATTCAGAGACTTCCTTGACCTTCAATGCACGAGATCTACCATAGCTCGGTCCGTAGAGATCTCTCTTCTCAGCTTGTTGGAATTCATGAGTGTTCAGCCTCTCAAGAATGTCAGCAGGATCAAGTGACTTGTAGTCACCACGTTCTTGAATCATCAGTGCCAGTGTATCGAATGAAGAATCGAGTGACCTCAGCAATTTCTTCACCACCTCATGGTCGGTGATGTCAGTGGCACCCAGTGCTTGAAGCTCGTTTGAAATGTCAGTGAGGCGATCAAAGGTTTGCTGAACATTTTCATTGTCGAGTCTTTTGAAGCGGTTGAAGAGATTGCGAAGCACGTCAACTCGAGAGTCAGGTTGAGTTGAGACTCCTTTGTTGACCTTGGACAGCCTATCCCAGATAAGCTTAGCTGTCTCCAAAGCAATCACTCTACCATACTGCCCTTTGCTAAGATGGCCACATATGATATTCTTCGCTTGAGAGTCAAGTTGCTTGAATCTCTTCACATCAGCAGCGTTTACGGAAGGAGTGACAGAGGGAACGCCATTTTCCACAACGTACCAGAGATCATTGTCAATTGCCTCAAGATGCATGCGCATCTTGTTCTTCCAGTAGGGGTAGTCCGTCCCATCGAAGGTAGGACACCCAGCCGAGACCTTGATCATGCCTGCAGTTGACATAACTAAAACTCCAGGTGGTTAAACCAAAATCACACAGAACAAGGGAGTACCTTGCTCTGATACCAATTGAAAGTGCGTTATATCGACTAGAGGGGGGGTGAATAGGCGATTTTTACAAATTCGTCACTGAGGAATTTCAAGGTGAGGAAATTCCTAAGCGACGAACTACTTAGCAGCGGAATAAGTACTCAGATGTGAACATAACAGAGCAGTAGCACAGTCATCATGATGAAATGAAAACAAGCACAGAGTACAAGTAGCGTAAACACAGGATAAGCCGGCTGAAGACAAACTGACTGAAGAAATTGAGAAAGTCTTCAGTCAAAGTCTTCAAACAGTAATGATTAAATACATAGCAAGGAGAAAATGAAAGGGTTGAGGAAATAGAACCAGTAGCTCGGTGAAGACAATGATTTGGTAGACCAGTTCCAACTGCTGTGACAGTTGTACGTCTGGTTAGAGCGGCTAGGTGTTTAAACCTGAGGACACACAGTCCCGGACACACAGTCCTCACCGTATTCTCCTTGAGCTAAGGTCACACAGACCTCGCCCAATCACTCGTGGTAAGTCTTCAGGTGACTTCCAAACCTTCACATACTCGGTCACTCAGCAATCCACAATTTCCTCTTGGATGCTCTAGACCATGACGCCTAACCAACTGGAGGATTCACAGTCCTTAAAGGTAACAAGCGTCGGTTCCACACAGGAACAATCTCTTCAGTGATGCTCAATCACTTTGGGTTTGTAGGTGTTTGGGTTTTTGGGTTTTTCCTCACTTGATGATTTTCGCTCAAAGTCCTCGGAGGATGGGATGCTCTAAATGACAAGTGTCAATCTATCTCTCGGAGCAGCCAACCAACTAGTGGTTGAAGGGGGCGGCTATTTATAGCCTAGGGAGCAACCCGACATGATAAGACATAAATGCCCTTCAATGATATGACCGTTAGGTGGGTAGGATATTTGGACAGCTGGTGCGCAGCACAGCAACGGTCGGATATTTGAGTATCAAATTCCTCAGGGCTATCATGTTCCTCTCTTGTAGGCAATCCGCACTGGTGAATTCCTAACTCCTCAGTCAGAACAAATTCCTCAGAGACCAGAAGAACTTCGTCTCTGTCACTGAAGAACTTGACTAAACTGTATGAGATTTCCAATGGCTTCACTCGAAAGGATTGGGTAGGTGTAGGATTTTGAGTTGAGCATCACTTGGAAACTTTTCTTTAGTTTTACCTCGACCCCCTTTAACAGTACGGTGTTTCCTATGACTCAAGAATAAGAAAATGAAACTACGAAAACAAAAGTCTTCATGCTTCATAATCCTCGCATGAATATCAAGTCTTCAGGGTCACACCAATTTCTTCACTTTCAAAGTCTTCAAGAAAACCAAAGTCTTCAGTTGAAGACATTCATTTTTAGGGGTCGACAATCATCGTAAATAACAAACTCCTCATAGACTTATAGACCTATGTACACTCACAAACGCATTAGTCCCTAACCTATAAGTCTTCAATACACCAAAATCACTAAGGGGCACTAGATGCACTTACAGGCACTTATAGGCGAGGTGAAAAACCGCTCGTCCGAGGAAAATGGACGAACGTGCCCCTGACCCTTCTCATTCTAACGACATGTGTCACCCACATACTGTGAAGTGGAGATCGTGTTTGATCGTGGGTGAATAGATAAAACTTATCGAGGGATATGGAACGGTTTGAGCGGCAAAAGCCGAAAATTCAGATAAGAATATTTTAATGTTTCATTCGCGAATTCTTCAGCTGTCAAGGACACAGTGAAGACTTTCAACGGGTTTCAAATAGAACGCACATGAAGAATTTGTGAACAGACTGGATTGAGTTTAGCATAGAGGGGGAACGGGTCCGATCACATTCACTTAGAAGAAAATCAACTTGAAGAATTAGCAATAAGTGAATGTTGTAGAGGACATGAAAACTCAAGTATATATATATAGTCAATGAAGAACACAGTCGGAAAGAGTGAATACTTTGCAAAGTTGAAGAATTTGAAGATTTGAAGAATTTGCAAAATGAAGAAAACTCAATTTTTGAAGATTTTCAACTTTTTGTGGTGGTGTGACCCACCATATAAGAATGATGATTTCAGACGCCGCGTACAATTGTCGTAGGGCTCTGAGAATCAGATTCTTCGTTAATTTCTTCACACTTAGAGGGTTAGTCTTCATTGATTTGAAGAAAAACATTTCTTCGTGTGTTGCGCATCTAAGTCATCAATTTGCATAAGTGTTAGGATGTGTGTCCTTTTCAAAGGACATTCAAAGATTTTAAGATATTTAGCTCACACCGCAACTTGCTAAATCTCTTCTCATCCAAAGGCTTTGTGAAGATATCGGCTAGCTGTTCTTCAGTCTTCACGTGCTCGATTGAGATGTCGCCCTTCAACACATGATCTTGTAGAAAGTGATGACGAATCTGGATGTGCTTTGTCTTTGAGTGCTGAACTGGGTTATGAGCAATTTTGATGGCACTCTCGTTGTCGCAGTAGAGTGGCACATTCTTCATATTGATGCCGTAGTCCTTGAGGGTTTGCTTCATCCACAGCAGTTGAGCACAGCAAGAACCAGCAGCAATGTACTCAGCTTCAGCGGTAGAGAGTGATACGCAGTTCTGCTTCTTTGAGGACCAACATACTAAGGATCGTCCAAGGAAATGGCATGTGCCAGATGTTGACTTGTGGTCCACATGATCACCAACATAGTCAGAGTCAGAATATCCAATGAGATCAAAAGCCGAGCCCTTGGGATACTATAATCCAAGTGTTGGAGTGTGAGCTAGATATCGAAGAATATGCTTCACAGCCTTATGGTGTGATTCCTTCGGTGTAGCATGAAAACGGGCACACATGCAAACACTAAGCATAATATCTAGCCTAGATGCACATAGATACAGTAAAGAGCCAATCATGGAGCGGTATACCTTTTGATCGAAGTCTATACCATTTTCATCAGTGCATAGATGGCCATTTGTGGGCATAGGGATTTTGACGCCTTTGCATTCTTTCATACCGAATTTCCTCAGAATGTCCTTGAGATATTTCTCTTGAGAAATGAAGATGCCATTGCGTTTTTGACGAATTTGAAGACCTAACAAGAATTTCAATTCTCCCATCATGGACATTTGATATTCCTTACTCATCATATAAGCAAATTCGTCAATATAACGTTAGTTAGTACAACCAAAGATAATATCATCAACATATATTTGGCACACGAATAATTCATCATCATATGTTTTGGTGAAAAGAGTTGGGTCGAGTGAACCGGGTTTGAAGCCTTTCTTCATGAGGAATTCCTTCAGAGTATCAAACCAAGCCCGAGGGGCCTGCTTGAGGCCATAGAGGGCCTTATTGAGTCTGAAGACTTGATCAAGATGCTTAGGATCTTCAAAACCTAGGGGTTGAGCAACATATACTTCTTCCTCAAGCTTTCCATTTAGGAATGCACTTTTCACATCCATTTGATATAAGATGATATTATGATGGTTAGCATAGGCAAGCAATATGCGAATAGCCTCAAGTCTAGCAACAGGTGCAAAAGTGTCATCGAAATCAATTCCTTCAACTTGTGTGTAGCCTTGAGCTACAAGACGAGCCTTGTTCCTCACTACTAGGCCATTTTCATCTTGTTTGTTGCGGTAGATGCATTTGGTGCCGATGATATTGTGCTTGCGAGGGTCTGGTCGCTTGACAAGCTCCCACACATTGTTCAGCTCGAATTGATGTAATTCCTCTTGCATCGCTTGAATCCATTCAAGCTCCAGAAATGCCTCATCTACTTTGGTGGGCTCTGTGATAGAGACGAAAGCTAAATGCCCACAAAAGTTAGACAAATGTGAAGCTTATGAGCGAGTGAGAGGACCTGGTGCGTTGATGTCGTTGATGATTCTCTCAATCTGTACTTCATTTGCAACGCGAGGATGAGCAGGTTGATGACTTTGATTTGGCTCAGCATTTTCTTCAGAGCCATTTTCTTCAGATGCACCAGCATGATTTTCTTCACGATCTGGAATGACTTCTTAAGCAGATTCTTCGGTAGGAATAACATCCTCAGTAGCCTTTAGCTTGATGAATTCCTCAGGAGACATTTCATCTAGCACAGGAGGTAGGTGCTCTCTTTGCGAGCCATTAGTTTCATCGAACCGCACATCTACAGTTTCAACAACCTTGTTGTGATAGGTCTTGAAGACCCTGTAGGTGTGCGAGTCCTTTCCGTAACCAAGCATAAAACCTTCATGTGCTTTCGGTGCAAATTTAGAAATGTGATGGGGATCTCTAATCCAACATTTAGCACCGAAGACTTTGAAATAACTCACATTGGGTTTCTTGTCAGTGAGGAGTTCATATGAGGTCTTCTTGAAGAATTTGTGAAGATATACCCTGTTGATAATGTGGCATGCAGTATCAATTGCTTCAGGCCAGAAGTGACGAGGTGTCTTGTATTCATCAAGCATAGTGCGAGCCATCTCAACAAGAGTCCTGTTCTTTCGCTCCACGACGCCATTCTGCTGAGGAGTGTATGGGGCAGATAACTCATGAGTAATACCGAGTTCATCAAGATAGTCATCAAGACCAGTATTCTTGAACTCAGTCCCATTGTCACTATGTATATGCTTGATCTTCACACAGAAATTCATCGAAGCCCTCGAAGAAAATCGTCTGAAGACTTCCTGCACTTCAGTTTTGTAAGTAATGACATGCACCCATGTGTAACGAGAATAATCATCAACAATGACAAAGCCATATAGAGATGCTGCATTTGTTAGTGTGGCATAATGAGTAGGACCAAAGAGATCCATATGAAGCAATTCAAAAGGACGAGAGGTAGTCATGATAGTCTTCGAGGGGTGCTTGGCTCTGGACATCTTTCCAGCCTCACAAGCCCCACAAAGATGATCTTTGAGGAATTTGACACCCTCAATGCCAATGACGTGCTTCTTTTCATGAGCGTGTGTAAGTTCCTCATGCCAGCATGACCCAGTCGTCGATGCCATAGCCAGCCTTCTGAAGCTTTCGCAAGTAGACAAGTGGCAGGCTGTGGTCCTGCAGAGAAATCAACAATATACAAGTCTCCTCTCCTAAAGCCTTCGAAGACTTTGGAATTGTCAGATTCCATGAGCACTAAGCAGCGATATTTACCAAAGACAACAACCATATCCAGATCACAAAGCATTGAGACAGACATGAGGTTGAATCTGAGGGACTCGACAAGCATGACTTTGTCCATGTGTCGATCCTTTGAGATTGCAACCCTACCTAGACCCAATACCTTTCTTTTGCCTTTGTCTGCGTAGGTGATATGCTTCAAATGTGATGGAGATAAAGGAGTGTTCATCAGTAAGCTCTTGTCACCAGTCATGTGATTAGTACATCAACTGTCGAGGGCCCACTCAGTAGCTTTGGGTAAGTCATCCTGCAGATGAATTAGTGCATCTTATGAACACATATCTTCAGAGTGAAGAATATGACATCAATTTCATCAGACAAAAATTCATCAGTTAATGCAACATATGTATATATAGCAGTATAAGGACGTGAGAAATGAATGATTCATTTCTTCATGATTAGCTTGCGTCCTTTCAAGCATTTCAGGTCTCCAGAAAATTCTTCAAACGATTTAGTTCGTCTGGAGACCTGACCTTGCATAAGAGGTTAGTTCTTTTTCTTCACCACCCACATCTGGAGGGGTGGCAAAGAGTTCATCATTCTGCGAGCTCCATAAGAGAAAGGTGGCATTGAAGCCAAAGCGCTTCGTTTCACAGGAGAGGGATTAGTATAGGCATATGAGTAAGCAGAGAAATTCTTCAAGGACTTATGAACATAATGATTTGAAGAATAATGCACATAATCAGAACTATTAGATTTTCCCTGCAAAACAGAAGCATTAGCATGATGATCATATGAGGACATGGATCCACGTGAAGAATTTGATCCATAAGAGGACTTGGATCCATATGAAGAATTTGATCTGGGGTTCCTATTTTTCACAGGTGGTGTCATGAGGACATTCACCTGAAGTCTTTCATGGCACCTTTTGGGAACCCAGATTTTCTTCATAGGGGGACTATTCCTGCAGTTAGTTCTAACATATCTGGCAAATACTTCACCATTCTGATTTTTGAACAGTTTATAGTTGGAGTCAAATGACTCATCAGATGAATATGAGGATTCACAAGTAAAGCCAGATAAAGTGGATGGATCTACGGGAGGTCCCTTCGCAGCAACCCATGAGGTTTTGGGATACTGCTCAGGTTTCCAGTAGGTTCCATCAGCATTGAGTTTCCTCTCAAATGCAATACCCTCTTTCCTAGGGTTCCTGTTCAAGATCTGCTTTTTGAGCACATCACAAAGAGTCTGATGCCCTTTGAGGCTTTTGTACATGCCTGTCACATACAATTCCTTCAACCCTGCATTTTCGTCAGTGATACTAGTGGTATCCTCAGATGAGCAATTTGTGACCACAGAGATAGTTGAAGAATTTGCAGCAATAGAAGCATTTGAACATTCAGCTGAAGAATTAGCAGTTTCACGTTCAATGCATTTCAAGCATGGTGGAATAAATTCTTCCTGAGCGGAACTGATCTGTTGAGCAAGCAATGAATCATTTTCCTTCTGAAGATCTTCATGACTCACCCTTAGCTTCTCAAGATCTTGCTTTCTTTGAAGAAATTCATAAGAAAGCTTCTCATGATCAGCTAAGAGAGTTTCATGATGACTTTGAATGTTGTCAAACTTAGACTGTAGTTGCTGAGGATTATCAGTCAGTGTTTGAGTTCGATCCATTTCCTCACCTAACAGATCATCGCTTTTGTCTAGCATATTTTGAACCTTTTCCAAAGCCTTTTGTTGTTTAACAGCAATATTAGCAAGTTTGGAATAGCTGGGTTTGAGGTTATCATCAGATTCATCCTCACTTAATTCAGAGGAGGGATATTTGAATACCTTGGCAACTTTTGCCATGAAGCAATAGGTGGGAGCATAGTCATCATTGCCATCATCAGCAGTGTTGGGGAAGCCATTTTCCTCAGTGTTGAAGATGGACTTGCTGACGTAAGCAGTAGCAAGGGCTAGGCTCACCACACCAGAGTCTGACTCCTCAGATGCCTCCTCTTCCTCATGTTCCTCAGATTCAGCTTCAGAGTCCATTTCCTTGCCAATGAATGCCCGAGCTTTCTTGGAGCTGCTCTTCTTGTGAGATGAAGACTTTGAAGATTTTGATGATGAGGACTTTGAAGATTTCTTCTTCTTCTTAGAGTCATCTGAACTATCATCCTTGTATTTCTTCTTCTTTGATTCCTTCTCCCACTGAGGACAATCAGTTATGTAGTGACCAGGTTTCTTGCATTTGTGGCAAGTTCTCTTCTTGTAATCACGGGATGAGGAATCCGATTTCATGTCATCACCTCTTGAGGATTTTCCAAATCGGCCACGTCTAGAGAACTTCTGGAATTTCCTCACGAGCATTGCTAGCTCCTGACTCAGTTCTTCAGGATCACCAAGGCTGCTACCAGAATCTTCATCTTCAGATTCAGAGACTGCCTTGGCCTTCAGTGCACGAGATCTGCCATAGCTCGGTCCGTAGAGATCTCTCTTCTCAGCAAGTTGGAACTCATGAGTATTTAGCCTCTCGAGGATATCAGCAGGATCAAGTGACTTGTAGTCTCCACGTTCTTGAATCATCAGTGCCAGTGTATCGAATGAAGAATCAAGTGACCTTAGCAATTTCTTCACCACCTCATGGTCGGTGATGTCAGTGGCACCCAGTGCTTGAAGCTCATTTGAAATGTCAGTGAGGCGATCAAAGGTTTGCTGGACATTCTCATTGTCGAGTCTTTTGAAGCGG
Source organism: Thinopyrum elongatum (assembly GCA_011799875.1). Lineage (NCBI taxonomy): Eukaryota > Viridiplantae > Streptophyta > Magnoliopsida > Poales > Poaceae > Thinopyrum > Thinopyrum elongatum. The sequence goes on from CM022298.1 coordinate 531,498,926, forward strand.
TTGAAGAGATTGCGAAGAACATCAACTTGAGAATCACGTTGAGTTGAGATTCCTTTGTTGACCTTGGACAGCCTATCCTAGATAAGCTTTGCAGACTCCAAAGCACTCACTCTGCCATACTGTCCTTTGCTTAGATGACCACATATGATATTCTTCGCTTGAGAGTCGAGTTGCTTGAATCTCTTCACATCAGCAGCATTCACGGAAGGAGTGACAGAGGGAACGCCATTTTCCTCAATGTACCAGAGATCATTGTCAATTGCCTTAAGATGCATGCGCATCTTATTCTTCCAGTAGGGGTAGTCCGTCCCATCAAAGGTAGGACACCCAGCCGAGACCTTGATCATGCCTGCAGTCGACATAACTAAAACTCCAGGTGGTTAAACCAAAATCACACAGAACAAGGGAGTACCTTGCTCTGATACCAATTGAAAGTGCGATATATCGACTACAGGGGGGTGAATAGGCGATTTTTACCAATTCGTCACTAAGGAATTTCACGGTGAGTAAATTCCTAAGTAACAAACTACTTAGCAGCGGAATAAGTACTCAGATGCAAACATAACATGGCATAAGAACAGTCATCATGATGAAATGAAATAGGCACAGAGTACAGGTAGCGTGAAACACAGGATAAGCAGGCTGAAGACTAAATGACTGAAGAAATAGGATTGAGGAAATTGAGAAAGTCTTTAGTCAAAGTCTTCGCACAGTAACGAGCAAGTAAATCAACACATGAATGAGGAAATGAAAGAGTTGAGGAAATAGAACCAGTAGCTCGGTGAAGACAATGATTTGGTGGACCAGTTCCAACTGCTATGACAGTTGTACGTCTGGTTGGAGCGGCTAGGTATTTAAACCTGAGGACACACAGTCCCGGACACACAGTCCTCACCGTATTCTCCTTGAGCTAAGGTCACACAGACCTCGCCCAATCACTCGTGGTAAGTCTTCAGGTGACTTCCAAACCTTCATAGAATCGGTCACTCGGCGATCCACAATTTCCTCTTGGATGCTCTAGACCATGACTCCTAACCGTCTGGAGGATGCACAGTCCTCAAAGGTAACAAGCGTCGGTTCCACACAGGAATAATTTCTTCAGTGATGCTCAATCACTTTGGGTTTGTAGGTGTTTGGGTTTTTGGGTTTTTCCTCACTTGATGATTTTCTCTCAAAGTCCTCGGAGGATGGGATGCTCTAAATGACAAGTGTCAATCTATCTCTCGGAGCAGCCAACCAGCTAGTGGTTGTAGGGGGCGGCTCTTTATAGCCTAGGGAGCAGCCCGACATGATAAGACATAAATGCCCTTCAATGATATGACCGTTAGGTGGGTAGGATATTTGGACAGCTGGCGCGTAGCACAGCAACGGTCGAAAATTTGAGTATCAAATTCCTCAGGGCTATCATGTTCCTCATTTGTAGGCAATCCGCACTGGCGAATTCCTAACTCCTCAGTCAGAACAAATTCCTCAGAGAATAGAAGAACTTCATCTCTGTCACTGAAGAAATTGACTGAACTGTATGAGATTTCCAATGGCTTCACTCGAAAGGATTGGGTAGGTGTAGGATTTTGAGATGAGCATCACTTGGAAACTTTTCCTTAGTTTTACCTCGACCCCCTTTAACAGTACGGTGTTTCCTATGACTCAAGAAGAAGAAAATGAAACTACGAAAACAAAAGTCTTCACGCTTCATAATCCTCGCATGAATATCAAGTCTTCAGGGTCACACCAATTTCTTCACTTTCAAAGTCTTCAAGAAAACCAAAGTATTCAGTTGAAGACATTCATTTTTAGGGGTCGACTTTCATCGTAAATATCAAACTCCTCATAGACTTATAGAATCTGTGTACACTCACAAACGCATTAGTCACTTAACCTATAAGTCTTCAATACACCAAAATCACTACGGGGCACTAGATGCACTTACAATATGGAAGTGGTGTGTGTGGCATTTGAATACGCAATGCACAAATTTGATGTGGCACCATGCTTTTTGGAACCGTAAAATCCCCACACTGATCGAGTGAGGGTTCACGATGCGTAGCATGCATGCGCTCAAACTTAATTAGGCCTAGGATGATCGACCTACTATACGGTAACACGAACCAAAGAAGAAGAATCCACCCTGGTAACCTTTCTCGTTGTCGGTCTAAATGATGGACGTCCACGCGGGCCCACGAATATATATAGGCTTGCCGCCCATAACCAAGCGAGCGAGAGTGTCCAAAGACAACCATTGCATGCATGTGTCCCAAACATATTTATGGAGGTGCATGATGCATGCATATGTGTTGAATACCTAATGCACAACATTGATGTAGTGCATGCGTTCAAAATCGCACAGGTCCCCACATAGAGCAAGAGGTTTATGATGTGTCGTGTGCTCGCCGCCCCCCCCCCCCTTCGATTCGGTGGGATGGATTCATGTGTACACATGCACTATTATATATGTAGTCTCACATCATGACCTATATCGCAAGACAAAACAAAAAATTAATCCCCTCCTAAGTCAAAATAATTAACCTCTCGTTGTCGGTGAAAGTGATGGACCAAGCGGGCCGACAGATGGAAGCATCGCCAATAACCACGTGAGTGAGTGCCATAGGACAACCACCATCGCTTGCATGTGTGCCAAAACATATATATGGAGAGGTGTGTGGTTGTGATGTTTTGAATATACCTAATGCACAACCTTTGATGCGGCATTTGCCTCAAAAACCGCAAAGTCCCCACACAGAGTGAGGTTCATGTGTGACACCTAGTATATGTTGGTCCCATCCCCCCTTCGACACGTACTATATATATACTCCTACCGTAACACATCCCTAAAAGAATTAATCCTCCTGGTTCGTCAAATGTGCCTCTTTCTCGTTGGTTCAAAGTGATGGAGGACGACCTCGCGGGCCCACAGATGGAAGCGCCGCACGCGAGTGAGTTCCTATAGGGCAACCACCGCCTGCATGGTATTGCATGATGTTTGAATACCAATGCACAACTTTGATGTGGCACCGGCCTCGGGAACCGGAAAGTCCCCACATGGAGTGAGGTTATGACACACACATATATATATAGAGAGAGTATACATGTTGCCCCCTCTTTGACATGTACTACATACTCCTACCGTGCATATACGTAACACAAACAAAAAAGAACCATCCTTGTTGGTCAAATTAACCTCTCTCTTGTTGTACGTTCAATTAATCGACGAAGACCTCGCGGGCCCACAGAGAGTCACACGCGAGCGAGTGTCATAGGACAACCACCGCGTGCATGTTGTCGTGTGTTGTGTGATGTTTGAATACCCAATGCACAACTTTGACGTGGCACATGCTTCGCAAACCGGAAACGCACTACACAGAGGTTCACGATGCGTAGCCCCCTCACTTCGAGCCGGTGGGAGGGACTCATGTGTACGCATGTGCCCAAACTTTGTTATGCAATCTCACCATGCATGATCCACACCGTAACACACATGCCAAAGATGAATCCACCTTCCGTCCGATGCCTCTCGTTGTCGGTGGAAACTGAAAACCTTTGCGGGCTAACGAATGGGCACGTCACAGCTAACCGCACGAGGGAGTGTCCGAGAGGACCACCAATGCATGCATGTGGCCCGAACATGTATGTATGAAAGGGTTGTGTAATGCTTTAAATAACCAATTCACGACTTTGATGTGGCATATATACATGACTCACAAAATGATCAATAATCCCACGTCATGGAGGCTCGCGACTAGTAGTGTACTGATGGACCCCCCCCACACACACACAGAGACACACATCCCGGACCACCACCTCCACTGTGAGGCATGTCAAACTTTTTCTGCAGTGAACAACTGAACATGTGACCAAAGGAGTGTCATGTTAAAGTTTGAAAAAATAACAGAGATCATTCGACCCATTTTATACATTGATTGATTTCCTAGGGATTTAATGTGCAAAAATCAAATTTGAGCTACATGTGCACCAAAATGGATTGCAAAATCATATGTGTGTCCCTGGGTGCATGCTTTCCCCGTGAAAGAAATTTCAAAACATTGAGAATGTTGATTTTTAAAATTTAGTGAATCCAAAACTTAGTTCAAATTCATGAAACTTACCATGGTGTCATATATGGACACGAGTAGACTGTGATATTGTATTTTTTCATCAAATTTGAGACAAGTTTTGATATAATCTACTTACAAACGGGAGATTGTTAATAACTGGCAACCAATATCTCATACGGAATATTTATTCAGACCCTGTGCGTTAGACCGTGCCATGCTTCGGTTAAGCAGTAAAGCAGCAGATGTGAAGAAACTAATCTTGTTTTGAATTGGGAGAAGTGCCACTTTATGGTTAATGAAGGTATTGTCTTGGGGCATAAAATTTCTGAAAGAGGTATTGAAGTTGATAAAGCTAAAGTAGATGCTATTGAAAAAATGTCGTGTCCTAAAGATATCAAAGGTATAAGAAGTTTCATTGGTCATGCTGGTTTCTATAGGAGATTTATTAAAGACTTCTCTAAAATTTCTAGGCCTCTTACTAATCTTTTGCAAAAAGATATTCCATTTGTTTTTGATGATGATTGTGTAGAAGCCTTTGAAATACTTAAAAAAGCCTTGATTTCTGCACCTATTGTTCAACCACCTGATTGGAATCTACCCTTTGAAATCATGTGTGATGCTAGTGATTATGCTGTTGGTGCTGTTCTAGGGCAAAGGGTTGATAAGAAATTGAATGTTATTCATTATGCTAGTAAAACTCTAGACAGTGCCTAGAGAATTATGCTACTATTGAAAAAGAATTTTTAGCAGTTGTATTTGCTTGTGATAAGTTCACATCTTATATTGTTGATTCCAAAGTAACTGTTCACATTGATCATGCTTCTATTAAATATCTTATGGAAAAGAAAGATGCTAAACCTAGACTTATTAGATGGGTTCTCTTGTTACAAGAATTTGATTTGCATATTATTGATAGAAAGGGTGCTAAGAACCCAGTAGTAGATAACTTGTCTACGTTAGAAAATGTTCTTGATGACCCACTACCTATTGATGATAGTTTTCCTGATGAACAATTAGCTGTCATAAATGCTTCTCGTAATGCTCCATGGTATGCTGATTATGCTAATTACATTGTTGCTAAATTTATACCACCTAGTTTCACATACCAGCAAAAGATTTTTTTTCTATGATTAAGACATTACTTTTGGGATGACCCGCACCTTTATAAAGAAGGAGTAGATGGTGTTATTAGACGTTGTGTACCTGAGCATGAACAGGAACAGATCCTACGCAAGTGTCACTTCGAGGCCTACGGAGGACACCATGCTGGGGATAGGACTGCACACAAGGTATTACAATCTGGGTTTTATTGGCCTACTCTCTTCAAAGATGCTTGTAAGTATGTCTTGTCTTGTGATGAATGTCAAAGAATTGGCAATATTAGTAGACGTCAGGAAATGCCTATGAATTATTCACTTGTTATTGAACCATTTGATGTTTGGGGCTTTGATTATATGGGACCTTTTCCTTCCTCTAATGGGTATACACATATTTTAGTTGCTGTTGATTACATTGCTAAGTGGGTAGAAGCTATTCCAACTAGTAGTGCTGATGATAACACTTCTATTAAGATGCTTAAAGAAGTTATTTTTTCGAGGTTTGGAGTCCCTAGATATTTGATGACTGATGGTGGTTCACATTTTATTCATGGTGCTTTTCCGTAAAATGCTTGCTAAATATGATGTTAACCATAGAATTGCATCTCCTTATCATCCTCAGTCTAGTGGTCAAGTAGAATTGAGCAATAGAGAGATTAAATTGATTTTGCAAAAGACTGTTAATAGATCTAGAAAGAATTGGTCCAAGAAACTTGATGATGCATTATGGGCTTATAGAACTGCTTATAAAAACCCTATGGGTATGTCTCCGTATAAAATGGTTTATGGAAAAGCATGTCACTTACCTCTTGAATTAGAACATAAGGCTTATTGGGCAATCAAAGAGCTTAACTATGATTTCAAAATTGCCGGTGAGAAGAGGTTATTTGACATAAGCTCACTTGATGAATGGACAACCCAAGCCTATGAGAATGCCAAGTTTTTTAAAGAAAAAGTTAAGAGATGGCATGAAAAAAGGAAACAAAAGCGTGAATTTAATGTAGGTGACCATGTCTTGCTATACAACTCTCGTTTAAGATTTTTTGCAGGAAAGCTTCTCTCTAAATGGGAAGGTCCTTACATTATCAAGGAGGTTTATCGTTCCGGCGCCATCAAAATCAACAACGCCGAAGGCACTAACCCAAAGGTGGTAAAAGGGAAAATTAAAAGTAGTCCGAAGAGTGCACGAGGAGGCGACAAGACAGGGGGGCGCACCCCTGTGTCTTGTGGGCACCTCGTGTGCCCTCTGGACTCCGTTTTCTTGTGGAACACTTCTTTTGGTCGGTAAAAATTCATTATATAATCTCCTGAAGGTTTTGACCACCGTACCACGGCGAAATCCTCTGTTCTTGTTTCGTGTTGTTTTCCTGGCAGATCTGAAAATATGTCATCTCAAGATTCGGAGGGAGAAAGCTACGTTGCAGATTTCATCGCTAACCCAAAGGTCTATTGGGAGGTGGAACATTACGGCTGGACTACGGAGGAGGAGGAGGACTTCGACATGGAAAGAACAAGGGAAGAGAGTTATGATGAAGATGAAGATCCACTACCTCAACCTGGCGATATGGATGTGGAATTCAAGAAGTCAAGCCTTCCTAAGGTCCAATCTATCCCACCACGTTTTTCGCAGGACAGCAAGGCAGCATTATGCAAAAAGATAATGAAACTCGAGCTCAAGAATGAGGATCTGAGGGAGGAAAATTTTAGCCGCAGACGCAAGCTGGAGAAGAATAATGCAATAACTCCATCATCACCACCTCCGAAGAAAGAGATCTAAATACATGGGTATGGGCACTCCCCTTGGCAACTGCCAAGCTTGGGGGAGGTGCCCCGGTATCGTATCACCATCACACCGTTATCTTTATCATTTTTCTTAGTTCGATCCTTTTGGTTATATCTTGATCTTGTAGAGTAAAAGTTTTTAGTATGATCTAGCTTTGAGTTTTGCTTTGAGATCTATCTATGTAATCGAGTCCGTGAGTTATATAATAAAGAGTAGTTTTGAGTTGAGGGCTTTGCTTTCTTGTTTTGATCTTGAGGGAATAAGAAAAAGAAAGAATAAAAAGAAATAAAAAGATCATATAATGATCTTATGGAGAGTGATGACTTCACATATAAAGAGTATGATGAGTAAAAGTTGTTGAGAGTTGACAAACATAGTTTTGGTCATTGTTACAATTAATAGGAAGTAATAAAGAAAGAGAGGTTTCACATATAAATACACTATCTTGGACATCTTTTGTGATTGTGAGCACTCATTAAAATATAACATGCTAAAAGGTTGATGTTGGACAAGGAAGACACCATAATGGGTTATGTTTTCTTATATCCGAATAGAAGTTATATTATCATGGATCCTCCAGCATGTTGAGCTTGCTTTCCCTCTTATGCTAGCCAAATCTTTAGCACCAAGTAGAGATACTACTTGTGCTTCCAAATATCCCTTAAACCAGTTTTGCCATGAGAGTCCACCATACCTACCTATGGATTGAGTAAGATCCTTCAAGTAAGTTATCATCGGTGCAAGCAATAAAAATTGCTCTCTAAATATGTATGATCTTTTAGTGTGAGGAAAATAAGCTTTATACAAACTTGTGATATGGAAGAAATAAAAGCGACGAACTGCATAATAAAGTTCTTTATCACAAGCGGCAATATAAAGTGACGTTCTTTTGCATTAAGATTTTATGCATCCTACCATAAAAGCGCATGACAACCTCTACTTCCCTCTGCGAAGGGCCTATCTTTTACTTTTATCTTCTACCCTTATACAAGAGTCATGGTGATCTTCACCTTTCCTTTTTATACTTTTCCTTTTGGCAAGCACTTTATGTTGGAGAAAGATCCAGATATATATATATATATCCACTTGGTATTATTGTATTATTATTGGAGAAAGATCGGATGTAGGTTATCATAGAGTATTATTGTTGACATTACCCTTGAGGTAAAAGGTTGGGAGGCGAAATTATAAGCCCCTATCTTTCTCTGTGTCCGATTGAGGCTTTGAACCCATAAGTATAGCGTGAGTGTTAGCAATTGTGAAAGACTAAATGATAGTTGAGTATGGGGACTTGCTGAAAAGCTCTTATATTGACTCTTTCCTACCTTATGATAAATTGCAATTGCTTCAATGACTGGGATCATAGTTTGTTGGTTTTCAATAAAGTTTTTGATTCATATTTTACCTTGTGAACGAATTATAACTTTGGCATAAGAAATTATATGACAATATATGTTGCTGTTCTAAAGATGATCATGATGCCCTCATGTCCGTATTTTATTTTATCGACACCTCTATCTCTAAACATGTGGACATATTTATCGATTTGGGCTTTTGCTTGAGGACAAGCGAGGTCTAAGCTTGGGGGAGTTGATACGTCCATTTTGCATCATGCTTTATATTGTTATTTATTGCATTATGGGCTGTTATTACACATTATGGTACAATACTTTTGCCTTTTCTCTCTTATTTTACAAGGTTTACACAAAGAGGGAGAATGCCGGCAGTTGCAATCCTGGACCGGAAAGGAGCAAATCTGATAGACCTATTCTGCACAACTCCAAAAGTCCTAAAAATTTACGGAGAATTATTTTGGAATATATAAAAAATATTGGGCAAAGAAAATACCAGAGGGGACCCACCAGGTGCCCACAAGGGTGGGGGCCGTGCCCTACCCCCCTGGCGCGCCCCTGTGCCTTGTGGGCCACCTGGCAGGCCTCCGGTGCCCATCTTCTGCTATATGGAGGGTTTTGACCTGGAAAAAATCATAAGGAAGCTTTCGGGACGAATTGTCATCATCTCGAGGCGGAACCTGGGTAGAACCAATCTAGGGCTCTGGCGGAGCTTTTCTGCCGGGTAAACTTCACTCCCGGAGGGGGAAATCGAAGCCATCGTCATCACCAACGATCCTCTCATCGAGAGGGGGTCAATCTCCATCAACATCTTCACCAGCACCATCTCCTCTCAAACCCTAGTTCATCTCTTGTATCCGATCTTTGTCTCAAAACCTCATATTGATTCCTGTGGGTTGCTAGTAGTGTTGATTACTCCTTGTAGTTGATGCTAGTTGGTTTATTCGATGGAAGATCATATGTTCAGATCCTTAATGCTATTTAATACCCCTCTGATTATGAACATGAATATGCTTTGTGAGTAGTTATGTTTGTTCCTGAGGACATGGGAGAAGTCTTGTTAGAAGTAATCATGTGAATTTGGTATTCATTCGATATTTTGATGAGATGTATGTTGTCTTTCCTCTAGTGGTGTTATGTGAACGTCGACTACATGACACTTCACCATGATTTGGGCCTAGGGGAAGGCATTGGGAAGTAATAAGTAGATGATGGGTTGCTAGAGTGACAGAAGCTTAAACCCTAGTTTATGCGTTGCTTCGTAAGGGGCTGATTTGGATCCACATGTTTCATGCTATGGTTAGATTTATCTTAATTATTCTTTCGTAGTCACGGATGCTTGCGAGAGAGGTTAATCATAAGTGGGAGGCTCGTCCAAGTAAGGACAGCACCCAAGCACCGGTCCACCCACATATCAAACTATCAAAGTAACGAACGCGAATCATATGAGCATGATGAAAACTAACTTGACAACAATTCCCATGTGTCCTCGGTAGCACTTTCCTTTATATAAGAGTTCGTCCAGGCTTGTCCTTTTCTACAAAAAGGATTGGGCCACCTTGCTGCACCTTAGTTACTTTTGTTACTTGTTACCCGTTACGAATTATCTTATCACACAACTATCTGTTACCGATAATTTCAGTGCTTGCAGAGAATACCTTCCAGAAAACCGCTTGTCATTTCCTTCTTCTCCTCGTTGGGTTCGACACTCTTACTTATCGAAAGGACTATGATAGATCCCCTATACTTGTGGGTCATCACATATTCACACGTATAATGTGTAAGCTAAGCAGATGCAGTTTACACTAATTAGAAGCAATACAAGCTAGACACCATATGCAACATGCAACCAGATATCACACTGCCAAGTTAGAGCAAGCACCTAGGATGGTGGAGTAGGGAAGCGGAGACTTGGAACTTGTAATGCACTAGCAGTACGAGGATAATCCATACAGATGCTCCGTTTACGTTGCTGCAGAGGACCACCATCATCGCCTTCCTTACTCTTTTCCTTCCTCTTTTTTGATTTTGCCTTGTCAAGTCAAACCCACAAGAAAAAGGAATACAATTTGCTCTTTAGAACTCATTTTTGCATGATACTGACGAACACTACTTTCATGTAAGGCAGCCGCATGATAGTGTCATATTCACAGGTATAATGTGTAAACTAAGCAGATGCAATTTACCCAATTAGAAGCATTACAAGCTAGACACCGTATGCAACATGCAACCACATATCACACTACGAAGTTAGAGCAAGCACCTGTGATGGTGGTGCAAGGGAAATGCGGTCTTCAAGTATAGAGCTACGTTCAATATCTTCATTTAGACTTGTTGTTTCTTGAGAATCATGTGGGGAGGATGAAACTGCAGTCTTTATAAGAGTAGCGCGTCTCATACTAACCCACGGGCGTGACTGTCTCATCATAAGTGATAGATGCAGGATACACAAGAACAGTAGTTTGATGTAAGAACATGGTGTGATAGGCAGATGTAGTATGTACCAAACACAGGAAGGCATGTCATATTCACATGTATAATGTGTAAGCTAAGGAGATGCAATTTAACAAATTAGGAGCAATACAAGCTAGGCACCATATGCAACATGCAACTAGATATCACACTTCCATGATAAGAGCAAGCACCTGGGGTTGTGGAGTAGGGGAGATGAGATTTGGAACTTGCACTGCAGTAGGAGTAGCAGGAGAATCTGCAAAGATTATCTATTTCGGTTGCTCCAGAGGACCACCATCATCTCGTGCGTTCATCCTTTTAGATTTTGCCTTGTCAAGTCAAACACACAAGAAAAAGGAATGAAATTCGCTCTTCCAAATTCGTTGATGCATGATACTGATGAACACGACTTTTATGTAAGGCAACCACATTGTAGGAGGATGGAATATGTACGGAAAACGCTAAGCAGAAGGTATTTCAACAAATTGGAAGCAATGCAAGCTAGACAGCATATGAAAGATCCAACAAAAATCACTCTACCAAGTTAGAAGTGTCTCATTATAAGTGGCTTTCAACAAATTAGACGCAGTACATGCTTGAAATGATATGCAAGGTGCAACCAATATTACACTGTCAATTTGAAGGTGTCTCGTCAGAAGTGATTGATGAGGGATACACAAGAAAAGTAGTTTGATGTAAGAATATGGTTAATAGAAAGACGTAGTATGTAGCCAAAACAGGAAGGCATGTCATATTCACAGGTATAATGTGTTAACTAAGAAGATGCAATTTACCCTAATTAGAAGCATTACAAGGTAGACACCATATGCAACATGCAACCACATATCACATTACCAAGTAAGAGCAAGCACCTATGATGGTGGTGTAGGGGAATTGCGGTCATCAACTACAGAGCTACGTTGACTATCTTCTTTTAGCCTTGCTGTTTCTTGAGAATCATGTGGGGAGGATGACACTGCACTCTTTAAAAGAGTAGCCCATCTCATAGTAACCCATTGGGGTGACTGTCTCATCGTAAGTGATTGATGAGGGATACACAAGAGCATTAGTTTGATGTAAGGACATGGTTAATAGATAGATGTAGTATGTATCAAAAACAGGAAGGCATGTCATTATCAAAGGTATAATGTGTAAAGTAAGCAGATGCAATTTTACCAAATTGGAAGCAATACAAGCTAGACATTATATGCAACATGCAACCAAATTTGACAGCCTGAAGTTAAAGCAAGCACCTGGGATGGTTGTGTGTGGCAATTGAGATCATCAACTGCAGAGCTACGTTTACTGTCTCCATCTGCTGACACTACACCCTTTAGAGCGCTGAAACACTTAGTGCTTATCCTCGAATTACATAGGAGCGACTTCTGTCTTTTCTTTTGTGTATTCATCAACAGTGCATCAGAGTCTGAAATACCCATGCATAAAAAAACAATAGTGTGAGTATGGGTGAAGTGTGTGCACAAGTAGTACAGTGTAAAATTAAGTAGCAGATAGCAGGTAGGTGAGAAGTAAATGACGGGAGATATATGATAGCTCTACAACATGCATGGCACATGAACTTAGATTCTAGTCCCTCCGTTCCTACATATTTGTCCTTTTAGAGATTTTAAATGGACTACCACATACAGATGTATATAGACATATATTTTAGAGTGTAGATTCACTCATTTTGCTCTGTATGTAGTCACTTGTTGAAATCTCTAGAAAGACAAATATTTAGGAACGGAGGAAGTAGGATTTTGAAATATGAGCACATGGATGGCTGGGAAATGCAGATACTCCTCCAGCACACCACAAGGTGTGGTCGTATGAAAATAACAGTCGACTAAAAACAAATAGGTCAGTCCATTTTTTCTGCACCGTCCGATGTACAAAGAATGGCCAGATCGCCTTCATCTACCTCCAGCCAGTTAGTGTTGACGATCTTCCTCGAAATGCCAGTAACCACCGGCCCAGTCCCCTGCCTCCGCCCTCCCCTCGACCTCACCGCACCACCGTGCTTGGCACCGCCCCCCGGCCATCCCTTCAAGCCCCGCCGACCTCCAGATCGAGCGCAAGCAGCTCCTGCGCCCCACACCCCTATGACCAATGCGCCGCTTCCTCGGCAAACAGGCGGACTAGGTGCTCCGCGCGCCTAAGCGGGTGCTGCTTCTTTTAATTGCAAATCAACTGACCCTGAATTGAAATCCAGGCGGGCGACTGACCTCTAGCTAAGGTGAAATAGTAAATGGGAGGAAACCTTGTGCATTTAGTATGACAAAGAAGGTGCAGTAAGAAGTGCTCAACTAGTTTCTTTTGTGGGATGAATACGGTGTGAGCAGAGATGTAAGATTTGCACGAATAAGGGAAGAGGAATACCTCTTTCTGCTGGCAGTGTTGTGTCCTCCTTCTGTTTTTCCAATGATCTTCTTGTGGTTTGCCGGAAACAAGAAGTTGTGGAGGACGGTGGAGCCTTGGACGAACCCATGGCCAAGTTGTTGAGTGTGGTGCGGTGGCTGTCTGTTGGCGGCGGGGAACCAGATCCGAGGGGGCGAACGACGGCGTAGCGGGAACAGCTCTGGTGCGGTGGACGGTTGCGAGAGTGGAGCGGCAGCGGTGAGGCGCAGGATGGCATGGTCGAAGTGGTTCTGGTATGGCGCACGTCGGTGTCGGCATCGTGGAGGCAGCTCTGCCTTGGCTTCAGCTGCTATGTCCTTGAGGGCGTTGCGGTTGCAGTTGCATTGAACGACGATGTCGTGGTACCGGCTTCGGCGTGATGGAGGAGGGCGGCGGTGGATTGGGCGCGATGGGGTGGAGGACGGAGGAGGCTGGGGTTTTGCGGCTGGTGGAGAGGGCGTTTTGGCGCCCACGGAGTATGAATGGGGAAACGGAGAGATGGGAACTAAGGAGGAACAATGTATCGGTTTGGGACGCGCTTGTTTGAAATTTGGGGAAAGTTACAAACTTTGCCCCCATCTAAAATTTCGGACATATTGAGGGTCGAGGGTAGGACAGTAATCTCAGGTGTCCTAAATAGTGGGCGGGATAGATTTCGGCCGAGTGATGCGGTTTGAACTACGTCGGTATTTCCCCAAAGAGGAAGGAATGATGCAGCACAGCTACGGTAGGTATTTCCGTCAGTGATGAGACCAAGGTTATCGAACCAGTAGGAGAACCACGCAACTCTATGTAAACGGTACCTGCACACAAAGAACAAATACTTGCAACCCGGCGTGTAAGAGTGGTTGTCAATCCCTCCCGGGTAAAAAGATAGATAAATTTGTGGTAGATTAGATAAATAGATCTCGCGGAAACGCGAAATAAAATATATAATAAAAAATGCAGCAAGGTATTTTTGGGTTCTTGGATTAATAGATCTGAAAATAAAAGCGAATACAAATAGATCTCGAAGGCAAATATGATAAAGAATAGACCCGGGGGCCGTAGATTTCACTAGTGGCTTCTCTCAAGAAAAATAGCATACGGCGGGTAAGCAAATTACTGTTGGGCAATTGATAGAACTTCAAATAATTATGACGATATCCAGGCAATGATCATTATATAGGCATCACGTCCAAGATTAGTAGACCGACTACTGCCTGCATCTACTACTATTACTCCACACATCGACCGCTATCCAACATGCATCTAGTGTATTAAGTTCATGGAAAAATGGAGTAATGCAATAAGAACGATGACATGATGTAGACAAGATCTATTCATGTAGGAATAGACCCCATCTTGTTATCCTTAATAGCAACGATACATACGTGTCATGTCACCCTCTGTCACTGGGATTGAGCACCGTAAGATCGAACCCATCACAGAGCACCTCTTCCCATGGCAAGAAAAATCGATCTAGTCGGCCTAACTAAACCAAAGATTCGAAGAAGAAATACGAGGCTATAAGTACTCATGCATATAAGAGATCAAAACTCAAATAACTTTCATGGATAAAATAGATCTGATCATAAACTCAAAGTTCATCGGATCCCAACAAACACAACGCACAAAGAGGTACATCAAATAGATCTCCAAGAGGCCATTGTATTGAGAATCAAAAGAGATAGAGGAAGGCATCTAGCTACTAACTACAGACCCGTAGGTCTACAATGAACTACTCATGCATCATCAGATAGGCACCAATTATGATGATGAACCTGTCGGGGTACGACACCTATGGGATCCCGAGAGACCCCTTTACGATTCGGCGGGGGGAGAGGTATACGCAAAGAGCAGAACCAGTGATCGACGCGGGAGGTTTTTACCCAGGTTCGGGCCGCTGATCAGCGTAAAACCCTACTCCTGCTTTGTGTTCTTATTGATGTTCTTGAGCCCAGCCTTCAGGAGCGCTCGCAATGAACAGTACGTTCAAAGAGCAGCTACGCATGCAGAATGGGCTAGAAGTTCTCCTCCTCTGTAGCAGTTGCCTTGGGCCTCCTTTTATATGCTCAAAGGGGTCTCCACAGTGGCAAAATGTACATACATTGAGGTGTAAAGTAGCTACAGGGTATCATACCTAACCCCTGACGGATTAGGACAAGCGCATTTAATGCACCGTGAGGTGTCCGTTTAGGTGTCCTCACTTTCTCGGGGATGGAAAAAGGGGCCATCCCATCAGCACCGCTTAAGCTCTCCTCCACTGGCGTGCCGCCACGCATCCAGGGAAGGAGCCAGAATGTCAGACTTGTTACTGTGCCGAAACGGTGGCACAGTGGCGAAATCTCGCCAGGCGCCGATCCTTGCCGGGCACCAAACCTTGCCGGGCGCCAGGGCTTGCCGGGCACCAAGCTTTGCTGGGAACCAAGCCTTGCCGGGCGCCGAGGCTTGCCGGGCTCCACGGGCTATCCCGGCAAGGATCTTGCCGGGGAAGCTGGCCTTCGATTTCCAGCTTTGCTTATCTGCTGATTCTCAGATCTCTGACTTGATGATTTCCTTGATGACTTGAATCGACCTCGAGCCGATCCCGGCAAGCCTTGCCGCGAGGACGGCTACAACTGCCCGTGCACAAGTAAGGGGTACTAGTGGCCCAATACTTAGTACACCGACAGGAGCCCCCGGGCCTGGGCCATACACGAGTGCGAGGCGTTGTTGGGCTAGGCCCAAACAGTGCACGGGCACGCGTGGTAGGGAATTAACTGCTCGTAAAGATCTTGTTTTACTGTGCCCCCACTACGCGCACGGAGCGCGCGATGTGGGAAGTGTGCCAAAAAGGCTGCAAACTGTTTCACGCCCATAGAGGCGCATTCATAATGGGGGATAAACAAGGTGGCCCCACTCCTTCCCCATAAAAAGGAGAAGTCGTGGAGGCGCAAACCTATTCACCCCCCTCTTCTTCCCAATCTGGCCATCGCCATCGCCTTCCTCTGCTCGAGCTAAGAGCGAAACCTTTCTTCTCTTTTCTTGCCGCATTGATGGTGCCACGGATGGTTGAGTCAATTGGAGCACAAAAGTTCCTGGTTCCACAGGCAACTTGAGGGCAGCACGCTTTGACAGGTCGTCAGCAACGCTGTTCTCGGCACGAGGGACATGCTCCATTTGGAGACCGTCAAAGTGCTCTTCCAATTTCCTTACTTCATCTACATAGGCTTGCATCAACGGACTTTGATAGTTCTTGTTGACCTGCCTGACGATAAGCTGTGAATCACCTTTGATAATGAGCTTTTTGATACCAAGGTCTGCCATGATCCTAAGACCGGCAAGCAAACCTTCGTACTCTGCAGTGTTGTTGGTTGAACTCTCCTGGGGGAAATGCATTTGGACTACATATTTGAGGTGCTCTCCGGTGGGTGCAACAAGCAGCACACCAGCACCGGCGCCTTGCAGCGAAAAAGCCCCGTCAAAGTACATAACCCATTGCTGATCGGTTTCCTTGCCGGGGAGACTTGTTTCTTGAACTTCTTCGTCTGGCGTCGGGGTCCATTCTGCAATGAACTCCGCCAAGGCCCTGCTCTGAATTATCGAAGTGCTTTCAAACTTAAGGCCAAAGCTGGACAACTCCAACGCCCACTCCACGATCCTGCCGGTTGCCTCCGGATTTTGCAAAATCCATTGCAACGGAAAGCGAGTGACGACGGTGATCTCATGTGCTTGAAAATAATGGCGCAGCTTCCTCGAGGCCATAAGGAGGCCGAAAAGCAACTTCTGCATGCCAGAATAACTTGATCTAGCTCCTTGCAAGAGGGAGCTAACAAAATAAACTGGGCACTGCACCACCTTTTTCTTCTGCACAAGTTCTTCTGTTTGCGCAGATCCTGTCTTGCCGGGATCAACCCTTGCCGGGGAAGATCTTGCCGCGTCATATGGCGGTCCTGCCGCTGATGTTGCCTCCTCATCAGCTTCCCTCTACGCCACCAGCACAGCACTAACCACTTGATTCGTCGCCGCCAGATATAGCAGCAACGGTTCTTGTGGTTTAGGTGCGACTATCGTCGGCGGAGAAGAAAGGTATTTCTTCAAATCTTGCAGCGCCGCCTCCGCTTCCGGAGTCCATTTCATTGGACCTGCCTTCTTCAAAATTTTGAAGAAGGGCAGGGCGCGCTCAGCAGATTTGGAAATAAACCTGCTTAGAGCAGCAACACAGCCGGTAAGACGACGCACATCCTTGACGCGTCTCGGCACTTCAATTTGCTCAATGGCTTTGATCTTGTCGGGGTTAGCTTCGATTCCCCGGCAAGATACAAAGAATCCGAGGAGCTTGCCGGAAGGAACACCAAACACGCACTTCTCAGGATTGAGCTTCAAGTTGATCTTGCGCAAGTTCGCAAATGTTTCTTCTAAGTCTTGAATGAGCGTTGCTTTATCCTTAGTTTTGACCACTATGTCGTCCATATATGCCTCCATATTTCTATGGAGTTGTGGCTCAAAACCAATCTAGATTGCTCTGCCGAATGTTGAACCAGCACTTTTCAACCCGAAAGGCATCCGTATAAAACAATACGTACCACATGGGGTGATAAAGGCGGTCTTCTCTTCATCTTCCTTTGCCATAAAAATCTGATGATACCCTGAATAGGCATCAAGGAAGGACAGGAGATCACAACCAGCGGTGGCATCCACAATCTGGTCGATGCGCGGCAAGGGAAAATGATCTTTTGGACAAGCTTTATTGATATCTGTATAATCGATACAAAGCCTCCATTTCCCGTTCGCTTTCCGCACTACAACCAGATTGGCCAACCAGGTTGGATGAAGCACTCCTTTGACCAGTCCTGCCGCCTCCAGCTTCTTAATTTCTTCGGCAATGAATTCTTGCCGCTCCAAAGCCTGTTTCCTCACCCTTTGCTTGACGGGCCGCGCATGAGGATAGACAGCAAGGTGGTGCTCAATTACTTTCCTGGGAACGCCGGGGATGTCAGACGGTTGCCATGCAAACACGTCGACATTCGCCCGCAGGAAAGCAACGAGCGCGCTTTCCTATTTGTCATCTAGGGTGGAACTTATGGTGAAAGTTCCCCCCGTCCCATCCTCCCTGGCAGGCACCTTCTTGGTTTCCGGCGGGGCAGCCTTGGACTTCTTGTTCTTGCCGGTGGAACTCTCTGGGACGTCCTCGACGGAAGCGCAGCACTCCGAGGAGGTGCGCTTGCCGGAGTTGGCGCCAAGGTTCCTGCCGGTCTTCTTCTTCCCCCCGGGAGTTCCAGCGGCAGGAGCAGATGCCTTGATGGCAGGTGCTGCAACTGCTTCCCGGTAAAGTTGGTCGGCACAGATGAGCGCATCCTTCTTATTGGAATGGATAGTGATGACGTTCAATGGCCCAGGCATCTTCAAGATGTTGTACGCGTAGTGTGATGCCGCCATAAACTTAGCCAGCGCTGGCCGACCAAGGATCCCATTGTATGACATGGGGATCTTGGCGACATCAAACACCACCTTTTCGGTCCTGAAGTTAAACTCGCTGCCAAATGTTACCGGCAGCATGATCTTGCCTTTAGGCTGGGTTCTTCCCGGGTTGACCCCTTGAAATGTACCCGTTTCCTCGAGGTCTTCGTCGGGAATCTGAAGCTTTGTGAGCACATCTGGTGAGATTAAGTTTAGGCCAGCCCAGCCGTCAACTAACATCTTCGTCACCTTGAGGTTGCGAATTGTCGGGGAAACCAACAATGGCAAACACCCGACCGCAGTTGTGCGATCAGGGTGATCCTCGGCGTCAAAGAAGATAGGTGTGCTGGACCACTTCAGAGGCCTACATGCATCGGGGGATGGCTCTGCCGCATTAACCTCCCGCACCCACTGTTTAAGTTGGCGGTGGGAAGAATGCAGCGAGGCACCCCCGTCAACGCACATAGCCTCTGTAGCCTTCTGGAATTCCTGCTCACTGGATTCGTCATCTTCTTCATCATCATCTCCTTCTTTATCTCGGCCCCGAGCGGGCCGATCCTTCTGATGCTTGGCCTTGCCGCGGCGACCTCCTCGGCCACCGCGTTTCTTGCTGGACCCCTCAGCACCATCTTGGGCCTTCTCCTTATCTCGCCTCTCGTATTCGGCCTTCTGCTTCTCGGCAAGCTGCTCAACTTGCCGGCAGTTCTGGAGATCGTGGCCCTTAGTGCGATGGATCTTGCAGTACTGCTTGCCGGAGTTCTCTGACTTGTCGGCAGACGCCAAGGCCTGACAGGAAGGGCACCCGGCAAGATCCTTGCCGGGGTCGCCAACCTTGGCCTTCTTGGCGGCGCCAGGGTTGCCGGATTCCTCGACGGCAAGCACGGCCTTGCCTCCGCGCTTCCTGTTCCGCCGCCGGCCTTTCCTTGACGGAGCCGCGGCATCTTCTTCTTCTGAGTCGCCTGCCGCACCAACAGCTTCACCGGGGAGTTTCCTCCCCTCTTCAGCTCGAGCACACTTGTCGCCCAAAGTGTAAAGCTCGGCAATACTCCTGACTTTGTTCATTGCCAGCTCTTCCCGCATCCTGCGGTTACGCACGTTCTGATGGAACGCGCTAATGACAGCAGCAGGATGAACGTCAGGAATATTGTATTGCACCCGGCTGAATCTCTGCATAAACTTGCACAGGGACTCGCCCTCCCTCTGAGGGATGATGTGCAAATCACTTTCTTGGCCAGGAGCTTGGTGGCCTCCAACAAAGGCGCCAACAAACTGATGGCACAGATCTGACCAGCAAGAAATAGAATCCTCCGGCAGATGCATCAACCACGACCTGACGTTGGGTTTGAGCACCAACGGGAAGTAGTTGGCAAGTATCTTGTCATCTCGGCCCCCGGCAGCCTGCACCGCAATGGTGTAGATGCTCAGGAACTCCGAGGGATGAGTCTTGCCGTCATATTTCTCCGGGACCTCTGGCTTGAAGGTTCGGAGATTGGGCCATTGGACTCGCCGCAGCTCACGGGTAAACGCCGGAGGTCCTACCTCGTAAGGCAAGTCTCCTACGTTCCCTAGCGCAGGCTCGTCGACAACCGGCCCCGCGCGCTTATCAGACTGATAGCGCGCTTCCCGCCGCCGCTCGATAGTTGTTCGAGCGTCTTCCTTGCCTCTTTCCTGGAGAACCAGACACTGATCACGGCGCATCCGTGGATCGGACGACGCCGTGGAAACTTCCTCATGGCGGTCGACTTGCTGAGTCGTCGGCCGCCGCTGATGTCGCGGAGGAGAGTGCACTGTAGTTGCACCACCTCCGGTTTTCTCTGCACCAGCTCGCATCGGATCGATGGGCCTCCGCTAAGCGGGCCCTGCCTCTTGTGGTCCATCCTTGTTAGCGAAGCCGATAAGGCTCTGGATAGTAGCTCGCCACTCCTCCATCTTCTCCGGGGCGGGAGGAAAATCGAGGAGCAGCTGTGCACGTGCCAAGGCTTCCGCTGGCGTAGGTGGTGGCGACAGGTGCGAGGTGCGTGAGGTGCTCTGACTCCTAACCAAGTTAGAAGGAGCACCGCCATGGTCACGCGACCGCGCACCACCTTCGCCCGCAGCTCGGTGTGCATGCTGGTCCCGCGCATCTTGGGATCTATGCGCAGAAACCTTTTCGTGGGGACGCCCCGAACCACCAGCGCCATGATGTCACTCACCTCGCACGACCTGGGCAGGTTGCGAGGTTCGCGCCGGCGCGGGAGCTCCAGTAGGCGCTCTTCGATCCCTAGAGTTTGTTGTGCCACCCGTAGGCAACACAACACCATCTCTAGATCTAGCGGCGCGCAAGTTACCACTGCCACTGCGAACGATACCGCTCGCTTGGCTTGGGTCACCAGAACGCCGCGGGGGTTCTAGTCCTCTTCCTTCTGCACCCACACCATCGCCTGTCTGCGAAGGCGCGGGCAAAACGGACCCGGACGGTTCTGCTGTCGCAGCGTTCTTCTTCTTGGGCGGCATGATGATGAAGATGATGAAGGAACTAGGGCGTCGACCACCAGATCAGGTTCACGCAAACTTCTTTTCCCCCTACCTGGCGCGCCAAAGATGTCGGGGTACGACACCTATGGGATCCCGAGAGACCCCTTTACGATTCGGCGGGGGGAGAGGTATATGCAAAGAGCAGAACCAGTGATCGACGCGGGAGGTTTTTACCCAGGTTCAGGCCGCTAATCAGCGTAAAACCCTACTCCTGCTTTGTGTTCTTATTGATGTTCTTGAGCCCAGCCTTCAGGAGCGCTCGCAATGAACAGTACGTTCAAAGAGCAGCTACGCATGCAGAATGGGCCAGAAGTTCTCCTCCTCTGTAGCAGTTGCCTTGGGCCTCCTTTTATATGCTCAAGGGGGTCTCCACAGTGGCAAAATGTACATACATTGAGGTGTAAAGTAGCTACAGGGTATCATACCTAACCCCTGACGGATTAGGACAAGCGCATTTAATGCACCGTGAGGTGTCCGTTTAGGTGTCCTCACTTTCTCGGGGATGGAAAAAGGGGCCATCCCATCAGCACCGCTTAAGCTCTCCTCCACTGGCGTGCCGCCACGCATCCAGGGAAGGAGCCAGAATGTCAGACTTGTTACTATGCCGAAACGGTGGCACAATGGCGAAATCTCGCCAGGCGCCGATCCTTGCCGGGCACCAAACCTTGCCGGGCACCAGGGCTTGCCGGGCGCCAAGCTTTGCTGGGAACCAAGCCTTGCCGGGCGCCGAGGCTTGCCGGGCTCCACGGGCTATCCCGGCAAGGATCTTGCCGGGGAAGCTGGCCTTCGATTTCCAGCTTTGCTTATCTGCTGATTCTCAGATCTCTGACTTGATGATTTCCTTGATGACTTGAATCGACCTCGAGCTGATCCCGGCAAGCCCTGCCGCGAGGACGGCTACAACTGCCCGTGCACAAGTAAGGGGTACTAGTGGCCCAATACTTAGTACACCGACAGAACCCCTCTGTGATGGTGTCTAGATTGGATCTGTGGTTTCTAGAACTAGCGGTGACTGCAATTGGGTTTCGTCGACTCCCCTAGGGTTTTAGGATTTTCGGTGTATTTATAGAGCAAAGAGGTGGTGCTGGAGGCAGCTGAGGTGGGCACAACCCACCAGGGCGCACTTGGGCCCCCAGGCACGCCCAGGTGGGTTGTGCTCCCCTCGGAGCCCCACTCTGGTACTTCTTTGCCCAACAGGTGTCTTCTGGTCCAGAAAAAATCTCTAAAACTTTTCGCTGCATTTGGACTCCGTTTGGTATTGATTTTCTAAGAAGTAAAAAACAAGCAAAAAACAGCAACTGGCACTAGGCACTATGTCAATAGGTTAGTCCCAAAAAATGATTTAAAATTACTATAAAATGATTGTAAAACATCCAAGAATGATAATATAATAGCATGGAATAATCCAAAATTATAGATACGTTGGAGACGTATCAGCATCCCCAAGCTTAATTCCTGCTCATCCTCGAGTAGGTAAATGATAAAAACATAATTTTTGATGTGGAATGCTACCAATCATGTTCATCACATATTCTTTTCTTTTGTAGCATGGACATTTGGACTTTTATATGATTCAAAGCAATAGTCTAGTTTTGACATGAAGATTTCAATACTCAAGCATATCAACAAGCAACCACGTCTTTCAAAATATCAACACTAAAGCAAGTTATCCCTAAACCATTATGCTCAATCATTGATCCATTCATGAAACACACTCGCATATTAGCTACACCCAATGCTCAAGTACGATCCTAGTGCCCCTTAGTTGGTGCTTTATAAGAGAAGATGGAGACTCAAATAAAAATAAAAATTGCATAAAGTAAATAGAAAGGCCCTTCGCAGAGGGAAGTAGGGATTTATAGATGTGCCAGAGCTCAAAGCGGAAAAATATAGAGATAAAACATTTTGGGTGGCATGCCTTTCCTGTCAACGAAAATGATCTAGTAGTTCCCAATACTTTCTATGCTAGATATATCATAGGCGGTTCCCAAACAGAAAATAAAGTTTATTCCTTTTTCCACCATACTTTCACATTCCACGGCTAACCGAATCCACGGGTACCGTCCATACTAACACTTTCCAAGGAATTTATTATTAGACAACATAAAGTAAATTCATTTTTTATTTCAGGAGTGGGCATCCCTAATACCTTTGCCGTACTCTCGTGATATGACAAGTGAATAAACACTCATCTTGAGAATAACACATCTAGCATGGAAAAATATCAGCCACGCCCTACCGTTTCATGAGCGGTACGAGCACACAAAAAGGTAATTTATTTTGAATATTAGAGATGGCACATACAAATTTGCGTAGAACGGCATGGAAATACCGCATATAGGTAGGTATAGTGGACTCATACGGCAAAAACTGGGTTTAAGGATTTTGGATGCACAAGTAGTAATCCCACTTAGTACAAGTGAAGGCTAGCAAAAGATTGAGAAGCACCCAACCAAGAAACGAAAAATCTCATAAGCGAGCATTAAGCATAACTAACACCGAATTATGCACCACAAGTAGGATGTAATTTTATTGCATAACTATTGACTTTCATGCTTGCATAGGGAATCACAAACCTTAACATCAATATTCTTACTAAAGCATAATTACTCATCAACATGACTCACATATTATATCATCATAATGCAAAACTATTACAAAGAATCAAGTTTATTTTGTCCAATGATCTTCATGAAAGTTTTTATTATATCCCTCTTGAATATCTATCACTTTGGGACTAATTTCATATGTTGCTTTTGATAGCTCAAACAAATCTAAGTGAAGAACCTGAGCATAAAAAAAATTCTTCTCTCAAACTAATTTAAGTGAAGCATGAGAGAATTTCTTAAAATTTTTACTAACTCTCAAATAAATCTAAGTGAAGCATGAGAGCATTTCTTCAGAAATACTAAAGCACACCATGCTCAAAAAGATATAAGTGAAGAACTAGGGCAATTCCATAGCTCAAAAAGATTTAAGTGAAGCACAGAGAGCAATTCTAACAAATCATAGCATAATTTTGGCTCTCTCAAATAGGTGTGTCCAGCAAGGATGGATGAAACAAAATAAAAAGCAAAACAAGCAAAGACTCATATAATACAAAACGCTCCAAGCAAAACTCATGATATGTGACGAATAAAAATATAGCTCCATGTAAAATACCGATGGTCATTAGAAGAAAGAGGGGATGCCACTCGGGGGCATCCCCAAGCTTAATTGCTTTTTCCTCTTTGGATAATAACTTGGGGTGCCATGGGCATCCCCAAGCATCTAGTGTATTAAGTTCATGGAAAAACGGAGTAATGCAATAAGAACGATGACATGATGTAGACAAGATCTATTCATGTAGGAATAGACCCCATCTTGTTATCCTTAATTAGCAACGATACATACGTGTCATGCCCCTTCTGTCACTGGGATCAAGCACCGTAAGATCGAACCCATCACAGAGCACCTCATCCCATGGCAAGAAAAATCGATCTAGTTGGCCTAACTAAACCAAAGATTCGAAGAAGAAATATGAGGATATAAGTAATCATGCATATAAGAGATCAAAACTCAAATAACTTTCATGGATAAAATATATCTGATCATAAACTCAAAGTTCATCGAATCCCAACAAACACGCCGCAAAAAGAGTTACATCAAATAGATCTTCAAGAGACCATTGTATTGAGAATCAAAAGAGATAGAGGAAGCCATCTAGCTACTAACTACGGACCCGTAGGTCTACAATGAACTACTCACGCATCATTAGATAGGAACCAATGATGATGATGAACCCCACCGTGATGGTGTCTAGATTGGATCTATGGTTTCTAGAACTTGCGGCGGCTGCAATTGTGTTTTGTCGACTCCCCTAGGGTTTTAAGATTTTCGGTGTATTTATAGAGCAAAGACGCGGTGCGGGAGGCAACGGAGGTGGGCACAACTCACCAGGGCGCGCTTGGGCCCCCAGGCATGCCCAGGTGGGTTGTGCTCCCCTCGGAGCCCCACTCTGGTACTTCTTTGCCCAACAGGTGTCTTCTGGTCCAGAAAAAATCTCTAAAAAGTTTCGCTGCATTTGGACTCCATTTGGTATTGATTTTCTATGAAGTAAAAAACAAGCAAAAAACAGCAACTGGCACTGGGCACTATGTCAATAGGTTAGTCCCAAAAATGATATAAAGTTGCTATAAAATGATTGTAAAACATCCAAGAATGATAATATAACAGCATGGAACAATAAAAAATTATAGATACATTGGAGACGTATCAGCATCCCCAAGCTTAATTCCTGCTCATCCTCGAGTAGGTAAATGGTAAAAACATAATTTTTGATGTGAATGCTACCAATCATGTTCATCACATATTCTTTTCTTCTGTAGCATGGACATTTGGACTTTTATATGATTCAAAGCAATAGTCTAGTTTTGACATGAAGATTTCAATACTCAAGCATACCAACAAGCAACCACGTCTTTCAAAATATCAACACTAAAGCAAGTTATCCCTAGCCCATTATGCTCAATCATTGATCCATTCATGAAACACACTCGCATATTAGCTACACCCAATGCTCAAGTACGATCATAGTGCCCCTTAGTTGGTGCTTTATAAGAGAATATGGAGACTCAAATAAAAATAAAAATTGCATAAAGTAAATAGAAAGGCCCTTCGCAGAGGGAAGTAGGGATTGGTAGAGGTGCCAGAGCTCAAAGCGGAAAAAGATAGAGATAAAACATTTTGGGTGGCATGCCTTTCCTGTCAACGAAAACGATCGAGTAGTTCCCAATACTTTCCATGCTATATATATCATAGGCGGTTCCCAAACAGAAAATAAAGTTTATTCCTTTTTCCACCATACTTTCACATTCCACGGCTAACCGAATCCACGGGTACCGTCCATACCAACACTTTCCAAGGAATTTATTATTTGACAACATAAAGTAAATTCATTTTTCATTTCGGGACTGGGCATCCCTAATACCTTTGCCGTACTCTCGTGCAATGACAAGTGAATAAACACTCATCTTGAGAATAACACATCTAGCATGGAAAAATACCAGCCACCCCCTACCGTTTCATGAGCGGTACGAGCACACAAAAAGGAAATTTATTTTGAAGATTAGAGATGGCACATACAAATTTGCTTAGAATGGCACGGAAATACCGCATATAGGTAGGTATAGTGGACTCATATGGCAAAACTGGGTTTAAGGATTTTGGATGCACAAGTAGTAATCCCACTTAGTACAAGTGAAGGCTAGCAAAAGATTGAGAAGCATCCAACCAAGAAATGAAAAATCTCATAAGCGAGCATTAAGCATAACTAACACCGAATAATGCACCACAAGTAGGATGTAATTTTATTGTATAACTATTGACTTTCGTGCTTGCATAGGGAATCACAAACCTTAACATCAATATTCTTACTAAAGCATAATTACTCATCAACATGACTCACATATTATATCATCATAACACAAAACTATTACAAAGAATCAAGTTTATTTTGTCCAATGATCTTCGTGAATTTTTTTATTATATCCCTCTTGAATATCTATCACTTTGGGACTAATTTCATATGTTGCTTTTGATAGCTCAAACAAATCTAAGTGAAGAACCTGAGCATAAAAAAAATTCTTCTCTCAAAATAAATTAAGTGAAGCATGAGAGAATTTCTTAAATTTTTTACTAACTCTCAAATAAATCTAAGTGAAGCATGAGAGCATTTCTTCAAAAATACTAAAGCACACCATGCTCCAAAAGATATAAGTGAAGCACTAGGGCAATTCCATAGCTCAAAAAGATTTAAGTGAAGCACAGAGAGCAATTCTAACAAATCATAGCATAATTTTGGCTCTCTCAAATAGGTGTGTCCAGCATGGATAAATAAAATAAAAAGCAAAACAAGCAAAGACTCATATAATACAAAACGCTCCAAGCAAAACACATGATATGTGACGAATAAAAATATAGCTCCATGTAAAATACTGATGGTCATTAGAAGAAAGAGGGGATGCCACTCGGGGCATCCCCAAGCTTAATTGCTTGTTCCTCTTTGGATAATAACTTGGGGTGCCATGGGCACCCCCAAGCTTAGGCTCTTCTTACTGCTTATTCCTTCATCCATCATGATCTCACCCAAAACTTGAAAACTTCAATCACACAAAACTCAACAAAACCTTCGTGAGATCCGTTAGTATAACAAAGCAAATCACTACTCTAAGTACTGTTGCAAACCCATTCATATTTTATTTTTGCATTATATCTACTGTATTCTGACTTTACTATAGCTTATACCCTCCAATACAAACCATATATTCATCAAAATAAGCACACAACGCAAAGAAAACAGAATCTGTCAAAAACAGAACAGTCTGTAGCAATCTGAAAACTTCTAATACTTCTATAAGTCGAAAAATTCTGAAAATTTATGACAGCCTGGGCAAATTATATCAAGCTTGTGTACAAAAATCAGGATTTTATCGTGCTTCTGTGATTTTTCAAAATTGTTTTACTGGATGCAAAAGTTTCTGTTTTTCAACAAGATCAAATCATTTATCACCCAACATGATCTCAAAGGCTTTACTTGGCATAAAATCTAATTAAAACACAAAAAACACAATCATAACAGTAGCATAATTGTGCAAACACTCAAGAACAGAAAGAAAAAGACAAAAATAAATTTTATTCATTGGGTTGCCTCCCAACAAGTGCTATCGTTTTATGCCGCTAGCTAGGCATAATGCATAGATGTAAGTATTGTCATCTTTATTTCTAGATCCATAAGATGCGCTCATGATTGATTCATATTGTGGCTTAATTCTTGTTCTAGGTAAGTGTTCCATTCCCTTTCTTAGTGGAAATTGAAATTTAATATTGCCTTCTTTCATATCAATCACGGCACCAATGGTACGTAAAAACGGTTTACCAAGTATAATTGGACAAGACGGATTGCAATCAATATCAAGAACAATAAAATATATGGGCACATAATTCCTATTTGCAAGAATAAGAACATCATTAATTCTTCCCATAGGCTTTTTAATAGTAGAATCCGCCAAGTGCAAATTTAAAGAACACTCTTCGATGTCGGTAAGACCAAGCACATCACATAAAGATTTCGGAATTGTAGAAACACTAGCACCCAAGTCACATAAAGCAAAACACTCATAATTTTTAATCTTGACTTTGATAGTAGGTTCCCATTCATCTTGTAATTTTCTAGGAATTGAAATCTCTAATTCCAACTTTTCTTCCAAAGCTTTCATCATAGCATCAACGATATGTTTAGTAAAAGCTTTATTTTGTTCATAAGCATGGGGTGAATTTATCATGGATTGCAACAAAGAAATACAATCAATCAAAGAAGAATTATCATAATTAAAGTCTTTGTAATCCAAAAGAGTGGGCACATCACTAGTTAAAGTTTTGACCTCTCCAAATCCACTGTTATCAATTTTTTCACCAAGATTTTCACCCTCCAAATTATCGGGATGCCTTCTAGCTAAAGTTGACTCTTCTTCAGTCCCTTTATCATCAATCTTAATTTTACTAAACAAGGAATCAATAGAAGAAACACATATCATTTTAAGATCTTCATCATTTCTATGAAAGAAATCGCTAGAAAATGCTCTTTCTAAAAATTCTCTTTTAGCTCTAAGCAAAGCGGTTCTTTTCTTACTTTCATCCTTAGAAACATATAAAGCTTTAATTGATTCTTCAACCTTAGGCACAAAAATATTCAACTTGAGATTTTCTACGTCGTGAGAAATTCTATCAATGCTTCTAGACATATCATCAATCTTATTCAACTTTTCTTCTATTGTAGTATTAAAATTCTTTTGAGCATTGATAAATTCTTTAATATTATTCTCAAGATCAGAGGTGTTCCTATTTTTATTATAAGAAGGATTACCATAGGAATTACCATAATTATTAGAGGAATTTCCCGGAAAAGGTCTAGGATTAAAATTACCTCTATAAGCATTGTTATTGAAATTATTTTGCGAGACAAAATTCACATCTACGGAATCACTATTTTGCTCAATCAAAGTAGACAAAGGCACATCATTAAGATCAATAGGAGCACTTTTATTAGAAACCAACTTCATAAGAGCATCAACTTTTTCACTCAAAGAATTAATTTCTTAAACTGAATTAACCTTTTTACTAGTAGGAGCTCTTTCGGTATGCCATTGTGAATAATTTGCCATAATATTACCAAGAAATTTAGTAGCTTCACCCAAAGTAATTTCCATAAAAGTACCACCCGCTGCAGAATCTAAAAGATTTCTAGAAACAAAATTCAATCCCGCGTAAATTTTTTGTATGATCATCCAAAGATTTAAACCATGAGTAGGACAATTTCTTAGCATCAACTTCATTCTTTCCCAAGATTACGCAACATGTTCATGCTCAAGTTGCTTAAAATTCATGATTTGAGTTCTAAGGGAAATAATTTTCGCGGGCGGAAAATACTTAGTAATAAAAGCATCCTTGCACTTATCCCAAGAATCGATACTATTGCGAGGCAAAGAAGAAAACCAAATTTTTGCACGATCTCGCAAAGAAAACGGGAATAATTTCAACTTCACAATATCATTGTCCACATATTTTTTCTTTTGCATATCGCATAATTCCACAAATGTGTTAAGATGGGATGCGGCATCCTCATTAGGAGTACCGGAAAATTGATCTTTCATAACGAGATTCAACAAAGTAGCATTAATATCACAAGACTCCGCACTAGTGGCGGGAGGAGCAATCGGAGTGCTAATAAAATCATTATTATTTGTATTAGAAAAATCACACAACTTGGTATTTTCTTGAGACATCGTGACTACGCAAACAAGATTGCACCCAAGAAAATAGATCTGACGAGAAAACGACGAACGAAAAAGAGGGCAAATAAAACGGCAAATTTTTTTGAAGTGGGGGAGATGAAAATGAGAGGCAAATGGCAAATAATGTAAATTGCAAGGAGATGAGATTTGTGATTAGGAACCTGATAGATGTTAATGATGTCTCCCCAACAACAGCGCCAGAAATTCGCACGTTGACGGGAGACTATCTTGACTTGATCCTCCCCGGTAACGGCGCCAGAAATTCCTTTTTGATGCGGCTTGAACTACGTCGCTATTTCCCCAAAGAGGAAGGGATGATGCAGCACAACTACGGTAGGTATTTCCCTCAGTGATGAGACCAAGGTTATCAAACCAGTAGGAGAACCACGCAACACTTTGTAAACGGTACTTGCACACAAAGAACAAATACTTGCAACCCGACGTGTAAGAGGGGTTGTCAATCCCTCCCGGGTAAAAAGATAGATAAATTTGTAGTAGATTGGATAAATAGATCTCGCGGAAACGCGAAATAAAATAAATAATAAAAAATTGCAGCAAGGTATTTTTGGGTTTTTGGATTAATAGATCTGAAAATAAAAGCGAATAAAAATAGATCTCGAAGGCAAATATGATAAAGAATAGACCCGGGGGGCCGTAGATTTCACTAGTGGCTTCTCTCGAGAAAAATAGAATACGGCGGGTAAACAAATTACTGTTGGGGAATTGATAGAACTTCAAATAATTATGACGATATCCAGGCAATGATCATTATATAGGCATCACGTCCAAGATTAGTAGACCGACTCCTACCTGCATCTACTACTATTACTCCACACATCGACCGCTATCCAGCATGCATCTAGTGTATTAATTTCATGGAAAAATGGAGGAATGCAATAAGAACGATGACATGGTGTAGACAAGATCTATTCATGTAGGAATAGACCCCATCTTGTTATCCTTAATAGCAACGATACTTACATGTCATGTCCCCTTCTGTCACTGGGATTGAGCACCGTAAGATCGAACCCATCACAAAGCACCTCTTCCCATGGCAAGAAAAATCGATCTAGTCGGCCTAACTAAACCAAAGATTCAAAGAAGAAATATGAGGCTATAAGTAATCATGCATATAAGAGATCAAAACTCAAATAACTTTCATAGATAAAATAGATCTGATCATAAACTCAAAGTTCATCAGATCCCAACAAACACACCGCAAAAAGCGTTACATCAAATAGATCTCCAAGAGACCATTGTATTGAGAATCAATAGAGAGAGAGAGGAAGCCGTCTAGCTACTAACTACAGACCCGTAGGTCTACAATGAACTACTCACGCATCATCGGAGAGGCACCAATGAGGATGATGAACCCCTCCGTGATGGTGTCTAGATTTGATCTGTGGTTTCTAGAACTTGCGGCGGCTGGAATTGTGTTTCGTCGACTCCCCTAGGGTTTTTGGATTTTCGGGGTATTTATAGAGGAAAGAGGTGGTGTGAGAGGTGGCCGAGGTGGACACAACCCACTAGGGCACGCCTGGGCCCCCAGGCGCGCCCAGGTGGGTTGTGCTCCCCTCGGAGCCCCCCTCTGGTACTTCTTTGGCCCAACAGGTGTCTTCTGGTCCAGAAAAAATCTCCAAAAAGTTTCGCTGTGTTTGGACTCTGTTTGGTATTGATTTTCTGCAAAGTAAAACACAAGCAAAAAACAGCAACTGGCACTGGGCACTATGTCAATAGGTTAGTCCCAAAAAATGATATAAAGTTGCTATAAAATGATTGTAAAACATCCAAGAATGATAATATAACAGCATGGAACAATAAAAAATTATAGATATGTTGGAGACGTATCACCGAGCGCATGAGTGTTTAGGCGCCCACGGTGTATGAATGCTTCTCGGAGCCGGTTGACTGGCGTCTTGGTGAAGTTACAAACCTACCCCGGTTTAGACCTTTGGACATCGGGCCGATAGGCTACATGGGTCAGAGTCAGGACAGTAATTTCCTACCACCAAACATTAGTCTCGCGCTGTTTTGGCCGACCAGAGGCTTATTTGGCACTTCGTTCAATATTTGGGAGTAGAAGCATTAACGTTTAGAGTTCTCTTGACTTGAACTTTCAGGATTTGTCAAACTTCAAAAAGCTTGACTCTTGAAAATCCTCAAACTACGATTATTTTGGAATGGAGGGGGTACATTTGAATACACATTGTACACGAGTATATATTAAAAAATATGCAGATTAGCTCAATTCATGCATGGTTCCAGATATAATCTCCTTGGTTGCAAAAAAATAGTTAGACATGCGTATGAATATATAGCATGTTCAAACGCACAACAAAGATCGATGCCCCTTTTAGATCTGATTTACAAATGCGATTATCTTGAATTCAAATAGATGAATGCACTTCCTATGAATTCGAATCTTCGGAACCATCTTTATGTTGAATTGAACATATATTCTATTTCGTAGCTAGCAATTTGGAATGTATCCATGTATGTGACAAATGTATAAAGTGCCTGACACTAACAACACGGAGTGCACTAATTAATGTTTATATATGAATTGCAAAAGCCATGCATTGTCTGTATTTCAAACCACTCTCACTCTATGGATCGATAATATGAAACAAACCCATACACATGCTTGAATTCAATGGAGTATGGGTGTCTGATAGACCAATGTTTGTTCATACGCAAATTGCAAAATTCATGATCTCATCCAAATTTTTTAATGCAATTTATATTTTAATTTAATGTGTAGAACCGCCTTTTACGCATAGATGCACTATGCCTTGGCCCGTCCTCACACACGCGCTATATATCTCTCTATCCGACGCATAAGTGCACACACTTTATATACATCGGCATTTCTCTCTCACACATGCTCACACTCTCTCATGGGGAGTCTCACACACACACTCTCTATATATCTCCCCCTCTCTC
This sequence comes from Thinopyrum elongatum, assembly GCA_011799875.1. Lineage (NCBI taxonomy): Eukaryota > Viridiplantae > Streptophyta > Magnoliopsida > Poales > Poaceae > Thinopyrum > Thinopyrum elongatum. The sequence goes on from CM022298.1 coordinate 531,531,770, forward strand.
TCTTACTACTACGTACCACTCTTTTCACTAATCTCAATTGGAAACACTATTTCTCTCACATGCATATACACACACGCACGATCTCTGCTGGCCCTCTATATGCACATACATGTGCCTAAGTGTCTCCCGCACGCACATTATCTTTAGGCCTCTCTCGCACACATTGCCCCCCCACACACACCTCTCTCTTGTTGGCGGATATGATTCCATCAGATCATTCGGTAAGATATACCTGACTGGTAGGCTCGATGGTAATATGAGGCAAAGTTTTACCCAAGTCTGGGCCCTTGCAGTTGAGGAAAAAAGCCTACTCCTGGTACTGTATATTTGTGATAGGATTGTTGTCGGTGTCAAAACCGGCAGACCACGGGGTAGGGGGGTCCCGAACTATTGATCTGGGATCGATGGGGAACAAGGGACGACGAACACAGCGTTTACCCAGGTTCGGGCCCTCTCGAAGAGGTAATACCCTACGTCCTGCTTGATTATATTGGATGTATAGTATGGTTTACAGAGTAGGTCTACCTCGAGATCAGCATGAGCTAAACCCTAAGGTGATGAGTTGATGAATATGTCTCTCACCCTAAAGACTACAACCCTCGGTTTATATAGACACCGATAGGGTTAGGGTTACCGGAGATAGATTACAATAAGGGATACAGAGATCCTGCCTATCCTTGACTTGGAGGGGGCACCACAACTTCATAAATCTCCCGTTGTTGTACTGCTTCACCAGTCCGGCCCATGTTGATGGGCCGGCGCCTTGAGGACCCCTTAGTCTGTAACTCCCTTAGTAAACCCCCAAGCTTGCCTCCAACGCCGGGGATTGTCCTCTGGAATCTTCAGATCGTCGGCTTGCGAGATGAGTTCTTCCATTCCTCTATTCAGTTTGGATCTGTGTCAATCCCGCCGAACCGTATCCAGAACCCGGACTAATGCGCTCAGGCCCGGACAGGTTCAAGACTCTGGGCTCCAAAGATATCGTGAGATCAAGGTGGGACCATCAGAGTTTAATGCCATTCCTTGGGGCAAGAGCATTATGCACCATTTCAGAAGGCGTGCGGCCTAATGCCAACTTTCCACGAGCCCGTCCTTCCAGCTTCAAGGTAAGACGCCCATTTATAGATCCAAAGGTGCGGGGGACAATTTACTTCCCCCCTCTCACAAGGAACATCACCGAAGAAATTCCCCGGCGCCATGGCTGACCTCCCAGGTTCATCCTCGCACCCGCACGGCCCACTCCCAGGTGATTGGTCGAGCTGTTCAATTTCACACCTTCATCTGAGGCGCTTGCAGATGTAGTGTTTCCTCCCTATAGCAGATTTGGTTCCCGTCCATGCCGGTCTCATCTCCATTGATGGATGTGCCCTGGCCGAGAACTACCCCGCTCCGAGTAAGGAGGAGAGGGTATGCCTCGTGCCCTTCCTTCTAAGAGGTTTGGGATTTCCTATCCATCCCTTTTTACGGGGTTTGTTGGAGTTCTACGGGATCCAGCTCCACAACCTCACCCCGGGGTCCATATTGCACATCTCTGGCTTTGTAGCCCTGTGCGAGATATTTTTGAGTTGCGAGGCCCACTTTGACTTGTGGAGGAAGTATTTCTGTCTTGTCCCCCGCCTTCGAGAGGGTTCCATATTTGAGGTGGGCAGCGCCGAAGTATGGCAAATAGCTGGGCCAAGGTACCCAATTGGGACCCCATAGGAAGATGCCGAAGGATGGACCTCGGAGTAGTTTTATATTAAATACGTCCCCCTCACCGATCCAATTCGGCAGGGGTTGCCCGAATACTCAAACGACCCGCCTATAAAGCGGTTCAACTGGCGGCCCAGAGGCCCTTCCCAACAGGACAGTGAAGAGGTGCGTGCGCTGGAGGCCAAGATTAGGCTGCTAACTAGCAGTAAGCTGACCATGATCGAAGTAATGGCCATCGCTATTACTCGATATGTGCAACCCCTGCAGCAAAGGGGATCACCCCTTATGGTGCTACAACAGGACCAATGACGTAACCCACTACTAGAGACAAGGGCCAGACAATAAAGCGGCTCTGGCCAAAATATTGCCCGAGCTCTTCAACGGAGAAGAGGCAGATTTTGCTCGAATGAGTATCCGGGAAGGTTGCTCCGGATACAATCCGGTGGACTGGGTAAGCCACGATCACTGTCTTGAGCTCATGGATTACACCCGAACTCTGATTGGTTGTATTTGAACAGGGTTGGAGGTGATACGTCTCCAATGTGTCTATAATTTTTTATTGTTCCATGCTATTATATTATCTGTTTTGAATGTTTTATATGCATTAATATGCTATTTTATATTATTTTTGGGACTAACTTATTAACCCAGAGCCCAGTGCCAGTTTCTGTTTTTTTCCTTGTTTTTGAGTTTTACAGAAAAGGAATATCAAAAGGAGTCCAAACGGAATAAAACTTTACGATGATTTTTCTTGGACCAGAAGACACACGTAGGACTTGGAGACCAAGGCAGAAGAGTCCTGAGGTGACGGCAAGGGTGCAGGGCGTGCCCTAGGGGGGCGCCCCCCTGCCTTATGGGTCCCTCGGAGCTCCTCTAACCCTAATCTTCGGCCTATAAATTCAGAAATATTCCCAAACCATCAAAAGCATCCACAAAAATACTTTTCCACCGCCGTAACCTTCTGTACCCGTGAGATCCCATCTTGGGGCCTTTTCCGGCGATCTGCCAGAGGGGGATTCGATCATGGAGGGCATCTACATCAACCCTATTGCCCTTCCGATGAAGTGTGAGTAGTTTACCACAGACCTACGGGTCCATAGCTAGTAGCTAGATGGCTTCTTCTCTCTCTATGATCTTCAATACCATGTTCTCCTCGATGTTCTTGGAGCTCTATCCAATGTAATATTCTTTTGCGGTGTGTTTATCGAGAGCCAATGAATTGTGGATTTATGATCAGATTATCTATGAATATTATTTGAATCTTCTCTGAATTCTTATATGCATGATTTGATATCTTTGTATTTCTCTTCGAATTATCGGTTTGGTTTGGCCAACTAGATTGGTATTTCTTGCAATGGGAGAGGTGCTTAGTTTTGGGTTCAATCTTGCGGTGTCCTCACTCAGTGACATAGTAGGGGTAGCGAGGTACGTATTGTAGTGTTGCCATCAAGGATAAAAAGATGGGGTTTTAATCATATTCCTTGAGTTTATCCCTCTACAACATGTCATCTTACTTAAGGCGTTACTCCGTTCTTTATGAACTTAATACTCTAGATGCATGCTAGATAGCGGTCGATGTGTGCAGTAATAGTAGTAGATGCAGAATCATTTCGGTCTACTTGACACGGACGTGATGCCTATATGCATAATCATTGCCTTGGATATCGTCATAACTTTGCGCTTTTCTATCAATTGCTCGACAGTAATTTGTTCACCCACCGAATGTTTTCTTTCAAGAGAGAAGCCTCTAGTGAAACCTATCACTCGTACAGCGAGGTGCTATACAAACGGTTTTTAACCCCTTTCCGCGACGGCGTTTTGAACCGTCACCAAGTGAGTGACTGCGATAGGGGGTTCCTTCCCACATGACCCAGAAACCGTAGGGGATAGGCCCTCCGGTCACATATGCTCGGCAAAGTGAGGTCGTGTGCGACGGGGGAGCGATCAAATACGGTTATACGCACAATTGTGCTAAAAAATACAATTATATAGGCCAAATTGTTTTCAGTCGTAAGTACATCCCACACAGTCAGTCCCGGCTAAACGGTTCCGTTTGTATGTACATTGCACACAGTCAATCCAAGGAGTACGTTTCCGTTAATATGTACATCTCACACAGTGAATCCAAGAAGTACGTTTTTGTTCGTATATACATCCCACACAGTCACTCCAAGGAAAACGTTTCCGTTCCCAGTTGCATCTCACATAATTTTCCCCACTAAATCATTTGTGATAGCGTTGCCATCGCACATGATATTAACAATTTTATCATTTGTGTTATTGAATGCATCACACACGGTGCGTAGAACAAACTGTGTGGCAAAGGCTGTCCATCACACACACTTTTTATGTGGTAAACGTTTGCACAAGGTGGCCTAACGCAAACAGTCTTCAGGAGGATGTCGCGTGTGATTGTTCATTCATCCAACACGGTTTATTCCTAGAAACTGTGTGCGTTGCCTGAGGTCATCGCCCACAGTGTTTTCTCAATAACCATTTGCAATAGAAAAACCCAATTAGCAGGCTAATTGGCCATTAGCAGGCTAATTGTCCTATTATTAATAATCCATTTATTAATCTAATTGTCATTTCATATTAAGCACACAATATATTTCATTTCCATATTAAGGAAGCAGGATTTCATAATTGAAATACATCAGAGTACAACATCATATAGCTTCAGCACTCAGCTACCACATTACACAACTGCACCAGCACCAAGTTTCACAAGCAACATCTATAACCTTTCGAAATTAGCATCATAGACGGTACATAGACAGATGAATCTCATCTGGAAAACTGCTGAAGCGGAAAGCGAATATTGAGCCTTCATTGATGTTGAAGGTCTTTGCAATTTTAGGCCAGTGCGTGTGGATGATTGACCATCCATCCTTCGTCCTCTTCAGGAACACTTCAATATTGAACCGTGGGTGTTGTATGAATACCTTCCTCCCCTCCTGACCATACAAGTGGTTTGAGAGGTAATCATCAGTGAACTACTTTGGAAAGGCCTGAAAACAAGGATGTGCATACATATCTTCTCTATATTGGAAATGGGGCAAAGGAATAAAAAAGGCAAGGTATAATAGTTAGTACCATCCTGTAGTGAACTGATGTCTTGTTCATTGTGCAGACAAAGATCTTGTTGTTTTTTGTCGCTAATTTCTTTATCCTAACAATCTTTCTGAGTTTCTTGACTTGACTGATATTCAAGGACAAGTCATTTCCCCATATGCAAAAAGGGTCGAACAGTGGGTCAAAACTTCTGACAGCAGGACCTACATGTGCAAGACCAAATTGTTAAAAACCTAAATATTAGAATGGTTCTTGCAATTGCATAATAATGTGCTATTAGACAAAGGACCATGCATGTGCAAACCTCGATTGTAAACCTCAGTGCTTCCCATTGTTTCCTTAAAACACATATAAGGTAGTTAGTGATCAGGTTAAGTGAGGGTTCGCATGCTATTAGTAAAATATGTTGATGAAAAATAAGCACATTGCAGATTCATCAGATTAATTCAAGCCACATGGAAAACCCATTTATCCAAACCAAGCATGATTAAGAACAAGGAAATATAGCAATTGTATATGTTTCTCATGTATTAAGTGCAGGTAAATTCGATTTATTCCTGACATGCACAACAATACAAACTTCTACCCACGACAATTGGACATCGCATTGCAGAATTGAACCAAGCAGTTAACTAAACACCACAACAAATGAACCAAACATTAACTGAGCACCACATTGCATAATATAACATACTCCTAATAGAAGATCAGGCAGTTAACCAAACCAAGCATGCTTAACAACTTGGAAATATAGCAATTGTAGTTGTTTCTCATGTATTTAGTACAGCCAAATTTGATTTATTTCTCACATGGTATACAATAACAGAATGCACCCACAACAATTGAACATCGCATTGCAGAATTGAACCAAACAGTTAACTAAATACCACAACAAATGAACCAAATGTTAACTGAGCACCACATTGCACAATGTATAACATACTAGAAGATTAGACAGTTAACCAAACCAAGCATGCTTGACAACTTGGAAATATAGCAATTGTATTTGTTTCTCATGTATTTTGTAAAGAAAAATTCGATTTATTTCTCACGTGGAAGACAATACAAAATTGCAGCCTGAAGAATTGAACATCACATTTGCAGAATTGAACCAAATAGTTAACTGAACATGACAACTAATTAACCAAACAGTTAATAAGTGAGCACCACATTGCACGACATATAGAACATATACACTAGAGCAACAGACTGCATGGTAAAAGTAGATAGCACAATTCACTAGAATTTGTTAAGGAAAGGCAGGAGCAGCACATGCAACGGGTAAGCCGAGCATGCTTAACCGGCGTAGCTAGCAAACTGAACATGGGTCCTTATAGTGAGCTAATAAGACAAGCTACTCCTCATCGTCAGAGATATCGATGATGATTGGCTCCTTGGACATGGAAGAGGGCGAGGCCTCCACATCGTGGGTGCCCTTGTCATAGTGGTGAGTTGCCTGAGCCGCTCCAGGCACCAACCTGCTGGCTCTCGGGTTGAGGTAAGCACATGCACACTGAGAAAACACCTCGTAGTCTTCGTCGAAGGCACCGAGGGTGGCCTCAAGAAAACCCCACGAACTTTCATTTAAAGCAGCCAACCGCGTTGCGGCGTTGGCGCGTGAGGCATCGACAGTGGCCTCGACGGCGAGGTGCTCCTCCAAGATCTGGGGGTCGGCACGAATGGCAGCCATCGCGACCTCATCCGCGCGTGCGGCCGCGATTTGCTTCTCTGCTGCCAAATGCTCCTTGAGTTCCTGGCTATACTGCATGCACCATGGCTTAGGGTGGTGCTTATTTGGTGGAGGGATCGGTGATTTGGGTGCAAGGTGTCGCGCCGGCAGTCGGGGCATGTGGGATGTGGCAGGAGGAGTTGGATAGGGGTCGGGTGTGGATTACCTGCCTGGATAGACGAGGCCGAGCGGTGTGACGGAGGGTCGCCGGCGAGGAGGTGGCACTACAAGCAAGGAGTGAAGGTTTCAACTTGGAAAGGAAGGCGGAAACAGGGGAAATGTGGCTTTTGGTAAGGGGGAGGTGGCGGGGAGGTAGATATTTCTGCGGAAGCCGAAAATTTTGAATCGATGCAGCGAAAAAACTGGCGCGCAAAGTGTCATCAGACACGGTCCCTTATTTAGCACTCTGTACGATATGTGAACATCACAAATGATTCAGATAGCTTAACCCGTGTGTGATGAGTTTGAACGTCAAAAATTTTGGTTCGAATTTCCCTGGTTACAGTGGTCATCCACGTCATTGCATAATTTGGGTACACAAAGGAGACTACATCACACCCACACTTCTTAATCGAGCAAGTTCAGCAATTAAATAGAGCTAGCTGACCTAAACATTACTCTAACAATTTAAAGACTGGAGCTCTTAATTAAACAAAACAAAGAGTACTACTACGGCTGGTGCTCGTCAATCTCCGCCGCCTCCATGTCCAGCTCGCGCCCGACGATCTCCTGGGGAAGGGGCTCCATGGCATCCATCGCACCGTACTCGGCAAGCATCTCGCCATCTGCATCTGCCATATCTTTGGAATAGGACGCCACGAGCTGGGCATGGGCGGCCGCGATCTGGTCTTGGGCGGGCTCCGTCGTGGCAAGATATGCCGCGCAGGAACGGACGGCTGCTCGAACGCTCTCGGCGATTGACAACTTTTCGACCATGGGATGCCGACCATTGTCGGAGAAGCTTCGTTCGATTTGTGCGGTGACCGCCATTTGCTGGGCATGGATGGCCTCGACATGGTCGTGGGTGGCCTCCATCAGGGCTAAGGCCGCCGCTGCGGAACGGACAGCTGCTGTGCCGTTCTCGCCAGTTGCTATCCCCGAGGCAGATGTTGCTGCCGCCACCTAAGAAGCAACAGCGGCCGTTTGGGCTGCCTTGGCCACCCGGTTGTAGATTGTGGCTGCGCTCACGAAGCTTGTTAGCACGCGCCTGGCAGCTGCGGCTGCACTCTTGCCGGAGTGGGCCACCGAAGTTGCCCTCATGAAGCGGGTCCACGTCCCCATCTTTCACCGGCGACGATTGAACAGTGAAATAATATTTGGGGAGCGAGCTAGTGTGCTTGACATGCCGGCTGTGGACTGTAGCCGACACACCTTCTCGCGTAAGCCATATGCGTACTATACTTCGACGGTGCTCCAAGATATTTTGTGCTGCATCTCACACGGTTGGTGATAATAAACTGTGTGCGATCTACTTGATTTTTCGTCTTGATTTGAATTACATAATGGGGTTACAGCTGAAAAGGATGTTGTTTGAATTGCTAGAACTTTTATCTGCAGTGAACGTGCAACTATAGGTGTGTCGTAAAAAAATGGAATTATTCAGGGTTCGTTTGGACATTTTTATACATTAACTTGGTTTTCTAGGCATTTTAGGTACACAATTCAAAATTAAACTACATGCACATGCTTCGGTGCACCAAAATGGGTTGTAAAATGATATATGTGTCCATGGATTGATGCTTATGTCCCATGCAAGAAATGCGGATGAATTTCAAACACCACGGCACCGTGGCTCTCCGGCAAACGTTGAGGTGCTTGCTTTTGTAATTCTAGTAAATCCAAAACTCGTATGAAATTCATGAACCTTGGCATGCTATCATGGAATGGCGTCAACATGCTGGGGTAAAAAATATTGTCCCATTTGGGGTAGGTTATGGTATAAGCTTCTCACAAACCAAAGCTTCTCACAAGAAGCCTCATGGTTCCGACAGGGAAACGTGTCACCTTTGTGGACGAAATGATATCCGTTGCCTCTTCTTGCTTTCAAAACATTTCTAGTGTCAACGTAGAACAACAGGAGTGTTGTGTCATTTTTTGGGGTTTTTCATGGTTTGCTTCGACATTTTTATACATTAACTGAGTTTTCTATGCGTTTATGTGCATATTCAAATTTGAACTACATGCACATGCTCCAGTGCATATAAACGGGTTGAAAAATCAAATGTGTGTCTTTGGTTGCAACCTTACACTGGTACAGCGAGGTGCTATACAAACGGTTTTTAACCCCTTTCTGCGACGGGATTTGGAACCGTCGCCAAGTGAGTGACTGCGATAGGGGGGTCCTTCCCACACGACCCAGAAACCGTCGGGGATAGGGAGCCTTGATGCATATACAGTACTCGCTACTCGTTTGTGCTCGCATTGCCATCGCAGTCGGTATTCTGTGGTGCTACGTTTACGATGCGCGGCCCATCACAAACGGTTCACGATTATAGAACGTGTATGATAAGCAGACAATCACACACAATCGCTTTTCCCAAACCATATGCGATAACTAATTAAGAAGATTAGCTAATCGTCATACGAGTGTTGGACAGGATTACGAAACGTCGGACCGTCGTAACATCGTCGTAGATGACAACTATCACACACGCTATTCTATGGTGCAACGTTTACGATGCATACCACATCACAAACAGTTCATGGTTGCGAATCGTGTATGATAAGGAAACTATCACAAATGTTTAGTTTGCCCGCACCGTTTGTGATATTGTCTGACATCATACATGCTTTGCAAACGACAACTGTGTGCATGCTTGCACACATTTCCTCTCTGTGAACCATGTCGGATTATGGTGTATATCGCAAACGTTTGTGTTTTACCAATCGTTTGTGCCGTAACGACCTGGAGAGTGTAATTTCACCGTAATTTAATTGCTGCTATTTCAAATTGTACCAGATTTGAATTTGAATGTATGCTATAGCTTTATTCATATCCATCAGGTTCAAACAACCAATGCATTATTCGATTCATAGGTACATATGTTCAAGAATTACATAAGAACCAAATAAAGAATGATGAACCATAGTTGTATACTTGTACTATTAAAGACAGTAAAGAAAGAGGCGAAATACATTCTAGTTGCTGAACAAGGTGAAGCGGAATGCCCATATTGTGCCCTCCTCCATGCAGAAGGCATGCACGACTCTAGTCCAACCCCTTGTGATGGCCGACCGCCCAACCTTCACGGTCTTCATGAAAACATCTAGATAATCATCGTCTTCTGGTAGAAATACTTTAACATTTGCATGCCCACCAATCATGTAGTTCGAGAGGTAATCTTGAGTAAACTGCTTTGGGAACCACTGAAAAGGAAAAAGATTCGGACATTGTCATCTAACACAACTCATTATGGGTAGTAAAAAGAAGGCTGCAGAGTTCTTACTTACCATCCTGCAGTTCGCTGTTGTCTTGGATAAAGTGTAAAAAAATAGTTTAATTGCCATCTTTTGACCCATTTTACTAACAATCTTTATCAGCTTCCTCACTTGATGCTGGTTCATCGATATCTCATTACCCCATACGTAGAAAGGGTCGAAGCGTGGATCTTTACCAATGACATATGTACCTAAAAGCACCAAATTAATATTAGAAGCTAAACAGCAATTGCACAATGATGTAGTACAACACTCTTTTATAATATCTTATAACATCCAATATACGCACATATTAGATGAATTAACATCTTATATTATGGGTCGGAAGTAGTTTATTGCATTCTTACAAATTATCGGCTGATTAACTGCTGCTGTATCCATGGATTAGAGTTAGTTTGAGCTAGTTCGGGCTCAAATAGCCCTAAAGTATATCCAAACATGAGGGCTAGTTTGAGGTAGTTGCATCTAACCCTCCCAAAAAAACTATCCAACCCAAGAGGTGCTAATTGGAGCTAGTTCTGCTAGTGCATTTATTGTCAATCTAACCCTGTCATCCAAACACCTCTTTGCATGGAGTTAGTTCAGGGTTAGTCATGAGCTAGAAACTAACTCTAACCTCTAGCTAAGTTGAGTATCCAAACAGGGCTGTGTTATTGTTGTTGTTGTTGTTGTTGTTGTTGTTGTTGTTGTTGTTGTTGTTGTTGTTGTTGTTGTTGCTGCTGCTCTTCTACGTATATCTAGACATCATCAGAACATTAAGGTAACACTCTTCCTTGTTGCTATGTAGCCTAGGATTGCATATTTAGACATTAAGTACAGTGCATGTTGCCCTAGTTAACTTAATGATAAATGGGTTACAGATATATTCAGTTAAAAGTCCGATTCATCGATTAGTCCCTTATCAGCCCCCGGCCTATATGGTACCAGATACCGATATCCTGAATAGTGTGTATATATAAGCCATGGGATGAAACTAACCTCGATGGAAAACAGCAGTCGTTCCCAAAATTGTCCTATGTAGGTACATCGAGAGTCATGTTAAGCACAACAGGCTAAACATCAACCAAATATATCCATGGCAGACAAAATAATCTCCAAAAGATAGCTTCAGTGTGTAGGTTTAAGCACGCTAGTAAAGCAAAACAAGTGGAAAGGTGTGTTAACTGCAACAGGCCTAACATTTAACAACAAGCAAACATAGTCATTCAAAATGGTATTGTGCCGGTCTAAGTACACTCGTTATTGTTAAATAAAAATGGAAAGGCGTGTTAACTACAAGATACAGCAACCAAATGTAGTCATTCATAGTGGTATTGTTGAAACTGGTATTGATGAAATTGAACTGCACAGTTCATACTTGCACATATAGAACATCACGTTGTGAATAACTGGAATAAACAAGGCATACAACGAACAACCAAAGATAGCATTTGAAACTAGACATATGCTAACTACAAACAACCGAACAATCAAAAAACTTTAAAAGAGGCATATGCTAGCTATAACAGGTTAACAACAAGCAAATATATGCATTCCTATCGGTATGTTTAAAACTGGATTGATGAAATGTACTGCACAGTAAATAATTGCACATATAGAGCATCACATTGTGAACAACTAAAATAAACAAGGCATACTGCAAACAACCAAATATAGCTATTAAAACTAGACATATTCTCACTACACTACAAAAGGGACTCGACAAAACAAATCATGGTTTCTCCCCTGTGAAGAGGCACGGCAAAACAAATCATGGGTTTCCTCACTTGTCACAGATAGGCTCATTCCCGTGGGAAATGCACGGACCCTGGATGCGCTCCATGTTGTCGCAGATGGGCTCCTTTCCCTTGGAAGAGCATAGCTGTAGGGTGCCCTCCCTGATGTCGCAGACAGGCTCTTTCCCCTTGGAAGAGCAGATGGGATCTTTCCCCTTGGAAGAGACGGAGAGGGTGCCCTCCTCGTGGTCGCCATCAATGAGGTCTGACTTGGAAGCTGTGGATCTCAAGCCAGCATTGCAGAATGTGTCATTCAGAAATGACAAAAGGGGCTCGATGGCGATGTAGGATGGCAAATTCTTAACAGTGAGCCAGAGGAGATCGACGGCGGGGCCATGGATGAGATCGACGGCGGTTTAACCCGAGGGGTTGGGGGTGGGCCACTTAACCTGTGACATAGCTCGCCTCAGGCAGTCGCTGTCGATGACCTCGATGTCGTAGCCGGCGTCCGCGACATACCCGCATACTCTAGCCTGCTGATTGAGTGCCTGCGGCCAGTAATGGTTGTCAGCTTCCTCGGCGACGTCGGGTGAAGAGACCGCGATACACCTCTTTTGGGCAAGTCGCTCCTCGAGCTCCATGGGAAGCGTAGTCGGGCTTAGGTTGCGACGCTCTGGAGTGGGGGATGGGGATCTATGGGAAAGGGGGCGTTTGGCAGGCGTCATCTAAGAAACTCAGGGCGGCCTGGGTATGGAGATCGGTGGGTAAGCTACACGGGCAAACCGGTAGATGTTGACAATGGAGGCCTTGCGGCGGCGGCGGCGACCTTGATAGGGTTTCGAGCGAGGGAGGGGTGTGTGTGCACGTGCGCGCGCCCGAGGAGGTTTTGGTGTGTGTGTGTGTGTGTGGAGGGGGGGTGGGGTTGTGTTTGAGGAAATGACGCGCCTACTGAAAATTTTACTACGCGGGAGTCAAACGCGGGAGTGAAATGCCGGGGCTATTGAAAATTTGGATGATGGTGCATCGCACATGGTCCGGAGATAACAATCGTGTGTTATGAAACAGAAAAACCCTCGAGGCGGGCAAATATTTTCGAGGGATGCAGGCGGGATTGGGAACAAGAAACATGACACACGGTCGAAACATAATAATCGTGTGTTATCAAACAGAAGAAAGCTGCAGGTGAGTAGATATTTTTGAGAGGGGATGCCTCGTGGAGCCCAATGTACTGTGCGGATGTGCGTGATAGGGGCACCGGCGTGGCACACGGTTAGTGTGAGTGAACCATGTCTGTTGCGTCATCCGACTTGTCTAATGTTCATAAATTTGGCGAAAAATGACGCGGGAGAGGGTCAAAACATGAACACACTTGCATGTGGATCAAATATATGTATGAAAAGGGTGGTTTGATGTTCAAATACCAAATGCAACTTTGATGTGGCACCTATCTCGCAAAGCGCACGGTATTTGCTTGCCCCCCTCGTGTCGGCAGGAAGGGAATCCTAGCTTGATGCTAATCCCCCCCCCACCCAGGTTCACCTAGCAAAGTGCGAAGCAGCAGTCCCCCCCCCCCCCCCGAACACACACACCCACTTTCAGTCGGCGGGCCAGAGAGGCATCTCACCAAGATGGATCGTAAAACGGACCAAGAATAATCCACCTTGGTCGTACAAACCTCTCTCTTGTTGTTGGTCAAAGTGATGGCCATCCATGCGACCCCGGAGATGGGCTAGCTCGCCAATAATCATGCAAGTAGCTAGTCCCCGAAGACAACCACTGCCTGTGTGTGGCCCAAACATATGTATGGAGAGGTGTGTTTTGAATACACAATGGAACAACTTTGATGTGGCACCGTGCTTTCGAACCAGAAATCCCCACACAGAGTGAGGGTTAGGTTGACGATGCATATGTATGTCACACCACACTTCAAGCCAATGACGGGGATTCATGCATGCATGCGTGCATAGTATGCGCTCAAACTTAATTAGGTCTGAATCTCACCATGACCTATACTACGATAACACGAACGAAAGGGAGAATGCGCCATGGTAACCTATCTTGTTGTTGGTGAAGGTGATCATGGATGTCCATGCGGGCCCACGAATATATAGGCTTGTCGCCGATAACCACGCGAGGGAGTGTACCGTTCAAAGACAACCACTACATGCATATGTATGGAGGTGATGCGTGCATGCATGTTTGAATACCATTTCACAACATTGATGTGGCGCGTGCGCCGAAAATCGTACAGTCCCCACACAGAGCGAGATCAGTTCATGACGTGTCGTGGTACTAGCCACTTCGACTCGATGGGAGGGATTCATGCATACACATGCATGTGTGCTCAAACTGTATCATGTCATCCCAGAGCATGACCTATATATATACTGTATTACAAACAAAAAAATAATCCCCTCCTAAGTCAAATTAACCTCTCTCGTTGTCAGGTAAAGTAGTGATGGACCAAGCGGGCCCACAGATGGAAAGCATCGATATCGCTGATAACCGCTTAAGTGGGTGCGAGAGGACAACCACCATCGCTTTGCATGTGGGCCAAACATATGTTGAATACCCAAAATGCACAACTTTGATGTGGCACATGCCTCGAAAACAGTAAAGTCCCCACACAGAGCGAGGTTCATGAAGCGTACAACATATGATGGTCCCCTTCCCCCTCTTCAACGCATACTATATGCTCCTACCGTAATACAACCCAAAAAGAATCCTCCTTGATGGTGAAATCAATTAACCTCTCCCGATGTTGGTCAAAGTGATGCATGCATCGACGATGGCCTCGTGGGCCCACAGATGGAAGCGTCACACGTGAGTGTCCTAGGATAACCACCGCCTGCATGCATGTGGCCCAAAGAGGTGTTGTGTGATGTTTGAATAGCCAATTTCACAACTTTGATGTGGCACGTGCCTCGGAAACCGAAAAGTCCCGACACTGAGTGAGGTGTACTTGTTCACGGACGCTTACGTATAGTATATATATGCTAGTCCCCTCCCACCTCTTTGACGCGTACTATATATATACTCCCACCATAACACAAAAAAAGATTCTACCTTGCTAGTCAAATTAACCTCACTGCCGGCTGTTCATCAAACTGATGGACGACGACCTCGTGGGCCCACAGAAAGCGTCACACACGAGTATCGAGTGTCGTGTAGGACAACCATCGACTGCATGTGGCCAAAACATATATGTATGAAGGGTTGTGTAATGTTTTAAATAATGAATTCACGACTCTGATGTGGCACCTGCCTCACAAAATGGCCAACCCACACGATGGTTCATGACTCGTAGTGTACAGCGAGCCTCCCGCCACCCCCCAGACGCACACACCCACACACACATCGCGAATCCACCGCAACTACGATGCATGTTAAATTATCCCGCGGTGAACATATGTTACCAAAGGAGGGACGTTTTAATTTTGAAAAAAAAAACAGAGATCATTAAGAAGTTTTAGTACATTGATTGATTTTCTAGGGGTATAATGTGCAAAAATCAAATTTGAGCTACATGCTCACGTGACAGTACACCTAAATGGATTGCAAAAACACATGTGTCTCACTGGGTGCATGTTTACTCCCCGTGCAAGAAATTTCAAACATTGAGAATCTTGATTTTTAAATTCTAGTACATCCAAAACTTATTTGAAATTCATGAAACTTATCGTGTTGTCATATGGACACCAATACAAAGTGGCATTGTACTTTTTTTGTCAAATTTGAGACCAGTTTTGATGTAATCTTTATCTTCTTACAAACGGGAGATTATTAACAATTGGGAACCAATATCCCAAACGGATTATTTATTCGAACCGTGAGCATTAGACCAACAATGGATACGTGCCATGCTTCGGTTAAGCAATATAGCAGCAGCATTAATCATCCAAATAGAAAAACAATATATGTGCCGCCACGCGACCCGTGTGCCATGCGAGCAGGCGTGAGTTGACAGGACGCATGTGAGCAGTCCGTCGCGCAAGCAGACTGGGAGGCATGCGTGCAGGTGTGTGAATTGACGGAGGCGTGCTCGCTGCACAGTGTCATCGGGAGGCGTGCGAGTAGCTGTGTGAAACGACGGTAGGCATGCCAGCAGTCCGGTGCACAGGCTCACCGGGAGGCGAGCCAGCGTTTTGACCGCCGCCCGCCTCTCTCCCACTACTCCATATTAATGGCGCGCCCGAGCGGCCGCACCCCCCATCCTCGCCACACACACAATCCTCTCTCTTTGCTTGCATCCTCGGCGCCGCTCTCAGTCCTCAAAGCCATCAGTGTATGAGGATGCCGCTGAAGCACCCCATCGGAGGGAGTGGCGACGCCGGGGCTGCTGAAGCACCGGAGCACGCCGTGGAGATGGAGACAAAGGTTGCTGTCACCGCCGGCGAGGTATCGCTGCACCCTGACATCGTTGACGGCGTCGAGCTTCCACAACCGGAGGTGGAGTTCCACACCGACTCCGGTGACGACTCGGGCGACGACCCTGGCGATGACTCCGACGACCACTCCGGCGACGACTCCGATGACGACGGACAACTGGTTAGTCATCTATACCCATTTATGTGTCAAATAGATCCTAGGGTTTCTCTGGTTACTCCTACCTCCCCCTTTTTGGAATAGAAATCCTATGGTTATGTTCTCCCAATCCATGAAATCTGAGTTAGTTTTGTTAGATCCGTGTAGTGTATTGATTGTTTGAATGGTACAAGTGCTAAGTGATTAGTCGTTTCATCTGTGCAAATGATTTCTGCTAGTAATCCGACTAGGGTTAGTGTTCGTGCTAATAATTCCTAACCAGGACTTGACAATTGATTTTGAATGACCTACATATATGTTTGTGCCATTATTTTCCTCAAGATTGGTGTGTACATAGACGACCGTGCTTAAAAATTGAACCATAATCTCTGGATATGTATAAAAAATAGCCATAAATTCCTAATCCTACTTCACGGCATGTAAACATTGATTTGATGCCAATTTTTTTTACTATTTGTATAGCTGCTGTCTGACGATGTGGACAGCAAGGATGAAGATGGCCAGAGGAGGTACAAGAGGCAAATCCTAAGGGAGCTTTATGCGGGAATGCATAACAGGCGTATTAGGACCTGGGACGGTGGCTATCGATGCCCATTTTGCAACCACAAGCTTCATGACGCGTATCAAAGTGTTCTGGCGCATGCAAGAGGATGGGTCGTTGGCTCCTTCAAGCAGAAGTATTCTCGCAGGGTGGCGCATGGCGCGTACGCCGAGTACCTGGAGAAGCTTCAGGATCGTGCCGGTAGATGAGATGAGATGTGGGATCGAACTATGTACGCTTGAGTATGCTTAATGACGGTTGAACTATGTACTTATGGTTGAACTATGCTTGTGTACGCTTATTATCTAGGTCTGAGTATCTTTAATCTATGTTTACTTATGTCTAAATGTGGGATATGGATGCAATCAGTTCGGTTGATGGAATCTACCTCCATCCTGGTTTATTGGTCCTCTTTGTAATTTGTGTTAAATTTTGACCAAAGATTTAACTGACAAAATGTTAGTGCAGGTCAGCAAAAATTATATCGTTGGATGCGTATTTGAACATAGTGTTCAATGATATAATTTTTGGAGACATGCATAAACATTTGTTAGTTAAATATTTGGTCAAAATTTGGTACAAATTACAAAGGGGACCAATAAACCAGGACGGAGGTAGTACGTCAATCACACATGGTTTCCAAAATTGGAACCATGTGCAATGACTTTCATTTTGCCTGTTGTGCCAATCACACACGGTTGGCTCTAGCAAACCGTTGCCTCCGAAATTCTTTGTGGGACAGAAAACCCTCACCACCCAATTCAAAAAAGAAAAAAGAAAACCCTCACCATCCCCACGTCACAAAAACCCTCACCCCGCTCGCCACAACCTCCAGTCCCCATTCACACCTGCACAAGCTCCTCCGCGTCTATGCATGGCACCGCCTATCGCGGTGGCAACCACTTAGCTCGATGCCTGCCGCCGCCACCAGGCTGCCGGCAAACCCCACCGCATTTCGCCACTTCCGCTTGCCGCCGCCTATCGCCATCTACTTTCTTGACGCTGCTCGCGGTCGACCCAGCTCCGCCCGGTTGGGGAATCCACCGTACTGAGGATTTTTTCTCATGGACAACAAGGTAACTAATTTAATGAGATATTATCTCAACTCTTATCCCATTTCATCTGCCTCCTTTAATCACCCGGCCGAAATCGCCATGAATTCATTTTTATTCGAGCTGATTTGAGGGTTTTCTTTCATTCATAGAGTGTAAAGTGCACGAACACGTCACGAATTTGCGGCCTCTCCCAGACATCCATGGAGTTCCATCTCACCATACCAGATGACTTGAGGATGCGCGTGGTATGTTCAATCTCACCCTAAATCGGTTGGCATGGCCTACTTTCCTGAACATATACTAAATATTGCTACATTTGGATAAAAGGTGCCACATGCACCATATACGTTAAAGGGGTTTTTTTCCTCTTCTTTCTATATTAGGCAAAGTAATGATGTATTGTTCTTTCAATTACTCTCATATTTCCATGACATCATGTTTACCCTATCTATTTAATTATAGATTTTTGTACTTCGATTTCAACTGCTATACAGTTCTTTCAATTTGGGCCCATATTTGCATGTTACCATATTTTCTTTAACAATCCTACCATTTTCTGCATCCCTTGCTATGCAACAGAATCTGTAGTGCACAATCTTTCCCTTTACATAAATCAAGACTGCAGGGATGTCATACTAAACACAAACCATGGATTTACAATAGTTGCTACTATAAGACTTGATGAACATGGTGACTCCTATTTTGGCACTGGACTTTGGAAAGAAATTTCTAAGTTTTATGTACATAAAGCTAGCATTAAAATTGCACTTCACATAAAAGAGCCTGGTCATGAGATATATGCTAACTTCCCCGACGATATCATCCGTCCAGACTTTATTCGAAGTAAGTTTTCTTTTCAAGTATTTGCATGTTGACTTACCCAGCAATATCAAATGAATTGTGCAGTATTTAAGCAACCAATTGTTATTCCATTTTCTTACTATATTCCTACCTAATAACTTCTAGTTACCAATACACTTTTCTATTGCTCTGTTTTAACTAAATATTCCCTGTACTCCCACTTCTATCAGAAAGTGCCACTGACAAGGAGACTCCGGAGGTGGAGAACGGGGCTGCCAACAAGCGGAGGCGGGGCGAGCAAGAACCGGAAGCGACTCCAGCAGGCCTAGACTTCATCAGCAGCCTCCCCGATGATATGTTGACAGTCATCATCTCCCTCATCCCAATCAAATTTGGGGCGCGGACAACCGTCCTTTCCCGGTGGTGGCGCCCCCTATGGAACTCCACCCCTCTCGACCTCATCGACACCCACGAGCTCCGCCATGGCTATCGCAAAAGCTTGGATGCATTCTCCAAGATCCTCGGCAATCACCCTGGCCCAACCAGAGGCCTTAGAATGGGCAAGTTCCGTTCCAACGGCAAGGACCAAGCCAAGCTTGACGACTGGTTCAGATCCCCTGCCCTAGATTAGCTCGAGGAGCTCACTTTTGATGATGGGCATATGCGCTCGCTGCCAACGTCCGCGCTCCGCCTCGCGCCCACGCTGCGCGTCACCAAGTTCAGGAACTGCCATCCCCCCTTAATGACGCGCCCGCTCTTATTCTACCATGACTGAAGCACCTCGAGCTCATTGCCGTCTGCCTCCCAAACGGTGACATGGAGCACCTGCTTCGTGGCTGTACTGCACTCGAGTACCTTTGCCTTCAGGCGATCAATCGGTTGAATAGCTTCCACATCACCTCCACGACTCTCCGGACTATTTATGTGTGTTCCTGGTGTGGCAAGAAGACATCACAAGATGTGTACCACGGTATGGTCATTGAGGACACACCTGCACTTGAGAGATTACTTGTAGTTGATCAAGAAGGTCCAACAAGAATCAATGTCATTTCTGCGCCAAAATTGACAGTGGTGGGCTACTCATCTGACAAATACTCCGAACTTGTTATCGGATCCACACCCATTCAGGTACAACAGCCGCATTCTACCTCTCCTTCTAGAAATTAATATTATTTCTAATTTTGAAGATGTATGTTCGTCTGTCATCCAGAAAATGATTCCGACGAGCTTGACCCCGAAACTGCGCACAGTGAAGGTCTTGGCACTAGAATCTATCGGCCCCAACCTGGAGCAAGTTGTCAGTTTCCTGAGATGCTTTCCGTGCCTGGACAAGCTATATATCGAGGTGATGTTCCTTTCCTATTAAATGTTAACATTAAGGGAGTTCAATTTGTGACACCTTTTTCCAAGTTTACAATGACAATGTACTACGATTTCTGAATGATTTTTTGGAGGATTTCAGTACATACATGTCCCCCCCCCCCATATTGGTTGCTTGATCCATATGGTTACAATCCATAAGCATTTCTCCTTTGGATTCATCTGTACTAGTTTTCTTAGGGAACTTTTCATCCACTCCAACCTCTTGTGAAGAAGGCTACATTTTTCTAGATTGTAATCAAATGCCCATGTTAATCATGTCGGATCGAAGATGGCATGTTAGTGCATTTTACAAATCCTGCAAACCAAATAGGCCTGTAGTAGTGTTCAAAACTGCATGTAGGCACTAACACGTTTTCTTCTTTTGCGGATAAGATTAGGCCCGGTGGTGGATAATGTGATACAATATAACAATCATGTCGAATGCCTAGATCTGCATCTCTCATAAATTACTTTGAACTCCTACCGAGGGCCTTACCGGAGATTATATTCGCCAGGTTCTTTGTTGTCAGAGCAAGGGTGCTGAAGGTAATGAGGTTTGCCCTACATTTATTTCACAAAAATGAATGGTTTGTTGATCAGCGCCGGTGGCTGCGGCAGAATGGAATAGGCTCCGAAAATGCTGAATTTCATTTTGGAACTTCAAATGACAGAGTAATCGGAAGTCATCATGTCAACCCCATACATGACTTCTCAGTGGCTGACCCCTTTGCAAAAATTATGAGGTTTCGAAACCAGACTTAGAAGTGGTAATATTAGTTTGAACCTCTCTGATATCCTTGTTCAGCAGATCAACGCGAGCGTTTGCAGCTGATGAGCTGAATTTCATTTCTAATATCAGTTTGAACCTTGTAATCTTCGAATTTGAGCCATATAACTCTGGAATTTGAACCTTGTAATATTTCGAGCTTTCGTGGTACAATCGTTGAAATGGCATCGTATGAGACTCGTATATTGGTAGCACTATTTTGACCTTAATATGCAATGGACTTAGATTTTATTAACCATTCTCAAATCTGTTTACCTTGTCGATCTCATAGCACACGATCTGTATAGCTAACACGACTGCGATCTTCGACATTATTGCACACAGTTGGTTTCTTCAACCGTGTGCCCTGTAGAGCGCAGAATTAATTATCGCACTCGAGTGGCCATCATCACCCTTCTGTGTAACTTTGACCTCATCACCCACGGGTAAACTAATGACCGAAGTCATTCCACACACTTCATTTTTACAAAGCTTTTTGCCAATAAACGCCCACGATTTGTCCCTCTTCTAGCCAACGCGTGGCCAAACTAGCCGGGCAGGAAGCTTGCGCGGTAGCGCGGGAACAGGCTCACCGACTATACATTTGGAGCCTCTTCGAGCCCACGCGTGGTCAAATGAAACGCGTGCGGTGCGGTGTTGTCAAGCATGCGCTGGAATCCTCCGCTATGAACGCCGTGACAAGACGTGACAATTACAGGCCGGCCGGCCCCCATTTATTACAACGGCCATTTAACCCTTGTGTCTCTTCAACCTTTCGATCGCGCCCCACCATTGCAAGAAGCACACCCACCACGACAAATTCTTAGAGGGTATCCTGCGTGGCTCCAATGGCACTCCGAGCTACTGCCGACGACGAGCAGTAGTTCACCATGCATGCCATGGTGGACACCCACAGAAGGTTGATGGAGCTCTCGGTGGTGTGCACAAACAACTCGGTCTGGGTGGAACACTCCATCCACATCATGGAGCTGTTGCTTGCCGAGGAGAAGTACAAGGTGGTCGGGTTCGACCTCGAGTACACCCGCGCTCGTGCCGGGTCTTGTCCCATGGTCGCCGTTGCCCAGATGTGTGTGCGCAACAACGTCCTCGTCTACCACTACTGCCTGGCCACAAGGCCTTGCGAGCATTTCGCCAGGTTTGTCAACAGCCCCCACTACATGTTCGCTACGGTGGACATCACCAACGATGTAAAGGTGCGCAAGAATTCGGGCATCGCCTGCCAAAATCTTGTCGACATCCAGGACCAATACAAGATCTGGGCAGCAAGGAGCATGAGAAGGACTCACTGGTTCACCTCGCTGAGGCCATCATCGACCCCTACTATAGAGACATGAAGGATTCCTACAACAAGGACAAGCGTGCCTGGCACTCGGCCTGGATGGAGAAACTCGACAAAGCTCATGTCGTGTACTCGGCCATGGAGGCGTACACGAGCTACGACATGTACAGGCAGATCGTTGACATGAGGAAGTGCCTCCTTCCCCAAAACGGCTAGGGATCCAGCTAGAAGTAGAGCAATGGCAAGCATCGTCGCAACGATAAGTAGATGATTAGATCCTCGTTTCTCCTAGTTTAGTATGCATGTAATTGCTTACTTTGGTGTGTGGAAATGTTATGTGTGTAGTCACTTCTGTAATTGTATGCTTTATTTGGTTTTGCAATGCTTTCTTTTTAAGTATATATGTTGATGCTCTATAGATAGAGCAAATCACATCGCACACGGACTAAACAATGGAACCCGTCAGTGATGATTTCATCAATCACTGACAATTGTATACCAGCAATCGTTTGCTCACAACACACACGGCTTGTTAACAGGAATCCTCTGTGTTGTTATCGGTCTTCCCACACATTTCCGATTACAGACCTGTTTGCCGCGTATCACACAAATCTTGTTAAGTTGAACCGTTTCTGTTCTCTTGGCTCAACGCAAACAGTTCATTCGAGTGAACTGTATGCCGTATATCTCACATACCTTCATCTGGCTGCCCGTTTCTGTTGTTCCGCCTCATCACAAACAGTTTATCCGAGTGAACTATATGTCGTATATCGCACACACCTTCATCTAGCTGCCCATTTCTTTGGTTCTGCCTCATCGCAAATAGTTCATTGAACTAAACCGTATGCCCCTCATCGCACACGCAACTAAAATCTGAACCGTGTTTGATGTATCCTTCATCGCAAACGTTTTGCATCTTTTTTTACGGTTATTTTACATCACCGTTTGCGATTAATGCATCGCACACAGTTTTGTCAAAGGGTCTCTGATTGTAGTGTCGCATTAGCAGCATCCTGCAGTAGTGTTATGTCCCATGCAAGAAATGGGAATGAATGTCAAACACCTTTGCCACCGTCGCTCAACCGCTAACATTGAGATACATGGTTTTAAAATTCTAGTAAATCGAAAACTCATCTGAAATTCATGAAACTTGACATGCTATCATGGAACGGCATCAACATGCAGTGGTAAAAATATTGTCCCATTTGGGCAGGTTGGGGTATAAGCTTCTCACAAACCAGAGCTTCTCGCAACAAGCCTCATGGTAACGGTAGGGAACGTTTCACCTTTCTGGACGAAACGATATCCGTTGCCTCTTCTTGATTTCAATTTTTTCTCTAGTGTCAACATAGAATAACTGGAGTGTTGTGTTAAATTTTGGAATTTTTTGGGGTTCATTTGGACATTTTTATACATTAATTGAGTTTTTAATGCATTTATGTGCATAATTAAAATTTGAACTACAGGCACATGCTCTAATGCATATAAATTGGTTGAAAAAATTAAATATGTGTCCTTGGTTGCATGCTTAGGTCCCATGCAAGAAATGCGAATGAATGTCAAACACCCTGCCACCGTCGCTCGGCCGCAAACATTGAGATACATGGTTTTTAAATTCTAGTAAATCCAAAACTCGTCTAAAATTCATGAAAATTGGCATGCTATCATGGAGAGGCATCAACATGCCGTGGTAAAAATTTTGTCCCATTTGGGGCAGGTTTGGGTATAAGCTTCTCACAAACCAGAGCTTCTCACAACAAGCCTGATGGTTTCGGTTGGAACGTGACACCTTTGGGGACGAAACGATATTCGTTGCCTCTTATTGCTTTCAAAAATTTTCTAGTGTCAACATAGAACAACAGGAGTGTTGTGTTAAATTTTGGAATTTTTCAGGGTTCGTTTGGACATTTTTATACATTAACTGGGTTTTCTAGGCATTTTATGTGCATAATTTAAATTTGAACTACATGCACATGCTCCAGTGCATATAAACTGGTTGAAAAATCAAATATGTGTCCTTGGGTGCATGCTTAGGTCCCATGCAAGAAATAGAAATGAATTTCAAACACCATGGCACTGTTGATTGCCGGCAAAACGTTGAGACACTTTGTTCTTAAATTCTAGTAAATCCAGAACTCGTCTGAAATTCATGAAACTTGGCATGCTATCATGGAATGGCACCCGACATGTTGTGCTATTTTTCTTGTCCATTTTGAGAGAAGGCGCACTCAAATAACAGCCAACAAAGGCATTTTGAAACAAATAACTGCCACTGTAACATCTCAAACATTTTGTATAATTTAAATCGTGTGCGTTCTGTTAACCATTCACGTGATGCCACGCCTCACTCTTTTAATGGCTAGGAGGTGACGTGCGGACAGGTGCTTGACTAAACGGGAGGCGTGCGGGCTGTACTCCAATGCGCAGGCTCACCGAGAAGCGTGCGAGCTATACGCCATGCAGGCTCACTGGGAAGCGAGCCCTTTGACTTACATGGCCGCCTGCCTTGCTTGCATCCTCTCCATTAATGGCGCCCAAGATGCAGTTTAATACGGTTTTTAAATATAAAACACTCATCGCAAACATTTTAGTTAGAACACCCGTATGCAAACCAACAGCTTCCCCAGGAAGCCAAGCGAAAATGTGCCGAGCAGGATTTGTGCAGCTCTTGATCGCAAATGTTTTAGATAGAACACACGTATGTAAACCGACAGCTTCCCCAGTAAGCCAAGGGAAAATGTGCCGAGCAAGATTTTGTGCAGCTCTTCATCGCAAACATTTTAGATAGAACACCTGTATGCAAAGTGAGAGCTATGGTCTTCCGCAGTAAGCTAAGGGAAAATTCACCGTGCAGGATTTGTCCATCTCTTCAACGCAAATGGTTCAGAATGAATAAGGTATGCAAAGCGAGACTTCGGCGCTAAGCCAAGAGAAAATCTGGCAAGCAGGATTTGTACCTCCCTTCAACGCAAACGGTTTTTTCGGATGACCCATGTGCAACCACGTACAGACAATTTGGTAAGATTTGCATCTGTCATATTGGGTATATTGCCATTTGTCAAACTGGAATGATTGACATTTGTTGATCTAGTAACATTGCCATTTGTCAACCTTGTAACACTGCCATTTGTCAAAATATGCAGCTAAAAATCACTAGCACTATCTAATTTTTGCAACTAAAATTCGGTAATTAGCCATAGATTAAGCAGTCGTTCTTTATACAAATAGTTCAACTCGACAGCTAAACCGGCCAAACTTTTCCCCAATTGTTGCCAACCACGTACTGAAATAGCTAGTTCAACTATATATACTAGTTAATTTTAAGTACATTGTACAGTTCCACCACATATATAGTCAGGTGAACTGAACAAAATAGCCCCTAAATACTACTACTACGGAGGGGCTTTGTACTACTTCCGGCAGCCTCTCCTTTGCCGAGCGCGCTCAGTAAGAGGAAGAGGAGGAGGAGCCTACTGACGAGCTGGACAACTGCAATACGGTGCCTGCCACTGCTGCACCTTCAGTGATGCTCACCTCTAATGCCCTTTGCCGCTCCAGACGACCTCTCTCGAAGCGGCGGGACTGCTCATAGATCTCCTGATTCCTCGCGCTCCGCGTCGGCATGTGCTGCAGCCACGGCTACGGTAAGGAACTTTGCGTGCTCGACGAGGCGCTCCTCCTCCTCCCGCAGGAACTCGATGTAGCGCGCAAGGTCGCTGACGCACGTGCGGGCCTCCACCTCTGCCTCCCGCCTTCGGGCGGCGGTGGCGGAGCGGGTGATGACCCCGGCGGTCGACGGTGGGCTGGCGGCCACGGCGGCCGACGATGGAGTGGCGGCCACGACCACCACCTCCCGCCTTTGGGCCGCAGTGGCGGAGCGAGTGATGGCCACGGTGGCCAGCAGTGGGGTGGCGGCCACGACGGCCACCTCCCGCCTTCGGGCAGTAGTGGCGGAGCGGGCGATGGCCCTTGCTTTCGACGGTGGTGTGGCGGCCACGGCGGCAGACGGTGGTGTGGCGGCAATGGTGACCGGCAATAGCTGCCGACGGGCAGTGGCGGCGGAGCGTGTGGTGGGTGTTCCACGCACACCCAACAGGGACGCCACGCGCACTACACTACACCAGGGACTGCGCCGCTGCCGCGGTGTAGCCTCCCAGCTGGAGTTGTCCTCTAATGACGGCGGAGTGGCTGAGCAACGACGACGGACCGGTGCCATTGGTGATTGTGGGAGTAGCAGACGAGATAAGCTACAGGGAGGGAAGGGAAAATGTGACGCAGGACTCGCCGGCCGTGAGGGTTTATATAGTAGGCTGGTAAGCACTGGGATTTTGGGGGATTTCACCGAGTCAGGCGGAAAGCTTGTGCGGGAACCTGCGTGGTTGCACGAGAACGGGCTAACCACCGTTTGGCCAAAAGAACGCCCCCGCGCGCTGCTCAAGCTTGCGCTCAAAGCCGTCTGCGGCAGCGGGGTGACAAGACGTGCGAGAGGAGGACGAAAGGACACGTACACATACGGTTAATAAAAAAACATTTGCGATTTAATTACCTACTATACCCCCGTCCTGTTTTATAAGTAGGATTTAACTAATAAAATACGAATGCGTGGAACCAAAGATTATATCGTTGGATTCGTATTTGAACATAGTTTCCAATTATATAATTTTATAACATGCATTAACATTTTGTTGGTTAAATTTAAGGGCAAAGTATGGCACAGAATATAAAGGGGACTAATAGACCAAGACGGTGGTAGTAGCACACGGCCGCTCTCTACACAGCGACGCAACTGCCGACCGGTTTGTAGGTGATTATTCCCTGCGTGTTCAACTGCTCTATGTGTGTGGTTGCTCGCGGTTGAGGCGGCCACGGCGCGCTCTGCTCGCGTGCCACCGCGCGCGCTCTGCTCTCGCGTCCCTCCGGGCGCTCTGCCCTCCTCCCTCCACGTGTGCTCTGCTCTCGCGTCCCTTTGGGCGCTCTGCTCCCGTGTCCCTCCGGCGCACGATCACGTACGTTCGTGCTGCCATTATGCATGCGGTTGCGCCAGGCGTGGTGCGACGATGCAGTTACCCGCTACAAAAACTGCCATACAGACGCGCCGAGAATCCAGGCCACGGACGCGTACACAAGCTACGATATGTACATGCGGATCGTTGACATGAGGGAGTGTCTTCTTCCTGCCCCAGACGAGGGATCGAGCCACAGAGCAGTTGCGGGAGCGTCACAAGAAGTAGATGACTAGACGATCGTTTCTTCTAGTTTAGAATGCATGCAATTGTTTATTGAGGTGTGTGCGAATGACCTGTATAGTCACTTATGTAATTGGATGTTTATTTCAGTTATATATATATACATGTTATTCTTCTGTAGACAGAGCAAATCACACGGCTTATTAGCAGCAATCATTTGTGTTATTATTGGTCTTCGCACACATTTCTGATTACGGACTTGTTTGCCGCATATCACACACATCTAGTTCAGTTGAACCGTTTCTATTGTGTTGCCTAATCACACACAGTTCATCCTAGTGAACTGTATGCCGTATATCGCACACACCTTGATCTGGCTGACCATTTCTATTGTGTTGCCTAATCACACACAGTTCATCCTAGTGAACTATATGCCGTATATCGCACACGCTCTCATCTAGCTGCCCGTTTTCTGTTGTTCTGCCTCATCGCAAATAGTTCTTCTAGATTAATTGTTTGCCATGCATCGCACACACAACTCTAATCTGAACCATGTTTGATGTCACCGCTATGGCAAATGTTTTGCATCTTTTTTGGCGGTTTTATTAGAGCACCGTTTGTGATTAATGCATCGCACACAGTTTCGTCAAAGGGTCTCTGATCATAGTGTCGCGTTAGCAGCATCCTGCAGTAGTGTATGGCCCCCGGGTCTATTTTCCATCATATATTTTCAGATCTATAAACCAAAAAACCCCAAAATACCTTGCTGCAATTTATTTGTTTTTATTTTGTTTTATGTTTTAGTAATCTTTTTATATCTATCTCTATCAGATCTTACCATTGCAATTGATCGTGAAGGGATTGACAACCCCTTAATCGCGTTTGGTGCAAGTGTTTGATTGTTTGTGCAGGTGTATAGATTGGAGACTTGCTAGTACCTCCTACTGGATTGATACCTTGGTTCTCTAACTGAGGGAAATACTTATCTCTACTTTGCTGCATCACCCTTTCCTCTTCAAGGGAAAATCCAATGCAAGCTCAAGAAGTAGCAGAAAAAATTCTGGCGCCGTTGCCGGGGAGGTCTACATCAAGCCTACCAAGTACCCACCATAAACTCTCATCTCTTGCATTACATTATTTGCCATTTGCCTCTCGTTTTCCTCTCCCCCACTTCTAAAACGGTTTCAGAAAAATACAAAAAATATTTGCTTTTTTATTTGCCTTATTTCCGTTTCCCTTTATGTCTTACTTGGTTTATTTGCTTGTTTGCTTGCCATAATTGTGTATTTATTCCAGAATAGAAAGCAAAAAGTTTATGGATCCTCATCCACTTGCTAATCTTTTCAAAAGATCCAACTATGATGAACCAATTTCTTGTGAGTTGAGTGCACTAGATTATCTTTATGATGTTTTCCTTGAAATTCGTGAATCTGAAAATTGTGATGAAGTGCTAAAAGAAGAAATTTATGAAGTGATTCACGATAGCTCCTTGAATGAAAAGCATGATTGCAATGATGTTATTATAAATTCTGTTAATGTCAATTGTGCTAATAATATGCAAAACCCTAAGCTTGGGGATGCTTATTTTGCTATGTCCACTACTTATTGCAATGATCATGATTGGGTGATAATGTTTCTTATGATCTTGAAAATTTATTTAAGCCTCATGATGAATATGTTTGTGATAATATTGAAAGTGGGTTTGGAAGAGTGTCAACTCTAGGTAATAATTATCCCACTACTTCGGAGAATGATCAATCTTATGAAATTTTTGATAAAACTGGGTTTGGAGAGGTCATGACTTTATTTGATGATAATCCCACTATTTTGGAAGAGTGTCAACTTTGCATGCATGTGGATCATATAGATAATATGCTTTGTGATAGTTATATTGTTGAATTTGATTATGATCCTACATGTAATTATTACGAGAGAGAGAAATATGTTACTAAATTACCTCTCGTTATGTTGAGATTGCTATTGTTTCTTTCTTCTTCTTTGCATATGCTAGTTTTTGCTTGCCTTGATAATTTGTTTTCCTATAAGATGCCTATGCATAGGAAGTATGTTAGACTTAGATGTGTTTTTCACATGCTTTACGATTCTCTATTTGCGCTTCAATTCTTGTCTTTCATGTCAGCATCATTAAAATTTTCAATGACTAGCTAAAAGGCTTTAAAGAAAAGCGCTTGTTGGGAGACAAGCCAATATTTTTATCTTCTGTTTTTATGAAAATACACATTATTACCTCTGTAGTAATTGTGTTTTGGTGTTTTTAATTAGTGTTCGTGCCAAGTAAAGCCTTTGGGATACTTTGGTATATCGTTGATTTGATCTTGCTGAAAATCAGAAACTTTTGTGCCCAATAAAATAATATTCATAATTCACATAAGCGCGATAAAATCCTGATTTTTGTAAAAAATATTGATATATGAATTTACTCTATTGTCCTAATTTTTCAGAATTTTTAGAAATACAGAAGTACTTGAAATTTACAGATTACAACAGACTATTCGGTTTTTGACAGATTCTGTTTTCTATGTGTTGTTTGCTTATTTTGATGAATCTATGGGTAGCATCGGGGGGTATAAACCATGGATAAGTTGTAATAGAGTAGATATTACACCAATATAAATAAATAATGAGTTCACAACAGTGCGAAAAAGTGGTGATTTTATTTTCTTATACTAACGGATCTTGTGAGTTTTCCGTTGAGTTTTCTGTTGTGAAGTTTTCAAGTTTTGGGTAAAGATTTGATGGACTATGGAATAAGGAGTGGCAAGAGCCTAAGCTTGGGAATTCCCAACTCACCCCAAGGTAATATTCAAGGACAACCAAGAGCCTAAGCTTGGGGATGCCCCAGAAGGCATCCCCTCTTTCGTCTTCGTCTATCGGTAAATTTACATGAGGCTATATTTTTATTCACCACATGATATGTGTTTTGCTTGGAGCGTCTTGTATGATTTGAGTCTTTACTTTTTAGTTTTCCACAATCATCCTTGCTGTACACACCTTTTGAGAGGGGCACGCATTAATCATCAATTTATTAGAATACTCTATGTGCTTCACTTATATCTTTTGAGCTAGGCAATATGCTCTAGTGCTTAACTTATATCTTTTTAGAGCACGGTGGTGGTTTTATTTTATAGAAATTGTTGAACTCTCTTGCTTCACTTATATTATTTTGAGAGTCTCTAAACAGCATGGTAATTTGCTTAGGTCATGAATTTAGTCCTAATATGATGGGCATCCAAGAGGGATATAATAAAAACTTTCATATTAAGTGCATTGAATACTATGAGAAGTTTGATTCCTTATGATTGTTTTGAGATATAAAGCTGGTGATATTAGAGTCATGCTAGTGAGTAATTGTGGATTGGTAGAAATACTTGTGTTAAAGTTTGTGATTCCCGTAGCATTCACGTATGGTGAACTGTTATGTGATGAAGTCGGAGCATGATTTATTTATTAATTGTCTTCCTTATGAGTGGCGGTCGGGGACGAGCGATGGTCTTTTCCTACCAATCTATCCCCCTAGGAGCATGCGTGTAGTACTTTGTTTCGATAGCTAATAGACTTTTGCAATAAGTATGTGAGTTCTTTATGACTAATGTTGAGTCCATGGATTATATGCACTCTCACCCTTCCACCATTGCTTGCCTCTCTAGTACCGCGCAACTTTCACCGGTGCATTACACCCACCATATACCTTCCTCAAAACAGCCACCATACCTACCTATTATGGCATTTCCATAGCCATTCCGAGATATATTTCCATGCAACTTCCACCGTTCCGTTTATTATGACACGCTTCATCATTATCATATTGCTTTGCATGATCATGTAGTTGACATAGTATTTGTGGCAAAGGCACCATTCATATTTTTTTATACATGTCACTCTTGAGTCATTACACATCCCGGTACACTGCCGGAGGCATTCATATAGAGTCATATATTTGTTCTAGTATCGAGTTGTAATTCTTGAGTTGTAAAGTAAATAAAAGTGTGATGATCATCATTATTAGAGCATTGTCCCATGTGAGGAAAGGATGATGGAGACTATGATTCCCCCACAAGTCGGGATGAGACTCCAGACGAAAAATAAAAAAAGAGAAAAAAAGAGTAAAAAAAAGAGAAAAAAGAGGCCAAAGAGCCCAAAATAAATAAATAAATGAGAGAAAAGAGAGAAGGGGCAATGCTACTATCCTTTTTCCACACTTGTGCTTCAAAGTAGCACCATGATCTTCATGATAGAGAGTCTCCTATGTTGTCACTTTCATATACTAGTGGGAATTTTTCATTATATTACTTGGCTTATATATTCCAATGATGGGCTTCCTAAAATTGCCCTAGGTCTTCGTGAGCAAGCGAGTTGGATGCACACCGACTTAGTTTCTTTTGAGCTTTCATACACTTATAGCTCTAGTGCATCAGTTGCATGGCAATCCCTACTCACTCACATTGATATCTATTGATGGGCATCTCCATAGCCCGTTGATACGCCTAGTTGATGTGAGACTATCTCCTTCTTTTTGTCTTCTCCACAACCACCATATTCTATTCCACCTATAGTGCTATATCCATGGCTCACGCTCATGTATTGCGTGAAAGTTGAAAAAGTTTGAGAACATCAAAAGTATGAAACAATTGCTTGGCTTGTCATTGGAGTTGTGCATGATTTATAACTTTATGTGATGAAGATGGAGGATAGCCAGACTATATGATTTTGTAGGGATAACTTTCTTTGGCCATGTTATTTTGAGAAGACATGATTGCTTTGTTAGTATGCTTGAAGTATTATTGTTTTTATGTCAATATTAAACTTTTGTTTTGAATCTTATGGATCTGAATATTCATGCCACAATAAAGAAAATTACATGGATAAATATGTTAGGTAGCATTCCACATCAAAAATTCTGTTTTTATCATTTACCTACTCGAGGACGAGCAGGAATTAAGCTTGGGGATGCTTGATACGTCTCCAACGTATCTATAATTTTTTATTGTTCCATGCTATTATATTATCTGTTTGAGATGTTTTATATGCATTAATATGCTATTTTATATTATTTTTGGGACTAACTTATTAACCCAGAGCCCAGTGCCAGTTTTTGTTTTTTCCTTATTTTTGAGTTTTACAGAAAAGGAATATCAAATGGAGTCCAAACGGAATAAAACTTTACGATGATTTTTCTTGGACCAGAATACACACATAGGACTTGGAGACCAAGGCAGAAGAGTCCCGAGGCGATGGCAAGGGTGCAGGGCGCGCCCCAGGGGGGCGCCCCCTGCCTTATGGGTCCCATGAAGCTCCTCTAACCCTAATCTCTGGCCTATAAATTCAGAAATATTCCCAAACCATCAGAAGCATCCACGAAAATACTTTTCCGCCGCCGTAACCTTCTGTACCTGTGAGATCCCATCTTGGGGACTTTTTCGGCGATCTGGCGGAGGGGGATTCAATCACGTAGGGCATCTACATCAACCCTATTGCCCTTCCGATGAAGCGTGAGTAGTTTACCACAGACCTACGGGTCCATAGCTGGTAGCTAGATGGCTTCTTCTCTCTCTATGATCTTCAATACCATGTTCTCCTCGATGTTCTTGGAGCTCTATCCGATGTAATATTCTTTTGCGGTGTGTTTGTCGAGATCCGATGAATTGAGGATTTATGATCAGATTATCAATGAATATTATTTGAATCTTCTCTGAATTCTTATATGCATGATTTGATATCTTTGTATTTCTCTTCGAATTATTGGTTTTGTTTGGCCAACTAGATTGGTATTTCTTGCAATGGGAGAGGTGCTTAGTTTTGGGTTCAATCTTGTGGTGTCCTCACCCAGTGACATAGTAGGGGTAGCGAGGCACGTATTCTATTGTTGCCATCAAGGTTAAAAAGATGGGGTTTTCATCATATTGCTTGAGTTTATCCCTCTACATCATGTCATCTTACTTAAGGCGTTACTCCGTTCTTTATGAACTTAATACTCTAGATGCATGCTGGATAGCGGTCGATGTGTGGAGTAATAGTAGTAGATGCAGAATCGTTTTGGTCTACTTGACATGGACGTGATGCCTATATGCATAATCATTGCCTTGGATATCGTCATAACTTTGTGCTTCTCTATCAATTGCTCGACACTAATTTGTTCACCCACTGTATGTTCTCTTTCAAGAGAGAAGCCTCTAGTGAAACCTGTCACTGGTACATCGAGGTGCTATACAAACGGTTCTTAACCCCTTTCCGCGACGGCATTTTGAACCGTCGCCAAGTGAGTGACTGCGATAGGGGGGTCCTTCCCACACGACCCAGAAATCGTCGGGGATAGGCCCTCCGGGCACACATGCTCGGCAAAGTGAGATCGTGTGCGACGGGCGAGCGATCAAATACGGTTATATGTACAGTTGTGCTAAAAAATACAATTATACAGGCCAACTCGTTTCCGGTCGTAAGTACATCCCACACAGTCAGTCCTGGCTAAATGTTTCCATTCGTATGTATATTGCAAACAGTCAATCCAAGGAGTATGTTTCCGTTAGTATGTACATCCCACACAGTGAATCCAAGAAGTACGTTTCCGTTCGTATATACATCCCACATAGTCACTCCAAGGAAAACGTTTCCGTTCCCAGTTGCATCACACACAATTTTCCCCACTAAATCATTTGTGATAGCGTTGCCATTGCACACGATATTAACAATTTTATCGTTTGAGTTATTGAATGCATCACACACGGTGCGTAGAAGAAACTGTGTGGCAAAGGCTGTCCATCACACACACTTTTTATGTGGTAAACATTTGCGCAAGGTGGCCTAACGCAAACAGTTTTCAAGAGGATGTCGCATGTGATTGTTCATTCATCCAACACGGTTTATTCCTAGAAACTGTGTGCGTTGCCTGAGGTCATCGCCCACGGTGTTTTATCAATAACTGTTTGCAATAGAAAACCCAATTAGCAGGCTAGTTGGCCATTAGCAGGCTAATTGTCCTATTATTAATAATCCATTTATTAATCTAATTGACATTTCATATTAAGCACACAATATATTTCATTTTCATATTAAGGAAGCAGGATTTCATAATTGAAATACATCAGAGTACAACATCATATAGCTTCAGCACTCAGCTACCCCATTACACAACTGCACCAGCACCAAGTTTCACATGCAACTTCTATAACCTTTCGAAATTAGCATCATAGACGGTACATAGACAGATGAATCTCATCTGGAAAACTGCTGAAGCGGAAAGCGAATATTGAGCCTTCATTGATGTTGAAGGTCTTTGCAACTTTAGGCCAGTGCCTATGGATGATTGACCGCCCATCCTTCGTCCTCTTCAGGAACACTTCAATATTCAACCGTGGGTGTTGTATGAATACCTTCCTCACCTCCTGACCATACAGGTGGTTTGAGAGGTAATCATCAGTGAACTGCTTTGGAAAGGCCTGAAAAGAAGGATGTGCATAAATATCTTCTCTATATTGGAAATGGGGGCAAAGGAATAAAAAAGGCAAGGTATAATAGTTAGTACCATCCTGTAGTGAACTGATGTCTTGTTCATTGTGCAGACAAAGATCTTGTTGTTTTTTGTCGCTAATTTCTTTATCCTAACAATCTTTCTGAGTTTCTTGACTTGACTGATATTCATGGTCAACTCATTTCCACATATGCAAAAAGGGTCGAACAGTGGGTCAAAACCTCTGACAGCAGGACCTACATGTGCAAGACCAAATTGTTAAAAACCTAAATATTAGAATAGTTCCTGCAATTGCACAATAATGTGCTATTAGACAAAGGACCATGCATGTGCAAACCTCGATTGTAAACCTCAGTGCTTCCCATTGTTTCCTTGCAACACATATAAGGTAGTTAGTGATCAGGTTAAGTGAGGGTTTGCATGCTATTAGTAAAATATATTGATGAAAAATAAACACATTGCAGATTCATCAGATTAATTCAAGCCACATGGAAAACCCATTTATCCAAACCAAGCATGATTAAGAACTAGGAAATATAGCAATTGTATATGTTTCTCATACACTAAGTGCAGCCAAATTCGATTTATTCCTCACATGCACAACAATACAAAATTCTACCCACGACAATTGGACATCGCATTGCAGAATTGAACCAAGCAGTTAACTAAACACCACAACAAATGAACCAAACATTAACTGAGCACCACGTTGCACAATATAACATACTCCTAATAGAAGATCAGACAGTTAACCAAACCAAGCATGCTTAACAACTTGGAAATATAGCAATTGTATTTGTTTCTCATGTATTTAGTACAACCAAATTTGATTTATTTCTCACATGGTATACAATAACAGAATACACCCACAAAAATTGAACATCGCATTGCAGAATTGAACCAAACAGTTAACTAAACACCACAACAAATGAACCAAACATTAACTGAGCACCACATTGCACAATGTATAACATACTAGAAGATCAGACAGTTAACCAAACCAAGCATGCTTGACAACTTGGAAATATAGCAATTGTATTTGTTTCTCATGTATTTTGTAAAGACAAATTCGATTTATTTCTCACATGGAAGTCAATACAAAATTGCAGCCTGAAGAATTGAACATCACATTTGCAGAATTGAACCAAACAGTTAACTGAACATGACAACTAATTAACCAAACAGTTAATAAGTGAGCACCACATTGCACGACATATAGAACATATACACTAGAGCAACAGACTGCATGGTAAAAGTAGATAGAACAATTCACTAGAATTTGTTAAGGAAAGGCAGGAGCAGCACATGCAACGGGTAAACCGAGCATGCTTAACCGGCGTAGCTAGCAAACTGAACATGGGTCCTTATAGTGAGCTAATAAGACAAGCTCCTCCTCATCGTCGGAGATATCAATGATGAATGGCTCCTTGGACATGGAAGAGGGCGAGGCTTCCACATCGTGGGTGCCCTTGTTGTAGTGGTGAGTTGCCTGAGCCGCTCCGGGCACCAACCTACTGGCTCTCGAGTTGAGGTAAGCATGTGCATGCTGAGAAAACACCTCGTAGTCTTCGTCGAAGGCACCGAGGGTGGCCTCGAGAAAACACCACGAACTGTCATTTAAAGTAGCCAACCGCGTCAAGGTGTCAGCGCGTGAGGCATCGACGGTGGCCTCGACGGCGAGGTACTCCTCCAAGATCTGGGGGTCGGCACGAATGGCAGCCATCGCGACCTCATCCGCGCATGCGGCTGTGATTTGCTTCTCCGCTGCCAAATGCTCCTTGAGTTCTTGGCTATACTGCATGCACCATGGCTTAGGGCGGTGCTTATTTGGTGGAGGGGTCAGTGATTTGGGTGCAAGGTGTCGTGCCGGCGGTCGGGGCATGTGGGATGTGGAAGGAGGAGGAGGATGGGGGTCGGGTGTGGATTACCTGCCTGGATAGACGAGGCCGAGCGGCGCGAAGGAGGGTCGCCGGCGAGGAGGTGGCACTGCAAGTAAGGAGTGAAGGTTTCAACTTGGAAAGGAAGGCAGAAACATGGGAAATGCGGCTTTTGGTAAGGGGGAGGGGGCAGGGAGGTAGATATTTCCGTGGAAGCCCAAAATTTTGAATCGGTGCAGCGAAAAAACTGGCGCGCAAAGTGTCATCAGACACGGTCCCTTATTCAGCATTGTGTATGATATGTGAACATCACAAATGATACAGATAGCTTAACCCGTGTGTGATGAGTTTGACTGTCAAAATTTTTTGGTCGAATTTCCCTGGTTATAGTGGTCATCCATGTCATTGCATAATTTGGGTACACAAAGGAGACTACATCACACCCACACTTCTTAATCGAGCAAGTTCATCAATTAAATAGAGCTAGCTGACC
The DNA here is from genome assembly GCA_011799875.1 of Thinopyrum elongatum. Classification (NCBI taxonomy): domain Eukaryota; kingdom Viridiplantae; phylum Streptophyta; class Magnoliopsida; order Poales; family Poaceae; genus Thinopyrum; species Thinopyrum elongatum. The sequence continues at coordinate 531,568,831 of CM022298.1, forward strand.
TAAACATTACTCTAACAAATTAAAGACTAGAGCTCTTAATTAAACAAAACAAAGAGTACTACTACGGCTGGTGCTCATCGACCTCCACCGCCTCCTCCATGTCCAGCTCGCGCCCGACGATCTCCTGGGGAAGGGGCTCCATGGCATCCATCGCACCATACTAGGCAAGCATCTCGCCAACTGCAGCCGCCATATCTTTGGAATAGGACGCCACGAGCTGGGCGTGGGCGGCCGCGATCTGGGCTTGGGCAGGCTCCATTGTGGCATGATATGCCGTGTAGGAACGGATGGCTACTCGAACGCTCTCGGCGATTGCCAACTCTTCGACCGTGGGATGTCGACCATTGTCGGAGAAGCTTCGTTCGATTTGTGCGGTGACCGCCATGAGCTAGGCATGGGTGGCCTCGACATGGTCGTGGGCGGCCTCCATCAGGGCTAAGGCCGCCGCTGTGGAACAGACAACTGCTGTGGCGCTCTCACCAGTTGCTATCCCCGAGGCAGATGTTACTGCCGCCACCTGAGAAGCAACAGCAGCTGTTTGGGCTGCCTTGGCCGCACGGTCGTAGATTGCAGCCACGCTCACGAAGCTTGTTAGCACGCGCCTGGCGGCTGTGGCCACGCTCTCGCCGGATTGGGCCGCCGAAGTTGCCCTCACGAACCGGGTCCACGTCCCCATCTTTCACCGGCGACGATTGAACAGTGAAATGATATTTGGGGAGCGAGCTAGTGTGATTGACACGCCGGCTGTGGACTGTAGCCGATGCACCTTCTTGCGTAAGCCATATGCGTACTATACTCCGACGGTGCTCCAAGATATTTTGTGCTGCATCTCACACGTTTGGTGATAATAAACTGTGTGCGATCTACTTGATTTTTCATCTTGATTTGAATTACATAATGGGGTCACAGCTGCAAAGGATGGTGTCTGAATTGCTAGAACTTTTATCTGCAGTGAACATGCAACTATAGGTGTGTCATCAAAAAAATTGGAATTATTCAGGGTTTGTTTGGACATTTTTATACATTAACTTGGTTTTCTAGGCATTTCAGGTGCACAAGTCAAAATTAAACTACATGCACATGCTTCAGTGCACCAAAATGGGTTGTAAAATGATATATGTGACCATGAGTTGATGCTTATGTCCCATGCAAGAAATGGGGATGAATTTCAAACACCACGGCACCTTGGCTCTCCGGCAAACGTTGAGGTGCTTGCTTTTGTAATTCTAGTAAATCCAAAACTCGTCTGAAATTCATGAACCTTGGCATGCTATCATGGAATGGCATCAACATGCTGGGGTTAAAAATATTGTCCCATTTGGGGTAGATTATGGTATAAGCTTCTCACAAACCAAAGCTTCTCACAAGAAGCCTCATGGTTCCGATAGGGAAATGTGTCACCTTTGTGGACGAAACGATATCCGTTGCCTCTTCTTGCTTTCAAAACATTTCTTGGGTCAACGTAGAACAACAGGAGTGTTGTGTCATTTTTTGGGATTTTTCATGGTTTGCTTCGACATTTTTATACATTAACTGAGTTTTCTATGTGTTTATGTGCATAATTCAAATTTGAACTACATGCACATGCTCCTGTGCATATAAACGGGTTGAAAAATCAAATGTGTGTCCTTGGTTGCAACCTTACACTGGTACAGCGAGGTGCTATACAAACGGTTTTTAACCCCTTTCCGCAACAGCATTTGGAACCATCGCCAAGTGAGTGACTGCGATAGGGGGGTCCTTCCCACACGACCCAGAAACCGTCAGGGATAGGGAGCCTTGATGCATATACAGTACTCGCTACTCGTTTGTGCTCGCATTGCCATCGCAGTCGGTATTCTGTGGTGCTACGTTTATGATGCACGACCCATCACAAACGGTTCATGATTATAGAACGTGTATGATAAGCAGACAATCACACACATTCGCTTTTCCCAAACTGTATGCGATAACTAATTAAGAAGATTAGCTAATCGTCGTTTGAGTGTCGGATAGGATTACGAAACATCGGACCGTCGTAACATCGTCGTACACGACAACTATCACACACGCTATTCTGTGGTGTAACGTTTACGATGCATACCACATCAGAAATAGTTCATGGTTGCGAATTGTGTACGATAAGGCTACTATCACAAATGTTTAGTTTGCCCGCACCGTTTGTGATATTGTCTGACATCGCACACGCTTTGCAAACCGCAACTGTGTGCATGCTTGCACACGTTTCCTCTCTGTGAACCGTGTCGGATTATGGTGTATATCGCAAACATTTGTATTTTACCAACCGTGTGTGCCGTAACGACCTGGAGAGCGTAATTTCACCGTAATTTAATTGTTGCTATTTCAAATTGTACCGGATTTGTATTTGAATGTATGCTATAGCTTTATTCGTATCCATCAGGTTCAAACAACCAATGTATTATTCGATTCATAGGTACATATGTTCAAGAATTACATAAGAACCAAATAAAGAATGATGAACCACAGTTGTATACTTGTACTATTAAAGACGGTAAAGAAATAGGCGAAATACATTCTGGTTGCTGAACAAGGTGAAGTGGAATGCCCATATTGTGCCCTCCTCCATGCAGAAGGCACGCACGACTCTAGTCCAACCCCTTGTGATGGCCGACCGCCCATCCTTCACGGTCTTCATGAAAACATCTAGATAATCGTCGTGTTCCGGTAGAAATACTTTAACCTTTGCATGCCCACCAATCATGTAGTTTCAGAGGTAATCTTGAGTAAACTGCTTTGGGAACCACTACAAAGGAAAAAGATTCAGACATTGTCATCTAACACAACTCATTATGGGCGGTAAAAAGAAGGCTATAGAGTTCTTACTTACCATCCTGCGGTTCGCTGTTGTCTTGGATAAAGTGTAAACAAATAGTTTAATTGCCATCTTTTGACCCATTTTACTAACAATCTTTATCAGCTTCCTCACTTGATGCCGGTTCATCGATATCTCATTGCCCCATACGCAGGAAGGGTCGAAGCACGGATCTTTACCAATGACATATGTACCTAAAAGCACCAAGTTAATATTAGAATCTAAACAGCAATTGCACAATGATGTAGTACAACACTCTTTTATAATATCTTATAACATCCAATATACTCACATATTAGATGAATTAACATCTTATATTATGGGCCGGAAGGAGTTTATTGCATTCTTACAAATTATCAGCTGATTAACTACTGCTGTATCCATGGGTTAGAATTAGTTTGAGCTAGTTCGGGCTCAAATAGCCCCAAAGTATATCCAAACATGAGGGCTAGTTTGAGGTAGTTGCATCTAACCCACCCAAAAAAACTATCCAACCCAAGAGGTGCTAATTGGAGCTAGTTCTCCTAGTGCATTTATTGTCAATCTAACCCTGTCGTCCAAACACCTCTTTGGATGGAGTTAGTTCAGGGTTAGTCATGAGCTAGAAACTAACTCTAACCTCTAGCTAAGTTGAGTATCCAAACAGGGCTGTGTTGTTGTTGCTGCTCTTCTACGTATATCTAGACATCATCATAACATTAAGGTAACACTCTTCCTTGTTGCTATGTAGCCTAGGATTGCATATTTAGACATTAAGTACAGTGCATGTTGCTATGTAGCCTCAGATATATTACATATGGCCCTAGTTAACCTAATGATAAATGGGTTATAGATATATTTAGTTAAAAGTCCGATTCACCGATTAGTCCCTTATCAGCCCCATGCCTATATGGTACCAGCTACCGATATCCTGAACAGTGAGTATATATAAGCCATGGGATGAAACTAACCTCGATGGAAAACAACAGTCGTTCCCAAAATTGTCCTGTGTAGGTACATCGAGAGGCATGTTAAGCACAACAGGCTAAACATCAACCAAATATATCCATGGCAGACAAAATAATCTCCAAAAGATAGCTTCAATGTGCAGGTTTAAGGACGCTAGTAAAGCAAAACAAGTGGAAAGGTGTGTTAACTGCAACAGGCCTAACATTTAACAACAAGCAAACATAGTCATTCAAACTGGTATTGTGCCGGTCTAAGTACACTGGTTATTGTTAAATTAAAATGGAAAGGCGTGTTAACTACAAGATGCAGCAACCAAATGTAGTCATTCATAGTGGTATTGATGAAATTGAACTGCACAGTTCATTCTTGCACATATAAAACATCACGTTGTGAATAACTGGAATAAACAAGGCATACTACGAACAACCAAAGATAGCATTTGAAACTGGACATATGCTAACTACAAACAACCAAACAATCAAAAAACTTTAAAAGAGGCATATGCTAGCTATAACAAGTTAACAACAAGCAAATATATGCATTCCTATCAGTATGTTTAAAACTAGATTGATGAAATGTACTACACAGTAAATAATTGCACATATAGAGCATCACATTGTGAACAGCTGAAATAAACAAGGCTTACTGCAAACAACCAAATATAGCAATTAAAACTGGACATATTCTCACTACACTACAAAAGGGACTTGACAAAACAAATCATCGGTTCCCCCCTGTGAAGAGGCACGGCAAAACAAATCATGGGTTTCCTCACTTGTCACAGATGGGATCGTTCCCGTGGGAAGAGCATGGACCCTGGATGCGCTCCATGTTGTCGTAGATGGGCTCCTTCCCCTTGGAAGAGCACGGCTGTAGGGTGCCCTCCTTGATGTCGCAGACGGGCTCTTTCCCCTTGGAAGAGTAGATGGGCTCTTTCCCCTTGGAAGAGCCGGAGAGGGTGCCCTCCTCGTGGTCGCCGTCGATGAGGTCTGACTTGGAAGCTGTGGATCCCAAGTCAGCGTCGCAGAACGTGTCCTTCAGAAATGACAAAAGGGGCTCGATGGCGATGTAGGATGGCAAATTCTTGACAGCAAGCCAGAGGAGATCAGCAGCAGGACCATGGATGAGATCGACGGCAGTTGAACCCGAGGGGTTGGGGTTGGGCCACTCAACCTGTGATATAGCCCGCCTCAGGCCATCGCTGTCGACGACCTCGATGTCGTAGCCGGTGTCTGCGACATACCCGCATACTCTAGCCCGCTGATTGAGTGCCTGCGGCCAGTAATCATCGTCAGCTTCCTCGGCGACGTCGGGCGAAGAGACCTTGATACACCTCTTTTGGGCCAGTCGCTCCTCGAGCTCCACGGAAAGCGTAGCCGGGCTTGGGCTGCGAAGCTCTAGAGTGGGGGATGGGGATGGGGATCTGTGGGAAAGGGGGCGTTTGGCAGGCGTCATCTAAGAAACTCAGGGCGGCCTGGGTATGGAGATCGCTTGGTAAGCTGCACGGGCAAACCGGCAGATGTTGACAATGGAGGCCTTGTGGCGGCGGCAGCGAACTTGCTAGGGTTTCGAGCGAGGGAGGGGTGTGTGTGTGTGTGTGTGTGCGTGCGCGCGCGCGCCCGAGGAGGTTTTGGTGTGTGTGTGTGTGTGGAGGGGGGCGGGGGGTGTGTTTGAGGAAATGACGCGGCTACTGAAAATTTTACAATGCGGGAGTCAAACGCCGGAGCTATTGAAAATTTGGATGATGGTGCATCGCACACGGTCCGGAGATAACAACCGTGTGTTATGAAACAGAAAAACCCTCGAGGCGGGCAGATATTTTCGAGGGATGCAGGCGGGATTGGGAACAAGAAACATCACACACAGTCGAAACATAATAATCGTGTGTTATCAAACAGAAAAAAGCTGCAGGCGGGTAGATATTTTTGAGAGGGGAAGCCTCGTGGAGCCCAATGTACTATGCGGATGTGCGTGTCAGGGGCACCGGCGTGGCACATGGTTAGTGTGAGTGAACCGTGTCTGTTGCATCATTTGACTTGTCTAATGTTCATAAATTTGGCGAAAAATGACGCTGGAGAGGGTCAGAACACGAACACACTTGCATGTGGACCTAATATATGTATGATACGGGTTGGTTTGATGTTCAAATACCAAATGCAAAATTCGATGTGGCAACTAACTCGCATGGCGCATGGTATTGCTCCCCCCCTCGTGTCGGCATGAGGGAATCCTAAGCTATGAATGCATGCCCCCCCCCACCAGAGGTTCACCTAGCAAAGTGCGAAGTAGCAGTCCCCCCCCCCCCACACACACCCACTTTCAGTCGGCGGGCCAGAGAGGCATCTCACCAAGATGAATCGTAAAACGGACCAAGAATAATCCACCTTGGTCGTACAACCTCTCTCTGGTGTTGGTCAAAGTGATGGCCGTCCATGTGACCCCGGAGATGGGCTAGCTCGCCAATAATAACGCAAGTAGCTAGTCCCCGAAGACAACCACTGCATGCGTGTGGCCCAAACATATGTATGGACCTGTGTTTTGAATACACAATGGAACAACTTTGATGTGGCATTTCGAACTAGAAATCCCCACACTGAGTGAGGGTTAGGTTGACGATGCATATGTATGTCACACCACACTTCAAGCCAATGACGGGGATTCATGCATGCATGCGTGCATAGTATGCGCTCAAACTTAATTAGGTCTGAATCTCACCATGACCTATACTACGATAACACGAACCAAAGGAAGAATCCGCCATGGTAACCTATCTTGTTGTCGGTCAAGGTGATCATGGATGTCCACGCGGGCCCACGAATATATAGGCTTGTCACCGATAACCACACGAGGGAGTGTACCGTTCGAAGACATCCACTACATGCATATGTATGGAGGTGATGCGTGCATGCATGTTTGAATACCATTTCACAACATTGATGTGGCGCGTGCGTCGAAAATCGTACAGTCCCCACACAGAGCGATATCGGTTCATGACATGTCGTGGTACTAGCCACTTCGACTCGATGGGAGGGATTCATGCGTACACATGCATGTGTGTGCTCAAACTGTATCATGTCATCCCAGAGCATGACCTATATATATACCGTATTACAAACAAAAAAATAATCGCCTCCTAAGTCAAATTAACCTCTCTCGTTATCAGGCAAAGTAGTGATGGACCAAGTGGGCCCACAGATGGAAAGCATCGATATCACTGATAACCGCTTAAGTGGGTGCAAGAGGACAACCACCATCGCTTTGCATGTGGGCCAAACATATATTGAATACCCAAAATGCACAACTTTGATGTGGCACATGCCTCAAAAACCGTAAAGTCCCCATACAGAGCGAGGTTCATGAAGCGTACTACATATGATGGTCCCCTTCCCCCTCTTCGATGCATACTATATGCTCCTACCGTAATACAACCCAAAAAGAATCCTCCTTGATGGTGAAATTAATTAACCTCTCCCGATGTAGGTCAAAGTGATGCATGCATCGACGATGGCCTCGTGGGCCCACAGATGGAAGCGTCACACGTGAGTGTCCTAGGATAACCACCGCCTGCATGCATGTGGCCCAAAGAGGTGTTGTGTGATGTTTGAATAGCCAATTTCACAACTTTGATGTGGCACGTGCCTCGGAAACCGAAAAGTCCCGACACTGAGTGAGGTGTACTTGTTCACTGACGCTTACATATAGAATATATGCTAGTCCTCTCCCACCTCTTTGACGCGTACTATATATATACTCCCACCATAACACAAAGAAAAGATTCTACCTTGCTGGTCAAATTAACCTCACTGCCGGCTGTTCATCAAAGTGATGGATGATGACCTCGCGGGCCCACAGAAAGCGTCACACGCGAGTATCGAGTGTCGTGTAGGACAACCATCGACTGCATGTGGCCAAAACATGTATGTATGAAGGGTTGTGTAATGTTTTAAATAATGAATTCATGACTCTGATGTGGCACCTGCCTCACAAAACGGCCAACCCACACGGTGGCTCACGACTCGTAGTGTACAGCGAGCCACCCGCCACCCCCAAGACGCACACACCCACACACACACCGCGAATCCACCGCAACTACGATGCATGTTAAATTATCCCGCGGTGAACATATGTTACCAAAGGAGGGACATTTTAATTTTGAAAAAAAACCAGAGATCATTAAGATGTTTTAGTACATTGATTGATTTTCTAGGGGTATAATGTGCAAAAATCAAATTTGAGCTACATGCACACGTGACAGTGCACCTAAATGGATTGCAAAAACACATGTGTCTCACTGGGTGCATGTTTACTCCCCGTGCAAGAAATTTCAAACATTGAGAATCTTGATTTTTAAATTCTAGTACATCCAAAACTTATTTGAAATTCATGAAACTTATCGTGTTGTCATATGGACACCAATACAAAGTGGCATTGTACTCTTTTTTGTCAAATTTGAGACTAGTTTTGATGTAATCTTTATCTTCTTACAAATGGGAGATTATTAATAATTGGGAACCAATAACCCAAATGGATTATTTATTCAAACCCTGAGCGTTAGACCAACAATGGATACGTGCCATGCTTCGGTTAAGCAAAATAGCAGCCGCATTAATCATCCAAATAGAAAAACAATATACGTGCCACCACGCGACCTGTGTGCCGTGCGAGTAGGCGTGAGTTTACGAGACGCATGCGAGCAGTCCGCCGAGCAGGCAGACCGGGAGGCATGTGTGCAGGTGTGTGAATTGATGGAGGCGTGCTCGCTGTGCAGTGTCATCGGGAGGCGTGCGAGTAGCTGTGTGAAATGATGGTAGGCATGCCAGCAGTCCGGTGCGCAGGCTCACCGGGAGGTGAGCCAGCGGTTTGACCGCCGCCCGCCTCTCTCCCACTACTCCATATTAATGGCGCACCCAAGCGGCCGCACCCCCCATCCTCGCCACACACACAATCCTCTCTCTCCGCTTGCATCCTCGATGCCGCTCTCATTCCTCAAAGCCGTCAGTGTATGAGGATGCTACCGAAGCACCCCATCGGAGAGAGTGGAGACGCAAGGGCTGCTAAAGCACTGGAGCATAGTGTGGAGATGGAGATAGAGGTTGCCGTCACCGCCGGCGAGGTATCACTGCACCCTGACGTCGTCGACGGCGTCGAGCTTCCACAGCCGGAGGCGAAGTTCCACACCGACTCCGGTGATGATTCGGGCGACGACCCCGGTGACGACTCTGACGACCACTCCGGCGACGACTCCGACGACGACGGACAACTGGTTAGTCATCTATACCCATTTATGTGTCAAATAGATCCTACGGTTTCTCTGGTTACTCCCGCCTCCCCCTTTTTGGAATAGAAATCCTATGGTTATGTTTGTGCCATTATTTTCTTCAAGATTGGTCTGTACATAGACGACTGTGCTTAAAAATCGAACCATAATCTCTGGATATGTATAAAAAAATAGCCATAAATTCCTAATCCTACTTCACGGCATGTAAACATTGATTTGATGCCAATTTTTTTTTACTATTTGTATAGGTGCTGTCTGACGATGTGGACAGCGAGGATGAAGATGGCCAGAGGAGGAACAAGAGGCAAATCCTGAGGGAGCTTTATGCGGGAATGCATAACAGGCGTATTAGGACCTGGGACGGCGGCTATCGATGCCCATTTTGTAACCACAAGCTTCATGACGTGTATCAAAGTGTTCTGGCGCATGCAAGAGGACGGGCTATTGGCTCCTTCAAGCAGAAGTATTCTTGCAGGGTGGCGCACGGCGCGTACGCCGAGTACCTGGAGAAGCTTCAGGATCGTGCCGGCAGATGAGATGAGATGTGGGATCGAACTATGTACGCTTGAGTATGCTTAATGACGGTTGAACTATGTACTTATGGTTGAACTATGCTTGTGTATGCTTATTATCTATGTCTGAGTATGTTTAATCTATGTTTACTTATGTCTAAATGTGGGATATGGATGCAATCAGTTCGGTTGATGGAATCTACCTCCGTCCTGATTTATTGGTCCCCTTTGTAATTTGTGTTAAATTTTGACCAAAGATTTAACTGACAAAATGTTAGTGCAGGTCAGCAAAAATTATGTCGTTGGATGCGTATTTGAACACAGTGTTACCCGCTGCAAAAACTGCCATGCGGACGCGCCGAGAATCCAGGCCACGAACGCATACACAAGCTACAAGATGTACATGCGGATCATTGACATGAGGGAGTGTCTTCTTCCTGCCCCAGACGAGGGATCGACCACAGAGCAATGGCGGGAGCGTCACAAGAAGTAGATGACTAGACGATCGTTTCTCCTAGTTTAGAATGCATGCAATTGTTTATTGAGGTGTGTGCGACTGATCCGTATAGTCACTTATGTAATTGGATGTTTATTTCAGTTATATATATACATGTTATTCTTCTGTAGACAGAGCAAATCACATGGCTTATTAGCAGCAATCATCTGTGTTATTATTGGTCTTCGCACACATTTCTGATTACGGACCTGTTTGCCGCATATCACACACATCTTGTTCAGTTGAACCGTTTCTGTTGTGTTGCCTAATCACACACAGTTCATCCTAGTGAACTATATGCCGTATATCGCACACACCTTGATCTGGCTGACCGTTTCTATTGTGTTGCCTAATCACACACTGTTCATCCTAGTGAACTGTATGCCGTATATCGCACACGCTCTCATCTGGCTGCCCGTTTCTGTTGTTCTGCCTCATCGCAAATAGTTCTTCTAGATTAACCGTTTGCCACGCATCGCACACACAACTCTAATCTGAACCGTGTTTGATGTCACCGCCATCGCAAATGTTTTGCATATTTTTTGACGGTTTTATTAGAGCATCATTTGTGATTAGTGCATCGCACAAAGTTTCATCAAAGGGTCTCTGATCGTAGTGTCGCGTTAGCAGCATCCTGCAGTGGTGTATGGCCCCCGGGTCTATTTTCCATCATATATTTTCAGATCTATAAACCAAAAAACCCAAAAATACCTTGCTGCAATTTATTTTTTATTATTTTGTTTTACGTTTTAGTAATCTTTTTATATCTATCTCTATCAGATCTTACCATTGCAATTGACCGTGAAGGGATTGACAACCCCTTTATTGCATTTGGTGCAAGTGTTTGATTGTTTGTGCAGGTGCATAGATTGGAGACTTGCTTGTACCTCCTACTGGATTGATACCTTGGTTCTCTAACTGAGGGAAATACTTATCTCTACTTTGCTGCATCACCCTTTCCTCTTCAAGGGAAAATCCAATGCAAGCTCAAGAAGTAGCAGGAAAAATTTCTGGCGCCTTTGCCGGGGGGGTCTACATCAAGCCTACCAAGTACCCACCATAAACTCTCATCTCTTGCATTAGATTATTTGCCATTTGCCTCTCGTTTTCCACTCCCCCACTTCTAAAACGGTTTCAGAAAAATACAAAAAATATTTGCTTTTTTATTTGCCTTCTTTTTGTTTGCCTTTATGTCTTACTTGGTTTGTTTGCTTGCCATAATTGTGTATTTATTCCAGAACAGAAAGCAAAAAGTCTATGGATCCTCATCCACTTGCTAATCTTTTCAAAAGATCCAACTATGATGAACCAATTTATAGTGAGTTGAGTGCACTAGATTATCTTTATGATGTTTTCCTTCAAATTCGTGAATCTGAAAATTGTGATGAAGTGCTAAAAGAAGAAATTTATGAAGTGATTCATGATAGCTCCTTGAATGAAAAGCATGATTGCAATGATGTTATTATAAATTCTATTAATGTCAATTGTGCTAATAATATGCAAAACCCTAAGCTTGGGGATGCTAATTTTGCTATGTCCACTACTTATTGCAATGATCATGATTGGGGTGATTATGTTTCTTATGATCTTGAAAATTTATTTAAGCCTCATGATGAATATGTTTGTGATAATATTGAAAGTGGGTTTGGAAGAGTGTCAACTCTAGGTAATAATTATCCCACTACTTCGGAGAATGATCAATCTTATGAAATTTTTGATAAAAGCGGGTTTGGAGAGGTCATGACTTTATTTGATGATAATCCCACTATTTTGGAAGAGTGTCAACTTTGCATGCATGTGGATCATGTGGAGTATATGCTTTGTGATATTTATATTATTGAATTTGATTATGATCCTATATGTAATTATTATGAGAGAGGAAAATATGTTACTAAATTACCTCTCGTTATGTTGAGATTGCTATTGTTTCTTTCTTCTTCTTTGCATATGCTAGTTTTTGCTTGCCTTGATAATTTGTTTTCCTATAAGATGCCTATGCATAGGAAGTATGTTAGACTTAGATGTGTTTTTCACATGCTTTATGATTCTCTCTTTGCGCTTCAATTCTTTTCTTTCGTGTGAGCATCATTAAAATTATCAACGCCTAGCTAAAAGGCTTTAAAGAAAAGCGCTTGTTGGGAGACAACCCAATATTTTTATCATTTATTTTTATGAAAATACACATTATTACCTCTGTAGTAATTGTGTTTTGGTGTTTTTAATTAGTGTTTGTTCCAAGTAAAGCCTTTGGGATACTTTGGTATATCATTGATTTGATCTTGCTGAAAAACAGAAACTTTTACGCCCAATAAAATAATATTCAAAATTCACAGAAGCGCGATAAAATCCTGATTTTTCTACACAAGATTGATATATCAATTTCCTCTGTTTTCCTAATTTTTCAGAATTTTAAGAGTTACAGAAGTATTTGAAGTTTACAAATTACTATAGACTATTCTGTTTTTGACAGATTCGGTTTTCTATGTTTTGTTTGCTTATTTTGATGAATCTATGAGTAGTATCGGGGGGTATAAACCATGGAGAAGTTGGAATACAGTAGATATTACACCAATATAAATAAATAATGAGTTCACAACAGTGCAAAAAAGTGGTGATTTTATTTTCTTATACTAACGGATCTCCTGAGTTTTCTGTTGTGAAGTTTTCAAGTTTTGGGTAAAGATTTGATGGACTATGGAATAAGGACTGACAAGAGCTTAAGATTGGGGATGCCCAAGGCACCCCAAGGTAATATTCAAGGACAACCAAGAGCCTAAGCTTGGGGATGCCCCAGAAGGCATCCCCACTTTCGTCTTCGTCTATCGGTAAATTTACTTGAGGCTATATTTTTATTCACCACATGATATGTGTTTTGCTTGGAGCGTCTTGTATGATTTGAGTCTTTGCTTTTTAGTTTGCCACAATCATCCTTGCTGTACACACCTTTTTAGAGGGACACACATTAGTGAATTTATTAGAATACTCTATGTGCTTCACTTATATCTTTTGAGCTAGGCAATATGCTCTAGTGCTTCACTTATATCTTTTTAGAGCACGGCGGTGGTTTTATTTTATAGAAATTGTTGAACTCTCTTGCTTCACTTATATTATTTTGAGAGTCTCTAAACAGCATGGTAATTTGCTTAGGTCATGAATTTAGTCCTAATATGATGGGCATCCAAGAGGGATATAATAAAAACTTTCATATTAAGTGCATTGAATACTATGAGAAGTTTGATTCCTTATGATTGTTTTGAGATATAAAGATGGTGATATTAGAGTCGTGCTAGTGAGTAACTATGGATTGGTAGAAATACTTGTGTTAAAGTTTGTGATTCCTGTAGCATGCACGTATGGTGAACCGTTATGTGATGAAGTCGGAGCATGGTTTATTTATTAATTGTCTTCCTTATGAGTGGCGGTCGGGGACGAGCGATGGTCTTTTCCTACCAATCTATCCCCCTAGGAGCATGCGTGTAGTACTTTGTTTCGATAGCTAATAGAATTTTGCAATAAGTATGTGAGTTCTTTATGACTAATGTTGAGTCCATGGATTATACGCACTCTCACCCTTCCACCATTGCTAGCCTCTCTAGTACCGCGCAAGTTTCACCGGTGCATTACACCCACCATATACCTTCCTCAAAACAGCCACCATACCTACCTATTATGGCATTTCCATAGCCATTCCGAGATATATTCCCATGCAACTTCCACCGTTCCGTTTATTATGACACGCTTCACCGTTGTCATATTGCTTTGCATGATCATGTAGTTGACATCGTATCTGTGGCAAAGGCACCATTCATATTTTTTATACATGTCACTCTTGAGTCATTGCACATCCCGGTACACTGCCGGAGGCATTCATAGAGAGTCATATATTTGTTCTATTATCGAGTTGTAATTCTTGAGTTGTAAAGTAAATAAAAGTGTGATGATCATCATTATTAGAGCATTGTCCCATGTGAGGAAAGGATGATGGAGACTATGATTCCCCCACAAGTCGGGATGAGACTCCGGACGAAAAATAAAAAAAAAAGAGAAAAAAAAGAGTGAAAAAAGAGAAAAAAGAGGCCAAAGAGCCAAAATAAATAAAAAAATGAGAGAAAAGAGAGAAGGGGCAATGCTACTATCCTTTTTCCACACTTGTGCTTCAAAGTAGCACCATGATCTTCATGATAGAGAGTCTCCTATGTTGTCACTTTCATATACTAGTGAGAATTTTTCATTATAGAACTTGGCTTATATATTCCAATGATGGGCTTCCTCAAATTGCCCTAGGTCTTCATGAGCAAGCGAGTTGGATGCACACCCACTTAGTTTCTTTTGAGCTTTCATACACTTATAGCTCTAGTGCATCCGTTGCATGGCAATCCCTACTCACTCACATTGATATCTATTGATGGGCATCTCCATAGCCCGTTGATACGCCTAGTTGATGTGAGACTATCTCCTTCTTTTTGTCTTCTCCACAACCACCATATTCTATTCCACCTATAGTGCTATATCCATGGCTCACGCTCATGTATTGCGTGAAAGTTGAAAAAGTTTGAGAACATCAAAAGTATGAAATAATTGCTTGGCTTGTCATCGGAGTTGTGCATGATTTAATACTTTGTGTGATGAAGATGGAGCATAGCCAGACTATATGATTTTGTAGGGATAACTTTCTTTGGCCATGTTATTTTGAGAAGACATGATTGCTTTGTTAGTATGCTTGAAGTATTATTGTTTTTATGTCAATATTAAACTTTTGTTTTGAATCTTATGGATCTGAATATTCATGCCACAATACAGAAAATTACATGGATAAATATGTTAGGTAGCATTCCACATCAAAAATTCTGTTTTTATCATTTACCTACTCGAGGACCAGCAGGAATTAAGCTTGGGGATGCTTGATACGTCTCCAACGTATCTATAATTTTTTATTGTTCCATGCTATTATATTATCTGTTTTGGATGTTTTATATGCATTAATATGCTATTTTATATTATTTTTGGGACTAACTTATTAACCCAGAGCCCAGTGCCAGTTTCTGTTTTTCCTTGTTTTTGAGTTTTACAGAAAAGGAATATCAAACGAACTCCAAACGGAATAAAACTTTACGATGATTTTTCTTGGACCAGAAGACACATGTAGGACTTGGAGACCAAGGCAGAAGAGTCCCGAGGCGACGGCAAGGGTGCAGGGTGCGCCGCAGGGGGGGCGCCCCTGCCTTGTGGGTCCCTCGGAGCTCCTCTAACCCTAATCTTCGGCCTATAAATTCAAAAATATTCCCAAACCATCAGAAGAATCCACGAAAATGCTTTTCCGCCGCCGTAACCTTCTGTACCCATGAGATCTCATCTTGGGGCCTTTTCCGGTGATATGTCGGAAGGGGATTCGATCACGGAGGGCATCTACATCAACCCTATTGCCCTTCCGATGAAGCGTGAGTAGTTTACCACAGACCTACGGGTCCATAGCTAGTAGCTAGATGGCTTCTTCTCTCTCTATGATCTTCAATACCATGTTCTCCTTGATGTTCTTGGAGCTCTATCCGATGTAATATTATTTTGCGGTGTGTTTGTCGAGATCCGATGAATTGTGGATTTATGATCAGATTATCTATGAATATTATTTGAATATTCTTTGAATTCTTATATGCATGATTTGATATCTTTGTATTTCTCTTCGAATATCGGTTTGGTTTGGCCAACTAGATTGGTATTTCTTGCAATGGGAGAGGTGCTTAGTGTTGGGTTCAATCTTGCGGTGTCCTCACCCAGTGACATAGTAGGGGTAGCGAGGCACGTATTGTATTGTTGCCATCAAGGTTAAAAAGATGGGGTTTTCATCATATTGCTTGAGTTTATCCCTCTACATCAGGTCATCTTAGTTAAGGCGTTACTCCGTTCTTTATGAACTTAATACTCTAGATGCATGCTGGATAGCGGTCGATGTGTGGAGTAATAGTAGTAGATGCAGAATCGTTTCAGTCTACTTGACACGGACATGATGCCAATATGCATAATCATTGCCTTGGATATCGTCATAACTTTGCACTTTTCTATCAATTCCTCAACAGCAATTTGTTCACCCACCGTATGTTTTCTTTCAAGAGAGAACCCTCTAGTGAAACCTATGGCCCCTGGGTCTATTTTCCATCATATATTTTTAGATCTATAAACCAAAAAACCCAAAAATACCTTGCTGCAATTTATTTTTTATTTTATTTTATGTTTTAGTAATCTTTTATATCTATCTCTATCAGATCTCACCATTGTAATTGATCGTGAAGGGATTGACAACCCCTTTATCGCATTGGGTGCAAGGGTTTGATTTTTTGTGCAAGTGCATAGATTGGAGACTTGCTTGTACCTCCTACTGGATTGATACCTTGGTTCTCTAACTGAGGGAAATACTTATCTCTACTTTGCTGCATCACCCTTTCCTCTTCAAGGGAAAAACCAACGCTAGCTCAAGAAGTAGCAGGAGGCGTCAGGTTGCGTCCATTAATTGCCCTCCTTCTCAACCGGAGGATCATTCCCGTGACGACGATTCGGGGTATCATGACGACCCAGAGACGTCGATTGATTTTGAAGACGGGGTGTTTTATCAAGAGAGCCTTGACGGCGTCAAGGTTGCTGTGATAGCCGATCACCCCGGGGCTCTTCCCTCTTCCACAGTAAGTGAAAAGAAGAACCTCTCCCGAACAGGGTGCTCATCTCGTGCTATTCCCCATGTGCTGACTTCTGCTCCCAAGGGTCGCCGCACTAGGATGAGCACGGACCACGCTAGCTTCGGCCCCTAATGGGAGATCAAAGTGGAAAGCCTCCGCCGAAGCGGAAGCACCTGCCTCCTCGGCTCAGAGGTAATGTATTTTGGAATTACAGTGAGGGTTGCTTCTAACACCCTTTTATTAAGGCTTGCTCAATTTTGCAGAAGGTGTATGCCTCTGCACCAATCCGAAGATACCCCAGGTGCGCCGAATCATAGCTCCGGTCCCAAGTCTTCGGCACAAGCCAGAGCTTCGTCCGAAACACGGTGGCCGGCGCACCTCCGGCGGACTCCAATCATGTTTCGGCTACCAACTCCGAAGTTGAGAGCGTAATGAATCATCGCCGCTGGAGGGAGACTTTACGTCATACTGCCTTTGCCAAACAGGAATTTGGTGCTTTTAATTTGGTGGATGCGTAACTTGGAGCGGCCCGGACAGGTCTTGAAGGGATCGCCGGTCTTTTTGCCGCCAAGGTGCAGGTATATAACCAAAATAGCTTGAAAGCAGATCATGTTCCCTAACCAACTAGCCCCCAAGACTTAATTTGGGCGGGATGGCCGAGTTAAGGGTTTCTAATGATATTATTTTTGTAAGCCACAAGAGATCAGAGCAAAAAGCTGTCCGAGGACCTTGAGGTGAGTCGGACACAGTTGGTCGAAACCAAGGCTGAACTGGATGCGGCTCGAAAAGCCAGCAACGGGTTGTCCGGTAAGTAGAAAAAACTGCTTCTGAGGTATATGGTGTATTCTATGCATTAACACCGTTTTCTCCATATAGCCACGGAAGCTGTAAGCAAGTTCGGAGGGAGCTAGAGGCTGGAAAACGAGTGCTGACACGAAGCCAGGAGGAGAAAAATGAGCTCAAGGAGGAGAATCAGCGGAAGGCCAAGGAAATTAAAAGTTTGAAAACTCAACTGGCACAAGCTTTGGAGGAAAACCAGAAGCTGAAAGGTGGCATATTTGGTGAGCTGATCTTACCATTCCGTTGGCAAGTATCATTAATGTGTTAATGACGATGTGCAACACCTGCTTGTTAGGTCTCCTGACTGGGCGGCCCGAGGAAGAAGCAAGCACTTATGACGGGAACCTTTTAAAGGAGCTGTCGAAGACTTACGAGAGGGCCCGAAAAGCCATGAAGAGCATGGTGAAGGCGTTATGGCTGTCAGATGTACCGCCAGAAGGTATGGCCGAACTAGCCAGTCGCTTTAACGGAGCTCGGCGAAGGTTTGAATTACGGAAGATTTCATCCATTTGGGTGATAGTTTATTCTTCTGTTTTTCGGGGAGTCAGAGGACCAGGTCTCCCACATTGTATGTCTTTGCCCTGACTTCACGGTTGTGGTAACGTCGTGCTTGCTGATGTCTACTACGCAACCTTCTTCTTGTAGACTCGTGTTGAGCCTCCAAGCGCAGAGTTTTGTAGGACAGTAGCAAATTTCCCTCAAGTGGATGACCTAAGGTTTATCAATCCGTGGGAGGCGTAGGATGAAGATGGTCTCTCTCAAACAACCCTGCAACCAAATAACAAAGAGTCTCTTGTGTCCACAACACACCCAATACAATGGTAAATTGTATAGGTGCATTAGTTCGGCGAAGAGATGGTGATAGAAGTGCAATATGGATGGTAGATATAGGTTTTTGTAATCTGGAAATATAAAAACAGCAAGGTAGCAAGCGATAAAAGTGAGCGAAAACGGTATTGCAATGCTTCGAAACAAGGCCTAGGGTTCATACTTTCACTAGTGCAAGTTCTCTCAACAATGATAACATAATTAGATCATATAACAATCCCTCAACATGCAACAAAGAGTCACTCCAAAGTCACTAATAGCGGAGAATAAATGAAGAGATTATTGTAGGGTACGAAACAACCTCAAAGTTATTCTTTCTGATCGATCTATTGGGCTATTCCTATAAGTGTCACAAACAGCCCTAGAGTTCGTACTAAAATAACACCTTAAGACACACATCAACCAAAACCCTAATGTCACCTAGATACTCCAATGTCACCACAAGTATCCGTGGGTTTGATTATACGATATGCATCACACAATCTCAGATTCATCTATTCAAACCAACACAAAGAACTTCAAAGAGCGCCTCGAAGTTTCTACCGGAGAGTCAAGACGAAAACGTGTGCCAACCCCTATGCATAAGTTCACAAGGTCACAGAACCCGCAAGTTGATCACCAAAACATACATCAAGTAGATCACGTGAATATCCCATTGTCACCACAGATAAGCACATGCAAGACATACATCAAGTGTTCTCAAATCCTTAAAGACTCAATCCGATAAGATAACTTCAAAGGGAAAACTCAATCCATTACAAGAAGGTACAGGGGGAGAAACATCATAAGATCCAACTATAATAGCAAAGCTCGAGGTACATCAAGATTGTGCCAAATCAAGAACATGAGAGAAAGAGATCAAACACATAGCTACTGGTACATACCCTCAGCCCCGAGGGTGAACTACTCCCTCCTCGTCATGGAGAGCGCCGGGATGATGAAGATGGCCACCGGTGATGGATTCCCCCTCCGACAGGGTGCCGGAACGGGCTCCCGATTGGTTTTTCGTGGCTACAGAGGCTTGTGGCGGCGGAACTGTAACACCCCAAAAATTTAATCATGTTTTACTAAATAAAAAATTTGGCCAGAAATAAAATTTTGAATTATATTAAGTCTTTTGTTATTTTCAGGGTATTTTTCTGTTTCTGTTTTCCAAAAATTCTTCCCTCCATATAGAAATTTTTGGTAATAATATTTTGGTTTTTGTAGTTTTCTCAAAACATTTCATTTATACTTTAATAACAGTAGGAATAAATTTCATAATAAAACTTGCCTCTAAATAATTATTTTAATAGCAATTTCAAATTCTGAAATGCCTCTGTTGCACTACAACTATTTTAAATAAATCTTTTAAAATTCCAAAAAAATTTATGGGAGGTCATGTGATGCCCGTAAATCACTTTTATGTAAAAACCAAACTTGGTCTTTTGAAAATTTTGAGTGAAACAATCTCTTTTCAATTCTGCCCAGTATTTGAGTTTCTACTACAACCCCAATTTTCCTTGCTCCAAAAATCCTGAAATTTTTCCCACTTCTAGTACTTCCAAACAAACCCTTAAGTCCAAAATTTTAGCTCCATTGGAATCTTTTTAGTTCACCAAATATTCCCCTGTAGTTTCTGTCCAGAAACTAAATTCTTCAAAACTTGCACTATCAAGTTTCTCTTTTTGTCAAACCAACCCCACCATCATATCTAACATCAAAGGAGACATAATCCTGCCAATCTTCACTATCATCAAAGGCCCCTAGGAGGTCCTGGCATTTCACCAAACAGCTTCTGTGCATGACAGTATTCTACTAACTCATAAGTCTATTGGGCACTTGATCTTCTGATCCAACCACCATGTCTAGAATCCTTGCCATCTTAGCAAACACCACCCTGCCAAAAACCAGCTCCTCAGGACCATCCTAGAGCCCCTTGTCATTTTGTCGAGCACATGATGTGCATGCCAGAGCGTGCCAGAGTGCCCGTTTGGCACTGTCGGCATCACCGCCGCACCGCGGCTCTACTACCGCTGCATCACGGGAGCCACCCCTTCTAGCTTCACGAGGAAGTAACGAAGCTCGCCGACACTCTTCCCCGTCCTCTAGCGCCGCCCCTTGCCGTCCAGCGCCGCCACCGATAGCCGCCCGTCGCTGTCACGCGCCGCCCAGGACACGTGGCTCACTTTCCCGCAAGCCAACGCGCTCTGGAGTAACTCCGGACGGCCACCGCCCTCACTGAACTCCACCGACCCAACAACCTCGCCACCGTCCATGTTGCACCATTAATGGCCTCCACCACCGTAGCCGTTCTCTGGAAGCTATGGGCCGGCGTCCCTCCCCTATATAAAGGCCACCCCCGAGCTCCTTCCTCCACACAACACCATCCCCTTCTCTCCAGTAGCACCCCGAGCCAACCACTGAGCTCGGGGACGACCTCTTCCCCGTCTCCGGCCGAAACCACCGCCGCCAACACTCGGTTGTTTCCGACGCGAACGATGCCTCCCTCTTGCATTTTTCCCCACCACACACCCCCTGGAACACCCGCAAGACCATCCCATCCCTCAATTTCACCAAACGGAGCTCGTGGATGGAATTCCTCTTCCGTCCGACACCGTCGTCCGGCGGGAAGCTCGCCGCCAACGACCCCGTGCTCCCCGGCAACAACAACGGGTACCCAGAGGACCGCCTCGGTCTCCTGGACCCAACGGTGGCCTCAGCTCGCCGAGGGACCTCACCATTCGCCGGCGCCGATCGCCGGAGCGCTGCCTCCGCTCAGCCAGGGGAGAAGGCGCGATGCTGACCGGTTAAACCTGACCGGTGGGGTCAAGGGACCCACTGTCAGTGACTCACTGCTCGCTGTGTAAGTGGACGCGGGTTCTGCAGAGCCCGCCTTCGCGCGAAGGAAACATACTTCCCATGTACGCCTTCGACGTCGGTGTCCTCCCACGTAGCCCAACGAATGGGCCGGGCCCAGTGGCGCCTCGCGGCTATACAGCGCGTAGGGCGCACTTCTGCTCCTTTTTGTTTTTCTTTTCAGTAAACTTCCAATAATTCCACAGCCTCTATTTCAAATCCCAATCCAATGATTCAAATTTCTAAACGCTGCTAAAATCATGTTCTATTATTTAAGCCTAGGTGAACATTTTTCCTAGGCTTTGTACCTACTGAACACTATTAAATAGTCCATTTCTTTATTCTTTTCAACTTAGAAATTCTCTAAGTAAATCATCTGGATTCCAAATGAATTGATTCTTTTTCTGTTATTTTTTATTTTTCATCTAGTTTATTTTAGTATTTATATGAAAAATATTTGAAACAACTTTTAGTACTGTTTTTGAATTATGTGGTAAGTGCTATAATCTTTAAAATAGGAAAAATGGAGGGAAGAAACTTTTCAAACTTTTGGAGTGCACCCAATATTTCTGCGTGCTCAAGGCAAGCATCTTGAACACTTGATATGGTGAATTGCATAGTTGTTTGTTTGCAAGAATAATTGCATCATGAATATGTTGAATTCAAATAAAACTGGCATATGGCTATATTTGCATGCATGTAGTGTTAGCATGTTTCATCGTACCGTGCATCATGTACTCGTCATGACTAACCTGCAGGAGCAGGCATAAAAGAAATACCATTACCGGTAGAGGGTGATCATGTTGGAGCGTGGTCAGGCCTTGTTTGGTTATGCATGCGGAGCATGCAAGGGCTGTGGCCCTGTCTTGGTGTTGCTACTGAAGGAATACTTTGTTGTGCTAACCACTGTAGGAAATAATTGAGCCTCCTGAGTCGGCCATAGATCGAGTCTTGTTCCGGTAACCCCCATACTTGATTCGTGCTGCCACTTGTCCCTGCCATAGGTGGGGTATGGTTTAGTAAGTTGTTAACCCCTTTCCATGCCCAAACCGTACAGAGGGCCACAATGAGGGTTTCCAGGGCCATGGACTAAATCCTGTCATCGGGTCAGGGGGCATGGGTGTTTCCGGTTGTGACCGAGAGGGGGTGCCCCCTTGGAATCTGCGCGTATTAATAGTGATCCCATGCAGGATGTTGGTCTCTCCGTCTTAAAGTTTTTCTTGAACGATGCTTTGGGTGATTCCTGGCATCCGGAAAGTTAATCTGTTGTGTGCTGGTCAGGTGTGTTTTCAACCCAAAGACCGTAATGGGAATTAGTCAGTGTCATAGTACTGACTAAAGAAATCCTTTACTTGTGGGTAAAGAGTACACCCTCTGCAGAGTTTAAACCTATTCGAATAGCTATGTCCGTGGTTAAGGACAACAGTCTGGGTTGGTCAAGTGTCGGTCTCCGGAGGAAAATAATTATGACATGCCTGAAATATTTTGCAAGATAATTATTGTCACCCTGTTGCTTCCATGAATATTTTATGCTTGTTAAATGTTATTATGGTTATGCATAATATTGAGAACTAACCCGTTTCTCTTATTTTGCATTTACCTGAGTGTCTCAGGGGCTGGCTAGACTACCCCGGGCACTCAATTTTATTTTCAAGACCTCTCGTGGCGTCTCTCGAGTTAACAGGCGGTTTATCCCGCCACTACTCTTGTGGACACCCGATTGGCATTTCTCTTCAAGTTCGACCGTGGCGTCACTTGACACCCGACTGGCATTTCTTTTCAAGACCTCTCATGGTGTCCCCTGAGTTCTCGGATGGTCCTGTCTCATCCGATTTCTCTTTTAGACACCCGTTTGGCATTTCTCTTCAAGACCTACCGTGGTGTCATTTTAGACATCCGACCGGCATTTCCTTTATTTTATTTTTCCTTTAACTTTCCTTGTTTATCACTAATATTTTTATATATCCAGTTATTTGCACATGCTAATATGTTATCATGCCATGATTTAATTACTGACAGCATGTCTTTAAGTCCAGCATGAGCATCCACATATAATTTTCAATTCAACTTGATCACATAATATCTGCTGCATTCGGTATATCATCTTTTCATGATGTTTGCGAGTACATTCAAACGTACTCACAGGCTTGTCCCTGGCTATTTACTTGGCTAGATCAGGATTTCTTCGAGGAGTACCACCGCGACGTCCGTGCGGAGCCTAGGATTAGCGGCCACGCGGATAGGAGTTATCCGGGTCAGCTGTTCCTGTGGGAATTGAGTCCCATCGACGTTGGAGAACCATGAGTCACTTCCGTCATCCACCACCGGAATCACTATTGTATCATTAGACCTTTATGGTCTTGTATCCAATTCTTGTAATAGCTTGGAAATCTGTAACAAGGACGTGTCCACCAGTAACAGAAATCCTGGGCTGGTGGTAACACGAGGGGTTAAATTTCTGGGATTTCGTGTCCCGACCCCGACAGCCTTGGTATCAGAGTCAGGCTGACCATTGGCTAATCCTATCTTAGCCTGGTCACTATCCCTAGGTTTCCACACCGCCCACATCCTTTCCTGTCCACCGTCAGGCCATTCCATCAAATAAATCCTACACAGTGGCCAGCCGACATCTTTTGATAATCGGTGCCCAACCTATTCCCCTAACCGACAACCACAGTAATACGTCACATTTTGTGATTTGTATCTATGACTTTGACCCTGACCACTCTAGAGCAAAGCCGATACCCAGAATTGCAACCATGCTAGTATATGTTTCCTAGCCCAGGCACTATATAGGAGACCACTCTCGCGTCCATAACTAGTATCCCTCACCTTGTACACTGCCTCCACCATCATTTCCCCATGTCGCACCTTGGGATTCATCTGAGAACCCCAGATGCAACCCCGGGCAGTTTTGTCAAGATATTGTGGGATTTCACCCGCAACACTCTTGGTTCCACTCAACCACCCCAGTACGAGCTGTTCAAATCGAGGATCAACCACAACGCCTCGAAATATTGGGCAGTCGCGCACATCCCACCAGTAGACCCAAACCAAGGCCCTACAAGTGTCGTCTTCATCGGGAAATCTATGCCAACTTCAGAAATGGCTATAGAAGTTGCTGCCTATGAAGCAATTGCCCGTCTCCGGTACGCAGTGCCCCGTGCCAGCGAAAGGGGCTATTACTACTTCCCGAGCCATGCAGCACCCGGAGAAGAAGCATCTTTCCCCTACAGACAATCAGAGAGAGATCCAATGTTGGCCAACCTGGTTCAATATGTCATCGCACAAGAGCATTTGACCCAGCAAGTGATGGACTTCCTCCAGACTCCTGCTGTTCTGAATCCTCAGATCGCCATTGGCGGACCACTGTCGCCAGACCAAGGAGGGAACGTTCTCCGACTCCTCCATCCACTTTCCCCAGGGGAAGAAGAATGTGTCCCAATGCCGGGAATATTTCCTCAGGACCCTATCGATTTTACCTTTGTACCGTAGGGACCATGGTTGTGTTCAATAGTCTAGCGTTTAATTGCATAATTTGGTGTCTGTGTTGCATCTTAAGGATTTACCCTATGAGTGAATTGTTTGGTTGCAGTTGCGTATGAGTAACTTGGTTACCATATTTTTATAATGGATTTTTCACCCTTAGCGAATCTCGGATTGAGATTTTATTAAGGACCACTACGAGTATAATTTTTGCAAACACAGAATTAATTCACGCACCGCGACGACACCCGGCTTACAATCACACTCACTCCACTACATGCACTAAGTGTAGAACCACACACACACACTGGCACCTAATCAACCGCCTCACACACCAGACCACTCTCATCACACCACCAATTTTTCTGAAGAAAAATTTGTGGGTTTTCTTTTATTTCTACGGAACTGCTGCAGAACGCACTAACACTCACCCGTAACCACCACCGATGCCTAATCCTCACAGTCACCGTCGCCTCGAAGAGCCACCACTCGAGCTGCGGCATCATGGCGATCGTCAAGGATCATCGCGCATAGGAGCAGCGAGAACCCGAGCAACGCCGCCCGCGCTCCGGACATGAGAATTGTAAACCACCCTGGAAGCACGTCCTCCATTGGAGCCCCGTCCGAGCTCCTGCGAACAGAAAAGGAGAAGGAAGAAGAAGTGAGGCCAGGTGAGATGAAGAAGAGAGTAACACTGCGTTCGTTTTATAGCTCAGGCTCGGTGCATGGTGAACGAGGTCCACCAGCGCCGCTCATCGCCCGATCACCGGTGTTCGGAGGAGAAATCGCGAGCAGTGCCGACAAGGTGCTGGCCCGCGAGGTGAGTGCACGCTGCACCGGCAGCTTGCACGCCGCGCACTACCACAGTACGGCCCTAGATACCCTACGTGCTAGACACCGTAGGTGGAGAAAGCACGCGAGAGGGAGAAGGAGAAGAGAGCCGGAGGAAGAAGAAGAGACTGACAGTGGGCCCTGGGTCCACCCGTTAGCCGGAGGGAGCACTGTGCACTGGAGTACGGCAAGCGAATTTTGGAATTTACACTTTTTCCAAAATTTGTCGTAACAGTCACAGTAGAACCACAGCATCAGTGCCCGACTGTAGTTACACCAATTATCAGGAGCCCACGTCAACTCTGCCTAAATGGGTTATTTTAAATAGCTTATGAAAATCTCCTCGAAAAGTGGGTGTAATTTTGGTGACCACCTAACAAATCTCGAGGACGAGATTTTCTTAAGGGGGGTAGAGGATGTATCACCCCAAAAATTTAATCATGTTTTACTAAATAAAAATTTGGCCAGAAATAAAATTTTGAATTATATTAAGTCTTTTGTTATTTTCAGGGTATTTTTCTATTTCTGTTTTCCAAAAATTCTTCCCTCCATATAGAAATTTTTGCTAATAATATTTTGGTTTTTGTAGTTTTCTCAAAACATTTCATTTATACTTTAATAATAGTAGGAATTAATTTCATAATAAAATTTGCCTCTAAATAATTATTTTAATAGCAATTTCAAATTCTGAAATGCCTCTGTTGCACTACAACTATTTTAAATAAATCTTTTAAAATTCCAAAAAAAATTATGGGAGGTCATGTGATGCCCATAAATCACTTTTATGTAAAAACCAAACTTGGTCTTTTGAAATTTTTGAGTGAAACAATCTCTTTTCAATTCTGCCCAGTATTTGAGTTTCTACTACAACCCCAATTTTCCTTGCTCCAAAAATCCTGAAATTTTTCCCACTTCTAGTACTTCCAAACAAACCCTTAAGTCCAAAATTTTAGCTCCATTGGAATCTTTTTAGTTCACCAAATATTCCCCTGTAGTTTCTGTCCAGAAACTAAATTCTTCAAAACTTGCACTATTAAGTTTCTCTTTTTGTCAAACCAACCCCACCATCATATCTAACATCAAAGGAGACATAATCCTGCCAATCTTCACTATCATCAAAGGCCCCTAGGTGGTCCTGGCATTTCACCAAACAGCTTCTGTGCATGACAGTATTCTGCTAACTCATAAGTCTATACTGCGCACTTGATCTTCTGATCCAACCACCATGTCTAGAATCCTTGCCATCTTAGCAAACACCACCCTGCCAAAAACCAGCTCCTCAGGACCATCCTAGAGCCCCTTGTCATTTTGTCGAGCACATGATGTGCATGCCAGAGCGTGCCAGAGTGCCCGTTTGGCACTGTCGGCATCGCCGCCGCACCGCGGCTCTACTGCCGCTGCAGCATGGGAGCCACCCCATCTAGCTTCACGAGGAAGTAACGAAGCTCGTCGACACTCTTCCCCGTCCTCTAGCGCTGCCACCTGCCGTCCAGCGCCGCCACCGACAGCCGCCCGTCGCTGTCACGTGCCGTCCAGGACACGTGGCTCACTTTCCCGCCAGCCAGCGCACTCTGGAGTAACTCTGGACGGCCACCGCCCTCACCGAACTCCGCCGACCACCTCACCGACCCAACGACCTCACCACCGTCCATGTTGCGCCATTAATGGCCTCCGCCACCGTAGCCGTTCTCTGGAAGCTATGGGCCGGCATCCCTCCCCTATATAAAGGCCACCCCCGAGCTCCTTCCTCCACACAGCACCATCCCCTTCTCTCCAGTAGCACCCCGAGCAAACCACTGAGCTCGAAGACGACCTCTTCCCCGTCTCCGACCGAAACCACCGCCGCCAACACTCGGTTGTTTCCGACGCGAACGATGCCTCCCTCTTGCATTTTTCCCCACCACACACCCCCTGGAAGACCCGCAAGACCATCCCATCCCTCAATTTCACCAAACGGAGCTCGTGGATGGAATTCCTCTTCCGTCCGACACCGTTGTCCGCCGGGAAGCTCGCCGCCAATGACCCCGTGCTCCCCGGCAACCACAACGGGTACCCAGAGGACCACCTCGGTCTCCTGGACCCAACGGTGGCCTCAGCTCGCCGAGGGACCTCACCGTTCGCCGGCGCCGATCGCCGAAGCGCTGCATCCGCTCAGCCAGGGGAGAAGGCGCGATGCTGACCGGTCAAACCTGACCGGTGGGGTCAAGGGACCCACTGTCAGTGACTCACTGCTCGCTGTGTAAGTGGACGCGGGTTCTGCAGAGCCCGGCTTCGCGCGAAAGAAACGTACTTCCCATGTACGCCTTCGACGTTGGTGTCCTCCCACGTAGCCCAACGGATGGGCCAGGCCCAGTGGCGCCTCGCAGCTATACAGCGGGCAGGGCGCACTTCTGCTCCTTTTTGTTTTTCTTTTCAGTAAACTTCCAATAATTTCACAGCCTCCATTTCAAATCCCAATCCAGTGATTCAAATTTCTAAACGCTGCTAAAATCATGTTCTATTATTTAAGCCTAGGTGAACATTTTTCCTAGGCTTTGTACCTGCTGAACACTATTAAATAGTCCATTTCTTTATTCTTTTCAACTTAGAAATTCTCTAATTAAATCATCTGGATTCCAAATGAATTGATTCTTTTTCTGTTAT
Source organism: Thinopyrum elongatum (assembly GCA_011799875.1). Taxonomy (NCBI): domain Eukaryota; kingdom Viridiplantae; phylum Streptophyta; class Magnoliopsida; order Poales; family Poaceae; genus Thinopyrum; species Thinopyrum elongatum. The sequence goes on from CM022298.1 coordinate 531,597,032, forward strand.
TTTTTATTTTTCATCTAGTGTTTTTTAGTATTTATTTGAAAAATATTTGAAACAACTTTTAGTACTGTTTTTGAATTATGTGGTAATTGCTATAATCTTTAAAATAGGAAAAATGGAGGGAAGCAACTTTTCAAACTTTTGGAGTGCACCCAATATTTCTGCATGCTCAAGGCAAGCATCTTGAACACTTGATATGGTGAATTGCATAGTTGTTTGTTTGCAAGAATAATTGCATCATGAATATGTTGAATTCAAATAAAACTGGCATATGGCTATATTTGCATGCATGTAGTGTTAGCATGTTTCATCGTACCGTGCATCGTGTACTCGTCATGACTAACCTGCAGGAGCAGGCATAAAAGAAATACCGTTACCGGCAGAGGGTGATCACGTTGGAGCATGGTCAGGCCTTGTTTGGTTATGCATGTGGAGCATGCAAGGGCTATGGCCCTGTCTTGGTGTTGCTACTGAAGGAATAATTTGTTGTGCTAACCACTGCAGGAAATAATTGAGCCTCCTGAGTCGGCCGTAGATTGAGTCTTGTTCCGGTAACCCCAATACTTGCTTCATGCTGCCACTTGTCCCTACCATAGGTGGGGTTTGGTTTAGTAAGTTGTTAACCCCTTTCCATGCACACACAGTATAGAGGGCCACGATGAGAGTTTCCAGGCCCATGGACTAAATCCTGTCATCAGGTCAGGGGGCATGGGTGTTTCCGGTTGTGACCAAGAGGGGGTGCCCCCTTAGAATCTGTGCGTATTAATAGTGATCCCATGCAGGATGTTGGTCTCTCCGTCTTAAAGTTTTTCTTGAATGATGCTTTGGGTGATTCCTGGCATCTGGAAAGTTAATCTGGTGTGTGCTGGTCAGGTGTGTTTTCAACCCAAAGACCGTAATGGGAATTAGTCAGTGTCACGGTACTGACTAAAGAAATCCTTTACTTGTGGGTAAAGAGTACACACTCTGCAGAGTTTAAACCTATTCGAATAGCCATGTCCATGGTTAAGGACTACAGTCTGGGTTGGTCATGTGTCGGTCTTAGTGTCGGTCTCCGGAGGAAAATAATTATGACATGCCAAAAATATTTTGCAAGATAGTTATTGACACCCTGTTGCTTCCATGAATATTTTATGCTTGTTAAATATTATTATGGTTATGCATAATATTGAGAACTAACCTGTTTCTCTTATTTTGAATTTACCTGAGTGTCTCAGGGGCTGGCTAGACTACCCCGGGCACTCAATTTTATTTTCAAGACCTCTCGTGGCGCCTCTCGAGTTAACAGGCGGTTTATCCCGCCACTACTCTTGTGGACACCCGATTGGCATTTCTCTTCAAGTCCGACCGTGGCGTCACTTGACACCCGACTGGCATTTCTTTTCAAGACCTCTCGTGGTGTTGCCTGAGTTCTCGGATGGTATTGTCTCGTCCGATTTCGCTTTTAGACACCCGTTTGGCATTTCTCTTCAAGACCTACCGTGGTGTCATTTTGGACATCCGACCGGCATTTCCTTTATTTTATTTTTCCTTTAACTTTCCTTGTTTATCACTAATATTTTTATATATCCAATTATTTGCACATGCTAATATGTTATCATGCCATGATTTAATTACTGACAGCATGTCTTTAAGTCCAGCATGAGAATACGCATATAATTTTCAATTCAACTTGATCACATTATATCTGCTGCATTCGGTATATTATCTGTTCATGATGTTTGCGAGTACATTCAAATGTACTCACAGGCTTGTCCCTAGCTATTTACTTGGCCAGGTCAGGATTTCTTCGAGGAGTACCACCGCGATGTCTGTGCGGAGCCTAGGATTAGCGGCCACGCGGATAGGAGTTATCCGGGTCAGCTGTTCCTGTGGGAATTGAGCCCCATCGACGTTGGAGAAGCATGAGTCACTTCCGTCATCCACCACCGGAATCACTATTGTATCATTAGACCTTTATGGTCTTGTATCCAATTCTTGTAATAGCTTGGAAATCTGTAACAAGGATGTGTCCACCAGTAACAGAAATCCTGGGCTGGTGGTAACATGAGGGGTTAAATTTCTGGGATTTCGTGTCCTGACCCCGACAGGAACTTCCGATCTAGGTTTCTTTTTGGGGGTTTCTATATTTATAGGAATTTTTGGTGTCGAGAACAAGTCAGGGGGGTCCACGAGGAGCCCACAAGATCGGAGGGCACGCCCAAGGGGGTAGGGCGCGCCCTCCACCCTTGTGAAGGCCTCGTGGCTCTTCTGGCCCGACTCTTTTGCTTCAGGGGCTTCTTCTGGTCCATAAAAAATCACCGTAAATTTTCAGCTCATTTGGACTCCGTTTGATATTCCTTTTCTGTGAAACTCAAAAACAAGGAAAAAACAAAAACTGGCAATGGGCTCTAGATTAATAAGTTAGCTCCAAAAATCATATAAAATAGCATATAAATGCATATAAAACATCCAAGATGGATAATATAATAGCATGGAACAATCAAAAATTATAGATACGTTGGAGACGTATCACTTGCTATTGATAGAACACGGATCAAGCTCGAGCTATATCTCGTTCTTCTTCCAGAGCATCCAGATCATCCTGCCGATCCAGCTCGGCTTCCTTTTCTTCGTACATGCACACTCTAGGCGCGTCATGGATAAGGTCGCATGGGAGGACAGCTTCTGCACCGTATACCATAAAAAATGGTGTGTATCTGGTTGACCAGGTAGGAGTAGTGCGCAGCCCCCGTAGTATAGAATCGAGTTCCTTGACCCAAGGGCAGTTTGATTGTTTGAGGGATCGGACTAGGCGAGGCTTAATGCCGCTCATAATGAGCCCGTTGGCTCATTCGACCTGCCCGATGGTCTGTGGGTGGTACGCCGAGGCGTAATCGAGCTTAATGCCCATTTTGCCGCACCAGTCTTTAACTTCCTGGGCGGTGAAGTTGGTAGCATTATCGGTAATTATGCTGTGGGGGACACCATAACGGTGTACGACGTCAGATAAGAAGTCGACTACTGGTCCACATTCTACCGAAGTGACGGGCCTTGCCTCGATCCACTTGGTGAATTTGTCGACCATGACCAATAGGTACTTCTTTTTGTTCGTCCCCCCTTTGAGTGGCCCGACCATGTCGAGAACCCATACCGCAAAAGGCCATGTTATCGGTATCGTCCTAAGAGCTGCAGGGGGCATGTGGCTTTGATTTGCGAACAGCTGGTATCCAACACAATGTTGGACTAATGTCCGGGCATCTTCGTGGGCGGTAGGCCAGAAGAAACCTGCTCGGAAAGCCTTGCTGACCAAAGCCCGAGCAGCCGCATGGTGTCCGCCCATGCTCGCATGTATCTCTGCCAAGAGCTGCTGCCCCTCTTCTTCGGAGATGCACCTTTGTAAGATTCCTGTGGTACTCTTCTTATAGAGTTCATCCTCATGGACCTTGTATGCTTTAGAGCGCCAAACTATACGTTGTGCTTCAGTTTGATCCTCTGGAAGTTGATGTTGTGTGAGGTAGGCTAGCAGGGGTTCTGTCCAGGGTGGGATTAAGGCCATTTCTTCGTGGGCAGAAGGCATTTCCTCGAGTCCAGAGTCACCGATGACATGATCGTCCTGTTTATTTTCGGGCGAGACATTGTGAGCGGGCTCATTGGATGGTGCACCGGTGATGTCGTCCTGCCACACCACAGAGGGCTTAAAGAGCCGCTCGAGGAAGGTGTTTTTGGGAACCGGGTCGCACTTGGCGCCCATGCGGGCGAGGACGTCCGCTGCTTGATTGCTGTCTCTAGCGACATGGTGAAATTCTAGGCCCTCGAATTGGGCCGATATCCGGACGACCGCATTTCTGTATGCTGCCATATTGGGGTCCTTGGCGTCGAATTCGCCATTGACTTGAGAGATCGCCAGGTTGGAATCTCCCCTCACCTCAAGGCACTGCACGCCCATTGACGTGGCCATACGAAGACCATGTAGTAGTGATTCGTACTCGGCTGCATTGTTGGAGTCCGTGTACATTATTTGGAGGACATACTGAACAGTGTCGCCTGTAGGGGATATTAGGATGACTCCAGCCCCCAGTCCGGCTAACATCTTTGAGCCGTCGAAATACATTGTACAGTGTGAATATGTACTTTACTCCCGGAGTAGTTCGGCCTCGGTCCATTCGGCTATGAAGTCGGCCAGCACCTGAGATTTAATGGCTCGACATGGCTTGTATGTTATCTTGAAGAGGAGGAGCTCAATGGCCCATTTGGCGATGCAGCCTGTGGCGTCCCTGTTATTGATTATATCATTCAAGGGGACCTCTGATGCCACTATGTCCGAACATTCTTGAAAGTAGTGTCGTAGCTTTCGGGACGCCATAAAAACCGTGTAGGCTATCTTTTGATAGTGAGGGTATCGTGATTTGCATGGTGTAAGTACCTCGGACACGTAATAGACCGGCTTCTGGACTTGGAACTTGTGGCCCTCAGACTCCCGCTCCACGACGAGCACCGCGCGCGCTGACTACCTGATTGGTGGCTGAAATGTATAGTAGCATGGGCTCGCCGATGCTAGGTGCGGCCAGGATAAGGTTGCCGGCGAGAAGTGTTTTAATCTCCTCAAGTGCCGCCATTGTTTCATCTGTCCACTGGAAGTTCTTGGTATTTTTGAGCAGCTTGTAGAGTGGCATTGCCTTTTCTCTGAGGCGAGATATGAAGCGGCTCAAGGCTTCCACGCATCCTGCTAGCTTCTGGGCATGCTTGAGCTCTGTTGGTATTGCGAGCTGAGACAGCGCTCTAATTTTGGTCGGATTGTCCTCGATTCCTCTATGGGAAACGATGAATCCGAGTAGCTTTCCGACAGGGACCCCGAAGACGCATTTCTCTGGGTTAAGCCATATGTCATAAGCCCGCATGTTGTCAAAGGTTTGGCGTAGTTGTCTACCAGTTGGTCTATGTGTTTGGTTTTAACAACCACGTCATCCACGTATGCCTCGACCGTTCTGCCAATTTCATTTTTGAGGCATGTTTGAATCTTGCGCTGGTATGTGGCTCCTACGTTTTTTAGTCTGAATGGCATGGTGTTGAAGCAAAAAGGCCTGTAAGGGGTGATGAATGCGGTTGCTGCCTGGTCGGACTCCTTCATCTTAATCTGGTGGTATCCAGAGTATGCGTCAAGGAAGCATAACGAGTCATGTCCGGCGGTGGCGTCGATGATCTGGTCTATTCTTGGGAGGGGGAAAGGATCCTTAGGGCATGCCTTGTTAAGGTCTTTAAAGTCGACACAGAGCCGCCAGGACTTATCCTTGTTGGGTACCATAACCAGATTTGCTAACCACTCGGGGTGCTTGATCTCGCGGATGAATATGACCTCCAGCAGTTTTGCGAGCTCTTCGCCCATGGCTTGCCGTTTGGGTTCAGAAAATCGGCGCAGAGTCTGTTTCACTGGCTTGAAGCCTTTTAAAATGTTAAGGTTGTGCTCTGCTAGCCTGCGTGGGATTCATGGCATATCTAAGGGGTGCCAGGCAAATATTTCCTAGTTTTCACACAGGAATATCCTTAGCGCCTCGTCGACTGCGGGGTCCAGCTGTGCTCCTATGGATGCCGTTTTATTGGGATCTGTTGGGTGCACTTGAAATTTTACTATTTCATCTGCTGGCTTGAATGATGTGGATTTTTGTCTTTTACTGAGAACCACATCATCCCTATCGACAGTGGTGCGTAGCGCTGTCAACTCTTTGGCCGCGAGGGCTTTGAATAGTGCCTCTAGGGCGAGGGATGCCGTCTTGTTTTCGGCTCGCAAAGCTTTGCTCGGGTCGCTTTTAAGTGAGATTACCCCATTGGGCCCTGGCATCTTGAGTTTCATATACCCGTAATGTGGTATGGCCTGAAATCTCGAGAATGCCTCACGTCCTAGCAGGGCGTGGTATCCTCTGCGGAAGGGCACAATGTGAAATAGCAAGGGTTCGGATCTGTAGTTATCGGGTGAGCCGAACACAATGTCCAGGGTTATGCGCCCCGAGCAGTGTGCCTCCCTACCGGATATTATACCTTGGAATGTGGTATGACTGCGTTCGATGCGAGACATGTTGAACTGCATCTTATCGAGTGTATCCTCATAAATGAGGTTGAGGCCGCTGCCTCCATCCATGAGCACTTTAGTCAGCCGAAAACCATCGACGATGGGGTCGAGGACCAGTGTGGCCGGTGCGTGGCTGGTACGGGGGCTTGGCTCGTCCTTCTCGTTGAAGGTGATATGAGTGGTTGCCCATGGCCATGTGGCCGTTACTTGATATATCTGGCTGAGCTTTCGAAGAGCCTTTTTACTTTTATTGTTTGAGGCAAATGTCTCATAGACCATAAGGACATTGTGGTCCTGTGGTGAAACTGCGAACTGTTTATCTGAAGGTGTAAGGCCCAAGATTGACTCGCCATGTTTGGCTACTTGTCTCACCACCCAGCAGGCTCGAAGTCTGTGGTTTGGGTTTGTGTCTAGTAAGACCGAGTGTATTGGGCATGATTTATCCAGCAACTCATCCAGCACTGATCTAGGCTTAGTTTTCTTTTCATCGGGCTCGCGCTGTGGTGATCGATGTGTGTATGCTCATTTGATACGAGACTTCCCATGCTGCGCAGCGGGCGGCGGCCCCATGTTCATCTATTGCGCCCTCCACGTGTTCTCCATGGCGCAATACTTGCGTACCATGTCTGATAGTTTGGTTAAGCTTTGAATTCGGCGACGTGTGAGGGCGTTTAAGAGGCCGTCGTCTTTGTAGTTGAACTGGAAGGCTTTAATTATCTCTTTGTCACAGCAAGGCGCCATCCTGTTCTTCACCAAGAGAAATCTAGCCCAATAATGATAGACTGTCTCGTTTGGCAGTTGTTTGATGTACATTAGGTCCCATATGTCTGGGTTTCCCGAATCCAGGGAGTATTCAGTATGGTGGGTGGGTGGAAAAAATTCTAGGATTCCCTCCTGCAACGGACCCGGACTGTCCTTAATGGGCGGTTGAGTCGTGTCCGGTTCTGATCGTGCAGGGCTCGGATCCGGACTGGTATGTGGCTGGATCAGCTCAAGGCCGGATCTTGCATTGGGGATCAAGTCCGGACGTACATCTGGCTGGTGTCTGACTCTGAGCTGGAGACTCGAGTGTACACCGTCTTTAGCTTGTAAGGCTGTGGCCCCTCCTGGGGCTCTTCGATGGCGGCGACGAGGTGCGTAACCGGAGGGGTGTTGATTTCTCGGTCATCGGGTTTAAGCCCGATCCGATCATAGGCGATGGGCCTGATAACGGAGATTCCCATTGCACGGAATAGACTTGCCAAGTGGTCTACCGGCTGGGCACATGGGGGTGCCGGACACTCCAGCGACTCGGCGGGAGATCTTGTGGGCGGTCTATCAGAGTCGGGCTTCAAGGCCGGACTCTGAGCGATACCTGATTCTTGTCAGTCTGCTGGTCCCGGGGTCGGTGCCCCTGAACCCGTGAGTCCCTCTATGGGGGTGAAGCCTTCAATCTGGTTGAGGCGATCAATGGGATCAGCGCGCATTAATATGCCGCCGAAGACAAGGAGATGACCAGGGCGGGGAAGTGTCGGCGTGGGTGTGGTCTCCAACGACCGCTTGAGCCATCGATTCTTCTTGTGATCCAACAACGGAACTCTCAATGAAAGCACCAATGTCGGTGTAAAAACCGGCAGACCTCGGGGTAGGGGTCCCGAACTATGAATCTGGGATCGATGGGGAACAAGGTACGACGAACATAGTGTTTACTCAGGTTTGGGCCCTCTCAAAGAGGTAATATCCTACGTCCTGCTTGATTATATTGGATGTATATTATGGTTTACAGAGTAGGTCTACCTCGAGATCAGCTTCAGCTAAACCCTAAGGTGATGAGGTGATGAATATGTCTCTCGCCCTAAAAACTACAACACTCGGTTTATATAGACACTGATAGGGTTAGGGTTACCACAGATAGATTACAATAAGGGATAAAGAGATCCTGCCTATCCTTGACTTGGAGGGCACACCATGACTTCATAAATCTCCCATTGATGTACGGCTTCACCAGTCCATCCCATGTTGATGGTTGGCGCCTTGAGGACCCCTTAGTCCGTAACTCCCTCAGGTGTGTACAAAGTACACGTGAATACCAGGCATTGTGTGTGTGTATACTGTCGACGAACTATCCCTCGGGCTTATATAACACACTCGAGGCCTATGGTTACAAATCATACATAGTCAACTTATCATCATTGGGGATAGAGTCCTCCACGACTCTGGTAGCATCGTCTTGTACACCGAGTCCTCCATGGGCTTCGTATAACGCGTCTCGGTCCAACCTATGTGGCGCAGGATGGAACCGACCCATGAGTCCTCACATCGACCCACCACAACAAGAAATGATGTGCCCACCACACCCCACACACAATCGGCCACTAAGAAAATAAAGCATATACAATATTACAAAGTTATACAAAGTACATGAAAGTTAATTGCACGGTGCATCCAATAATATTTGTTCCGCATTGTGAATGTTTATATCTTCTCCTAAAAAATTAGTCACGGAAAAGAGAAACGAAGGGCATATCTCTCTTTGTCTCCACCGCACACCCCCTCTCTCTACGCCACTTTCACGTATGCACACAAACTATCTTTCGGCCCTCTAAAAGTATGCCCCTAACACATTCACGCGTGACGTCACTGTATTTCAAGCGAAAGCACTATACGATCACTGGACTTCAGAATATGCTCATTACAGTCACCGTATACATTCTTGTGGTCATCATACGGTATCTAGCTCACCATATGTCTCTGTATTTTGTTGATGACACTGATGGTCATTGTATTTGATGCGTGCTCCGTATTTTGTTGACATCACTTACGGTCATTGTATTTGAAGCGAAAGCACAATATGGTGACTGGACTTCAGAATAAGCTCATTACAGTCACCATATACATTTTGTGGTGCTAACCAACCTGTGGTTGGATGGTTAGGAGGACAGTAGTATCCCCAGCCCACCAGGGTTAAAGTCCTAGTGCTCGCATTTATCGTGGATTAATTTCAGTATTTCCGGCGATGTGCATTCAGTGGGAGGAGACGTTCCCCTCGACTACGAGGCGCCTATGGTTACTTCGTAAAATCTCAAGATGATATGCTAGCTCACTCTTTCGAAGGTGCTCATAGGGGTAGGGTGTGCGTGTGTGCACTTATAGCGGTGAGTGTTTGCGCGTATATATGAGCACTTGCGTTTGTACTGTGTTAAAAAAATTACATGTCTTGATTATACGGTTACTGGCTCACCATACAACTCCGTAATTTGTTGATGACACGATCAATTGACTAGTCAAACATTCCACGTGGCGCAACCAGTGTTGCACCATCAGCGCACATGACCGTGGGGCCCACCTGTCAGCACGTATATGAAAGAAAGAAATGGTAGCTTGCGTCTGTACTGTGTTAATAAAATACATTTTATGGTGATCATACGGTCACTGGCTCACCATACAGCATCGTAATTTATTGATGACACGATCAATTGACCAGTCAAACGGTCCACGTTCACTAGCGCACATTACCATAGGGCCCACCTGTCAGCGCGTATATGAAAGACAGAAATGGTACTAATAAATTAGTGGTCGGTGGGGATTCGAAGTCATGAGACCTTTGGTTGGCAGCCCGCGCGCCCTAACCACAGCAGACAATGTCGCCTTGTGATGATATGCTGAGCCAGCCGTTTTAATTGCACGCACGCACGATCCACTGTGGTGAATACAAACACATCACACATGCGCACAAACATGCCCGCAACGCCCGCATGCAAGCATGCAATACTCACACGTACACATGCACACACGCAACACTCGCATGAACACACGCACGCATACAGGCGTGCAACACTGACACGTACACATGCAAGCACGAACCCACACACGCACGCACACATGCATGCAACACTGAAATGTACACATGCACGCACGCAACACTTGCACACCTGCATGCACACAACACACGACGCAAGACACACGCTCAACCTATACGTGCATGCACCCTTTGTTAAGGACATGGATGTTACGAGTATTAATCAATCTTATCTATGAGAAGCAGAACATTGATGTTTGTAGCGGTCTTTATGAATCACAACGTATCGAACGGGCTATCAACGTATATATGAAAATTTTAAAATTCTCTTACATTATATTGTAGGCTTATCAACCTACATGAATTAGATGACGTCACACTCAATGAACAATCATCGGTTTATGAAATGCCCGCTTCCCATCGCCCTGGCCCACCAAAAGTTCCTCTGTCATGCGCTGCCTGCATTGGGTCACTGACATGCAGGCCAGGTACCAAACGAGCCCACACGTCAGTGGAAGAACAGTGCAGTGTCGTACGTTAGAGTTGATGGCGCCGCTCGCTGCACGCCCGGCTGAACACGCCACCTTGCCGCATTCAAACACCTCCATGAAACACGCGTGGAAGCCGAGAAATCCACTCCAGCCACACGTCCGTTCATGACAGGGCCGGCAATAAACACAACGCCGGCCGAGCTCCTCCCATCCGCCGTCTATTTAATCTCCTATTTAAATGAGTCCAGACGTCGGCCAAGAATCGCACACCTCCACCGCTCTCCTATCTCCTCCTTCACCATTTTCTCCACTCTTACAATGGCTTACGAAGAGTAGTTATCTGGCATCCAAGCCGGCTGGGTGGCCCGCCGAGCCCGCCGGATACGAGCTATGCAGCTCGCTGATCCACCTCCCTCCCCTCGCCTGACGGAGCCAGTTGCCACCCCAAGCTGATGTATGGTTCAGCAACTCGCTGCTCCAGGCCAGCTTGATGAGGAGCGGTGAGCTGCTCCACGCCGGCACAGCAGGGAGCACGGGCGTTGTCGCTGCCGTCCACGCCGCCGCCTCGTACCGCGCCTCCCATGTCTACAACCGCGTCTCCCGTGTCTGTGGCCGAGTCTCCCATGCCTGCGGTCGCACCATGCAAGTAGAGACAGAAGCCGGGTGTGCGGAGAGCGACTAGTCGGTGGCCAGCGCCTCTGCGTCCACCACCATCATCAAGGAGAATTAGAAGGGAGACGCCGTCGCTTGAGTCCCATGAAGGCCACCGCCGAGGCGACGCTGGCGGACACAACAAGTGTCTTGCCGGATCCTTCTATTGCCGACAAATGGATCCGCGGCGACCATTTAGGCTAGGTATTATTATACCTGCTCTGTTCAGGAGTAGTACCGCTTAGTTGATTTAAATGTAATGAAATCCGTCATGTTTATATGAAAATCCGGTATTTTATATGAATTCCGTCATTGTTTATATGAAATATCGCCGTGTTTGCATGAATTTCGTCCGGTTGGTTGAGTTGCTGTCAGAATGTGTGCGGCTACGGTTGGATGGCGTAATTTGTGGGTTGCCAATTGGTCTGCGGCCGGCTCAGGCGGCGAGGTGGGACAAAAAAAGCACAGCTCGTGCGAGCTCATCTCCAACGCGCGCGCTGGAGGATGCATGAGCGCCCGAGCTCTACCTCATTCATTGGTGGCAAAGGCACGGGTGGACAAAAGGGTCGCCAATATTTTGGCTACCCCGGGCAAGATCCAAACAGCCCCACCCCTCCCAGCACATTCAAATCCCTCGTTCGCCGTGAAATTTTGCCATGAGTTGTTTTAATGGATATTTTGCTGTGTGAAAACAAATTTAAATATGAACGAATAATCGGTGTCCACGGTCTTCTGCCGGGACACAGTTGGATGGCCTCATAGTAGTAGTAGTGTATAGTACTAGTACTACTAGATAGTGAGTGTTTACTACTGTATCATGTACGTACTAATTGCAACACGTGCATGTGTTAGCAGTACGATGACCATGTACGAATTTGATGGTAAGATTTGTGTAAGTTGGATGTCATATTATTTCTCCAACATGTGGTCAAAGTTAGCCTCCAAAACGCATTTTAGACCCTATATGGATTGAAGGAGTACATGCATTGCTGAGGTTTCTCTTAATCCTTGCATGCATCATTTTTATTGAAGCCCTTCCAAAAGAACTGTAGTACTAATGGTATCGTACTCCCTCCGTTTACCATCTCACATGCTCAGTACTTTTGCAAGCTATGGAAATAACAAATTTATTCCACCACTCAGCATCTATTATGGTTAGGGAGATTTCAAATTGAGTCATATAGACTGGAAAGTAGGCACTTAGGGCATCCACAATGTATGCTTTTTGTTGCCTCTAAGCCCTCTCTCTCCTCTTAGAGGCAGGCCTCTATACATTGCATGAACTGCCTCTAACAAAAAAATGGCTAGCATCTCGTCTAACCTTAGAGGCTGCCTCTAACAATGTAACAATCCATTTGGTCCCACTTGTTAGCCTTAGGAAGCATAAGAAAGTACAAGAGAAATATTACTGATTGGACAAATGTGGTGCTAATCAATACTTTTAAAATTTCTGCTGGGGCCCACCTTAGAGGCTGGTTAGAGTCTATACATTGTGGTTTTTTCATTTGATAAGAGGCAAACCATGTGGGGCCTACCTTAGAGGCAAGGCTCTATACACTGGAGATGCTCTGTAGTGTGTACTACTTTTGATGTGTCCCGTCAACTCACAGAACAAGGAGAAGCTTGTGTAGTACGCCCTCTCCCCTGCCCACGGGTGCGGTGGCTCGCAGAGTCGCAGGATGAGGAGAAGCTTGCTCACTACGCCTATGCCCGCTCCCTCGCCCACGCGCACGGTGGCTCGCAGGACAAGGAGAAAATTTTACTACTCCCTCCGTTAGACTTATACACCTCGTCCCTACCTTGGTTAGAGAGATTATCATATTGTTTGAAATATATGTCTTTTAGTAGTAGGAGTAGTACAGTGGTAGGAGTAGTAGTACAACAATTTCCTTGGAGTCCGTGCTACAGCAAGCTACCCTAGGCTATGTTACTACTCCCTCCTTTCCGGTTTATTATAAGGCTTAATTTCAAAATCTCTCCAACCAAGGTAGACGGTGAGTGGTGAAATTAATTTCGTAGTTTGCACAAGTACTTAATTAGTACACTCGTTTTTCTCAAAAAGTTATGTTTACCGATGCATTAATTACAATGAATGCATGCATGACCACTTAATTTCCATTAACTTCTAGATGCATTGGTGAGTTTTCTCTTGATACTGCTTGCATCGGGTGATTTAATGCACCTCAAAATCCAAACATGTGATGGTAAGTACTACTAGTAGAATTGAGACTTATAAAACGGAAAAACGATTTTTTTAGATGAGCCCTATAAACCGGAAAGGAGGGAGTAGCAAGTAGTACTACCTCCATAGTGGGTACATACTCCGTAAAATCAGATTTTTCCCAAAACTAAGTCGCTCAACCTTTATTTGCTTGTTTCCCTTCCTGCCTCGTTGCCTCGAACAGACTATGCCAAACTCCCCTGCCTGCCACATGGGAAAAGACCCGCCCTCGCCTTTTTTAGGCTGGGTTTGTATTGATGGATAGCGCGAAGCAGCAAAAACCAAGCCGTGTCTTGTACTCCAAGCCGTGCGCGAAGCAGCAAACGCTCGCTTTCATGAATGTTGTACTTCCTCTTGCCGACATGTGGGACATATAGCAACCGAGTCGACGTGTCATGCACCAAATAATAGTGCAAAATAGCAGGGGGGACGCACCCCAGTTGTAGCGCCCCAGTAGTAGTAATGAGCAATGAGACGTCAAATCACAAAGCCGCACCTTTCCCCCAGACGGATGAAGCAACCATTATTTCACACTTCGCTGAATCCGCTTCTCCATCATCTCCTACAAGAAAACCACGTATTGCTTCTGCCATTGTTCTGCCTCAAAAGGGACGCGCATCGCGTTGGTACATCATGACACGTGGGACCGCATGATAGGCCATGCTCCCCCGCCCATCGCTCGATAAAATCACCTCATTTTTACTAATCTAGATACTATCTTTTTAGATCAATACTAGCAAGATGCCCGTGCGTTGCACGGAACATCAAGATGCATTTGTATAAGTAGTTTATCTTGTGGGAGAAAAGGATGAATGAGGGAAGGCCTTATTTGCAAATGTGGAGAGGGGTGTGGGTATCTTTTTGCAAAATTGCCATAGTTTCCTTCCTATTCGTCAGATATAAACCGGACGGCCTATATTGCAGGATGGCAGGCACACCATCATCACCAACTCTGTATTTTATAAGAGTAGGGGGTAGGGATAGTCGGGATTCACCAAGGAGCAAAACCAAGTGGTAGGATGCTCCAGTCGCGTTGGCGTAGGAACTCAGCAGGGTCAGTCCGCACACGAAATGGCAACACACTTACAGGACCCCTTTGGCCGACATGTGGCTCATCCACCGTCTTGTTCCACCATCCAGTTCTGAGCAGCGGTTGGACTTGCAGGCACCCCGGTCGTAGCGCTGCAGTAGTAGGAAATGAGCGAAGAGGTGTCAAATCACAAAGCCCAACCTTTCCCGCATTAAGCTGGACGGACGAAGCAACCATCATTTCACTCTAGGGCGCAAGATCATAAAGAAAAAAATAAAATGAATGATGCGTGCGGCAGCTACCTAGGGCGCCCTAGGGTAGGAGCCTCCACTACAAATCCGCTTCTCCCTCGTCCTCTTGAAGAAAACCGATGATGTGTGTCGGTGCAACAAACCCTGGGTCCGTCAAGGTTGCAACATCCAATACCAGACCAAGCAGAAGAGATCAGCTCTTTGAGGACTCAAAGGGCGGATGAAGAAGGCCAAATCAAGCTGAAGGAAGCAAGATATCACCAAGGGAAAACCTCCCTTGCCGGGCAGGCGGGCCTGGTGAGGTCAAGGTTACCCCGGAGACAAGCCTCAAGACCTGTCGGGGTACGACACCTATGGGATCCAAAGGGACCCCTTTACGATTCGGTGGGGGGAGAGGTATACGCAAAGAGCAGAACCAACGATCGACGCGGGAAGATTTTACCCAGGTTCGGGCCGCTGATCAGCGTAAAACCCTACTCCTGCCTTGTGTTCTTATTAATGTTCTTGAGCCCAGCCGTCAGGAGCGCTCGCTATGAACAGTACATTCAAAGAGCAGCTACGCATGCAAAATGGGCCAGAAGTTCTCCTCCTTTGTAGCAGTTGCCTTGGGCCTCCTTTTATACGCTCAAAGGTGTCACCACAGTGGCAAAATGTACATACATTGAGGTGTAAAGTAGCTACAAGGTAATCATACCTAACCCCTGACGGACTAGGACGAACGCATTTAATGCACCGTGAGGTGTCCGTTTAGGTGTCCTTACTTTCTTGGGGATGGAAAAAGGGGCCATCCCATCAGCACCACTTAAGCTCTCCTCCATTGGCGCGTCGCCACGCATCCAAAGAAGGACCCAGAATGTCGGGTTTGTCGCCGTGCTAGAGCGGTGGCACAGCAACAAAACCTTGCTGGGCGCCGAAGCTTGCCGGGCGCCAAGCCTTGCCGGGCGCCAATCCTTGCCGGGCTCCGTAGGCCACCCCGGCAAGATCTTGCCGGGGAAGCTGGCCTTCGGATTCCAGCTCTTCTTATCTGCTGATCCTCAGATCTCTGACTTGATGATTTCTTTGGTGGCTTGAATCAACCTCGAACTGTTCCCCGGCAAGCCTTGCCGCGAGGATGGCTACAACTGCCCGTGCACAAGTACGGGGTACTAGTGGCCCAATACTTAGTACACCGACAGGAGCCCCCGGGCCTAGGCCATACACGAGTGCGAGGCGTTGTTGGGCTAGGCCCAAACAGTGCACGGGCACGCGTGGCAGGGGATTAACTGCTCGTAAATATCCCGTTTACTGTGCCCCCCACTACGCGCGCTGAACGCGCGACGTGGGAAGCGTGCCTCAAAGGCTGCAACTACGACGCGCCTATAGAGGCGCATTCACATTGGGGGATAAAAGAGGTGGCCCCGCTCCTTCCCCATAAAAAGGAGAAGCCACAGAGGCACAAGCCTATTTACCCCCCTCCTTCTCAATCTGGCCGTCGCCATCGCCTTCCTTCTCTCGAGCTCAGAGCGAAGCTTTTCCTCTTCCGCCCGCCGCTTCCACGCTCGCTTCACCCCCGGCTTCCGCCCTCACAGCCGCCATGGCGCCCAAGGCCAGCAAGGGCAAGAGCAAGGAGGCGAAAGCCGATGTTCCGGAGAGCGAACTAGTGAAGATGCGGAAGAAGTGTGTCATCTTCCCCCCATCGCTTAATGCAGAAGCTCTGAAGAGGCGGTACCAATGCATGTGGGCGAAGGAGACGCAAGCTCACCCCGCCACACGCGTGATTCCAGGTTCTTGTTCCAAAAGTGGATCGGACAGATACCCTTTCTTCGCTGCGTATTTCTATTGCGGGCTCTGCCCCCCATTTTTCGACTTCTTCAATGATATCATGTACACATACGGCTTTCATCTCCTCGATTTCACGCCGAATGCGGTACTATGCATGTCCATCTTTGCCCATCTTTGTGAAAACTTTGCCGGAGTGATTCCCAACTCTACTCTTTTTCGCCATTACTTCTTCCCCCGCATCCAAAAAGGAGAGGCCCTCTCTGGTTCTATTGCCTAGATTCCAAGGGCTTGGAATAAGGAAATATACCCAGAAGGAGTTTACCGCGAAAAGTGGGACGAATGGCGGGCTGAATGGTGCTGGATCAAGGAAGCAGATCCCCATCCGTTTTGTCTTCCCCGGCAACAGAAGGTGGTCCGCGGCAGTGGTTGGAGTAGTCTTGCCGCTGATGACGAAAAGCTCGCAATCGCCACCACCAGGATTCTTCGCCTGAAAGCTGCCGGGCTGACAATGGAGATGATTGGCTTCGACTTTCTCCGCCGCCGCATCGCCCCCTTGCAGAACAGGGGAAGGCCAGCTTGGGAATACCGAAACGCGGCAGATATCATGAGATTGCGCCCTGGGCTGAATAATAATCTGACCACTATGCAGCTTGGCGCTCTCCATCAAAAACTATTCCAGCGCGAAGACAAGCATCGGCTGCTGGCAAGGATTGTCCCTTTGTGCAACAACTCTGCCTTGGGGTCAATCATCGCCTTCATGCTGATGTTCAATGCCCACGGTCTTGACGCGACTTGGGCCGAGCCAACCGAGGAGGAAGCACAGAATTTTTTTGACAACTTGACGGAGAGACCCGTTCGGCAAGAGACAGATTTCATCCGAGCCACCACCGACCAAGAAGTAGCTTACATTGCTACTAGGGTGGAGGAGGCAAATCTTGCCGCGGAGGCCGACAGCGTTGGCTTCACAGAATGGGAAACCAACAACACAGAGGTAGTAGTGGAGGTAAAACCTGCCGGGAAGGACAAAGTTGCCGGGGAACAGAGCAGCACAGCCGCTGAGAGCTCGTCCGACGAGGACACGGCCGAAGAAGAACCGCAAGAAGAGCTCCCAGCCCCGAAGAAGACGAAGCATGTTCTTCGGAAGGCTGCATCTGGCATCCCGGCGAGCCAGCCTTCTTCGAGCGGCGAGGCTCCCAGCAAGAAAGTGGCCGGCAAGACTGCACCGCGGCAAGGGGTTCGTCAACAACCTGCGCGGCGCGCGAGACCCACACTAGCGGCCACTGCTGGGGCGGCAGGGGTGTCTCGCACTACCGCACCGGAAGCTGCCCCGGCGCCTGCCACAGCCAAGCGACCTAGGACCCCTCCTCCGCCTCCCCACTCAGACATTGCAGCGGAGGCCGATTTCGACATCTCCGGCTTTAGTCCGGAGCGAGAAGAAGAAGAGTGACTACTTTGCCATAGCCTTTATATTCCAATCTTGGATCGATCTTACTGACTTGCTCGTATTGTCTCTGCAGTGATGTAGAAACCTTGTTGGAGAGGATGGCGAAGAGGACTAAGACTTCCACGGGCGACGAGTCCCCGGCAGGCTCCACGAGCGTGCCAGAAACCGTCGTCGTCAGCCCGGAGCCCAGTCCTCAATGCAGCCCCCAGCACAGCCCCCAGCGTAAGTTCATTGTTTTTTTCCGCTGGCGGGTGCTGAGGCTTCCATTCTTGCCGCTGATATCCTTGGGCTCGCAGGAGAAGAACGGCAACAAGGAGAGTTGTCGGAAGACATCCCCATCGTGCCACCTTCATCGACCACGCCACCCACAAGCACGTCCCCAGGAAGAGATCCTACCGACGAGCCCATCCTAACTAAGGAGGAGCCAGCAAGCATGGACATTGGCAACCCTCCCCCGGCAACCAAAGTTGCCAGGAGGGGCAAGGCCACCACTCAACAGCTCGACGCAGGTAATCGATTGCCTCAGAATGCTAGTTACTCTTTCCCTTATCTCTCTGTCTTTAGTCGCTTCAAACTTCAATCTTGATCTTATTCTGTTCTCCTCCTTCGCCCTTCAGAGTTCCCTGTGATGGAACACATGGATGTCGACGTTGTCATCGAGGAGACCGCCAGGGACGCCGCTGCCGAAGCAGACAGGATCGCTACTAGCGAGGCCACCAAGGATGACACTATCGAGGCAGGTGGTGCTCTTGACGGGGAAGCCGCCAAGACTGCACAGGAGGAACCCGCCAAGGAACCTACTGAAGGGGGCGACAGGGAGGCTGATGACCGTACTGACGGCATTCCTGCCACAGGAGCGCCAGGCGCTGCACTGGCCAGGGAGCCCCCTGCCACTGGTGAGGCGGTCGCTGAAGACCAACCGACAACATCTGAAGGCCCCTCATCCAGCAAATACCTCAAGGTTGGAGAGAACCTGTTTGTCAACTTGTCGGGGACGGCAAGCATTGGGGCACCAGCCGAAGGAGAAGTTTTTGACGAAGAAATCATCGCTGCTACCGAGCTCGAAGTTGTTGACGATCCCAACGCTAGCAGCCGCAAATCTGAAGAGGATCAGCTCCTTTAGGCCATGGGCGAGAATTTCTGCAAGCTCCATGCTCTCCACCGCGCCCGGAAAGATAAAGCGGATTCCAGAATGGCAGTCGTCGAGGTGGCCGAGGCAGATTTCCAGAGGCGCGTCGAACAAGTGCAAACCTGGTATGCCGAGGCCCTCCAAGAGCTGACTGCTGGCCGGGAACAGGTGAGCCAACAGTGGACAGACATCCTCCTGAAGCAATCTGATATGGAGAAGGCGCAGGATGAAGCTACTCAAAGGATTGCTGCTGAAGACGCCCTCCTGACGGGGCACCGCATTGCTCTTGATGCTCATGAGGAAGATCTCACCACACGTGAGCAGGCGCTCGCCGCCAAGCTTTGCAGCAAAGATGAAGATATCGAGAAGCTTGTCGCGCGGCGGACCCAGGAGCTGGAGCAAAAACATAAAGCGGTGCTCGAAGCTCTGACTGCAAGTCACGCCGGCAAGCTCAAGGAGGCCGTCGATGCTGCCGAAACTGCAGAGGCCGCCAAGAACAAGCTGAGTGACAAGGTAAAGAAGCTGGAAATAGATCTCGAAGAGCACGGCAAGGAGCTCTCGACGCTCAAAGGTGATAGGGAAAAAACCCTCCACTCCTTGGCGGAGATGCAAGTTGCCCTGTGCAACAAAACCAAGCAGCTCTCCTCTGCGGCTGATGATATTGCAGTTCTGGAACTGAAGCTGACCACGTTGCAGAAGTCTCTCGAGGCCGGCAAGGCCCGTGAGAAGGCTCTACTAAAGGATCTCCAAGGAGAGAGGAACCTGCTCAAGAGCGCTGCCGCCGCCCAAATCGATTACGAGAAGGGGGTGGAGATCTGGACTGGGCGTCTCGTCGCCGCTGCGGAGAAACTTACGGCAGAACTGTCAACCATGGGCCTGTCGAACTTCAGGTATTCTTCCAAGGAAAGGATATCTTCAAGTGCCAGGTTGACGATGTTCTTTGAAAGCATCATCGACTCCTTGAGGGTGCTCCAGTCTAGCCGGGCGACCCAATTGGCCAACGAGACTCGCCGGCTTTGCCGGGCCGTCCTTCGCAAGGTGCTTATCAAGGTGGTGCACAGCAATCCCGGCATCGACCTCTCCAACGCGCTCAACCATCTGCCAAGGGACACAAATGTCGAGGCACTTGAAGAATGCATCGCGCCTATCCTTGAGAAGGTGGACTCCATCAAAAGGATTGAAGGCCTGCGCAGGGATTAAGTGCTCCGCCTTTTCTTGCCGTCATCATTCCATGTAAAAGACAATTAAGTCTCAAATTAAAATTGCGGCAACTCATGAATGTAATATAACTCGCCTATGTTTAGGTTCATGCTTGCTATTTTCCTTGTATGATTCCTTTATGTATGGAGTTCACCCTACGCTTACTGAAAAACTTGCCGGAGCGCAACCTGCCGCGAGCGCTGGGTGCGGGACTTCAGCAGCCTGCTGGAGGCGCAGCGGCCAGCAAGACTCCTTGGCGTTCTCAGTGCAGCCACTTAAATCGTTGAGCGGACTCGAAACAAAATAAGGGCGCAACTGATTACAACAAGGGTTCCTTCGCGTGCAGATTTTCCATACAAGAGTCGAAGTCGTCCAAGGAAATAACTTTGTAGTAAAAGAAACTTGTTTTAAGTTTTTAGAACTTAGCTTTCTGTCACTGTCCTTCCTCCGGCAAGCGTCGATTCCGAACGTCGCCAACTGGTACTCATATCTCCCTCCCCCCCCCCCCCCCCCATCTCCCCCCCCCCCCCCCCCCCCCCCGACAAATGTGCACGCGAGGAATCCTTCTGTCTTCTAAAAAGAAAGAAGAGAAAATAAAGACATGAAACCTTGACGGTTCGTTAGAACTTACCGGGAGTAGGTGTTATACAACATCTTAGACAAACATGCATATATAAATATGAACATGGGAATCAATAAGGGAATGTACAACACTTAAATTTATTCATCTGTGCTCAGGATCTGCGCCTGGCTTTGTACAAAGGATCACATGCCTTGCCGGCAAGACTTGTACAAAAGGGTGGTTGCCGGGAGCCCCCGGCAACCGCGCCTTATTGGTAGAACTTGCGAAGATGTTCGATATTCCAGGAATTGGTCACTGGAACGCCATCTTCGGTCTCCAAGCGGACAGCGCCGGGCCTGGTGACTCGTACTACCCGATAAGGGCCTTCCCACTTTGGCGTCAACTTGTTTGAATTCTTGGCGGACTGAATCCGCCGAAGAACAAGGTCGCCTTCCTCAAGGCTTCGGGCATGAACTTTGCGGCTATGGTAGCGGCGCAAAGCTTGCTGGTAGCTTGCAGCTCGCACAGCAGCCTGAAGACGATTCTCCTCAAGGAGCACAGCGTCATCTTGCCGCAGTTTGCTCTTGCTCAAGCTCATCATAAGCGAGCACTCGAGGTGATCCGTACGTGAGTTCCGTGGGGAGAACTGCTTCCGCTCCGTAGACCAGAGCGAAGGGCGTCTGGCCGGTGGCTCGATTTGGTGTCGTTCTGATTGACCAAAGAACTTCCGGCAACTCATCAATCCAGCGTCTTCTGCACTTTTTCAGTCTGTCAAAGTCCTGGTCCTGAGACCGCGCAGCACTTTAGCATTAGCCCTTTCTGCTTGGCCGTTGATTCTCGGGTGAGCAACAGAGGCAAAACAAATCTTGCTGCCAAAGTCTTGGATGTACTGCATGAAGGTGCGACTTATGAACTGCGTGCCGTTGTCGGTGATGATCCTATTGGGTACACCGAAACGGCAAACTATCCCTTTAAAGAACTTGACGGCTGATTGTGTTGTCACCTTCCTCACTGCTTCCACCTCCGACCACTTTGTGAACTTATCGATGGCAACGTACAAGTACTCAAAGCCCCCGGTAGCACGGGGGAAAGGGCCCAGTATGTCGAGCCCCCAGACCAAAAATGGCCAAGAGAGAGGGATTGTCTGAAGAGCTTGAGCTAATTGATGTGATTTCTTCGAATGAAACTGGCACACTTCACACTTGGTGACTAGTGCAGTTGCATCCTGGAGAGCGGTGGGCCAAAAGAAACCTTGCCGGAATGCTTTCCCGGCAAGTGCTCTTGATCCTACGTGAGAACCACATATGCCTCCATGTATCTTTGCCAACAGCTCTAGCCCATCCTCCCGAGGAATGCACTTCAATTTCACACCGTTTGGTCTCTTTCTGTACAGGACGTCATCGACGAACTTGTACATAACAGACCGACGGGCTACTCTTTCTGCTTCTTCCTATTCCTCCGGGAGTTCTCCTGTTTGAAGGAAATGGACAATGTGCTGCGCCCATGCTGGAGCCTGAGGCTCGACGGCTAGGACTAAAGGCATCTCCTTCACCAGGGGAACGTTTGTGTCGACAGCAAGGGCCTGAGGCCCTGCCAGAGCCTGTTGTTCCCCGGCAGGCATGTCGATCCCGGCAACTTCCTTGCCGGCGGCTCCGGGGAACTCTGCCGGGAAGTACTGACCAGAGTTCAACTTTCTTCTCTTTTCTTGCCGCATCGATGGCGCCACGGATGGTTGAGTCAATTGGAGCACAAAAGTTCCTAGTTCCACAGGCAACTTGAGGGCGGCACGCTTTGACAGGTCGTCAGCAACACTGTTCTCGGCACGAGGAACGTGCTCCATTTGCAGACCGTTAAAGCGCTCTTCCATTTTCGTCACTTCATCCACGTTGGCTTGCATCAAAGGACTTTGATAACTCTTGTTAACTTGCCTGACGACAAGTTGTGAATCGCCTTTGATGACAAGCTCTTTGATACCAAGGTCTGCCGCAATCCTGAGACCAGCAAGCAAACCCTCGTATTCTGCAGTGTTGTTGGTCGAACTCTCCCGGGGAAAATGCATTTGGACTACGTACTTGAGGTGCTCTCCGGTGGGTGCAACAAGCAGCACGCCGGCACCGGCGCCTTGCAGCGAGAAAGCCCCATCAAAGTACATAACCCATTGTTGATCGATTTCCTTGCCGGGGAGAGTTGTTTCCTGAGCCTCTTCGTCTAGCGTTGGGGTCCATTCCACAATGAACTCTGCCAATGCCCTGCTCTGAATCGTCGAAGTGCTTTCAAACTTGAGGCCAAAGCTCGACAACTCCAACGCCCACTCCACGATCCTGCCGGTTGCTTTTGGATTTTGCAAAATCCGTTGCAACGAAAAGCGAGTGACGACGGTGATTTCATGTGCTTGAAAATAATGGCGCAGCTTCCTCGAGGCCATAAGAAGGCCGAAAAGCAACTTCTGCACACCAGAATATCTTGACCTAGCTCCTTGTAAAAGAGAGCTAACAAAATAAACTGGGCGCTGCACCACCTTCTTCTTCTGCACTGGTTCTTCTGTTTGCGCAGATCCTGTCTTGCCGGGATCAACCCTTGCCGGGGAGGATCTTGCCGCATCACCTGGTGGTCCTTCCGCTGATGTTGCTTCCTCATCAGCCTCTCTCTGCGCCACTAGCGCAGCACTAACCACTTGATTTGTTGCTACCAGATACAGCAGCAACGGCTCTTGTGGTTTAGGCGCGACTAGCGTCGGCGGAGAGGAAAGTTATTTCTTCAAATCTTGCAGCGCAGCCTCCGCCTCCGGAGTCCATTTCATTGGACCTGCCTTCTTCAAAATTTTGAAAAAGGGCAGGGTGCACTCAGCAGATTTGGAAATAAACCTGCTTAGAGCAGCAACACAGCCGGCAAGACGACGCACATCCTTGACATGTCTCGGCGCTTCAATTTGCTCAATAGCTTTGATCTTGTTGGGGTTCGCTTCGATTCCCCGGCAAGATACAAAGAATCCGAGGAGCTTGCCGAAAGGAACACCGAACACGCACTTCTCAGGATTGAGCTTCAAGTTGATCTTGCGCAGATTTGCAAATGTTTCTTCTAAATCTTGAATGAGCGTCGCTTTGTCTTTGGTTTTGACCACTATATCATCCATATATGCCTCCATATTTCTATGGAGTTGAGGCTCAAAACCAATTTGGATTGCTCTCGCAAATGTCAAACCAGCACTTTTCAACCCGAAAGGCATTCGTATAAAACAATACGTACCACATGGGGTGATAAATGCGGTCTTCTCTTCATCTTCTTTTGCCATAAAAATCTGATGATACCCTGAATAGGCATCAAGGAAAGACAGGAGATCACAACCAGCGGTGGAATCCACAATCTGGTCGATGCGCGGCAAGGGAAAGGGATCTTTTGGACTGGCTTTATTGATATCTGTATAATCAATACAAAGCCTCCATTTCCTATTCGCTTTCTGCACTACAACCGGATTGTCCAACCAGGTTGGATTAAGCACTCCCTTGACCAATCCTGCCGCCTCCAGCTTTCTGATTTCTTTTGTAATGAATTCTTGCCGCTCCAAGGCTTGCTTCCTGGCCCTTTGCTTGACGGGCCGCGCATGAGGACAGACAGCAAGGTGGTGCTCAATTACTTTCCTGGGAACACCGGGGATGTCAGACGGTTGCCATGCAAACACGTCGACATTCGCCCGTAGGAAAGCAACGAGCGCGCTTTCCTATTTGTCACCTAGGGTGGAACTTATGGTGAAAGTTCCCCCCGTTCCGTCCTCCCTAACGGGCACCTTCTTGGTCTCCGGCGGAGCAGCCTTGGATTTCTTGTTCTTGCCGGTGGAACTCTCTGGTGCGTCCTCGATGGAAGCGCAGCACTCCGAGGAGGTGCGCTTGTCGGAGTTCGCGCCAAGATTCTTGCCGGTCTTCTTCTTCCCCCTGGGAGTTCCAGCGGCAGGAGCAGGTGCCTTGATGGCAGGTGCTGCAACTGCTTCCCGGTAAAGTTGGTCGGCACAGATGAGCGCATCTTTCTTATCGGAATGGATAGTGATGACGCCCAACGGCCAGGCATCTTCAAAACATTGTACGCGTAGTGTGATGCCGCCATGAACTTAGCCAGCGCTGGCCGACCAAGGATCCCATTGTATGACATGGGGATCTTGGCGAGATCAAACACCACCTTCTCGGTCCTGTAGTTGAGTTTGCTACCAAATGTCACCGGCAGCGTAATCTTGCCCTTGGGCTGGGTTCTTCCCGGATTGACCCCTTGAAACGTACCCGTTTCTTCGAGGTCCTCGTCGGGAATTTGTAGCTTTTTGAGCACATCCGGCGAGATTAAGTTTAGGCCGGCCCCACCGTCAACTAGCATTTTCGTCACCTTGAGGTTGCGAATCGTTGGCGAGACCAACAATGGCAAGCACCCGACCGCAGTTGTGCGATCAGGGTGATCCTCGGCGTCGAAAATGATAGGCGTGTTGGACCACTTCAGGGGCCTACATGCATCTGGGGATGGCTCTGCCGCATTGACTTCCCGCACCCACTGTTTGAGTTGACGGTGGGAAGAATGCAGCGAGGCACCTCCATCGATACACATGGCCTCTGTAGCCTTCTGGAATTCTTGCTCACTGGAATCATCATCTTCTTCATCATCATCTTCTTCTTTGTCTCGGCCCCGAGCGGGCCTATCCTTCTATTGCTTGGCCTTGCCGCGGCGCCCCCCTCAGCCACCGCACTTCTTGCCGGATCCGTCAGCACCATCTTGGGCCTTCTCCTTATCTCGCCTTTCATATTCGGCCCTCTATTTCTCGGCAAGCTGTTCAACTTGCCAGCAGTTCTGGAGATCGTGGCTCTTGGTGCGATGGATCTTGCAATACTGCTTGCCGGAGTTCTCCGACTTGTCGGCAGCCGCCAAGGCCTGACAGGAAGGGCATCCGGCAACATCCTTGCCGGGGTCACCAACCTTGGCCTACTGGGCGGCGCCGGGGTTGTCGGATTCCTCGACAGCAAGCACGGCCTTGCCTCCGTGTTTCCTGTTCCGCCGCCGGCCTTTCCTTGACGGGGCCGCAGCATCTTCTTCTTCAGATTCGCCCGCCGCGCCAACAGCTTTGCCAGGGAGTTTCCTCCCCTCTTCAGCTCGAGCGCATTTATCGGCTAGATCGTAAAGCTCGGCAATACTCCTGACTTTGTTCATTGTCAGCTCTTCCCGCATTCTGCGGTTATGCACGTTCTGGTGAAACGCGCTAATGACAGCGGCAGGGTGAACGGCAGGAATATTGTACTGCACCCGGCTGAACCTCTGCATAAACTTGCGCAGGGACTCGCCCTCCTTCTGAGGGATGATATGCAAATCACTCTCTTGACCAGGAGCTTGGTGGCCTCCAACAAAGGCGCCAACAAACTGATGGCACAGATCTGACCAGGAAGAAATAGAATTCTCTGGCAGATGCGTCAACCACGACCTGACATTGGGTTTGAGCACCAACGGGAAGTAGTTGGCAAGTATCTTGTCATCTCGGCCCCCGGTAGGCTGCACTACCTGGCGCGCCAAAGATGTCGGGGTACAACACCTATGAGATCCAAAGGGACCCCTTTATGATTCGGCGGGGGGAGAGGTATACGCAAAGAGCAGAACCAACGATCGACGCGGGAAGATTTTACCCAGGTTCGGGCCGCTGATCAGCGTAAAACCCTACTCCTGCCTTGTGTTCTTATTAATGTTCTTGAGCCCAGCCGTCAGGAGCGCTCGCTATGAACAGTACGTTCAAAGAGCAGCTACGCATGCAGAATGGGCCAGAAGTTCTCCTCCTCTGTAGCAGTTGCCTTGGGCCTCCTTTTATACGCTCAAAGGGGTCACCACAGTGGCAAAATGTACATACATTGAGGTGTAAAGTAGCTACCGGGTAATCATACCTAACCCCTGACGGACTAGGACGAACGCATTTAAT
The DNA here is from genome assembly GCA_011799875.1 of Thinopyrum elongatum. NCBI lineage: Eukaryota > Viridiplantae > Streptophyta > Magnoliopsida > Poales > Poaceae > Thinopyrum > Thinopyrum elongatum. The sequence continues at coordinate 531,623,528 of CM022298.1, forward strand.
GCACCGTGAGGTGTCCGTTTAGGTGTCCTTACTTTCTTGGGGATGGAAAAAGGGGCCATCCCATCAGCACCGCTTAAGCTCTCCTCCATTGGCGCTTCGCCACGCATCCAAAGAAGGACCCAAAATGTCAGGTTTGTCGCCGTGCTAGAGCGGTGGCACAGCAACAAAACCTTGCCGGGCGTCGAAGCTTGCCGGGCACCAACCCTTGCCAGGCGCCAAGCCTTGCCGGGCGCCAATCCTTGTCGGGCTCCACAGGCCACCCCTGCAAGATCTTGCCGGGGAAGCTGGCCTTCGGATTCCAGCTCTTCTTATCTGCTGATCCTCAGATCTCTGACTTGATGATTTCTTTGGTGGCTTGAATCAACCTCGAACTGTTCCCCGGCAAGCCTTGCCGTGAGGATGGCTACAACTGCCCGTGCACAAGTATGGGGTACTAGTGGCCCAATACTTAGTGCACCGACAAGACCGTCCCGGCAGGCCTGCCGGGCCCTACGAAGGCAAACTACCCCGCAAAGGCTTCACCGCTCCACCTCACAGCGACGCAAGTCATCGATCGGTGTGGTGTCAAGCCCCCAAGTGACTAAGTGGCTGTTTTTCGCCACATGGCAGCCACTTCCTATGGAAATCACCTCCAAATGACACCCGTCCAGCAACGTGTCAAGCAGGCAGACAAGAAGGTGGCCGAACTGCCCGGCAAGGCTTGCTGGGCATGCCATGATGTGACACTAAGCGGCGCATTTAATGCACTCTGCCCTGTCTGCAGAGTTAGGTATGATAGCACTGTTTGCTATCTAATCAGTATAAAATGACTGATTTGCCATTGTGGTGACCCCTTGATCTATAAAAGGAGGCCCGTGGCAACCATAGAAAGGATTCGGACCCTTGTACACTGATACGTGCGTAGCTGCTCTCGCCTCGAGGCAACCCTGCCGGGCAAGAGCACTGCGTCTCCACCACGGTCCTCACATCAATCCACCAAAGCAGGAGTAGGGTTTTACGCCTCGAGGCGGCGTGAACCTAGGTAAAATCGCCCGTGTGATCTCTGCCGTGTTGTGCTACGCTCCTCCGCTCTTTGTGCAATGTGCTCATCCCCCCCCCCCCCGCCGAACCACAAGGAGCTCATGGCCCCATAGGTGGCCGTGGTTTCCCATGACATCTTTGGCGCGCCAGGTAGGGGTCGCACTTGCGCGAACCCGAGAAGCGTACGCAACGCGTCATCTTCATCATCATTTTCTTCATCAACGGCTCCATCGTCCATGGCGCCCAAGAAGAAGCCCGGTGCCACAGCCCACCCATCCACCTTGAAGGCCCCGTCGCACGCGGCCGTCGACGTCACGGGGGCTACTGGGGCGCATGGGGATGTGGACGCTGCGAGGGACGTGGTCCGCATAGGCGGCGTCGTCACCACCTCCCCTGCGGCCGAAACAGGAGCAGGTGGCACCGGAGAAGGACAACACCAACAACATCCCAGCGGCCATGCTCTACGAGGTATGGGTGGAGAGATCATTCCTCCTACACCTCTCCGCCCGGCCGAAGGGCACAGCCACAGCGGCGGCACTCGCTCTGGGGCGAATCACAATCCTCCGGCCGCTCCCGCTGCGGGCGCGGCCGCAGGGCATGCGCCACCACTGGAGCGAGATGACCCAAACCAATACACCAAACGGAGCCGCTGGTCCTCAAGCGCCTCCACCTCGTCATCACGCCATCCTGGCGACTAGCTCACAACGACGAGAACACAGTGCAACCACTACCGGCACCATCAGGAGCCAGGCGACATTACGGTCTACGTCGTCATCCATGCCAAGCACCGCGTCGAAGGCCATGGCACGGGCCCAGCTACTATTGAGATTTCCTCCGGTAGCCGGTCAGATGGATGAGTGGAGAGCCACAATTCAAAGCCTGATTGGTTTCGCCGAGGTGGGAGGATCACAGCGATCAGGCCCACCACGGCCTCCCCAGGCGACGACAGCGGCGCACGCTGTTGGCCGTGCGGAAGGGGCCACCCCCACGATGCAGTCCCCTCCATGACGGCCAGCACAGGAGCCATGCAACCAAGAACCCGACGACGTCTCAATGGCTTCGTCCGACCCTCGGGCACGTCAAGGCCAACGGTGAGTCCTGGAGGACAGGCAAAGGGAAGGCGTGCGTGTCACCATCGAGCAACATCGCGACACCCACCGCCAGTCCGATAGGCGCGGTGGCCCCGACATCGACGAGCCTGCGCCCGGCGAAGGTGGGTACCTACCTTTCGAGGCTGGGTGCCCCGTCTTCACCCATGAGTTGCGGCAAGTCCGTTGGCCATCCACTCGCACGTTCAAGCCGGAAATACCAGAGAAGTACTACGGGAGACTAAACCCAGCAGAGTTCTTGAGCATCTACACCATCGCTGTTCAAGCTGCCAGGGGAAGAGACGAGAAGGTGTTCGCCAACTACTTCCCTTTGGCGCTCAAGCCCAATGTGAGGTCTTGGTTGATGCACCTGTCGGAGAACTCCATTTCGACCTGGGCTAATCTGTGCCATGAGTTTGTTGGCACCTTTACGGGCGGCCATCAAGAACCAGGGCGGCCCAGCGACTTGCAGCTCCTCCCGCAGAAGGAAGGAGAGACTCTGTGGAAGTACATGTAGAGGTTCAGCCGAGTACACAGGAACATTCCAGACATCCACCCGGCAGCTGTGATAGCTGTGTTCTAGTACAATGTGTGCAATTGTCGCATACGTTCCAAGATGAACGTTCGGTTGCCCGGGACTGTGAAGGAGCTATACACTCTGGTGGATAAGTGTGCTCGGGTAGAGGAGGGGAGGCGGCTCCTCGGTGAAGAGGATGGCATCGACATTGACACAGAGGAAGACGATGAAGCCACCAATCATAAGAAGAAGAACAAGAAGCGCAGCAAAAGGCACAAGGATAAGGCAGTGATGACAGTTGAGGGGGCGAGCGCACCTAGTACCGGTAAGAAGGCCAAGACCAAGGTTCCCGGCAAGGAAGTTGCCAAGTGCACTGATTGCCGGGAAGCTGCGGCTACCGAGAAGGCTGGGAAAGGTGATGGGCCATACTGCAAGATCCATCGGACCAAGGGCCACGATCTCAAGGAGGGTCATCAGGTTGAGCAGCTCGTCAAGAAGCAGAGGGCTGAATATGAGAAGCGCGATATGGAGAAAGGTCAAAGTGGCGATGGTAGGAAGGGCCGAGGTGGCGGAGCAAGCCGCCCCGGCAAGGCTCCTCAGAATCAAGGAAAACCCGCCAGAGGCCATGAGAAGGAGGATTGCAATGATGAGAGTGATCGAGGAGGTGAAGAGGAGACCAGTGAGCAGGAGTTCCAGAAAGCCATTGACGCCCTGTGCATTGACGGGGGTGCATCTCTGCACTCCTCTCACTGCCAACTTAAACAGTGGGCGTGTGAAGTCAATGCCGTGGAGCCAGCGGCAAATTCTCGGAAGCCGCTCAAGTGGTCCCGCACGCCCATCATCTTTGACAAGGAGGATCACCCTGACCGCACCACCGCGGTAGGGTGCTTGCCGTTGTTGGTCTCACCAACAATCCGCAACCTTAAAGTCACAAAGATGCTGGTTGACGGTGGGGCCAGGTTGAATCTGATCTCTCCAAAGGTCATCAACAAACTTCAGATTGAAAAGGAAGAGCTCAAGGTTACTGGCACGTTTCAAGGGATCAACCCTGGCAGGAGTCTTCCTAAAGGGAAGATCACGCTACCAGTGAGAAGATCGTATTTGATGTGGTTGACCTCCCCCTGCCGTACAATAGAATCCTTGGCCGCCCAGCCCTGGCCAAATTCATGGCGGCATCCCACTATGCCTACAACACCTTGAAGATGCCAGGGCCGATAGGCGTCATTTCCATTCCATCAGATGAGAAGGACGCAATCATTTGTGTGGACAAGATGTACCGGGAAGCAGTCGCGGCAGAGGCCGCTGAAGCCACTGTTCCCGCCAAAGAAAGTAAAGGAAATAAGAAAGCTAACAAGGATGCCAGCAAGGAATCTGGGAAGCGTACCTTTTCGGAGTACACTACACCTGTTGATGACTTGCCAGAGAGTTCCAACAGCAAGAGATCCAAGGCTGATGCACCCGCTATGAAAAAGGTCCCGGCAGGGCTGGGTGGCGCTGATGGTACTTTCACTATCAGTGCCAGCCTCGATGACAAATAGGAAAGCACGCTCGTTGCCTTCCTGTGGGCGAATATTTATGTGTTTGCCTGGCAACCATCTGATATCCCCGGTGTTCCTAGGGAGGTAATCGAGCACCACCTTGCTGTCTGCCCACATGCCCGACCCATCAAGCAGAAGGTCCAGAAGCAAGCTTTGGAGCGGCAACAGTTCATTGCCGAGGAGATTAAGAAACTTGAGGCAGCCGGTCTGGTCAGAGGAGTACTGCATCCAACATGGTTAGCAAATCCTGTGGTGGTACGCAAGGCTAATGGGAAATGGAGGCTTTGCATAGATTTCACGGATCTGAACAAGGCATGCCCGAAGGACCCATTTCCCTTGCCGCGCATCGACCAGATTGTGGATTCCACCTCTGGGTGTGACCTACTTTCTTTCCTGGATGCATACTCTAGATACCATCAGATTTTCATGTCCAAGGAAGATGAGGAGAAGACTGCGTTCATAACCCCGTGTGGCATGTACTGCTTTGTACGGATGCCCTTCGGGTTGAAGAGCGTCGGATCCACTTTTGCAAGGTCAGTCCAGATTGGTTTGAGTCCCAGCTGCACAAAAACATTGAAGCTTACATGGATGATATTGTGGTCAAGAGCAAGGACAGATCAACCCTCATTCAGGATTTGGAAGAAACGTTTGCTAATCTGCGCAAGATCAACTTGAAGCTGAACCCGGAGAAGTGTGTGTTTGGCGTTCCTTCCGGCAAGCTACTTGGCTTCTTTGTGTCCCATCATGGGATAGAGGCCAACCCCGACAAGATCAAGGCTATGGAGCAGATTCAAGCACCCAAGACAGTTAAGGATGTGAGGCATTTGACTAGATGTGTTGCCGCACTTAGCAGGTTCATTTCCAAGTCTGCTGAGCGCGCCTTGCCGTTCTTCAAAATCTTGAAGAAGGCAGGGCCTGAGGAGTGGACCCTAGAGGCAGATGCTGCACTGCAAGAATTGAAGACCTACCTTTCCTCCGTGCCCACTTTGGTCTCTCCCAAACCACAAGAGCCGTTGCTGCTATACTTAGCAGCGACTAATAAAGTGGTTAGTGCGGCGCTGGTGGCACAGCGAGAAGTGGATGAAGCGGTAGCCATAGCCATTGTCCCCTCTAGGGAGGAAAGTGAACATGTCCCGGCAAGGTCAGATCCAGTTCAAGACAAAGGAGAGCAAAGCAGCGGAGACAGTCCCAAGGTCGTGGCAAGGAAGAAAGTGGTGCAGCGCCCAGTGTTCTTCGTCAGCTCCCTGTTGCAGGGGGGGCTAGGTCGAGGTACTCTGGCATGCAAAAGTTGATTTTTGGCCTCATCATGGCCTCAAGGAAACTATGCCACTACTTCCAAGCCCACGAGATCACGGTTGTCACCCGCTTTCCTTTGCAACAGATACTCAGAAACCCTGAGGCCACCGGCAGGATAGTGGAGTGGGCCTTGGAGCTATATAGCTTTGATTTGAAGTTTGAGAGCACATCAACCATTCAGAGCAGAGCATTGGCAGAGTTTATTGCAGAGTGGACACCAACCCCTGATGAAGAAGTGTTGGAGATAGTTATCCCTGGCAAGGAAGCGCCCCAAGAATGGATTATGTATTTCGATGGTGCCTTCTCCCTACAAGGTGCGGGGGCTGGCGTGCTTCTCGTTGCTCCCACTGGGGAACACCTTAAGTACGTCGTCTAGATGCATTTTCCCCGGGAGAAAGCTACCAACAACATTGTAGAGTACGAAGGGCTCCTTGCTGGGCTCAGGATTGCAACAGAACTGGGGATCAAGAAGCTGATCATCCGCAGAGACTCACAACTTGTAGTGAGACAAGTCAACAAGGATTACCAAAGTCCATTGATGGAGGCATACATTGAGGAAGTAAGGAAGTTGGAGGAGCGCTTTGATGGATTGCAAACAAAGCACGTGCCCCGTGCAGAAAATAGCATTGCTGATCATCTGTCAAAGTGCGCTGCGCAAAAACTCCCTGTGGAACCAGGGACTTTTGTTCTCCATCTAACTCAGCCCCCCGTATCCCCGGCAACAATGGCCAGAAAGAGGAGGAAACTCGACTATGGCAAGCCTCTCCCGGTAGAACCTCCTGAGGCTCCCGGCAGAGAGCTTGGCGGGAACGACTCCCTTTTGGATGCTGAGCTGCACCCTCCCGCCAGACCACCTGTCCCCACGGTCGAGGAGAGTGCTCCCACGAATGAGGAGGTGCCGCTGGTCCTCATTGCTGAGCCTCAGGCTCCAACTTGGGCCCGGCACATAGTCCATTTTCTCCAAACTGGAGAACTTCCCGAAGAGCAAGATGAAGCTGAAAGAGTAGCCCGGAGGGCCAGTATGTATCAGTTCGTTGATGACACGCTATACAAAAGAAGGCCCAACGGTGTGAAATCGAAGTGCATTTCCTGGGAAGAAGGAAAGGAACTATTGGCAGAGATACACCAGGGTATGTGCGGCTCACACATTCGATCGAGGGCTCTGGTTGGAAAAGCCTTCCAGCAAGGATTTTACTGGCCCACAGCCCTCCAATATGTAGTTCAGTTGGTCACCAAATGTGAAGCCTGCCAGTTCCATTCCAAGAATATCCATCTGCCTGCCCAAGCTCTTTAGACAATCCGTTTATCATGGCCGTTTACGGTCTGGGGGCTCGACATCTTGGGCCCCTTCCCCCGTGCTACCGGGGGCTTTGAATCTTGTTCGTTGCAATCAACAAGTTTACAAAGTGGCCGAAAGTAGAGCCCGTGAGAAAGGTGATTGCTCTGTCAGCTATCAAGTTCTTGAAAGGATTGGTGTGCCGCTTCGGGGTCCCTTCCCGGATCATCACTGACAATGGCACCCAATTCATGAGCCACGCCTTCATGCAATACGTTCATGCCCTCGGAAGTAAGGTCTCATTCACCTCTGTTGCTCATCCAAGGAGCAACGGGCAAGCTGAGAGGGCGAACGCTGAAGTGTTGCGAGGACTCAAGACAAGGACATTTGATAAGATACACAAGTGTGGCAGGCGATGGATCGATGAGCTGCCGGTGGTTCTTTGGTCCCTCGGAACGACACCAAATTGAGCTACCGGGCAGACTCCCTTCTCCCTAGTCTATGGGGCATAAGCAGTTATCCCCACGGAACTCATTTATGGGTCGCCTCGAGTGCTTGCCTATGATGATGTAGCACAGGAACAGCACCGGCGTGACGACGCTGTGCTACTCGAGGAGAACCGTCTCTGGGCTGCTACGCGTGCTACACGCTACCAGCAAGCCCTGCGTCACTATCACAGCCGCAAGGTTCATGCACGGAGTTTTGAGGTCGGCGACCTTGTCCTTAGGCGCGTTCAGTCCGCCAAGGGTACAAACAAGTTGATGTCGAAGTGGGAAGGCCCTTACCGGGTAGTATGAGTCACCAGACCTTGCGCAGTCCGTCTGGAGACCGGAGATGGCATTCAATTGCAAAACTCATGGAACATTGAGCATTTCCGTAAGTTCTACCCGTAAGGCGCGGCTGTCGGGCCCTGCCCGGCAGCCACCCTTTTCTACAGGCCTTGCCGATGTTGCATGTAACCCCTTGTACAAAGCCAGGCACAGACCCTGAGTAACAGAGAAATAAATGAAGCGCTGGGGGCCCCTAACAAATTGCATGCATGCATAAGCATATCATGAGCATAGCATGTTCATGTAGATAAGATCGCATGTGGCATCATTTTCATCTGCACTAAACTACAGGCTCTTATCGTGGACTTAATCCCGAAGAAGAGAAGAGAAGAGAAGACAAGCCTACATTGCGATCTTCGGCAAACCAAACAGATAAGTTTTCTCTCTTCTCCATACGTGTTATGTAAGTAGAGACTTGTGCATATGAAAACCTCGCCACCTTCGAAACTTAGGTGCTCCCATCCCTTGACTCAAACATTGCTTCAGTCAGGGTGGTTGCAGTGGCCTTTGGTGAAAAGGTTTGGCAGGGGGCTGGTCCCTCTTTGTGATTTGCGCCCGGCAGGCCTAGCTCTGCGGCAGCAAACTGAGGGCACCGGTAGGATAGCATGCCGGGGAAACTTGTTTACTTGAATGTATAGAGGCATTTCACCTCTGCATGGACATGTTACATGCAAAAGTACCCGGCAAGGTTTTTTTTTCATTAATATGCTGATCAACAAGTACAGACCTTACAGAACACAAACATGGGTAGAGAAGATTACATAATTTAAACTAAAGTTTGGCAAGAGCCTACATATTTTAGATTGAAAAAAGATAAGTGCCCCGTAATCCCCCTTTCTGGTCCTTCTTCTCCTAAGTACTGTGGTGGGAAGTGAAGAGGGCAGAAGGAGTGCCTGAGCAGATGCCCAACCCGATCCTGTCAGGAGCTTGCCGGGCTCAGCCTGACAAGATCGGGAGTGGCGAGGCTGTGAAGGAGAGGGGCCGAAGGAGCAGCTCGGCGGTGCCCTGGTTACCACCTCCAGGACCAGCGAGAAGCCACAGCACGAGCATCGGCAGGGAGAACCGCTGGGGCTCAGCTAGAAGACTGCTGGAGGAGGCGAAGGCACCAAGAGAGCGGCCCCCTCCCCGGAAACCAGGAGGCCGGTGATGATGGTGCCGGGGAGGGAGGGGAAGAGCGGAAAGATGAGGCGGCAGGTCACCAATACGAGACGAAGGAGTCAGTGCCATCGTACTCTGACCTGACGCCCTACCACCAGCCTTCTCCGTCTTCCCTCATTCTTTCTTCATCACCACCACTCTGGGAGGACGCCGACTCCTCGAGCCGTCACCTCCCCCGGAGAAGCCACAGGCGATGGCGGCGTCCGAGATGCGTGAGGGGCATCACTCCCCTCCTCGAGGGGCGGGGAGGTGCCACCGTCTTCAACATTCGCCCCAACTCCACGAAAGGGAGCAGTGCTAGGATTACCACAAGCCCTGAGCGCCGCACCCCAGACGAGCACTGAGAACCCCAGGGGCTCCGGCGTCGGAGCGCCAAGCAGTAGCGGCTCGCAGCAAGATCCAGCGCTTCCCACCAGATGGCCAGCCCGAGTGGAGGAGACAAGCATCCCACCATAATGGGAAAGCTTGATGTCTCCTGCACTACGAGCGGCTCGCCAGCCGCATCTCCTCAGGGCCCAGACCAGACTCATTCCCCAAACATCAACACAAGCATTCAACATCATCAACCCCAAGCTAGGGCCCGGGGCCTGGCCCCGGGCTCTCCCTTTCAGCATAACCAGAAGAAAGCAGGGAATGGAGGAGGAGAGGTGTGTGGATGAACACTCCCGCTCCTTCCCCACCCCCTCTTTTATAGGCTGATCGAGGTCGGGAGCTGATCCCCCAGCGGGTAACCACCGCCCTCCTCCGCCAATCGAAGAAGACCGGGCCCCTGCCATGATGCTCTCCCACACCACGCGCCTCCGTTACGTACCCCACTCAATGCATGTAGCATACGTGGCCAACGATAAGAGCGTGGTGGGAAGAGTGAACTGGCAGTTACCCGCCCGTGCGTTAAAGTCATTCACGGGCCATTACAAAGGTGGCCCCACAGCAACTGGCGTTACGCGACGCGCGGGAGAACCGAAAACTGACGTGGAATGAAGGTTAATGAAGAAGCAAAGAAAATCTCAAAAGATAAGCAACTACTACACTCTTGCCTGTGCACTGGATAGGGCCTACCCCGACGACGCCCGGCAGCACGTCCGGGCTAGGCCTGGGGGCTCTTGTCGGTGCAACAAACCCTAGGTCCGTTGCCCAGACCATGCATAGGCCTAAGAGTAAGGTTGCAACATCCAAGACCAGAGCAAGCAGAAGAGATTAGCTCTTTGGGGAATCAAAGGGCGGATCAAGAAGGCCAAGTCAAGCCGAAGGAAGCAAGATATCACCAAGGGAAAACCTCCCTTGCCGGGCAGGCAGGCCTGGCGAGGTCAAGGTTACCCCGGAGACAAGCCTCAAGACCATCCCGGCAGGCCTGCCGGGCCCTACAAAGGCAACCTACCCCGCCAAGGCTTCACCGCTCCACCTCACAGCGACGCAAGTCATCGATCGGTGCGGTGTGAAGCCCCCAAGTGACGAAGTGGCTGTTTTTGCCACATGTTAGGCACTTCCTATGGAAATCACCTCCAAATGACACCCGTCCAGCAACGTGTCAAGCAGGCAGATAAGAAGGTGGCCGAACTGCCCGGCAAGGCTTGCCGGGCATGCCATGATGTGACACTAAGCGGCGCATTTAATGCGCTCTGCCCTGTGTGCAGAGTTAGGTATGATAGCACTGTTTGCTATCTAATCAGTACACAATGACTGATTTGCCATTGTGGTGACCCCTTGATCTATAAAAGGAGGCCCGTGGCAACCATAGAAAGGATTCGGACCCTTGTACACTGATACGCGCGTAGCTGCTCTCGCCCCGAGGCAACCCTGCCGGGCAAGAGCACTGCGTCTCCACCATGGTCCTCACATCAATCCACCAAAGCAGGAGTAGGGTTTTACGCCTCGCGGCAGCCCGAACCTGGGTAAAATTGCCCGTGTGATCTTTGCCGTGGTGTGCTACGCTCCTCCGCTCTTTGTGCAATATGCTCATCCCCCCCGCTGAACAACAAGGGGCTCATGACCCCATAGCTGGCCGTGGTTTCCCACAACAATGCGTGCGGCGGGTAGGGTTTGTAGGAGTACTACGGCGTGCGGGGACACGCCGTAGTAAACAGGAGAGGGATTGAGCTCGAGTCGATGCGTTAATACGGGTGGACCGCTCGGTTTTACGGGAACGAGGAAGAATTTTGGGTTCGGGGAGCAGTGGAGATATACATACAAAAAATTGTGGACGTAGGTTCGACCGAAAGGCAATGACACATGGGCCCTGCATTTTGATATACGCGGCCACGTGAAATTTGCTACTCAAACTAATGCATAAAAGTTCCTCCAAAAACATCTATAACTAATGGGAAGTGAATGTATGCTTAAAATGAAAATGTAATACAAAGAGAAAAAATGAATTCCTGTTAAAAGAACGACATTTCTAACAAATATGTGAATGTGAACTACATATGTGTGCACGTGACCAACACATATATTGTCAATACAAAATCTAATGCAAGAAATAACTTATGAGTAACATGCACAAATTGATGATGTGGTGCTTGCATACATAGAGTACAAAAACAATGTGATTTATGACTTGCATGCATGATGTATTCATGTGCCATAGTTGCATGTCCAGGAAAAAAGCTAGTAGGTTGTACTAGCTATTTACGAATAGAAGATGTATATATGGAAGTTGCAGGGAAAGAGATGACATGTATGTCAATTCCTATGAGTAGGGATTGGAAAAGAGATGTCATTTGGTTCACATCATAGGAACTTTTCTATTGAATCTTGAGATGACATGTATCTCAATTCCTATGAGGAGGGATTGGAAAAGAGATGTCATTTGGTTCACATCATAGGAACTTTTCTATTGAATATAGGCTAATGTTTATTTTCCTTTGAAATTGTGGGAGTATAGGAATCCATTCATATGAACCAAGTGGCTCTAAAGCTATAAAAATGATATCATGTTTATTTTCCTTTGAAATGTGGAGTATATGAATCTATTCCTATGAACCAATTGGCTCTAAAGGAAAAATTCCTATAAAAATCATATCATATAGAGTTCCTATGATATTCCTCCACACCAAAGGATGGTTGAAATTGCTGCAGGTGATACGACGGTCTTTCTTTGTACACTCCTCCCCCATCTTTATAGTTACCTCTCGAAGATGAATGAAATGATATATACTGGGTATTCTATATGTGCATTTTGGTATACGAAAACTAGGTAAAAGTTTGCGAGGTTCAAATTTTCAATAAAGCTATATGCACTACATTTTGGAACGGAGGGGGGAGCATACGTCAGTTGCTAACACTCACATGGAAGATTTGTGTGTCGGAGGAGTGGTTGTTCTGTTAAATGCCATGGCAAAAATGACACTGTCGGATGCCGATCTAACGGTTCTTACGGTGTTCGTCAAGAAACGGCTTGTGGCGAACGTTTGTCAGATATGATTTACGGACACATGCATTGCATTGATACGTGCCCCCTCTCTCTTGCGCACACACGCACCCTCACGAGTCACGACTCTCCCGAGTACTCTCGCACCCACCGCCTATCTGTAGGTAGATGTCACACACATATGTGCTCTTCATACCCTACCCTCAGAACTTCTAAAAAATAAAAGACGTCGCACACCTTTTATTTTAATAACTCACACGTCACACACTTATAGTGTTACTCTTGTGGCGACTGTTCTTTGGGCGTAGTATATTGTACTCTCACAAAGAGAAGCGGTGCACGCACGCACTAGTTCTCTCACACCCACTCGCGGGTACACGTAGGAGCACATTTTTTTGAAGCTAGGAGCGCATTTGTTTACAAAGAGGCATCCCATTTGACATTTTGACTAGTCTAGTTTTCAACTTGATGGAGGGTCGGGGACCGCATGTGAATGATATAGTACATAGTGCGTCCTGAAAGAGGTGGCACGTTATTGATCGAGTTTTATTTTTACTTGAACTTTAAATGAAAATAGTGGTTCGTGCGTATTCAATTTAATAATGATTGCAACAACAAAATCACTCCACTATATATATAAGCAGGAGCCTTAGCGCTTGCTTTACTATGGTTCCTCTCTTTCACTCTCTCATGCTCTCCAGATCTAAGCAAGACATAGGTGGCCACACTCTCTCTCTGCTCACCGTTGGTCACAAATCCGGCCGGACCACCTCGGCCGGGGCAGGGGTGTAGGTGCATCGTTCACGCGGTCGTCGGCGGCGAGGGAGGAGACCAACAACTACCCGCGCATCCCGATCGGCGGCCGTGCCGTTCTCTCCGAGACAACGCCAGCTCGGGAGGGCCTCCGACCCCTTCTTCCTCCATGCGGTATTGTGTCCAAGATGTGGCCGCCTGAGGCCGTCTTTGCCACATCCCGACGACCCTCAAGTATATATTCCTTCGAAACCTGCCTTGCTCTACTGCCCCAGCTCCTCACGTGGCTGCGTGTGGATCTTTTTCTACTTCTGTCGGCTGTTCCAAAGCCACCTAGACTTTTATTATTATTAGAGGTAAAGCTAGTTCACACAGTCGAATCTAAGAGTTGGTTCAAACAGGGAAGAAAGTGGGAAAGCTGTAGCATGAATTTAGGACTTGGTTCTTAGAGGAAACGAGGGAAAGTAGTAGATACTGGCTACCCAACCGGTCTCTTGGTTGAAAAGGCGAAGAAAGCGGGGTGGATGGCGAAGGGTGGGGGAAGTGGACCTGTCTCTTGGTCGACAAAGGAAAGAAAGTGAGGGGTGTTGGGGGGACAACGCAAATGAGAACGAGCAGGTCTAGATTTCCCGTGCTCACATAGGAAAATGTCGCTGAGGAGATAAAAAATGGGATAAATGCAGACATGCTGCCTGAATGTTTGCCGCTCTCGGCAACAACATCTGCCTCACCACTTTATGCCCCTGCTGTCCCTACGCCCATATCGCTACTGTTAATGTAAAATCACATGAAGCATGAAGCAATGCCACCTAATGTCACTATTAAGTAATGCTGTTGTCGGTCTAGTGTCGTCAATAAATTGAAGCAATGACACCACCATTTTATGAAGTGCTTCTGTCTTGCTTTATTTCAAACGAATTGTGTTATTGCAGTTACACTTAAATCTCATACCGCTAACATTGCTTCATCTCAGTGGAACTGCACAAATTTATTTGCACATTTACTGACCATGTGCTACTCTCATGACAGTAATACTAATGCTATTGTTCTGCATGTTAATCTAGTGGCAGTGTTGATGTGATGCTACTTCTTACTTGATGGCACTTTTTCATTCTGTCAACGTAGTGCCAATTATAACACAATAGATGCTGCTGTTAATCATATGCCACTGCAAAAGTACACACCTCAGTTTTAGTAGAACTACACAAAATGAGATGGCTATTCCTCGCTGCCGTCGTCTAACCACCCGTCTTCCAGGTATTCCTACATTGGTAGTAACTAGGTAGAATGACCAACGCAATCTAAAAGAAGCTGATGCGTACATTTTACTTCCTGATTGTAGTGCAGGGACGAGCGAAAACAACTGCATCCTAGTGGGGAATGCACTTTCTCCCAGTTCACGGATGGACAGAGGACTAGCTGGCACGGCTGCATGGAGCTTTTTGGGGTAGGTGCACAGACAAGAGGCGTTGTGGTCTGCTTATTTCTGCAAATAGTGGTGCTTAAATTTAGTGGAACTGCACAAGAAGTTCAGATGGTCAATACACTACATGGTTCAGTTCAGCATTCCAACTGAGAACACAATTATAATTGGTTATTCTGGAATGAGTGAACCTAACCCTAGATGGTGGTAACAAGAAAAACCAGAGTGAACTACAGGAAATTAAAGCTTGCCTAGGAAGGCCCTTTGCTCAGAGAAGCCTTGCTTGATTTTTCCTGATTTGTAAACCTTCTCACAACTCTGTCTTTTGCTGTGAACTAGTAAATGTTTGTTATGTTCTATGAATCATTGAGATGTATAAAATTGCTGAACTTATGCTTTTCAAGTATTTTATGAAGCCGAGTTTAATGTGAATTTTCCACATGAACGCTGGACTAGCGAGTGAACGTTTGGAATTTACATTGTGGCCTCAGTTAACTGCATGAACCACTGTAACAAGATACGTAGTTGCTTATATGTCAAACAGCAGATTATTGATTGTTAGCTGGTCGATAGCCGACTTTTCTAGTGTTGAAGCGAGCTGAGCCAATGTGCCGTGTTTTGCACAACTGCTAACAAGTGGGGTAGCACCAACAGTGTTTACAAGTACTTAACTAGGCTTATGTACCCTATGTATACGTCGACGCACAATTCTCGAACAAGTACTCTATTTCATCAAACACACACGCCTCGTATGATAAACTGTGACAACTTATGTCTTACCATGCCATATTACATGAAAAAACTAGTGAGGATGCATCTGTTTCGGCAACAATTAGGATGGTTCTCACATGATTCACGGGCACACAAAAGTAGCAGTAGTTTCCATAGACGGATTCAAACAGAGTACTAGCCCAGAGGGCTCGATAATAGGCAAGGTTCGGATAATTAGGCATAGTCCAAACTACTTTTAAACACTAGCTGGGCCAACTATTTCATGCCTTGATCTAATTTGGGATGGACACAAGACGGACCTTGCCATGATCATCATCGAGGACATCCGGTAGCAGCTCAATCCTGTGAACCTTCCTGAAGATAACCTTGTGGACTTGCCACTCATAAACTTGTTTGTGGAGGCATGCCATGTCATCTTCCTGCGTAAGCTTGACAAGAACAGTATGCCTCACAAAAGAAGGAGTAGCTTTGAACTTCTTGTGCTTCAGTACACCCTGGACAACACGCCTGACAATAGTGTGGCTGGAATACATCTTGACTTTGGTATAAGTGCAAATGGCTTCCAGGATCCAACAGCCTAATAACTTTGTTTTCCCAGTGCGTATATTCAGGTCATCCACCTCATAGCGAGTGACATGTACAACCACACAATCCTTGTCTACATCAGGGCTCGAATTGAAACAGAAACGAATTCTGAATTACTTTCCAATATAAAAAACACAAGTTATTTAAACCACTATGTAGAGTCAAAAGTATGCATGAGAGGGAAGGTAGCATGGCATCGAAGCTAATAAAATTTTGCATGATTTATCACCACATACTTGGATGAAAAACCACAATCGAGATCGGCAAAGAAGAAAATCACCTTGGGCAGCTCAGCGGGGGGGGGGGGGGACACATCCTTGAAGGGGGAAAACTGCTCCTACAGGGCCACAGGGGTTGTAACCTCAAACGGGGCGTTGACCATCTCAGTAGTGGCCGTGAGCGTATCTGGGGTCAGCTCGGTGGCGGCCTCCATCTTCTTGGAGCTCTCTGTCTCGTGGGGATCAGCCTCCCGCGTCTGCTCCAACATCGGCAGATCTTTGCTTGGTTCTCCTTGGTCCATCATGAAACTAATGAATAGGAGACAACTGAAAGGAAAACACAATCGCAATGACAATGAAACCAAAAAGAGAGTGAGGATTGGTTACTGCTTTGCAAAAGTTTGTTTTTTCTGAAAGAAAATATACCAACACCCATCATTGGGAGAGAACAACAATGGCAGATGCGAGTGTTGGCTTTCTTGAAGACAGTGAGGGAGAAGGGGATTTAGCGAAGAGTGAAATGATGGTTGCTTCGTCCGTCAAACTTAGACTGCGGGGAGGTGGGGTTTTGTGATATGATGGTTCGTTACTGCCGCGCTATGACCGGAGTGACTCTCCGCCTGCATACCGCCTTCTAATTTGGTGGATGACATTTGGGCCCGCACGCTGCATGGCCCGCATGTCAGTGAACCAAAGTAAAACGGCATTCAGTAGCGTGAGATGTTTCGATGACCTCGGAGGAGCCAGAAGCGGTAGTGTATCCACTGTACTAGTAGTAATTGTTTTTCTAGGTAGCTGTAGAGTGTCTCCACTGTACTAGTAGTAATTGTTTCTCTAGACCCAAGACAAAAGAGCCCATCCACCCTAGTAAATAATAAAATCAATTCAAAAGCCCATATATTTACTTAATGAGAGGCGCTACCCAGCACACCGCCCCCCAATAAAAACCTGGATGCTTTCCTCTTCTTCCTCCTCACTCCCACCCACCTCACGTCAGCTCGCTCAACTCGTAGCCCCAAATTTCTCACCTCACTCCTACAAAAAACCCCAGCTACCCTTCTTCCTCACTACTATAGAAAACCCCAGCTCCCTTCTTCTTCACTCGCACTACAACTAGGCTCGTCATTCATTACTCTGCTCAAATCCATGAGCTCGATGCGACGCCCTCGAGGAAAATGGAGTTGGCTGACCCCAGCGCCAAGAAGATGAGGCTCCCGCCATCGACGACGCGTGTTGTAGATCCCGCACCCGGCAGCGCGGGGAGAAGCGGCGAGCCCGCCCCCACCGGATCCCAGGAACCCGTAGAATCTCGAGTGGACCGCATCAGTGATCTCCCGGACGCCATCCTTGGGGAGATGATCTCGCTTCTCCCCACCAAGGATTGCTGCCACACCCAAGTCCTCTCAACTCGGTGGCGCCCTCTATGGCGTGCCGCACCCCTTAATCTCGACTATTGTCAGCTATCTCTCTCTAATGATTTTGAACTCCCAGAGCCATCATCTCCTCCCACCAGGGCTACGTTCAAAGCCTCTGCATCCCTTCATGCTACCTAAGCATGCCCTGCACGGTGGACGCCAGGATGAAATCCCCTGAATTGACAGAACTACAGTTGCTTGAGTTCTACTATTCCCCCGAAAATCACATACCAGGTACCGAACACCATGTACTTGTGCCCCCAGCACTGATGTGCATCTCATGGTTTTCCTCCTCTCTCCACACCACCACCTTTTCCCTGTGCTACCTACCAGACAATCTGGTACTAAACCTTCGACTCCCATTTCTCAAAAAACTTTCACTTGTGCGGGTTCGTATATCGGAGGCCTCATTGCACAACATCATCCACTCAAGTTGCCCTGCCCTGGAGTGCTTGGTGCTTGTTTTCACAGTTAGAATCAGTTTTCTCCAAATAAAGTCACCTAACCTTGTAAGAATTGGAATTTCTTTTGACGGAAGGCAGCTCATCATCGAAGATGCCCCTTCACTTCAAAGGTTGATCCTTGATTCTAGTTTTTCACCATCAGAAATAACTGTCGTCTCTGCGCCTAAACTGGAGACCTTGGGTGTAATACATGATCTCTGTGCTCATTTCAAGATGGTGTTTGGCTCCATAGTTCTTCAGGTACTGTATATTATCATCTACACTTGTAATCATAAGCTGCATTTTAGATTTCTGCGCGTAAGTTCTATATCATGTTGGAGTACACATTTTGTACTAATATTATGTTCTATGCTCAATGAAGAGTTTGTCCATGGATAGCCTATCAATGGTGCTGGATTTTGTTAAGATCTTATATATCCATATGAATAGTTTTGATCTAAACAAGATTATTGGCTTGCTGCAATGCTTTCCATGTCTGGAGAAGTTGTATATAAAGGTGATAATTTCACGCACATTGGAAGCCTGCATATAGTGTACTAGAATTAACCATTCAGCTGTTGCTCTGTCGACACCCTTTTTTTAGACCTTAACTATTTTCAATCTTCATGTCTATTTAGGTAACAGGACGGGGTAAGAAAGTTATAACCAATCAGTGGATTCGTAAGCACCGGGATTTTCTCACTTATCATGACATTCGATTGAAGACAATAACGCTGGAACGATAGGTAGCCAACCATGCAAACATGAGATTTGTCACATTCTTCCTGCTGAATGCAAGGTTACTATTGTCCATCAGGCTTAAGTTTATCAGCAGCATGGTTTTGACGGATGGGTATGTCGAAGAGCAAAAAAAGGAGTTTCAAGTGGACAAAAGGGCTTCTGAACGTGCCGGGCTTCTATTTACAACATCTTGTGGTCATAATCCAGCAAATTTTATGACCCAGGATGTTCATTCTATGGACCTGACCGATCCATTTGACTGTGACTATCGAAAACAGTGCTGGAGTTAGATGTTGTTGCCCTTTTCAATCTGGGTTTTGTCTAAACCTAATGAACAATTAACCCTCGTGTTTTTGTACAGTTTGTAAGCTGGAGTTAGATGTTGTTGCCCTTTTCAACTCGGCTGTGACTGTCATATTTTCTTTGAAACAAGGAAAATGGCTTGCCATTTGTTTAATTAAGAGAGAAATATTGTAACAAATCCCAACCAAGGGAAATAACATCACTCTCGCCGGCTGCTTGAGCTCACTGTGCATTACAGAAGCCAAGTGATTAGCCCCCTCCAGCTCCCACAAACTTATTTTGAACTAGCACACCAAATGGGCTGTAAATTTTCATAAGAAAGGCTGCATGCCCGCGACAGATTTGGATTCTGACATTTGGGACCCACGAGGAAAAAGCCTATCCAAGGTGGTGTCGACTTACTAGTCTGCCAACCAGCCGTTGGATTGACATCCAACATCTGTCGTGTATCTTCTATCTCTTGTCTTCTTCCTCCAGCCGCCCAAACCAAACCACCCCATCGGTTCCGCCTGCTCCCGCCTCCCACGGCTGGTTGTGCCTCCGCCGCATTACTGTACCCTCAAACGTTCGCCAGTCCATCCCTCTATTCCCCCACACATCATGTTATTCTCCGGTGACGTCAGCCCCAACACTCACCCGCACCCGAAATAGTCAAAACTCGTACTCCCCTCCACCTGCGACTAGACTGGCGCATCTTCCATAGCTCCTGTTCGTTCCGTTCGAGGCCTCGCCGTCGTCCTCCACCTTGGTTCACTCGCTGTGCGCGGTGCGCCGCCGTCAGGCATTGTCAACATCATCAACAACCGAGAGGAATAAGGAGATGACTGTACATGGAGAGGATGACAGTAGGGACCCACCAGGGTCATGGCAGTACGCAAGCAAGTGCCTCGTTATTACAAGCCCAAAAAATGGTTCCTCCTAATGGTTGGACATCTGGGGCCCACGCCATTGTCAACGTAGTCAATAAACGAGAGAATTACACAACGAGCGGCTGACACCAGGGCCCTAGCAGGTCGCGTAGTTGTTATTTACATTTTTTAGGAACAAGCAGTTGTTATTTACTAGTTTTAGAGACGGATCAGGGTAACAACGGGGTTATGCGGGGGCTGTGGCCCATCTAGCCAGGGTTTTTTTTTATGTTTACCACATGATAAGCCCAGTTGTGTTTTTTTCTTGCTGAAAATGGCTAGCCCAGTTCTACTTTTTTTAAAGAAATACCCAACGGAGTCCTACTTGCTTTCTCAGCCCTGCTGGGCTGCAAATCTTTCAAGACGAGAGCGATGTATTCGCTTGCCCAGAAAATGAAGTAGTAAGAAATGGGATGTAAATTTTAAAAACACAGCAAACACTACTGGAATCAGCTTCTTTGCCGTCCGCCATGGCAGACGGCAAAGGCATGGATCACGGACGGCAAACATCTTTTCCGTCCGCCAGCAGACGGCAAACTTTCCGGCTGAACACGTGCCAGCAAAGGCCTTCTTTGCCATACGCTTCCTAGAAATGGACGGCAAAGGATTGTGCCGTATGCCATCCGAGGCCAGCAGATGGCAAAGACAACGGACGGCAGTGCGGTGGCGTGAGAGCCGTTAGGGGGTTAACGGCGCTCTTTGCCGTCTGCCAGCGGACGGCAAAGAGTCAAAGCTCTTTGCCGTCCGCTGACAAACGGCAAACAGCTCAGCTAGGTAGTACTGGGAAGCTACCACGTGGCCAGCTATGCCGTCCGCTGGCAGATGGCAAAGTGATTTGAATCTTTGCCGTCCGCTGGCAGACGGCAAAGTGACCAAATAGGCAGCCAGTGTTCCCAGGTTTCACAGGTAGCTGCCACGTGTCCTCTTTGCCATCTGCTAGCGGATGGCAAAGCTCTTTGCCGTCCGCTAGCATACGGCAAAGAGGCTATGTATCCCCTGTTTTTATTTGAATCCATTTAATTTGACAGGGTTTCAAACACAGATATACATATATATATTTTTTCACAGGCACACACAGATATACATATATGATGTATCCAACACACAGATATACATATACATATCTATCTCCATCCATGACAACATACATATATACATAAGAAACATAGTTCCATCCATATATACATATTACATATCACAATGTTCATCCAACACATTGTTCCATGCATCCATATAACAAGTTCCACATTTTTCATCGATACAAACGAAAAAAAGATAAGGGAAACAAGCACTCCATGCATCCATGCAAGCTTCCATATAGTGAATTAAATCTGCAAAATGGAAACAGAGAAAGTTAGAGAGAAGACTAAATCAGAAGAAGAAGGAAGAACGAAAATGAAGAAGAATAAAGAAAGAAGCACAGACATAAGCTACAGGTAAAATGGAGCTAACCTAGAATTGTGCCTTTTTGAGTGAACTAAGCATATTATGCCATTTTTTGATATAACTTAGAGCTAACTTCATTTTGGAAGGAGAAGAAGAAGAAAAATAGAAGAAGAAGAAGAAAGACTAGAAGAAGAAGAAGAGAAGAAGAAGAAAAGACAAGAAGAAGAAGAAGTTATTCTTCGCTTCTTCTCTTCTTCTTTTTCTTTTCTTATTTTCTTCTATTCTTCTTGTTTTCTTCCTCTTTCCTGGATTTTCTTCATCGTATTATGTCATTTGTGGACTAAAACACGACGATTATTCATAAATTACGTATAACTTGGAAATTATGGTCATAAAGGGACTCTATGCTCTCTAACTAACTAGAAATAGGAGAAAATAAGAGAAAAACAAAGAAAACAATGCCAGGTTTTTGATGGCTAAGGCCCATTACACTAGCTAAATTTATATTTTATGCCCTATTTTACCTCTAAACTAAGCGCCTATTATGAATGAAACGTAGACTAGAGCTTACTCATTTTTTGGGAGAAGAGAAGAGAGAGAAAAAGCAAGAAGGAAGAAGACACCGAAGAACGAAAACAGACAAAGAAGAAATGAGGAGGGACGCAACAGCAAGAAGGCTAACAGCCCAAGAAAAAAGAACCGAAAAGACAAGAACGAGAAACCGTAGAAGGAAGAAGATACCAAGAACAAGAAAAAGAAGGAAGAAAAGAAGAAGAAGAAGACAGACAAAGACAACAGAAGAGAAGAGACACACAGAAGAAGAAAGTCAGAAGAAGAGGTTGAGGAGGAGGAGGACTGGAGAGGGGAGGAGGAGGGAGGAGGAGGAGGGAGGAGGAGGCCCAGGAAAGCGAGGGGGTAGAAAGGATACCCGCACCGTAAATCGGGCGAAAGGCACGCGAGGGGATCGGTCCGGAACGAAAACTTACGCACAACGGAAGAGGACGTGATGGGGGAGCCGGGTGAAGAACAAGTGAGTGGAACCGAGTGGCAAAGGAGCGGCGACGAGGCGGCGAAGAACGGTTCCATGCTAACCCGCCAAGAGATACACCACCACCCAAAGTAGCTCAACGAGTCGTAAGAAAAGATTGAAGGAGGGCCGTAACACGTGAAATCTAAAGCCTATGGAAAGTATTGCTGACATAAAAAGGGACTCTACCTAAAATATAGGCTAAATTTACATAAGAAGAAGGAGAAAAAAAAAATGCCATTTTTTGTACCATTTTGAGATAAAACCAATAAAGGACCGAAAAGAAAAAACGCTAAGAAAAAAGAAAAACAAGAAAAAAAAAGAAAGAAGAAAAAAAAAAAAGAAAAGGAGATGAAAAAAAAAAAAAGGAAAAGGGGGGGAGGGGGGGGAGGAGGAAAGAGAGCGAGGAGGAGGCTAAACAAAAGGGGGGAAACGAAGGAAGCCTAACTAAGCATTATTATGAGAATAACTTAGAGCTACTTCATTTTGGAAAGAAGAAGAGAAAATAAGAAGAGAAAAGAAGAAAGAAGAAGAAGGAAGAAGAAGAAGAACGAACCCAGCAACTCGAGACGCAAGAAGAAGAAGAAGAAGCACAACAGAAGCAAGAAGAAGAAGAATAGAAGATAGAAAACAAGAAGAAAGAAGTAAGAAACGGAGATTAAGACAACAGAAAACCCCCCCAAGGCAGAAAACAGAGAAGAAGAACTAGGCACACAGTAAAGAGAACAAAGAAAATAGGCAAGAAGAGGAAGCAAGAAGACCCAGAAGAAAAAGAAGAGAAAGAAACCGAGAAGAAAGAAGTTTTTTCTCTTGAAGAAGAACCCAGAAGATACGAGAAACGAAAGAAGACGAGAAGAAGAAAGAAGAAAGAAGAGAAGAACGAGAAGACGACAGAATGAAAGAAGAAGAAGCAAGAAAAGCAAGAAGAAGAAAGAAGAAAAAGAAGAAGAAAGAAAAGAATACGAAGAAAGAAAGAAGAAGGAGGAACGGGAAAAGAGCAAAAGGAAGGAGGAAAAGAAAAGAACACAAAGAAAGAGAAAAGATTAAGAAGAAGAAGAGAAAAGAGAAGAGAAAACAGGAGGGAGAAGTAAGACAATGATAGACGAAGACAGAAGCAAGAAGGAAGGAGAAAGCAGAAGAAGAAAGAAGAAGAAAGAAGAAGAGAAGCAAAGAAGAAGAAAGGAGCGAGGAGGAGGAGGAGAGGCGGAGGCGAGGGAGGAAGGAGGAGGAGTGAGGATAGAGTGTTATTATGGTCTTAGTAGGTGGTCTGAGGAAGGATTCTGGGATTATTATTCTGTATGCTGAGGCGGAGGAGGATTCGGAGGAGGAGGCGGATGAGGAGGCTTGCGGCCGTAGTCTGTATCTTCCTCTCTTCTTTTCTCCTATCCTTCTTTTTCCTCTTCCTGTGATTTACTTCCATCTATTATGTCATTTGGGACCTGAATAGGCTAAATGTAGGTCATAAATGGACCTAAATAGGCTAAATAAGAAGAAAAAATGCCATTT
Organism: Thinopyrum elongatum; assembly: GCA_011799875.1. Classification (NCBI taxonomy): domain Eukaryota; kingdom Viridiplantae; phylum Streptophyta; class Magnoliopsida; order Poales; family Poaceae; genus Thinopyrum; species Thinopyrum elongatum. Next base: position 531,647,058 of record CM022298.1, read on the forward strand.
TGAGCTTACCTAGCTAATGATGCCCGTTTTTGACCTAACTAAGTAAATATCTATGCCATTTTTGATATAACTTAGAGCTAACTTCATTTTGGAGAAGAAGAAGAAGAAGAAAACTATAAGAAGAAGAAGAAGAAGATGAAGAAGAAAAGAAGGAGAAGGAGAAGAAGACTAGAAGAAGAAGAAGAATATCTTCTTCTAGTCTTCTTCTTCTTCTCCTTCTTCTTCTTCTTCTTCTTCTTCTTCTTCTTTTCTTCCTATTCCTTCTTTCCTTCCTCTTCCTTGATTTTCTTCATCTTATTATGTCATTTGTGGACTAAATAGGCTAAATTATGTCATAAATGTACTAAACATGCTAATTAAGAAGAAAAATACCGTTATCACGGAGATGTAGGAATGGTCGGGGCTGCGCCAGTGCCAGACGGAGGTGAAGGACTGGTCGGGGTTCCGGCATTGGCAAAAGGAGTGGTCGATGCTTGTCGGGAGCCATGCTGCACCAAAGATCATTTTCCATAATGTCTCGTTAGCAAGTTCGCAAACTAAAATGTGAATAGTAGTAAGCAATGACCATTAAAATCAAACTCACCATGGTCGCCGGAGCAATCTGGGGCATCGGCGGAGGGGCCTGACCGTTTTTCTCGCACAAGTTCTGCACATTTGGTTGTCACGAGTCAGTCATATTAGATAGTAATGCGAGCATTACGTGCATGATTGGGCTAATATGCACGAGAAACGTACCATGATGAGCTCGTATAGGGCCCGGTTAGCGCTGTCGTTCCGGTTCCTCTCCTCCTCCAACAGCTTAGCCATCTTCTCCTCCATCTCCCTCTCCCTCTCCGCCGCCTCCCTTTGTGCCTCCATTTTTGCCTCCTCCAGAAGCTCCTTTGTCTTCAATCTCTCTTTCTCAACAATAGCCTGCAACACACCACTCCTCGTTAGCATTGTAATCATCGACGGATGCACACACAATGTAATGGAGGAAAGGTGAGAGAGTACGTATAACTAACCGCCATGGCGATCTCCACGGGCCGTGCACGAGGCGTTATCTCAGGATCAGAGCTACTCAGGCGCTTCTTGATCTGCGGGAGAGTCTTAGGACAACGTATCAGTCCATCACCAATGTCTAGAGAGCCATGGGACCTCCCGCCACCAGATATCATCACCAGCTCTGTATCAAAAGGATCCTGGCTCGGGTTAAAGTCCTCCCCTTTCCTCGCCTTCCCCTCATGTCTGTACTTCACAAGCTTGTGGTGGGAGGTCTTGTTGGTGAAGTTCTCTGGATCATCTAGGTCAGACTCCGTGAATGGCTTGGCCTTCTTGTACGGGGCCATATGGGCCATGCCATAGAGGTCGAACAGATCTGGAACAGGCTTCTTGTGGTGGTGCGCCTGAGAGAGAGGAACAAAATATTAGTTAAGGGCTCAAGCTAGCATGAAGAATGATATTGCTATGTAAATAGGTCATTTTGGAGCTAAGAAAAAGGTTATTATGTCATTTTCGAGGAAAATAAGCTAAGTTTAGGTCATTTTCGAGGTAACCAAGATTATTATGCCATTTTTGACCAAAGTATGCTAATGATGTCATTATTGAGCTATCCAAGGTTATTATGTCATTTTAGAGCTAACTATAGCATATTTAGGCATTCTATAGAGCTATCTAAGGTTATTATGTAATTTTAGAGCTAATTATGTCATGAATGAACTAGCTAAGATTAGTTTAGGTCGTTATTAAGCTATCAAAGGTAGTTATGCCATTTTTTTAACTGACTAAAGAATATTAAGTCATTTTATAGAGCTATCTAAGGTTATTATGTCATTTTAGAGCTAAATATGTCATAAATGAACTATCTAGCATGAAGAATGAATTGCATGAATCATGTAGCAAACCACATACCCAGTTATCCCCATACTCAAACAGGTTGGAGCTCCCTTGATGGTGTGACACACCTTCCATTTGGTCGCGCTTATCCTTGGCCCTTTGGTGTTTGACTTTCCATTGGGCAGAGCACCACGCATCCACCAACGCCTCCCAACAGTCCATCTTATCCACACACCATCTCGGGGGCACCTAAGTGAGTCAAGAGAAATTTCAGCGCTACGCCTACGAATCAAATCAAGAAAACTAAGTTCAAGGCCTTAAGAATAGGTAATTACCTGCATGTACTTCTCCTTACTCAGAAACTTGCCGCGACACTTCTGCTTGCCCCTCCTAATACCCTTCAAGGCGTAGTAGTCTCGAACGGCCTGCACCCGAGCCTCGTGCCTTAAGTTCTGAAGTAGGCGCTTGCACTTGTTTTCAACAACCATACACGCGGCCTCCTGCTCTCCCTCTGAAACCCTGTAGAAGGTCTGCAATCAAACAAGACAACACTGATTAGTACAATCACTAGGTACTGTTGATTTTTAATTCCGTAAAGGAGAAATTACCCAAAACCGACGGAACACAATGTCGGCCACCGTCTCGCACAAGACACCGTCGACCCTCTCCTCCGGCGGGGCCGGGGCAACCGAGTACAGATCCCAGGTCAGTGCTAGCTGTGGAACCTGACCCTCACCGGGCAACGTGACCCACCCAGGGAAGTGCTGCCGGCAAAGCACACCAAGGACCTGGTTGGGCCTACGGGAACCACGGGGGTGTACCCAGCCCCTGCAGTATGACAAGGCCAACGCATTAGATATTAATTTGAAGGAACATGAAGGCAAAAGGTTAAAAAATAGTAAATGCACTTACTTCAACCCTTTAGGCGCAATCAACCACCTCTAGTCGGGGGTCGTCGGCACGGGCGGGAGCTTTGTACAGCCACGCTTGTAGACCTTCTTGCCCTTCTCAACCAGCTCGTCGTCGCTGTAGCTATCTTCTGAAAAGGTGTCCTCGCTACCATCCTCCGAGCCACTAGCCTCCGGAGTCTTGTGGAAAGAAGACTCCGGGATCGGAGTCTTCTGGGACGAAGACTCCAGGACCTGGGACGAAGACCCCGTGACCGGAGTCTTCTGGGACGAAGACTCTAGGACCAGACTCACGTGGGGCGAAGGGTCGGCGACCCAAGTCTGGTGGGGCGAAGGATCAGCGACCGGAGGCTCATGGACCGGAGTCCAAGGGTCCACGTAAGACGGAGCACTACTGTGGTCGGGTGAATCAGCTGAGGGTGGCGGCGAGGAAGGCGTAGCAGCCTTCCTACCTCTCCCACTGCCACGTCCACCTCTACCAGCCTTCTTCGTCCTCCCCCGACCTCTCCCAGCCATAGAAAAAGCGCCCGCCGCAGCTGTCTGCATACCATCCTGCACCGCTCTCCGGAGGGGCTGCGCTGCAATAATGCAACCACCCCTCCCAGTAGCGCTCGCAGGAGGCTCGGGGCGCTCTGGACCCTTGCCCACCATCCTATCAGCACCTGCAATGACAAAAAGTAAACGAAATTAGTACAACATAAAAAATTTGGATACCTGACATGAACATAATAATATGTATATAATTTAAGTGTATCATAATCATGAACATAATAAAAATACACCCGATCAACAAAAGATATTATGGGGTAGAGGGTTCTATGTGGCCTTTGCGGTAAAGGGAACTTTACATTCTTCTCCGCGCTATTCTTGGGGCCTTGTGTTGTTGAATAGGGGGAGTGTTGCCGCAGACCCCGTTATCCTGCTCTCCCCTCTCGTCGTCTCCTTCCTTATTGGAGGGGGGGTCCTCCTTCGTTAGCAGCTTACCACCCCCACGGTGCTTAGGGAGTTTTTGGCGGTCGGGAGTTGGGGGTTTTGTAATAATCCCCCTGTAGGCGTAACAGCACGGTAGGGAATCTGGTAGGCCGGCTAGGGGTCCCTCCCCGGGTAACTGTAAACCGAGTAGGGGTAGGGCCGTCATCCCCGGGCGGGCGGTAGGGGGTTGTTGCCTTTCTTCATGATGGGCAGGTTTGTACATGGGGTTGTAGGGGTTAGCTAGCGGAGGTTTGAGGAAGGGACCGGGCAGGTTTATAGGGGGTTAGGTGGTGGTCTACGCTTTTTAGGGTTGTATGGGGGTGGTATAGCGGGTAAGGGTGGCATGTGGGTCTTGTAAGGTTGTAGGTAGAGTAGGGTGGCGGGCGGAGGTAAGAGGTGTCAGGGGGTAGGTGTAGGTTGGTACGGGGTAGGGGTTAGGTGTTGTTTCTTCGTATTCTCAACTCCTTCTTTGGTTAGTAAGGGTCTGTAGGGGTCAGGGGGTTGGCTTATTTGAAGGAGGGTGTCGGTGGATCGGGGTAGGGTGGGGTAGGTGGTAGGGGTAGGTGGTGGGGTGGAGGGGTGTGGGTAGGGGTGTGGGTGTAAGGGTAGTAGGTTGGTAGGGTGGGATGGGGGGTCGGGGTGTGGAGGTAAGGGGGGAGGGGGTGGGGTAGGGGTCGGGGGTGTCGTTGCCGAGGTGTTGGGGTGTCGGGTGGTCGGGGGGAGGGGTAGGGGTCGAGGACTTTTTTCTTTTCCTTAGTTAGGAAGGAATCGAGAAGAATGAAAGGGGAGACGAAGAGGGGGGAGGGGGCGGAGGAGGTGAGGGGATAGAAAGGAGAGGCGGTTGAGCGAGGAGAGGAGGGAGCAGAGAGGAGGGGGGGGAGGAAGGAGGAGAGGAAGGAGGAGGAGGAAGGCGAGGAGAGGAGGGGGAGGAGGAGGAGGAGAGAAGAAGAAGAGGGAGAAGGAGAAGGGAAGGAGAGGAGGAGGACGGAGAGAGGAGAGGAGGAGGAGGAGGAGGAGGAGGGGAGGATGAAGGAGGAAAAAGAAGAAGACTAAAAATAACGGATATTTATTATATAAATAAAAAAAACTCCATTGCATAGTCTCTTTTGTTTCCCGAGCAACATCCTCTTACTCCCCTCTTCTACCTTCTACCTTCTAATCAAAACTATAAAATAAACTAAAACCAATCTAAAATAAACTAAACAAAAACAAAACTAAACTAAACTAAAACTATAAATAAAACAAAAACTAAAATAAAGAAACAAAAGAAAAAACTAATTAAACAAAAAAAGGGGAGGAGCTCACCTGGTGGGGGGGGCCGGACGGCTGCGGCGGCGCTGGAGGAGGCGGCGACCTGGTGGGAGGGGGAGGCCGGCGGTAGGGCGGAGGGGACGGGGCGGGGACGGCGGGGCGGCTGCCCGACGTGGAAGAGAGCGGGGCGCGGGGAGGTGGGGAGGGGTGCGGGGGGGCGGCTACGCGGACGGGTCGGCGGCGGCGCGGGCGGTGTTGGGTGGCGGATGGCGACGAGGGAGGGGAGGGGGCGGGGGCGACGTGGAAGGGGTGGCGGGGGTGCGGTGGAGGTCGGGGGGCGCAGGGGAGGGGTGCGAGGCGGCCGGCTACGGCAAACGGGGTCGGTGGCGGCGGCGCGGGTGTGGGTGGGGAGGAATGAGAGAGTGGAGAGAAGAGAGGGGGGCGGGACGGCCGTTAACGTACCCGCCTCTTTGCCGTCAGCCAACGGTCGGCAAAGTTTCTTTGTCGTCCGCTTGCGGACGGCAAAGAGGTGGGGCCGGTGTCTTGAGTTGGTTAAACAATAACTGGACCCACCCACCTCTTTGCCGTCAGCCAGCGAACGGCAAAGAACAGGCTAATGGCAAAGACTTTGTTTGCCATCAGCCACATCTTTGCCGTCCGTTTTCTTGTGGCTGACGGCAAAGACCTTATTTGCCGTCAGCAAGCGGACGGTAAAGAAGTGGATTCCAGTAGTGAAACCGGCAATTAGTTTCAAATATCTTTTTTTTTAGATTTCGACATTTTGAATTTAATTGTTTTTTGCGGGGAAAATTATGTTGGATTTTCAATTGATATAAATTTATTATTTTTAAATTAGTTTGAACGTGATTTGAAATTTCGGGATTAAAAACAGTTCGGACCGCACCGAAATATGAAAATTTGGTTGAATTTTTAACCGTGGCCAGAATATGGGCTGTAATGGTAACAAAAAGAATATGGGCTCCAAAAAAATCCTTAAGAATTAGCCAATGGGTTGTACATTTATTAGCAATAATGGCAGATGGGTTGTATGCTGTTTTCCACATATTTGACGCTGACTTGTGGGCCTACTAGGTTGACGCGTACGCTTTCCTAAAAAAAGGTTGACGCGCAGGCAAGGCGAGAGCATTTACTGTTGGATGTCCATCCAACGGCCGTCATGCTTCTTCAATCTCTTCTCTTCCTGCTCCAACCGCTCAAACCAGCGCCGGCGGGACTGCCTGCTCCCTCCTCCCATGGCCGGTTGTGCTGCCGCGCAGGCCTCACCGCCCCACCCTACTCCCATCGCTGGCCTGGCCATCCCTCTACTCACCCACACCTACTGTTATTCTCCGGCGATGGCAGACGAATCAGGAAACCCTTGTACTCCCCTCCGCATGGGAAACAACTACCGAGTCTTCCCTGGCTCCGTGTCATTCAGTTCCTAGGCCTCGCCGTCGTCCACCATGCTGGTGCTCTCGGCGCGGCGTGGTCAACGAACGACATCCATCAGAAGAGGACGGTACATGGAGAGGCTGACAGCAGGGTCCAGGGCCGCACGCAAGGAAGTGCCTCCTTATTACGCGCAAAATAATGATTCCTCCACCTGACAGCAGGGACCCACCGGAAGGCCCTCTATATTTCGCGAAAAAACGTTCCTCCCGCTGACAGTTCGGACCCACCAGCTATATCTTCGCATGCAAGGAAGTGCCTCCTTATTACGCACAAAAAAATGAATACTCCCCTTGCTAGCTGGGACCCACCATTGTTGGAGGCTGACTTGTGGGCCTACTAAGTTGACGCGGACGGAGGGCTTTGTCAACTTATTCAATATGAACAATTCTAGCTCCAGTGACCGTACGATGTCCATCCAATGGCCGTAGTGCTTCTTCAACCTCTGGTCTTCTTGCTCTAGCCGCCCAAACTAGCGCCGGTCGTGCCGCCTGCTCCTGCCTCCCATGGCCAGCTCTGCTGCCGCGCAGGCCTCACCGCCCCACCCTTCTCCCATCGCTGGCCTGGCCATCCCTGTACTCACCCAGACCTCCTGTTATTCTCCGGCGACGGCAGCCTCACACTGCAGCCCAACCAGTAAACCCTCGTACTCCCCTCCGCATGTGAAACAACTGTCGAGTCTTCCCCGGCACCGGGTCATTACCTTCCTAGGCCTCACCGTCGTCCACCACCTTGGTGCTCTCGCCGCGGCATGGTCAACGTGGTCAAGGAACGACTTACATCGGAAGAGGACTGTACGTGGAGAGGCTGACAGCTGGGTCCACGGCCGCGGCAAGGAAGTGCCTCCTTATTACGCGCAAAATAATGATTCCTCCACTTGACAGCTGGGACCTATCGGAAGGGCCTCTGTATTTTGCGAGAAAAACGTTTCCCCCCTAACAGTGGGGACCCACCAGCTATATCTCCGCACGCAAGGAAGTGCCTCCTTATCCTCCCTGACAGCTGGGACCCACCCGGTCGAACCATACGTAGGGTTGTCTGTCTAGACGTGAACGTGTATGTACATACTAGTCGATCGGTCTCTTTGCAACGATGACCCGTGGCCGAGCAAGCAGCGCCACGTGTAGTAGTAGAGCCCCCGACGTAGTAGTTCAGGCAGTCCAGTCAAAACCGTGTACATGTATGTACAGCAAGATGCCAAAAAATACGACCACGTACGTACATACGGGCGGGGTCTCGAATACGTACTCGTGCATATATACGAACGGCCAGGGATCGTGTACATGGAGAGGCAACGGACGGCAGCAACGGCGTCCTGTTCATCGGGCAGCCAACTGGCTAGGTCGGAATGGAGAAACTGTGTCATGTTCATTGGGAGGCAACAGACTTGGTCAGAATGCGTCCTGTTCAACGGGAGCCAACCAGCTTGGACAGAACAGCCGAAACAGGGTCTGGCGTACCGCAAAATGGAAGAAACGGACTTGTGTTCGAGCTCATATGGTCGAAACGGGGTGCTGTTGATCGGGAGGGGTGTGGCGTACCGCAAAACGGAGGAAACGGACTTGTGTTGGAGCGCCTATGGCCGAAACAGGGTCCTATTCATCAGGATGGCGTGGCATACCGCAAAACGGGACTCCACGGGCTACTGTTTATCCATCATCTACTGCCTCGCTCCAGCCTCCACGAGGCTACTATTCATCCACCGTCGACTTCCTCTAGCCTCCACCAGCTACTGTTCATCCACGGGCTACTGTTCATCCAGCCTCCACCGGCTACTGTTCAACGAGCCCTCCACGGGGTCCTGTTCATCCAGCGGCAATGGCGTCTACTACCACAGGGTCCTGTTCATCGAACCCCCACTAGGAACTGTTCATCCAACCCCCACCGGGGACAGTTCATCAACAGGCAGCTTCGATCGGCTTCAGTTAGCAGCAGTAGCGAAGGAATCAATCGGGTTCAGTTAACAACCAAGGGATCGATTGGGGTTCAGTAACGTAGCTAGTGCAATGGCTCGGGTTCAGTTAGAGCCCAACGCCTCGCTCGGGTTCAGTTAGAGCCCAACGCCTCGCACACACGCGCGTACATGTACGAGAGAAACGCGCAAACCTCCGTGCATCGCTCGGCCCCGACCACCCACCGTAACCGGGAACTCCCCGAAATTTTCCTCGCCCTCGCTTCTACCATGATTTTTTCCGTCATGGATGGCCCAAAGAATGTCATGCAGGTGCGTCCCCGACCTGCCCAAGACGAAAAGCCCATTTTCAGTCATGATTTTTTGTCATAGAAGTAGGAGCCGCCCACATCTATGATGATACATGCTTTTGTCACAATTATCGTCATAGAAGTGTCATAAGCATGAGAGAAAAAAATTTGTTCGGGCCAAAATGTCACGGATGTGTCTTTTTTTTGTAGTGCTATGGTTTAGCTCGCCTGATCTCGAGGTAGATGGACTCTGTAATCATACCATACACATCAAATACAACCAAGCAGGACATAGGGTTTTACCTCCTAGAGAGGGCCCGAACCTGGGTAAACACCGCGTTCTTCATCCCCTGTTCCCCATTGATCCTAGATCCATAGCTTAGGACCCCCTACCCGAGATCCGCCGGTTTTGACACCGACAGACGTACTATTGGAGTGCCTAAGATAAATTTTGTATGTAAACCCTATTTGTTTATTTACTTCACATGTTAGCTTTATCTCGGGTCAAACCTTCTAAACTTAGAGCAAGTTTATACACACAAAAACAATGACAACCACAATACGAAGTACGTAAATACGATTACAATCATCATTCAATACATTTTCATACAATATATCTTACTATTATTGTGAAAGTTCATATACACCGGACGAGAGTCATGCAAACACGGCAGGTTTTCATTACATTTCGAACTTTAGGACAAAAAAAGAAAAGAAACCCGACCCTAAACCTATCCTACGGCGGCGACCGACATCCACTTTCCTTTGTACTTCCGCATCAGTGACGACATCCTCCATCTGCCGTCTCTATAAACGGCGGCGGGGTTCAAGACCCGTGAAGTGAAGGTGCGGTCTTCAGCGAGGAAGAGTAGAACACGGGAGATGGACCGGCCCAGTTGGCACATTATGCCCTGCCGCCTCCCATTCCCTACTCATCCTTGGAGGAGTCCCCGACCTCGGCGGTGCCGGTGGACGTGAGGTCGATGATGACGGACATGGACGGTCGTTGCTGTTCACCTACCACATGCTCCACCAAACATTGGACGGCGAGAAGTAGGACGCGTGACTGGCAGTGCTCTCATCGTCGGCCGCCAGCGCGGCCACTGCTTGTGCGGCCGCATTCGTGTCCGGCTATGCTGGCATTACGCTGTGAGCGGCGAGTTGAGCAAGGGCGGCGTCGTGGCGACCTCGAGCTTCATCCCCGAAGACAAGTTCTCCCGCAGAGTGTTCCCGCTCGCGGTCATGGCGGATGTGGTAAGGTAGTAGGATGCGCTCTGGTGTGGAGTTTAGCGGGGCATTTCCACTTTAAATAGCGCATTCCGGCGAGGCCAAGCGTCCGGGTGCGTCAATGAGTCACCGGAGTTGGTTCCTCAGACAGCGAGCCTGCTTAATGATGGCATACAGATGGACGGCATGAATGCAGGCAGCTGGCGGCGGCTGGGAAAGCACGCGCGTGAGGGACGAGGGTTTTTTGTGGGCCAGGGTAGTCAACTGTGGGCGTGACAATGTTGGAGATGCCCTTTGCTCACATGCGATCCCACATGTCATTGAAAAATCAAGACAACCCGTGTTCCCTTGGGTCAGCAGCATGCCGGACCGAACGTCTCGGGGTGCGACTTGAATGCGACACGCGTGCTATCAGTGTACCGCCTTCTCATATCGAACTCGTAAACCAAACACTTGTACTAGAGCATAACACCGAAAGCATATATCAAGTTAGCACCTAACCTCTAGCTAGCCTAGTAGCCCACATGTACAATAGTTATTCATACTAGCATAAGTACCATTATAATAGGTGTACTACCCTTTACTTTTCAATTCATGAAGTGTAACACTTGATTAAGTAGCCGGAAGATGTGTATTGCCTGTCTTTGAATGGCTTTGAGGTGTGCTAAGTGGTACTTAATCTTCCGGCTACTTAATGAAGTGTGCGACATACGCCCATTTCTGGAAATAGGGAAGGGAGATTCAGACACTTGATTAAGCACCTCACCTCTGCCACATACGCCCGTCTCCATGTTGTGTCCTAGCCAGCTCGTTGCTCTTCTCGTCGTGCATGCACAACTAGGGGTGGATTAACGAGCTGCTCGGCTCATTAAGCTCGTACTCATTAAGCTCGTTCTCGTTAAGGTTTAGCTTGTTAAGCTCATTAAGATTAACGAGCAGAAACCCATGCTCGGCTCGGTTCGTTTGAAGCTTGTTAAGCTCGTGAGAGCTTGCGAGCGTTCGTTAACAGATTATAATGTGTTACAGTCAACATGATGAGTGCATAGTTGTGGTTTTTAAAATGAAATATGGTGGCTACGAAATAAATACACTCATTTGTTGCCTCCTATGTCGATTAGATTGAATAGATGAGTTGAGGTGCTACAAAAGGTTTGCCACGTAAGATGAAAATATGCGTTGTGTTGTTACTGACGAGCTTAATGAGCTACTCATGAAACTCATTAGCTCGCTCATTAAGTTCGTTAAGCTTAACAAGCTGAAATCAATAATTCGCTCTGTTCATTAAGAAGCAAGCTACCGGCTTAATGAGCTAAACTATCGAGCGCTCATTAAGCTCGCGAGCTTCGAGCTTTTGGTCCAGCCCCAGTACAACCTTGCTACACCGACTGCCTCCAATGACGCACGCAGAAAAGAAAGAGGCAACTCGAGGACATTTGGCTCCGAGGCAACGACGGGGCAGCTCTGGGAAGTAGAGGTAGACGAGCAGTACTCGTAGGCTGAGGAGATCGATGCGCTGTCGAGTGCCACCTGAGGCGGAGCAGAAGACAAGGACGCCTTTGATTTGAAGTCTCCCGCTTCGATTCCTTTGGCAGGGAAGGCAAGCAGACTGATTTGAAGCTAACCGGCATGGTCTCAAGTCCTGGGGATGCAGTTGGTATGGTGAACTGTTATGTGATGAAGTCAGAGCATGATTTATTTATTAATTGTCTTCCTTATGAGTGGCGGTCGGGGACGAGCGATGGTCTTTTCCTACCAATCTATCCCCCTAGGAGCATGCGTGTAGTACTTTGTTTCGATAGCTAATAGACTTTTGCAATAAGTATGTGAGTTCTTTATGACTAATGTTGAGTCCATGGATTATACGCACTCTCACCCTTCCACCATTGCTTGCCTCTCTAGTACCGCGCAACTTTCACCGGTGCATTACACCCACCATATACCTTCCTCAAAACAGCCACCATACCTACCTATTATGGCATTTCCATAGCCATTCCGAGATATATTTCCATGCAACTTCCACCGTTCCGTTTATTATGACACGCTTCATCATTATCATATTGCTTTGCATGATCATGTAGTTGACATAGTATTTGTGGCAAAGGCACCATTCATATTTTTTTATACATGTCACTCTTGAGTCATTGCACATCCCGGTACACTACCGGAGGCATTCATATAGAGTCATATATTTGTTCTAGTATCGAGTTGTAATTCTTGAGTTGTAAAGTAAATAAAAGTGTGATGATCATCATTATTAGAGCATTGTCCCATGTGAGGAAAGGATGATGGAGACTATGATTCCCCCACAAGTCGGGATGAGACTCCAGACAAAAAATAAAAAAAGAGAAAAAAAGAGTAAAAAAAAGAGAAAAAAGAGGCCAAAGAGCCCAAAATAAATAAATAAATGAGAGAAAAGAGAGAAGGGGCAATGCTACTATCCTTTTTCCACACTTGTGCTTCAAAGTAGCACCATGATCTTCATGATAGAGAGTCTCCTATGTTGTCACTTTCATATACTAGTGGGAATTTTTCATTATAGTACTTGGCTTATATATTCCAATGATGGGCTTCCTCAAATTGCCCTAGGTCTTCGTGAGCAAGCGAGTTGGATGCACACCCACTTAGTTTCTTTTGAGCTTTCATACACTTATAGCTCTAGTGCATCAGTTGCATGGCAATCCCTACTCACTCACATTGATATCTATTGATGGGCATCTCCATAGCCCGTTGATACGCCTAGTTGATGTGAGACTATCTCCTTCTTTTTGTCTTCTCCACAACCACCATATTCTATTCCACCTATAGTGCTATATCCATGGCTCACGCTCATGTATTGCGTGAAAGTTGAAAAAGTTTGAGAACATCAAAAGTATGAAACAATTGCTTGGCTTGTCATTGGAGTTGTGCATGATTTAATACTTTATGTGATGAAGATGGAGGATAGCCAGACTATATGATTTTGTAGGGATAACTTTCTTTGGCCATGTTATTTTGAGAAGACATGATTGCTTTGTTAGTATGCTTGAAGTATTATTGTTTTTATGTCAATATTAAACTTTTGTTTTGAATCTTATGGATCTGAATATTCATGCCACAATAAAGAAAATTACATGGATACATATGTTAGGTAGCATTCCACATCAAAAATTCTGTTTTTATCATTTACCTACTCGAGGACGAGCAGGAATTAAGCTTGGGGATGCTTGATACGTCTCCAACGTATCTATAACTTTTTATTGTTCCATGCTATTATATTATCTGTTTGAGATGTTTTATATGCATTAATATGCTATTTTATATTATTTTTGGGACTAACTTATTAACCTAGAGCCCAGTGCCAGTTTTTGTTTTTTCCTTATTTTTGAGTTTTACAGAAAAGGAATATCAAATGGAGTCCAAACGGAATAAAACTTTACGATGATTTTTCTTGGACCAGAATACACACATAGGACTTGGAGACCAAGGCAGAAGAGTCCCGAGGCGATGGCAAGGGTGCAGGGCGCGCCCCAGGGGGGCGCCCACCTGCCTTATGGGTCCCACGAAGCTCCTCTAACCCTAATCTCTGGCCTATAAATTCATAAATATTCCCAAACCATCAGAAGCATCCACGAAAATACTTTTCCACTGCCGTAACCTTCTGTACCCGTGAGATCCCATCTTGGGGCCTTTTTCAGCGATCTGCCGGAGGGGGATTCAATCACGTAGGGCATCTACATCAACCCTATTGCCCTTCCGATGAAGCGTGAGTAGTTTACCACAGACCTACGGGTCCATAGCTGGTAGCCAGATGGCTTCTTCTCTCTCTATGATCTTCAATACCATGTTCTCCTCGATGTTCTTGGAGCTCTATCCGATGTAATATTCTTTTGCGGTGTGTTTGTCGAGATCCGATGAATTGAGGATTTATGATCAGATTATCAATGAATATTATTTGAATCCTCTCTGAATTCTTATATGCATGATTTGATATCTTTGTATTTCTCTTCGAATTATTGGTTTTGTTTGGCCAACTAGATTGGTATTTCTTGCAATGGGAGAGGTGCTTAGTTTTGGGTTCAATCTTGTGGTGTCCTCACCCAGTGACATAGTAGGGGTAGCGAGGCACGTATTGTATTGTTGCCATCAAGGTTAAAAAGATGGGGTTTTCATCATATTGCTTGAGTTTATCCCTCTACATCATGTCATCTTACTTAAGGCGTTACTCCGTTCTTTATGAACTTAATACTCTAGATGCATGCTGGATAGCGGTCGATGTGTGGAGTAATAGTAGTAGATGCAGAATCGTTTTGGTCTACTTGACATGGACGTGATGCCTATATGCATAATCATTGCCTTGGATATCGTCATAACTTTGTGCTTCTCTATCAATTGCTCGACACTAATTTGTTCACCCACCGTATGTTCTCTTTCAAGAGAGAAGCCTCTAGTGAAACCTGTCACTGGTACATCGAGGTGCTATACAAACGGTTTTTAACCCCTTTCCGCGACGGCATTTTGAACCGTCGCCAAGTGAGTGACTGCGATAGGGGGGTCCTTCCCACACGACACAGAAATCGTCGGGGATAGGCCCTCCGGGCACACATGCTCGGCAAAGTGAGATCGTGTGCGACGGGCGAGCGATCAAATACGGTTATATGTACAGTTGTGCTAAAAAAATACAATTATACAGGCCAAATCGTTTCCGGTCGTAAGTACATCCCACACAGTCAGTCCCGGCTAAATGTTTCCATTCGTATGTATATTGCACACAGTCAATCCAAGGAGTATGTTTCCGTTAGTATGTACATCCCACACAGTGAATCCAAGAAGTACGTTTCCGTTCGTATATACATCCCACATAGTCACTCCAAGGAAAACGTTTCCGTTCCCAGTTGCATCACACACAATTTTCCCCACTAAATCGTTTGTGATAGCGTTGCCATTGCACACGATATTAACAATTTTATCATTTGAGTTATTGAATGCATCACACACGGTGCGTAGAAGAAACTGTGTGGCAAAGGCTGTCCATCACACACACTTTTTATGTGGTAAACATTTGCGCAAGGTGGCCTAACGCAAACAGTTTTCAAGAGGATGTCGCATGTGATTGTTCATTCATCCAACACGGTTTATTCCTAGAAACTGTGTGCGTTGCCTGAGGTCATCGCCCACGGTGTTTTATCAATAACTGTTTGCAATAGAAAACCCAATTAGCAGGCTAGTTGGCCATTAGCAGGCTAATTGTCCTATTATTAATAATCCATTTATTAATCTAATTGACATTTCATATTAAGCACACAATATATTTCATTTTCATATTAAGGAAGCAGGATTTCATAATTGAAATACATCAGAGTACAACATCATATAGCTTTAGCACTCAGCTACCCCATTACACAACTGCACCAGCACCAAGTTTCACATGCAACTTCTATAACCTTTCGAAATTAGCATCATAGACGGTACATAGACAGATGAATCTCATCTGGAAAACTGCTGAAGCGGAAGGCGAATATTGAGCCTTCATTGATGTTGAAGGTCTTTGCAACTTTAGGCCAGTGCCTATAGATGATTGACCGCCCATCCTTCGTCCTCTTCAGGAACACTTCAATATTCAACCGTGGGTGTTGTATGAATACCTTCCTCACCTCCTGACCATACAGGTGGTTTGAGAGGTAATCATCAGTGAACTGCTTTGGAAAGGCCTGAAAACAAGGATGTGCATAAATATCTTCTCTATATTGGAAATGGGGGCAAAGGAATAAAAAAGGCAAGGTATAATAGTTAGTACCATCCTGTAGTGAACTGATGTCTTGTTCATTGTGCAGACAAAGATCTTGTTGTTTTTTGTCGCTAATTTCTTTATCTTAACAATCTTTCTGAGTTTCTTGACTTGACTGATATTCATGGTCAACTCATTTCCACATATGCAAAAAGGTCGAACAGTGGGTCAAAACCTCTGACAGCAGGACCTACATGTGCAAGACCAAATTGTTAAAAACCTAAATATTAGAATGGTTCCTGCAATTGCACAATAATGTGCTATTAGACAAAGGACCATGCATGTGCAAACCTCGATTGTAAACCTCAGTGCTTCCCATTGTTTCCTTGCAACACATATAAGGTAGTTAGTGATCAGGTTAAGTGAGGGTTTGCATGCTATTAGTAAAATATATTGATGAAAAATAAACACATTGCAGATTCATCAGATTAATTCAAGCCACATGGAAAACCCATTTATCCAAACCAAGCATGATTAAGAACTAGGAAATATAGCAATTGTATATGTTTCTCATACACTAAGTGCAGCCAAATTCGATTTATTCCTCACATGCACAACAATACAAAATTCTACCCACGACAATTGGACATCGCATTGCAGAATTGAACCAAGCAGTTAACTAAACACCACAACAAATGAACCAAACATTAACTAAGCACCACATTGCACAATATAACATACTCCTAATAGAAGATCAGACAGTTAACCAAACCAAGCATGCTTAACAACTTGGAAATATAGCAATTGTATTTGTTTCTCATGTATTTAGTACAACCAAATTTGATTTATTTCTCACATGGTATACAATAACAGAATGCACCCACAACAATTGAACATCGCATTGCAGAATTGAACCAAACAGTTAACTAAACACCACAACAAATGAACCAAACATTAACTGAGCACCACATTGCACAATGTATAACATACTAGAAGATCAGATAGTTAACCAAACCAAGCATGCTTGACAACTTGGAAATATAGCAATTGTATTTGTTTCTCATGTATTTCGTAAAGACAAATTCGATTTATTTCTCACATGGAAGTCAATACAAAATTGCAGCCTGAAGAATTGAACATCACATTTGCAGAATTAAACCAAACAGTTAACTGAACATGACAACTAATTAACCAAACAGTTAATAAGTGAGCACCACATTGCACGACATACAGAACATATACACTAGAGCAACAGACTGCATGGTAAAAGTAGATAGCCCAATTCACTAGAATTTGTTAAGGAAAGGCAGGAGCAGCACATGCAATGGGTAAACCGAGCATGCTTAACCGGCGTAGCTAGCAAACTGAACATGGGTCCTTATAGTGAGCTAATAAGACAAGCTCCTCCTCATCGTCGGAGATATAAATGATGAATGGCTCCTTGGACATGGAAGAGGGCGAGGCTTCCACATCGTGGGTGCCCTTGTTGTAGTGGTGAGTTGCCTGAGCCGCTCCGGGCACCAACCTACTGGCTCTCGAGTTGAGGTAAGCATGTGCATGCTGAGAAAACACCTCGTAGTCTTCGTCAAAGGCACCGAGGGTGGCCTCGAGAAAACACCACGAACTGTCATTTAAAGTAGCCAACCGCGTCAAGGTGTCAGCGCGTGAGGTGTCGACGATGGCCTCGACGGCGAGGTGCTCCTCCAAGATCTGGGGGTCGGCACGAATGGCAGCCATCGCGACCTCATCCGCGCATGCGGCTGTGATTTGCTTCTCCGCTGCCAAATGCTCCTTGAGTTCTTGGCTATACTGCATGCACCATGGCTTAGGGCGGTGCTTATTTGGTGGAGGGGTCAGTGATTTGGGTGCAAGGTGTCATGCCGGCGGTCGGGGCATGTGGGATGTGGAAGGAGGAGGAGGATGGCGGTCGGGTGTGGATTACCTGCCTGGATAGACGAGGCCGAGCGGCGCGAAGGAGGGTCGCCGGCGAGGAGGTGGCACTGCAAGTAAGGAGTGAAGGTTTCAACTTGGAAAGGAAGGCGGAAATATGGGAAATGCGGCTTTTGGTAAGGGGGAGGGGGCAGGGAGGTAGATATTTCCGTGGAAGCCCAAAATTTTGAATCGGTGCAGCGAAAAAACTGGCGCGCAAAGTGTCATCAGACACGGTCCCTTATTCAGCATTGTGTATGATATGTGAACATCACAAATGATACAGATAGCTTAACCCGTGTGTGATGAGTTTGAATGTCAAAATTTTTGGTTCGAATTTCCCTGGTTACAGTGGTCATCCATGTCATTGCATAATTTGGGTACACAAAGGAGACTACATCACACCCACACTTCTTAATCGAGCAAGTTCATCAATTAAATAGAGCTAGCTGACCTAAACATTACTCTAACAAATTAAAGACTAGAGCTCTTAATTAAACAAAACAAAGAGTACTACTACGGCTGGTGCTCATCGATCTCCACCGCCTCCTCCATGTCCAGCTCGCGCCCGACGATCTCCTGGGGAAGGGGCTCCATGGCATCCATCGCACCATACTAGGCAAGCATCTCGCCAACTGCAGCCACCATATCTTTGGAATAGGACGCCACGAGCTGGGCGTGGGCGGCCGCAATCTGGGCTTGGGCAGGCTCCATTGTGGCATGATATGCCGCGTAGGAACGGACGGCTACTCGAACGCTCTCGGCGATTGCCAACTCTTCGACCGTGGGATGTCGACCATTGTCGGAGAAGCTTCGTTCGATTTGTGCGGTGACCGCCATGAGCTAGGCATGGGTGGCCTCGACATGGTCGTGGGCGGCCTCCATCAGGGCTAAGGCCGCCGCTGTGGAATGGACAACTGCTGTGGCACTCTCGCCAGTTGCTATCCCCGAGGCAGATGTTACTGCCGCCACCTGAGAAGCAACAGCGGCTGTTTGGGCTGCCTTGGCCGCACGGTCGTAGATTGCGGCCACGCTCACGAAGCTTGTTAGCACGCGCCTGGCGGCTGTGGCCACGCTCTCGCCGGATTGGGCCGCCGAAGTTGCCCTCACGAACCGGGTCCACGTCCCCATCTTTCACCGGCGATGATTGAACAGTGAAATGATATTTGGGGAGCGAGCTAGTGTGATTGACACGCCGGCTGTGGACTGTAGCCGATGCACCTTCTTGCGTAAGCCATATGCGTACTATACTCCGACGGTGCTCCAAGATATTTTGTGCTGCATCTCACACGTTTGGTGATAATAAACTGTGTGCGATCTACTTGATTTTTCATCTTGATTTGAATTACATAATGGGGTCACAGCTGCAAAGGATGGTGTTTGAATTGCTAGAACTTTTATCTGCAGTGAACATGCAACTATAGGTGTGTCATCAAAAAAATTGGAATTATTCAGGGTTTGTTTGGACATTTTTATACATTAACTTGGTTTTCTAGGCATTTCAGGTGCACAAGTCAAAATTAAACTACATGCACATGCTTCAGTGCACCAAAATGGGTTGTAAAATGATATATGTGACCATGAGTTGATGCTTATGTCCCATGCAAGAAATGGGGATGAATTTCAAACACCACGGCACCTTGGCTCTCCGGCAAACGTTGAGGTGCTTGCTTTTGTAATTCTAGTAAATCCAAAACTCGTCTGAAATTCATGAACCTTGGCATGCTATCATGGAATGGCATCAACATGCTGGGGTTAAAAATATTGTCCCATTTGGGGTAGGTTATGGTATAAGCTTCTCACAAACCAAAGCTTCTCACAAGAAGCCTCATGGTTCCGATAGGGAAATGTGTCACCTTTGTGGACGAAACGATATCCGTTGCCTCTTCTTGCTTTCAAAACATTTCTTGGGTCAACGTAGAACAACAGGAGTGTTGTGTCATTTTTTGGGATTTTTCATGGTTTGCTTCGACATTTTTATACATTAACTGAGTTTTCTATGTGTTTATGTGCATAATTCAAATTTGAACTACATGCACATGCTCCAGTGCATATAAACGGGTTGAAAAATCAAATGTGTGTCCTTGGTTGCAACCTTACACTGGTACAGCGAGGTGCTATACAAACGATTTTTAACCCCTTTCCGCAACAGCATTTGGAACCATCGCCAAGTGAGTGACTGCGATAGGGGGGTCCTTCCCACACGACCCAGAAACCGTCAGGGATAGGGAGCCTTGATGCATATACAGTACTCGCTACTCGTTTGTGCTCGCATTGCCATCGCAGTCGGTATTCTGTGGTGCTACGTTTATGATGCACGACCCATCACAAACGGTTCATGATTATAGAACGTGTATGATAAGCAGACAATCACACACATTCGCTTTTCCCAAACTGTATGCGATAACTAATTAAGAAGATTAGCTAATCGTCGTTTGAGTGTCGGATAGGATTACGAAACATCGGACCGTCGTAACATCGTCGTACACGACAACTATCGCACATGCTATTCTGTGGTGCAACGTTTACGATGCATACCACATCAGAAACAGTTCATGGTTGCGAATTGTGTATGATAAGGCAACTATCACAAATGTTTAGTTTGCCCGCACCGTTTGTGATATTGTCTGACATCACACACACTTTGCAAACCGCAACTGTGTGCATGCTTGCACACGTTTCCTCTCTGTGAACCGTGTCGGATTATGGTATATATCGCAAACATTTGTATTTTACCAACCGTGTGTGCCGTAACGACCTGGAGAGCGTAATTTCACCGTAATTTAATTGTTGCTATTTCAAATTGTACCGGATTTGTATTTGAATGTATGCTATAGCTTTATTCATATCCATCGGGTTCAAACAACCAATGTATTATTCGATTCATAGGTACATATGTTCAAGAATTACATAATAACCAAATAAAGAATGATGAACCACAGTTGTATACTTGTACTATTAAAGACGGTAAAGAAATAGGCGAAATACATTCTGGTTGCTGAACAAGGTGAAGCGGAATGCCCATATTGTGCCCTCCTCCATGCAGAAGGCACGCACGACTCTAGTCCAACCCCTTGTGATGGCCGACCGCCCATCCTTCACGGTCTTCATGAAAACATCTAGATAATCATCGTGTTCCGGTAGAAATACTTTAACCTTTGCATGCCCACCAATCATGTAGTTTCAGAGGTAATCTTGAGTAAACTGCTTTGGGAACCACTGCAAAGGAAAAAGATTCAGACATTGTCATCTAACACAACTCATTATGGGCAGTAAAAAGAAGGCTATAGAGTTCTTACTTACCATCCTGCAGTTCACTGTTGTCTTGGATAAAGTGTAAACAAATAGTTTAATTGCCATCTTTTGACCCATTTTACTAACAATCTTTATCAGCTTCCTCACTTGATGCCGGTTCATCGATATCTCATTGCCCCATACGCAGGAAGGGTCGAAGCACGGATCTTTACCAATGACATATGTACCTAAAAGCACCAAGTTAATATTAGAAGCTAAACAGCAATTGCACAATGATGTAGTACAACACTCTTTTATAATATCTTATAACATCCAATATACTCACATATTAGATGAATTAACATCTTATATTATGGGCCGGAAGGAGTTTATTGCATTCTTACAAATTATCAGCTGATTAACTACTGCTGTATCCATGGGTTAGAGTTAGTTTGAGCTAGTTCGGGCTCAAATAGCCCCAAAGTATATCCAAACATGAGGGCTAGTTTGAGGTAGTTGCATCTAACCCACCCAAAAAAACTATCCAACCCAAGAGGTGCTAATTGGAGCTAGTTCTCCTAGTGCATTTATTGTCAATCTAACCCTGTCATCCAAACACCTCTTTGGATGGAGTTAGTTCAAGGTTAGTCATGAGCTAGAAACTAACTCTAACCTCTAGCTAAGTTGAGTATCCAAACAGGGCTGTGTTGTTGTTGCTGCTCTTCTACGTATATCTAGACATCATCATAACATTAAGGTAACACTCTTCCTTGTTGCTATGTAGCCTAGGATTGCATATTTTGACATTAAGTACAGTGCATGTTGCTATGTAGCCTCAGATATATTACATATGGCCCTAGTTAACCTAATGATAAATGGGTTACAGATATATTTAGTTAAAAGTCCGATTCACCGATTAGTCCCTTATCAGCCCCATGCCTATATGGTACCAGCTACCGATATCCTGAACAGTGAGTATATATAAGCCATGGGATGAAACTAACCTCGATGGAAAACAACAGTCGTTCCCAAAATTGTCCTGTGTAGGTACATCGAGAGGCATGTTAAGCACAACAAGCTAAACATCAACCAAATATATCCATGGCAGACAAAATAATCTCCAAAAGATAGCTTCAATGTGCAGGTTTAAGGACGCTAGTAAAGCAAAACAAGTGGAAAGGTGTGTTAACTGCAACAGGCCTAACATTTAACAACAAGCAAACATAGTCATTCAAACTGGTATTGTGCCGGTCTAAGTACACTGGTTATTGTTAAGTTAAAATGGAAAGGCGTGTTAACTACAAGATGCGGCAACCAAATGTAGTCATTCATAGTGGTATTGTTGAAACTGGTATTGATGAAATTGAACTGCACAGTTCATACTTGCACATATAAAACATCACGTTGTGAATAACTGGAATAAACAAGGCATACTACGAACAACCAAAGATAGCATTTGAATCTGGACATATGCTAACTACAAACAACCAAACAATCAAAAAACTTTAAAAGAGGCATATGCTAGCTATAACAAGTTAACAACAAGCAAATATATGCATTCCTATCAGTATGTTTAAAACTAGATTGATGAAATGTACTACACAGTAAATAATTGCACATATAGAGCATCACATTGTGAACAACTGAAATAAACAAGGATTACTGCAAACAACCAAATATAGCAATTAAAACTGGACATATTCTCACTACACTACAAAAGGGACTTGACAAAACAAATCATCGGTTCCCCTCTGTGAAGAGGCACGGCAAAACAAATCATGGGTTTCCTCACTTGTCACAGATGGGATCGTTCCTGTGGGAAGAGCACGGACCCTGGATGCGCTCCATGTTGTCGCAGATGGGCTCCTTCCCCTTGGAAGAGCACGGCTGTAGGGTGCCCTCCTTGATGTCGCAGACGGGCTCTTTCCCCTTGGAAGAGTAGATGGGCTCTTTCCCCTTGGAAGAGCCGGAGAGGGTGCCCTCATCGTGGTCGTCGTCGATGAGGTCTGACTTGGAAGCTGTGGATCCCAAGTCAGCGTCGCCGAACGTGTCCTTCAGAAATGACAAAAGGGGCTCGATGGCGATGTAGGATGGCAAATTCTTGACAGCAAGCCAGAGGAGATCAGCAGCAGGACCATGGATGAGATCGACGGCAGTTGAACCCGAGGGGTTGGGGTTGGGCCACTTAACCTGTGATATAGCCCGCCTCAGGCCATCGCTGTCGACGACCTCGATGTCGTAGCCGGTGTCTGCGACATACCCGCATACTCTAGCCCGCTGATTGAGTGCCTGCGGCCAGTAATGGTCGTCAGCTTCCTCGGTGACGTCGGGCGAAGAGACCGCGATACACCTCTTTTGGCCCAGTCGCTCCTCGAGCTCCACGGGAAGCGTAGCCGGGCTTGGGCTGCGACGCTCTGGAGTGGGGGATGGGGATGGGGATCTGTGGGAAAGGGGGCGTTTGGCAGGCGTCATCTAAGAAACTCAGGGCGGCCTGGGTATGGAGATCGGTTGGTAAGCTGCACGGGCAAACCGGCAGATGTTGACAATGGAGGCCTTGTGGCGGCGGCAGCGACCTTGCTAGGGTTTCGAGCGAGGGAGGGGTGTGTGTGTGTGTGCGTGCGCGCGCGCGCCCGAGGAGGTTTTGGTGTGTGTGTGTGTGGAGGGGGGGCGGGGGTGTGTTTGAGGAAATGACGCGGCTACTGAAAATTTTACAATGCGGGAGTCAAACGCTGGGGCTATTGAAAATTTGGATGATGGTGCATCGCACACGGTCCGGAGATAACAACCGTGTGTTATGAAACAGAAAAACCCTCGAGGCGGGCAGATATTTTTGAGGGATGCAGGCGGGATTGGGAACAAGAAACATCACACACAGTCGAAACATAATAATCGTGTGTTATCAAACAGAAAAAAGCTGCAGGCGGGTAGATATTTTTGAGAGGGGAAGCCTCGTGGAGCCCAATGTACTGTGCGGATGTGCGTGTCACGGGCACCGGCGTGGCACATGGTTAGTGTGAGTGAACCGTGTCTGTTGCATCATTTGACTTGTCTAATGTTCATAAATTTGGCGAAAAATGACGCGGGAGAGGGTCAGAACACGAACACACTTGCATGTGGACCAAATATATGTATGAAAAGGGTGGTTTGATGTTCAAATACCAAATGCAACTTCGATGTGGCACCTAACTCGCATGGCGCATGGTATTGCTCCCCCCCTCGTGTCGGCATGAAGGGAATCCTAAGCTATGAATGCATGCCCCCCCCCACCGAGGTTCACCTAGCAAAGTGCGAAGTAGCAGTCCCCCCCCCCCCCCACACACACATCCACTTTCAGTCGGCGGGCCAGAGAGGCATCTCACCAAGATGAATCGTAAAACGGACCAAGAATAATCCACCTTGGTCGTACAACCTCTCTCTTGTTGTTGGTCAAAGTGATGGCCGTCCATGTGACCCCGGAGATGGGCTAGCTCGCCAATAATAACGCAAGTAGCTAGTCCCCGAAGACAACCACTGCATGCGTGTGGCCCAAACATATGTATGGACCTGTGTTTTGAATACACAATGGAACAACTTTGATGTGGCATTTCGAACTAGAAATCCCCACACTGAGTGAGGGTTAGGTTGACGATGCATATGTATGTCACACCACACTTCAAGCCAATGACGGGGATTCATGCATGCATGCGTGCATATTATGCGCTCAAACTTAATTAGGTCTGAATCTCACCATGACCTATACTACGATAACACGAACCAAAGGAAGAATCCACCATGGTAACCTATCTTGTTGTCGGTTAAGGTGATCATGGATGTCCACACGGGCCCACGAATATATAGGCTTGTCACCGATAACCACACGAGGGAGTGTACCGTTCGAAGACAACCACTACATGCATATGTATGGAGGTGATGCGTGCATGCATGTTTGAATACCATTTCACAACATTGATGTGGCGCGTGCGTTGAAAATCGTACAGTCCCCACACAGAGCGATATCGGTTCATGACATGTCGTGGTACTAGCCACTTCGACTTGATGGGAGGGATTCATGCGTACACATGCATGTGTGTGCTCAAACTGTATCATGTCAACCCAGAGCATGACCTATATATATACCGTATTACAAACAAAAAAATAATCGCCTCCTAAGTCAAATTAACCTCTCTCGTTATCAGGCAAAGTAGTGATGGACCAAGTGGGCCCACAGATGGAAAGCGTCGATATCACTGATAACCGCTTAAGTGGGTGCGAGAGGACAACCACCATCGCTTTGCATGTGGGCGAAACATATATTGAATACCCAAAATGCACAACTTTGATGTGGCACATGCCTCAAAAACCGTAAAGTCCCCATACAGAGCGAGGTGGCCCAAAGAGGTGTTGTGTGATGTTTGAATAGCCAATTTCACAACTTTGATGTGGCACGTGCCTCGGAAACCGAAAAGTCCCGACACTGAGTGAGGTGTACTTGTTCACGGATGCTTACATATAGAATATATGCTAGTCCTCTCCCACCTCTTCGACGCGTACTATATATATACTCCCACCATAACACAAAGAAAAGATTCTACCTTGCTGGTCAAATTAACCTCACTGCCGGCTGTTCATCAAAGTGATGGATGATGACCTCGCGGGCCACAGAAAGCGTCACACGCGAGTATCGAGTGTCGTGTAGGACAACCATCGACTGCATGTGGCCAAAACATGTATGTATGAAGGGTTGTGTAATGTTTTAAATAATGAATTCACGACTCTGATGTGGCACCTGCCTCACAAAACGGCCAACCCACACGGTGGCTCACGACTCGTAGTGTACAGCGAGCCACCCGCCACCCCCAAGACGCACACACCCACACACACACCGCGAATCCACTGCAACTACGATGCATGTTAAATTATCCCGCGGTGAACATATGTTACCAAAGGAGGGACATTTTAATTTTGAAAAAAAAAGAGAGATCATTAAGACGTTTTAGTACATTGATTGATTTTCTAGGGGTATAATGTGCAAAAATCAAATTTGAGCTACATGCACACGTGACAGTGCACCTAAATGGATTGCAAAAACACATGTGTCTCACTGGGTGCATGTTTACTCCCCGTGCAAGAAATTTCAAACATTGAGAATCTTGATTTTTAAATTCTAGTACATCCAAAACTTATTTGAAATTCATGAAACTTATCGTGTTGTCATATGGACACCAATACAAAGTGGCATTGTACTCTTTTTTGTCAAATTTGAGACTAGTTTTGATGTAATCTTTATCTTCTTACAAATGGGAGATTATTAATAATTGGGAACCAATAACCCAAATGGATTATTTATTCAAACCCTGAGCGTTAGACCAACAATGGATACGTGCCATGCTTCGGTTAAGCAAAATAGCAGCAGCATTAATCATCCAAATAGAAAAACAATATACGTGCCACCACGCGACCTGTGTGCCGTGCGAGTAGGCGTGAGTTTACGAGACGCATGCGAGCAGTCCGCCGAGCAGGCAGACCGGGAGGCATGTGTGCAGGTGTGTGAATTGATGGAGGCGTGCTCGCTGTGCAGTGTCATCGGGTGGCGTGCGAGTAGCTGTGTGAAACGACGGTAGGCATGCCAGCAGTCCGGTGCGCAGGCTCACCGGGAGGTGAGCCAGCGGTTTGACCGCCGCCCGCCTCTCTCCCACTACTCCATATTAATGGCGCGCCCAAGCGGCCGCACCCCCCATCCTCGCCACACACACAATCCTCTCTCTCCGCTTGCATCCTCGATGCCGCTCTCAGTCCTCAAAGCCGTCAGTGTATGAGGATGCTACCGAAGCACCCCATCGGAGAGAGTGGCGACGCCAGGGCTGCTAAAGCACTGGAGCACAGTGTGGAGATGGATATAGAGGTTGCCGTCACTGCCGGCGAGGTATCACTACACCCTGACGTCGTCGACGGCGTCGAGCTTCCACAGCCGGAGGCGAAGTTCCACACCGACTTCGGTGATGATTCGGGCGACGACCCCGGTGACGACTCCGACGACCACTCCGGCGACGACTCCGACGACGACGGACAACTGGTTAGTCATCTATACCCATTTATGTGTCAAATAGATCCTACGGTTTCTCTGGTTACTCCCGCCTCCCCCTTTTTGGAATAGAAATCCTATGGTTATGTTTGTGCCATTATTTTCTTCAAGATTGGTCTGTACATAGACGACTGTGCTTAAAAATCAAACCATAATCTCTGGATATGTATAAAAAATAGCCATAAATTCCTAATCCTACTTCACGGCATGTAAACATTGATTTGATGCCAATTTTTTTTTACTATTTGTATAGGTGCTGTCTGACGATGTGGACAGCGAGGATGAAGATGGCCAGAGGAGGAACAAGAGGCAAATCCTGAGGGAGCTTTATGCGGGAATGCATAACAAGCGTATTAGGACCTGGGACGGTGGCTATCGATGCCCATTTTGCAACCACAAGCTTCATGACGTGTATCAAAGTGTTCTGGCGCATGCAAGAGGATGGGCTGTTGGCTCCTTCAAGCAGAAGTATTCTTGCAGGGTGGCGCACGGCGCGTACGCCGAGTACCTGGAGAAGCTTCAGGATCGTGCCGGCAGATGAGATGAGATGTGGGATCGAACTATGTACGCTTGAGTATGCTTAATGACGGTTGAACTATGTACTTATGGTTGAACTATGCTTGTGTATGCTTATTATCTATGTCTGAGTATGTTTAATCTATGTTTACTTATGTCTAAATGTGGGATATGGATGCAATCAGTTCGGTTGATGGAATCTAACTCCGTCCTGATTTATTGGTCACCTTTGTAATTTGTGTTAAATTTTGACCAAAGATTTAACTGACAAAATGTTAGTGCAGGTCAGCAAAAATTATGTCGTTGGATGCGTATTTGAACACAGTGTTCAATGATATAATTTTTGGTGACATGCATAAACACTTGTTAGTTAAATATTTGGTCAAAATTTGGTACAAATTACAAAGGGGACCAATAAACCCGGACGGAGGTAGTATGTCAATCACAAACGGTTCTTAGAATTGGAACCATGTGCAATGACTTTCATTTTTCCTATTGCGTCAATCACACACGGTTGGCTCTAGCAAACCGTTGCCTCCGAAATTCTTTGTGGGACAGAAAACCCTCACAACCCAATTCAAAAAAGAAGAAAGAAAACCCTCACCATCCCCACGTCACAAAAACCCTCACCTCGCCCGCCACAACCTCCAGTCCCCATTCACACCTGCACAAGCTCCTCCGCGTCTATGCATGGCACCGCCTATCGCGGCGGCAACCACTTAGCTCGACGTCTGCCGTCGCCGCCAGGCTGCCGCCAAACCCCACCGCATTTCGCCACTTTTGCTTGCCGCCGCCTAGCGCCATCGACTTTCTCGATGCTGCTCGTGGTCGACCCAGCTCCGCCCGGTTGGGGAATCCGCCGTACTGAGGGTTTTTTCTCATCGACAACAAGGTAACTAATTTAATGAGATATTATCTCATCTCTTATCCAAGTTCATCTACCTCCTTTAATCACCCGGCCGAAATCACCATGAATTCATTTTTATTCGAGCAGATTTGAGGGTTTTCTTTCATTCATAGAGTGTATAGTGCACGGACACATCAAGACTTTGTGGCCTCTGCCAATCATCCATGGAGTTCCATCTCACCGTACTAGATGACTTGAGGATGCGCGCAGTATGTTCAATCTCACCCTAAATCGGTTAGCATGGCCTACTTTCCTGAACATATACTAAATATTGCTACATTTGGATAAAAGGTGCCACATGCACCATATACGTCAAAGGGGATTTTTTTCCTCTTCTTTCTATATTAGGCAAATTAATGATGTATTGTTCTTTCGATTACTCTCATATTTCCATGACATCATGTTTACCCTATCTGTTTAATTATAGATTTTTCTCCTTTGATTTCAACTGTTGTATAGTTCTTTTAATTTGGGCCCATATTTGCATGTTACCATATTTTCTTTAACAATCCTACCATTTTCTGCAGCGCGTCCCTTGCTATGCAACAGAATCTGTAGTGCACAATCTTTCCCTTTACATAAATCAAGACTGCAGGGATGTCATACTGAACACAAACCATGGATTTACAATCGTTGCTACTGTAAGACTTGATGAACGTGGTGACTCCTATTTTGGCACTGGCCTTTGGAAAGAAATTTCTAAGTTTTATGTACTGAAAGCTGGCACTAAAATAGCACTGCACATAAAAGAGCCTGGTCATGAGATATATGCTAACTTCCCCCACGATATCATCCGACCAGACTTTGTTCAAAGTAAGTTTTCTTTTCAAGTATCTGCATGTTGACTTACCCAGCAATATCAAATGAATTGTGTAGTATTTAAGCAACCAATTGTTATTCCATTTTCTTACTATATTCCTACCTAATAATTTCTAGTTACAAATACACTTTTCTATTGCCCTGTTTTAAATAAATATTCCATGTACTCCCACTTCTATTAGAAAGCGCCACTGACAAGGAGACTCCGGAGGTGGAGAATGGGGCTGCCAACAAGCGGAGGCGGGGCTAGCAAGAACCGCAAGAAACTCCAGCAGGCCTAGACTTCATCAGCAGCCTCCCCGATGATATGTTGACAGTCATCATCTCCCTCCTCCCAATCAAATATGGGGCACGGACAACCGTCCTTTCCCGGCGGTGGCGCCCCCTATGGAACTCCACCCCTCTCGACCTCATCGACACCCACGAGCTCTACCATGGCTATCGCACAAGCTTGGATGCGTTCTCCAAGATCCTCGGCAGTCACCCTGGCCCAACCAGAGGCCTTAGAATGGGCAAGTTCCATTCCAACGGTAAGGACTGAGCCAAGCTTGATGACTGGTTCCGATACCCCGCCCTAGATCAGCTCGAGGAGCTCACTTTTTGTAACACCCCAAAAATTTAACCATGATTTTATTTGGCCAGAAATAAAATTTAGAATTATATTAAGTCCTTTATGATTTTCAGAGTATTTTTCTGTTTCTGTTTCCAAAAATTCTTCCCTCCATATAGAAATTTTTGGAAATAATATCGTGGCTTTGGTAGTTTTCTCAAAACATTTCAATTATATTTTAATAACAGTAGGAATTATTTTCATAATAAAACTTTGCCCAAAACGATTCTTTTAAAAATTCCACAAAAAATTATGGGTGGTCATGTGATGCCTATATATCACTTTTATGCAAAAACCTAGCTTGGTCTTTTGTAAATTTTGAGCAAACAATCTCTTTTCATTTCTGTCCCATTTCTGAGTTATAACTGTAACCCCTATTTTATTTCCTCCATTAATTCTGAAAATTTTCGCACTTATAGTCCTTCCAACCAAACCCTTAAGTACAAAATTTTAGCTCCATTGTAATCTTTTTATTTCACCAAATATTCCTCTGAAGTTTCTGTCCAGAAATGAATTTCTCTAAAACTTGCACTAGCAAGTTTTTAATTTTTCAGAACCAACCACAGCACCATTTCTACCATCCAATGAAACATCATCCTGGTGATTTCCAAAGCTAACAAAATCCTCTAGATAGCCCTAACATTTTGTCAAACACCCTGTGGGCATGACAGAAACTTGGTCTCTTTCTTAACTGCATTGCACTCTTGCTCATATGACCAAACTAACATGTCCATCTCCCTCACCAGACTAAGTTGTGTCTTCCTGCCAAAACTCAGCTCAAACAAGCCATCCTAAATCGCCCTAACATTTCATTGAACACGTCAGGGGCATGCCCAAAGCACGAGCAGAGCGCATGTTTTGCACCGCGCCTGCATCGAGCCCTGCCACCCACGCTGCTACCTCCCCCTGCTCCTACCCACCCCAACTAGCACCTAGAAGCTTGCCCACACCACCCCGGCACCCCACCTTGGCCCCTAGTGCAGGTCAGCACCGCCTTGCGCCGCCGCCCGCGGCTGTTGACTCGGCCAGGCCATCGTCCAGGATCATTTGAGCCAATCCTCAAGCGCCAGCGCGCCCCGCCTTAACTGCGAGTCGCCGCGGTCCATAACGACTCCCATCGTCCACCACCGGCCACTCCATCTACCTCAGGCCGCCATCAATGGAGATCGCCAGCGTGTTCATGTTCGGAAACCGCAGCACTGATGATGCCCACCTATAAATTCCACCCACCCATGCTTCCTCGGATAATCAGCAACGTCAAACAACCTCCAGGAACCACCAGAAGAAGCCATTGAACCGGAGGGAGCCGTCTTCTTGCTCTCCGGCGAAAATAGCCGTGGCTACCCTCTGGATGATTTCATCATAATCACCATCTCCCCTCGATTATTCCCTCATAAGAAGCTTCAGTACAGACCTGTGCACCCGCTCCCATCGTTAATTTTGCTGGAGGTGGCTCGTACGCAGAAGCCCCAAATTATCCCCGCCGGAGCTTCTCGAGGAGACATCGTCGCCGGTGATTCCGTGCTCCTCGCCGACCAAGTCGTACACCAGAGGGACCGCGCGGACCACCCGAGCACGCTGATGGGCCCAAATCGCCATAAGGTGCCGCCGTTCGCCGGGGATCGCCGCCAGAGCCCCGCCTCTGTCCCGGTCCAGGCGCACGCGTGGGGAAGGCAAACCCGACAGGTGGGTCCCACCTGTCGGCGAGCCACCGCCTTGCCCCGTGCGGCTGTGTCTCTGGGCTCAGCCCAAAATGGCGCCAGCAACTAAACCACGCTCAGGGCATTTCTCTATCTCTTTCTATTTTCTTTTCTCAGTAGATTCCAATAATTCCACTGTGGCCAAATCAAAATCAAATTTGATGGTTCAATTTCTAAATACTCCTTAAATCATGCTCTAATATTCTAGCCTCAGTGAATATTTTTCGTGTGGTTAATTTCTGCCTGACCAAGTTAGTAGTTCCTTTTCTTCACATAATTCAACTCTTAAAAATCCCTTGACTATACATCTCAACTCCAAATCCAGTGAAACCAATTTCTAAATGTTTCTAAAATCATGCCTCATTTAATAGGTGCCTCAACTCTTTTTTATAAAAATGTTTTCTGTAAAGATTCTTGCAGATCCATTATTCCTATAATACCACCTAATTGAAATATTCAAAAACCTCAGTAGCTCTATAAATAGTAGGTACACTCTGGATATTTTTCATATAACCAGAGAGGTCCTAGAAAAGTGAAATTATTATTTTTAGAGCACTTTTATTTTCCTACTTACTATCTGTGGGGTAATTGCATTATTTTGAAAATAGGAAAAATGGAGGGAAGATAAAGTTATTCAAACTTTTGGAGTGCACCCCACACCGCTGCATGCTCAAGGCAAGCATCTTGAACACTTGATATGGTGAATGCTTGGTTGGTTATTTGCATGAATAGTGGAGTTATGAATAATTTGAATTCAAATAAAATTTGGCATAAGGCTCTTACTTGCATGCATGATCCCTTGACAATATTTTGTCCCCGTTTAAGCATGAACTATGTGTGAGCATGGTTATTTTCACATATCATATGTGCCATGTTGGTCCTGACTAATCTGCAGGAAAGTATCGGTCATGAGAAAAGTGATCGTGAGATTGAACTCTCGTTGTGACGAGAGTGATCAGTGAAGGCATGTGGGGACATGTCAGGTGGTGACCCTGTTGGTTACTACCAAGGATTTATCTTGTGCTAACCACTACAGAAAATACTTGAGCCTCCTGAGTCAACCATAGATCGAGTCTTGTTCCGGTGACCCCCATTCTTGATTCGTGCTGCCACTTGTCCCTGCCACAGGTGGGGTATGGTTCAGTAAGTTGTTAACCCCTTTCCGTGCACACACCACATAGAGGGCTACGATGAGGGTTTCCATGTTGGTGGACTAAATCCTATCATCGGGTCAGGGGGCATGGGTCTTTCCGGTTGTGACCGAGAGGGGGGCACCCGTAGGAATCCGCACGTATTAATAGTGATCCCATGCTACTCGAGATTGTTGTCTCCCCGACTTAGAGGTTTTCTGGAACGATGCTTTGGGTGATTCCTGGCATCCGAACGGTTAATCTCGTGTGTGCTGGTCAGGTGTGTTTTCAACCCAAAGACCGTAATGGGAATTAGTCAGTGTCACGGTACTGACTAAAGAAATCCTTTACTTGTGGGTAAAGAGTACACCCCCTGCAGAGTTTAAATCTATTCGAATAGCCTTGTCCGCGGTTAAGGACTACAGTCTGGGTTGGTCAAGTGTCGGTCTTAGTGTCGGTCTTCGGAGGAAATAATTTAACTGAGCATGAGTTACTTTGCAGGATAATTTTTGTCACCACTAATGCTATCAGGAATATTTTTGTTGTCATGAATGATATTGCTATGCATATTAATATTACTATGGTCATGCTTACTATTGTGGACTAACCCGTTTCTCTTATTTTATATTTCCTGAGTGTCTCAAGGGCTGGCTAGACTACCCCGGGCACTCAATTTTATTTTCAAGACCTTTCCGTGGCGTCCCTCGAGTTCTCAGGCGGTCTATCACGCCACTACTCTTGTGGATACCCTATTGGCATTTCTTTTCAAGACCGACCGTGGCGTCACTTTTCGACACCCGACTGGCATTTCTTTTTAAGACCTTTCCGTGGCGTCCCTCGATTTCTCACGCGGTCTATCACACCACTACACTTGTGGACACCCGATTGGCATTTCTTTTCAAGACCTCTCGTGGGGTCGCTTGGATTCTCGGGCGGTCCTGTCTCGCCCGTATTTCCTTTTAGACACCCGACTGGCATTTCTTTTATTTTCTTCTGGATTCTCGGGCGGTCCTGTCTCTCCCGACTCTCTATTAACTTCTTGTTTGTCATTAACATTATATATTCTCATTGTTCTGCACATGCTAATATTTTATCATGCCATGACTTAAAATCCTGACAGCTTGCATAATAGTCCAGCATGAGCATACGCATATAGTTTGGTTCATCATGATCATATAATTTATCTGCTGCATTCGGTATATCTTTCGTTCATGATGTTTGCGAGTACATTCAAACATACTCACAGGCTTGTCCCTGGCTATTTACTTGGCCAGGTCAGGAGTTCTACGAGGACTACCTCAGCGACGTCTGTGCGCAGCCTAGGATGGTAACCACGCGGGATAGGAATTATCCAGGTTAGCCGTTCCTGTGGGAATGGAGCCCCATCGACATTGGAGAACCACAAGTAATTTCTGTCACCCGTCACCAGATATCATTGTTGTATCATTAGACCTTTATGGTCTTGTATCCAATTTTTTGTAATTGCTTGGAAACTCTGTAACAAGGACGTGTCCACCAGTAACGGTAATCCTGGGCTGGTGATGACACGAGGGGTTAATTTCTGGGGTATCGTGTCCCGGCCCCGGCAGCCTTGGTATCAGAGCCAGGCTGACCATTGGCTAATCCTATCATAGCCTGGTCACTATCCCTAGGTTTCCACACCGCCCACATCTTTTCCTACCCACCGTCAAGCCCATCCCATACGTTAAGCCTGCACAGTGGCCAGCCGACACCTTTTGATAGTCGGTGCCCAACCTATCAACCTAGCCCATAGGCCATGTGCCTGTGGCCGACACCTGCGTTGTCCCATCCGCAAGCGTGCAATGGAAGACTCTGCTGGCCTATAAAGGAAGCCTTTCCCCAACCCAGCACATCACAGCCTCACTCTAAGTTCGATATACAACCACCCAGATGCCCGATCCCATCATGCACAACGAGACCACCGCAGTCCAGCTTGAAGGCTTTGTAGCCATCCTCGCCAATCTCACTCGGCGAGCTTTTGGCATGGAAGAGCCGCCGGAATATGTTGTGTACCAAGAGCACGCGAGTGATTCCATCCATCACTTCTGGGCCACGGTGCACATCTACGGGCGGAGCATCACGTCTGAACGCCCCTATCGGTTCACCGGGAGGACGACCTCCGACGAACCCCAAGCTATCCAACTTGCAGCCCGAGAAGCTATAGTTCAACTCCGGCACCTGTCGCCGAGGGTTAACTGCCGCTCTTTCTACTACTACCCTAGTCGTGAAGGCTATGATAGCCCGACCTAAGTCGCCAACGGGGACCACGAGACGGATCCTGCCCTAGTGCATTTGGTGCACTACCTGAGAGCGCAAGAGGCACTCTTCGATCAGGTCACCCTGGATCTGATTGCCACCCGCAGGACGCTTGCTCTCCTGACCCCGGAGAGAAGTGAAGCTGCACCCGCCACCGACACCCCAATAGTGCTGCTTGGGAGACCAGTTGAGCCCCCAGGGTCTGCCCCTGTTGTCCACCGGGGCAATGCACTCGCTTCCCCGGATGAACTCCATCGTCTCTAGGAGACTTAATCCAATGGGACTGTGGCCTCGACACCCCGCGTGGGTCATCATCGCTACCCCAACCCTACAGCTCCTCATTCCACTCCAGCCAACTCCAACACCGAAGCCCACAGAGAGGCCTCGACATCCACAAGACGCGCATGTCTGGATGTCGACGAAGTGGACTGAGTCCGCTAGAGTAGTTGTCGAGTCCTTAGTAACCCTGTTGCCCTGTAAATTCCACCGTCATGCCGTCGACGATCATGTGTATGTTGTAATGCTTGATTTAATGTTGTGCTTTTGTGTTGTTGCCTTGTATATGATTACTTATTAATTTCGGGTTGCATTTAATTCTTCTACCCTTAACAAATCTCGAGGACGAGATTTCCTTAAGGGGGGTAGAGTTTGTAACACCCGAAAAATTTAACCATGATTTTATTTGGCCAGAAATAAAATTTTGAATTATATTAAGTCCTTTATTATTTTTAGAGTATTTTTCTATTTCTGTTTTCCAAAAATTCTTCCCTCCATATAGAAATTTTTGGAAATAATATTGTGGCTTTGGTAGTTTTCTTAAAACATTTCAATTATAGTTTAATAACAGTAGGAATTATTTTCATAATAAAACTTTGCCCAAAACAATTCTTTAAAAGACTTTTTCAATTCTTTAAATGCCTCTGTTGCACTACAACCACTTTAAATAATTCTTTTAAAAATTCCACAAAAAATTATGGGTGGTCATGTGATGCCTATATATCACTTTTATGCAAAAACCTAGCTTGGTCTTTTGTAAATTTTGAGCAAACAATCTCTTTTCATTTCTGTCCCATTTCTGAGTTATAACTGTAACCCCTATTTTATTTGCTCCATTAATTCTGAAAATTTTCCCACTTATAGTCCTTCCAACCAAACCCTTAAGTACAAAATTTTAGCTCCATTGTAATCTTTTTAGTTCACCAAATATTCCTCTGAAGTTTCTGTCCAGAAATGAATTTCTCTAAAACTTGCACTAGCAAGTTTTTAATTTTTCAGAACCAACCACACCACCATTTCTACCATCCAATGAAGCATCATCCTGGTGATTTCCAAAGCTACCAAAATCCTCTAGATAGCCCCAACATTTTGTCAAACACCCTGTGGGCATGACAGAAACTTGGTCTCTTTCTTAACTGCATTACACTCTTGCTCATATGACCAAACTAACATGTCCATCTCCCTCACCAGACTAAGTAGTGTCATCCTGCCAAAAGTCAGCTCAAACAAGCCATCCTAAATCGCCCTAACATTTCATCGAACACGTCAGGGGCAAGCCCAGAGCATGAGCAGAGTGCATGTTTTGCACCGCGCCTGCATCGAGCCCTGCCACCCTCGCTGCTGCCTCCCCCTGCTCCTACCCACCCCAACTAGCACCTAGAAGCTTGCTCACACCACCCCGGCACCCCACCTTGGCCCCTAGTGCCGGCTAGCACCGCCTTGCACCGCCGCCCGCGGCTGTTGACTCGGCCAGGCCACCGTCCAGGGGCATTTGAGCCAATCCTCAAGCACCAGCGCGCCCCGCCTTAACTGCGAGTCGCCTTAGTCCATAACGACCCCCACCTTCCACCACCGGCCACTCCATCTACCTCAGGCTACCATCAATGGCAATCGCCAGCGTGTTCACATTCGGGAAACCGCAGCACCGACGATGCCCACCTATAAATTCCACCCCCTATGCTTCCTCGGATCCTCAGCAACGTCAAACAACCTCCAGGAACCATCAGAAGAAGCCATTGAACCAGAGGGAGCCGTCTTCTCGCTCTGCGGCGAAAATAGCCGTGGCTACCATCTGGACGATTTCATCATAACCACCATCTCCCCCTTGATTATTCCCTCATAAGAAGCTTCAGCAGAGACCTGTGGACCCGCTCCCATTGTCAATTTTGCTGGAGGTGGCTCGTACGCAGAAGCCCCAAATTATCCCCGCCGGAGCTTCGTGAGGAGACCTCGTTGCCGGTGATTCCGTGCTCGTCGCTGACCAAGCCGTACACCGAAGGGACCGCGCGGACCACCCGAGCACGCTGATGGGCCCAGATCGTCATAAGGTGCCGCCGTTCACCGGGGATCACCGCCGGAGCCCCGCCTCTATCCCGGTCTAGGCGCACGCGTGGGGAAGGCAAACTCGACAGGTGGGTCCCACCTGTCTGCGAGCCACCGCCTTGCCCCGCGCGGCTGTGTCTCTGGGCTCGGCCCAAAATGGTGCCAGCAACTAAACCACGCTCAGGGCATTTCTCTATCTCTTTCTATTTTCTTTTCTCAGTAGATTCCAATAATTCCACTGTGGCCAAATCAAATTTGATGGTTCAATTTCTAAATACTCCTTAAATCATGCTCTAATATTCTAGTCTCAGTGAACATTTTTCGTGTGGTTAATTTCTGCCTGACCAAGTTAGTAGTTCCTTTTCTTCACATAATTCAACTCTTAAAAATCCCTAGACTATACATCTCAACTCCAAATCCAGTGAAACCAATTTCTAAATGTTTCTAAAATCATGCCTCATTTAATAGGTGCCTCAACTCTTTTTTATAAAAACGTTTCATGTAAAGATTCTTGCAGATCCATTATTCCTATAATACCACCTAATTGAAATATTAAAAAACCTCAGTAGCTCTATAAATAGTAGGTACACTCTGGATATTTTTCATATAACCAGAGAGGTCCTAGAAAAGTGAAATTATTATTTTTAGAGCACTTTGATTTTCCTACTTACTATCTGTGGGGTAATTGCATTATTTTGAAAATAGGAAAAATGGAGGGAAGATAAAAATTTTCAAACTTTTGGAGTGCACCCCACACCTCTGCATGCTCAAGGCAAGCATCTTGAACACTTGATATGGTGAATGCTTGGTTGGTTATTTGCATGAATAGTGGAGTTATGAATAATTTGAATTCAAATAAAATTTGGCATAAGGCTATTACTTGCATGCATGATCCCTTGACAATATTTTGTCCCCGTTTAAGCATGAACTATGTGTGAGCATGGTTATTTTCACATGTCATATGTGCCATGTTGGTCCTGACTAATCTGCAAGAAAGTATCGGTCACGAGAAAAGTGACCGTGAGATTGAACTCTCGTTGTGACGAGAGTGATCAGTGAAGGCATGTGGGGACATATCAGGTGGTGACCCTATTGGGTACTACCAAGGATTTATCTTGTGCTAACCACTGCAGAAAATAGTTGAGGCTCCTGAGTCGACCGTACATC
The DNA here is from genome assembly GCA_011799875.1 of Thinopyrum elongatum. Classification (NCBI taxonomy): domain Eukaryota; kingdom Viridiplantae; phylum Streptophyta; class Magnoliopsida; order Poales; family Poaceae; genus Thinopyrum; species Thinopyrum elongatum. The sequence goes on from CM022298.1 coordinate 531,685,255, forward strand.
GAGTCTTGTTCCGGTAACCCCCATTATTGATTCGTGCTGCCACTTGTCCCTGCCACAGGTGGGGTATGGTTCAGTAAGTTGTTAACCCCTTTCCGTGCACACACCACATAGAGGGCTACGATGAGGGTTTCCATGTTGGTGGACTAAATCCTGTCATCGGGTCAGGGGGCATGGGTCTTTCCGGTTGTGACCGAGAGGGGGGCAACCTTGGAATCCGCATGTATTAATAGTGATCCCATGCTACTCGAGATTGTTGTCTCCCCGACTTAGAGTTTTTCTGGAACGATGCTTTGGGTGATTCCTGGCATCTGGACGGTTAATCTGGTGTGTGCTGGTTAGGTGTGTTTTCAACCCAAAGACCGTAATGGGAATTAGTCAGTGTCACGGTACTGACTAAAGAAATCCTTTACTTGTGGGTAAAGAGTACACCCTCTGCAGAGTTTAAACCTATTCGAATAGCCTTGTCCGCGGTTAAGGACTACAGTCTGGGTTGGTCAAGTGTCGGTCTTAGTGTCGATCTTCGGAGGAAATAATTTAACTGAGCATGAGTTACTTTGCAGGATAATTTTTGTCACCACTAATGCTATCAGGATTTTTGTTGTTGTCATGAATGATATTGCTATGCATATTAATATTACTATGGTCATGCTTACTATTGTGGACTAACCCGTTTCTCTTATTTTATATTTCCTGAGTGTCTCAGGGGCTGGCTAGACTACCCCGGGCACTCAATTTTATTTTCAAGTCCTTTCCGTGGCGTCCCTCGAGTTCTCAGGCGGTCTATCACGCCACTACTCTTGTGGATACCCGATTGGCATTTCTTTTCAAGACCGACCGTGGCATCACTTTTCGACACCCGACTGGCATTTCTTTTTAAGACCTTTCCATGGCGTCCCTCGATTTCTCATGCGGTCTATCACACCACTACTCTTGTGGACACCCGATTGGCATTTCTTTTCAAGACTTCTCGTGGGGTCGCTTGGATTCTCGGGCGGTCCTGTCTCGCCCGTATTTCCTTTTAGACACCCGACTGGCATTTCTTTTATTTTCTTCTGGATTCTCGGGCGGTCCTGTCTCTCCCGACTCTCTATTAACTTCTTGTTTGTCATTAACATTATATATTCTCATTGTTCTGCACATGCTAATATTTTATCATCCCATGACTTGAAATCCTGACAGCTTGCATAATAGTCCAGCATGAGCATACGCATATAGTTTGGTTCATCATGATCATATAATTTATCGGCTGCATTCGGTATATCTTTCATTCATGATGTTTGCGAGTACATTCAAACATACTCACAAGCTTGTCCCTGGCTATTTACTTGGCCAGGTCAGGAGTTCTACGAGGACTACCTTAGCGACGTCCGTGCGGAGCCTAGGATGGTAACCACGTGGGATAGGAATTATCTAGGTCAGCCTTTCCTGTGGAAATGGAGCCCCATCGACATTGGAGAACCACAAGTCGTTTCTGTCACCCGTCACCAGATATCATTATTGTATCATTAGACCTTTATGGTCTTGTATCCAATTTTTTCTAATTGCTTGGAAACTTTGTAACAAGGACGTGTCCACCAGTAACGGTAATCCTGGGCTGGTGATGACACGAGGGGTTAATTTCTGGGGTATCGTGTCCTGGCCCCGGCACTTTTGATGATGGGCATATGCGCTCGCTGCCAACGTTCGCGCTCCACCTAGCGCCCACGCTGCGCGTCGCCAAGTTCAGGAACTGCCATCCCCCCTTAATGACACGCCCGCTCTTATACTACCACGACTGAAGCACCTCGAGCTCGTTGACGTCTGCCTCCCAAATGGTGACATGGAGCGCCTGCTCCGTGGCTGTACTGCACTCGAGTACCTTCGTCTTCAGGCGATCAATGGGTTGAGTAGCCTCCACATCACCTCCATGACTCTCCGGACTATTTATGTGTCTTCCTAGTGCGGCAAGAAGACATCACTAGATGTGTACCACGGTATGGTCATTGAGGACACACCTGCACTTGAGAGATTACTTGTAGTTGATCAAGAAGGTCCAGCAAGAATCAATGTCATTTCTGCACCAAAATTGACAGTGGTGGGCTACTCGTCTGACAAATACTCTGAACTTGTTATTGGATCCACACCCGTTCAGGTACAACAGCCGCCTTCTACCTCTCCTTCTAGAAATTAACATTATTTCTAATTTTGAAGATGTATGTTTGTTTGTCATCCAGAAAATGATTCCCACAAGCTTGACCCCAAAACTGCGCACAGTGAAGGTCTTGGCACTAGAATCTATCGGCCCCAACCTGGAGCAAGTTGTCAGTTTCCTGAGATGCTTTCCGTGCCTGGAGAAGCTATATATCGAGGTGATGTTCCTTTCCTGTTAAATGTTAGCCATAAGGGAGTTCAACTTGTGACACCTTTTTCCAAGTTTACAATGACAATGTACTACGATTTCTGAACGATTTTTTGGAGGATTTCAGTACATACATGTTCCCCCCCATATTGGTTGCTTGATCCATATGGTTACAATCCATAAGCATTTCTCCTTTGGATTCATCTGTACTAGTTTTCTTAGGGAACTTTTCATCCACTCCAACCTCTTGTGAAGAAGGCTACATTTTTCTAGATTGTAATCAAATGCCCATGTTAATCATGTCGGATCGAAGATGACATGTTAGTGCATTTACAAATCCTGCAAACCAAATAGGCCTGTAGTAGTGTTCAGAACTGCATGTAGGCACTAACACGTTTTCTTCTTTTGCAGATAAGATTAGGCCCGGTGGTGGATAATGTGATACAATATAACAATCACGTCGAATGCCTAGATCTGCATCTCTCAGAAATTACTTTGAACTCCTACCGAGGGACCTTACAGGAGATTATATTCGCCAGGTTCTTTGTTGTCAGAGCAAGGGTGCTGAAGGTAATGAGGTTTGCCCTACATTTATTTCGCAAAAATGAATGGTTGGTTGATCAGTGCCGGTGGCTGTGGCAGAATGGAATAGGCTCCGAAAATGCTGAATTTCATTTTGGAACTTCAGATGATAGAGTAATCGGAAGTCATCATGTCAACCCCATACATGACTTCTCAGTGGCTGACCCCTTTGCAAAAATTATGAGATTTCGAAACCAGACTTAGAAGTGGTAATATTAGTTTGAACCTCTCTGATATCCATGTTCAGCGGATCAGCGCGAGCGTTTGCAGCTGATGAGCTGAATTTCATTTCTAATATCAGTTTGAACCTTGTAATCTTCGAATTTGAGCCATATAACTCTGGAATTTGAACCTTGTAATATTTCGAGCTTTTGTGGTACAATCATTGAAATGGCATCGTATGAGACTCGTATATTGGTAGCACTATTTTGACCTTAATATGCAATGGACTTAGATTTTATTAACCATTCTCGAATCTGTTTACCTTGTTGATCTCATAGCACACGATCTGTATAGCTAACACGACTGCGATCTTTGACATTATTGCACACAGTTGGTTTCTTCAACTGTGTGCCCTGTAGAGCGCAGAATTAATTATCGCATTCGAGTGTCCATCATCACCCTTCTGTGTAACTTTGACCTCATCACCCACGGGTAAACTTATGACCGAAGTCATTCCACACACTTCGTTTTTACAAAGCTTTTTGCCAATAAACGCCCATGATTTGCCCTCTTCTAGCCGACGCGTGGCCAAACTAGCCGGGCGGGAAGCTTGCATGGTAGCGCGGGAACAGGCTCACCGATGATACATTTGGAGCCTCTTCGAGCCCACGCGTGGTCAAATGAAACGCGTGCGGTGCGGTGTTGTCAAGCGTGCACTGGAATCCTCCACTATGAACGCCGTGACAAGACGTGACGATTACAGGCCGGCCGGCCCCCATTTATTACATCGGCCATTTAACCCTTGTGTCTCTTCAATGTTTCTATCACGCCCCACCATTGCAAGAAGCACACCCACCACGACAAATTCTTACAGGGTATCCTGCGCGGCTCCAATGGTGCTCCGAGCAGCTGCCGACGACGAGCAGCAGTTCACCATGCATGCCATTGTGGACACCCACAGAAAGTTGATGGAGATCTTGGTGGTGTACACCAACAACCCGGTCTGGGTGGAGCACTCCATTCACATCATGGAGCTATTGCTTGCCGAGGAGAAGTACAAGGTGGTCGGGTTCGACCTCGAGTACACCCGCGCTTGTGCCAGGTCTCGTCCCAAGGTCGTCGTCGCCCAGATGTGCGTGCGCAACAACGTCCTCGTCTACCACTACTGCCTGGCCACAAGGCCTTGCGAGCATTTCGCCAGGTTTGTCAACAGCCCCCACTACATGTTCGCTATGGTGGACATCACCGACGATGTAAAGGTGCTCAAGAATTCAGGCATCGCCTGCCATAATCTTGTCAACATCCAGGGCCAATACAAGATCTGGAGCAGCAGGGAGCATGAGAAGGACTCAATGGTTCACCTCGCTGAGGCCATCATCGACCCCTACTACAGGGACATGAAGGATTCCTACAACAAGGACAAGCGTGCCTGGCACTCGGCCTGGATGGAGAAACTTGACAAAGCTCATGTCGTGTACGCGGCCAAGGAGGCATACATGAGCTACGACATGTACAGGCGGATCGTTGACATGAGGAAGTGCCTCCTTCCCCAAAACGACCAGGGATCCAGCCGGAAGCAGAGCAATGGCAAGCGTCATCGCAACAATAAGTAGATGATTAGATCCTCATTTCTCCTAGTTTAGTATGCATGTAATTGCTTACTTTGGTGTGTGGAAATGTTATGTGTGTAGTCACTTGTGTAATTGTGTGCTTAATTTGGTTTTGCAATGCTGTCTTTTTAAGTATATATGTTGATGCTCTGTAGACAGAACAAATCACATCGCACACGGACTAAACATTGGAACCCGTCGGTGATGATTTCATCAATCACTGACAATTGTATACCAGCAATCGTTTGCTCACAACACACACGACTTGTTAACAGGAATCGTCTGTGTTGTTATCAGACTTCCCACACATTTCCGATTACAAACCTGTTTGCCGCGTATCACACACATCTTGTTAAGTTGAACCATTTCTATTCTCTTGGCTCAACGCAGACAGTTCATCCGAGTGAACTGTATGCCGTATATCGCACACACCTTCATCTGGCTACCCGTTTCTATTGTTCCGCCTCATCACAAACAGTTTATTCGAGTGAACTGTATGCCGTATATCGCACACGCCTTCATCTGGCGGCCCGTTTCTTTTGTTCTGCCTTATCGCAAACAGTTCATTGAACTGAACCGTATGCCCCTCATCGCACACGCAACTAAAATCTCAACCGTGTTTGATGTATCCTTCATCGCGAATGTTTTGCATCTTTTTTGACAGTTATTTTACATCACCGTTGCGATTAATGCATCGCACACAGTTTCATCAAAGGGTCTCTGATCGTAGTGTCGCATTAGCAGCATCCTGCAGTAGTGTTAGGTCCCATGCAAGAAATGGGAATGAATGTCAAACACCTTTGACACCTTCGCTCAGCCGCTAACATTGAGATACATGGTTTTAAAATTCTAGTAAATTGAAAACTCGTCTGAAATTCATGAAACTTGACATGCTATCATGGAACGGCATTAACATGCAGTGGTAAAAATATTGTCCCATTTGGGGCAGGTTGGGGTATAAGCTTCTCACAAACCAGAGCTTCTCGCAACAAGCCTCATGGTTGCGATAGGGAACGTTTCACCTTTCTGGATGAAATGATATCTGTTGCCTCTTCTTGATTTCAATTTTTCTCTAGTGTCAACATAGAACAACAGGAGTGTTGTGTTAAATTTTGGAATTTTTCGGGGTTCATTTCGACATTTTTATACATTAATTGAGTTTTCAATGCATTTATATGCATAATTAAAATTTGAACTATAGGCACATGCTCTAATGCATATAAATTGGTTGAAAAAATTAAATCTGTGTCCTTGGTTGCATGCTTAGGTCCCATGCAAGAAATGGGAATGAATGTGAAACACCCTGCCACCGTCGCTCGGTCGCAAACATTGAGATACATGGTTTTTAAATTCTAGTAAATCCAAAACTCGTCTGAAATTCATGAAACTTGGCATGCTATCATGGAGCGGCATCATCATGCCGTGGCAAATTTTTTGTCCCATTTGGGGCAGGTTTGGGTATAAGCTTCTCACAAACCAGAGCTTGTCACAACACGCCTGATGGTTTCGGTAGGAACGTGCCACCTTTGGGACGAAACGATATCCGTTGCCTCTTATTGCTTTCAAAAAATTTCTAGTGTCAACATAGAACAACTGGAGTGTTGTGTTAAATTTTGGAATTTTTTGGGGTTCGTTTGGACATTTTTATACATTAACTGGGTTTTCTAGGCATTTTATGTGCATAATTCAAATTTGAACTACATGCACATGCTCCAGTGCATAAAAATTGGTTGAAAAATCAAATATGTGTCCTTGGGTGCATGCTTAGGTCCCATGCAAGAAATGGGAATGAATTTCAAACACCAGGGCACTGTTGATTACCGGCAAAACATTGAGACACTTTTTTTCTTAAATTCTAGTAAATCTAGAACTCGTCTGAAATTCATGAAACTTGGCATGCTATCATGGAATGGCACCCGACATGTTGTGCTTTTTGTCCATTTTTAGAGAAGGCCCACTCGAATAACAGTGAACAAAGGCATTTTGAAACAAATAGTTGCCACTGTAACATCTCAAATGTTTTGTATAATTTAAATCGTGTGCGTTCTGTTAACCATTCACGTGATGCCACGCCTCACTCTTTTAATGGCTAGGAGGTGACATGTGGACATGTGCTTGACTAAACGGGAGATGTGCGAGCTGTACTCCAATGCGCAGGCTCACCGGGAAGCGTGCGAGCTGTACATCGTGCAGGCTCACTAGGAAGCTAGCCCTTTGGCTTCCATGGCCGCCCGCCTTGCTCGCATCCTCTCCATTAATGGCGCCCAAGCTGCAGTTTAATACGGTTTTTAAATATAAAACACTCATCACAAACGTTTAAGTTAGAACACCCGTATGCAAACCAACAGCTTCCCAAGGAAGCCAAGCGAAAATGTGCCGAGCAGAATTTGTGCAGCTCTTGATCGCAAACGTTTTAGGTAGAACACACGTATGTAAACCGACAGCTTCCCCAATAAGCCAAGCAAAAATGTGCCGAGCGGGATTTGTGCAGCTCTTCATCGCAAACGTTTTAGATAGAACACCTGTATGCAAAGTGAGAGCTATGGTCTTCCGCAGTAAGCCAAGGGAAAATTCATCGCGCAGGATTTGTGCATCTCTTCAACGCAAACGGTTCAGATTGAATAAGGTATGCAAAGCGAGACTTCGGCGCTAAGCCAAGAGAAAATCTGGCAAGCAGGATTTGTACCTCCCTTCAACGCAAACGGTTTTTTCGGATGACCCGTGTGCAACCACGTACAGGCAATTTGGTAAGATTTGCATCTATCATATTGGGTATATTGCCATTTGTCAAACTGGAATGATTGACATTTGTTGATCTAGTAACATTGCCATTTGTCAACCTTGTAACACCGCCATTTGTCAAAATATGCAGCTAAAAATCACTAGCACTATCTAATTTTTGCAACTAAAAATCAGTAAGTAAGCATAGATTTCATTCATAGATTAAGCAATCGTTCTTTATACAAATAGTTCAACTCGACAGCTGAACCGGCCAAACTTTTCCCCAATTGTTGCCAACCACGTACTGAAATAGCTAGTTCAACTATATATACTAGCTAATTTTAAGTACGTTGTACAGTTCCACCACATATATAGTCAGATGAACTAAAAAAATAGCCCCTAAATACTACTACTACTACGGAGGGGCTTTGTACTACTTCCGGCAGCCTCTACTCTCCGAGCGCGCTCAGTAAGAGGAAGAGGAGGAGGAGCCTACCGACGAGCTGGACAACTGCAATACGGTGCCTGCCGCTGCTCCACCTTCAACGACGCTCACCTCGAATGCCCTCTGCCACTCCAGACGACCCCTCTCGAAGCGGCGGGACTGCTCGTAGATCTCCTGATTCCTCGCCTCTTCGTCGGCATGTGCTGCGGCCATGTCTGCGGTAAGGAACTTTGCGTGCTGGACGAGGCGCTCCTCCTCCTCCAGCGGGAGCCTTTGGTCTGCGGTGGCGGAGCGGGTGATGGCCACGGTGGCCGGTAGTGGGGTGGCGGCCACGACGGCCACCTCCCGCCTTCGGGCTGCGGCGGCGGAGCAGGCGATGGCCCTGGCTTTCGACGGTGGTGTGGCGGCCACGACGGTAGACGGTGGTGTGGCGGCAATGGCGGCGGGCAACAGCTGCACACGGGCAGCAGCGGCGGAGCGTGTGGTGGGTGTTTCGCACACACCCAACAGGGACGCCACGTGCACTACACTACGCCGGGGACTGCGCCGCCGCCGCGGTGTAGCCCCCCAGCTAGAGTTTTCCTCTAATAACGGCGGAGTAGCTGAGCGACGACGACGGACCGGTGTCATTGGCGATTCTGGGAGAAGCAGACAAGATAAGCTACAGGGAGGGAGGGGAAAATGCGATGCAGGACTTGCCGGCCGTGAGGGTTTATATAGTAGGCTGGTAAGCATTGGGATTTTGGGGGATTTCACCGAGTCTGGCGGGAAGCTTGCGCGGGAACCTGCGCGGTTGCGCGGGAACGGGCTCACCACCGTTTGGCCAAAAGAACGCCCACGCGCGCTGCTCAAGCTTGCGCTCGAAGCTGTCCGCGGCAGCGGGGTGACAAGACGTGCGAGAGGAGGACGAAAGGACACGTACACATACGGTTAATAAAAAAATTGCGATTTAATTACCTACTATGCCCCCGTCCTGGTTTATAAGTAGGATTTAACTAATAAAATACGAATGCATGTCGCCAAAGATTATATCGTTGGATTGATATTTGAACATAGTTTCCAATTATATAATTTTATAACATGCATTAACATTTTGTTGGTTAAATTTAAGGACAAAGTATGGCACAGAATATAAAGGGGACTAATAGACCCAGACGGTGGTAGTAGCACACGGCCGCTCTCTACGCAGTGACGCAACTGCCGGCCGGCTTGTAGGTGATCATTCCCTGTGTGTTCAACAACTCTATGTGTGTGGTTGCTCGCGGTTGAGGCAGCCGCAGCGCGCTCTGCTCGCGTGCCGCCGTGCGCGCTCTGCTTGCGTGCCGCTGTGCGTGCTCTGCTCCCGCATCCCTCCGGGCGCTCTGCCCTCCTCCCTCCACGCGCGCTGTGCTCTCGCGTCCCTCCGGGCGCTCTGCTCCCGCGTCCCTCTGGCGCATGATCACGTACATTCGTGCTGCCATTATGCATGCGGTTGCGCCGGGCATGGCGCGACGATGCAGTTACCCGCTGCAAAATCTACCATGCGGACGCGCCGAGAATCCAGGCCACGAACGCATACACAAGCTACAAGATGTACATGCGGATCATTGACATGAGGGAGTGTCTTCTTCCTACCCCAGACGAGGGATCGACCACAGAGCAATGGCGAGAGCGTCACAAGAAGTAGATGACTAGACGATCGTTTCTCCTAGTTTAGAATGCATGCAATTGTTTATTGAGGTGTGTGCGAATGATCTGTATAGTCACTTATGTAATTGGATGTTTATTTCAGTTATATATATACATGTTATTCTTCTGTAGACAGAGCAAATCACATGGCTTATTAGCAGCAATCATCTGTGTTATTATTGGTCTTCGCACACATTTCTGATTACGGACCTGTTTGCCGCATATCACACACATCTTGTTCAGTTGAACCGTTTCTATTGTGTTGCCTAATCACACACAGTTCATCCTAGTGAACTATATGCCGTATATCGCACACACCTTGATCTGGCTGACCGTTTCTATTGTGTTGCCTAATCACACACTGTTCATCCTAGTGAACTGTATGCTGTATATCGCACACGCTCTCATCTCGCTGCCCGTTTCTGTTGTTCTGCCTCATCGCAAATAGTTCTTCTAGATTAACCGTTTGCCACGCATCGCACACACAACTCTAATCTGAACCGTGTTTGATGTCACCGCCATCGCAAATGTTTTGCATATTTTTTGATGGTTTTATTAGAGCATAATTTGTGATTAATGCATCGCACACAGTTTCATCAAAGGGTCTCTGATCGTAGTGTCGCGTTAGCAGCATCCTGCAGTGGTGTATGGCCCCCGGGTCTATTTTCCATCATATATTTTCAGATCTATAAACCAAAAAACCCAAAAATACCTTGCTACAATTTATTTTTTATTATTTTGTTTTACATTTTAGTAATCTTTTTATATCTATCTCTATCAGATCTTACCATTGCAATTGACCGTGAAGGGATTGACAACCCCTTTATTGCATTTGGTGCAAGTGTTTGATTGTTTGTGCAGGTGCATAGATTAGAGACTTGCTTGTACCTCCTACTGGATTGATACCTTGGTTCTCTAACTGAGGGAAATACTTATCTCTACTTTGCTGCATCACCCTTTCCTCTTCAAGGGAAAATCCAATGCAAGCTCAAGAAGTAGCAGGAAAAATTTCTGGCGCCGTTGCCGGGGGGGTCTACATCAAGCCTACCAAGTACCCACCATAAATTCTCATCTCTTGCATTAGATTATTTGCCATTTGCCTCTCGTTTTCCACTCCCCTACTTCTAAAACGGTTTCAGAAAAATACAAAAAATAATTGCTTTTTTATTTGCCTTCTTTCCGTTTGCCTTTATGTCTTACTTGGTTTGTTTGCTTGCCATAATTGTGTATTTATTCCAGAACAGAAAGCAAAAAGTTTATGGATCCTCATCCACTTGCTAATCTTTTCAAAAGATCCAACTATGATGAACCAATTTATAGTGAGTTGAGTGCACTAGATTATCTTTATGATGTTTTCCTTCAAATTCGTGAATCTGAAAATTGTGATGAAGTGCTAAAAGAAGAAATTTATGAAGTGATTCATGATAGCTCCTTGAATGAAAAGCATGATTGCAATGATGTTATTATAAATTCTATTAATGTCAATTGTGCTAATAATATGCAAAACCCTAAGCTTGGGGATGCTAATTTTGCTATGTCCACTACTTATTGCAATGATCATGATTGGGGTGATTATGTTTCTTATGATCTTGAAAATTTATTTAAGCCTCATGATGAATATGTTTGTGATAATATTGAAAGTGGGTTTGGAAGAGTGTCAACTCTAGGTAATAATTATCCCACTACTTCGGAGAATGATCAATCTTATGAATTTTTTGATAAAAGCGGGTTTGGAGAGGTCATGACTTTATTTGATGATAATCCCACTATTTTGGAAGAGTGTCAACTTTGCATGCATGTGGATCATGTAGAGTATATGCTTTGTGATAGTTATATTATTGAATTTGATTATGATCCTATATGTAATTATTATGAGAGAGGAAAATATGTTACTAAATTACCTCTCGTTATGTTGAGATTGCTATTGTTTCTTTCTTCTTCTTTGCATATGCTAGTTTTTGCTTGCCTTGATAATTTGTTTTCCTATAAGATGCCTATGCATAGGAAGTATGTTAGACTTAGATGTGTTTTTCACATGCTTTATGATTCTCTCTTTGCGCTTCAATTCTTGTCTTTCATGTGAGCATCATTAAAATTATCAACGCCTAGCTAAAAGGCTTTAAAGAAAAGCACTTGTTGGGAGACAACCCAATATTTTTATCATTTATTTTTATGAAAATACACATTATTACCTCTGTAGTAATTGTGTTTTGGTGTTTTTAATTAGTGTTTGTTCCAAGTAAAGCCTTTGGGATACTTTGGTATATCGTTGATTTGATCTTGCTGAAAAATAGAAACTTTTACGCCCAATAAAATAATATTCAAAATTCACAGAAGCGCGATAAAATCCTGATTTTTCTACACAAGATTGATATATCAATTTCCTATGTTTTCCTAATTTTTCAGAATTTTAAGAGTTACAGAAGTATTTGAAGTTTACAGATTACTATAGACTATTCTGTTTTTGACAGATTCTGTTTTCTATGTTTTGTTTGCTTATTTTGATGAATCTATGAGTAGTATCGGGGGGTATAAACCATGGAGAAGTTGGAATACAGTAGATATTACACCAATATAAATAAATAATGAGTTCACAACAGTGCGAAAAAGTGGTGATTTTATTTTCTTATACTAACGGATCTCATGAGTTTTCTGTTGTGAAGTTTTCAAGTTTTGGGTAAAGATTTGATGGACTATGGAATAAGGACTGGCAAGAGCTTAAGATTGGGGATGCCCAAGGCACCCCAAGGTAATATTCAAGGACAACCAAGAGCCTAAGCTTGGGGATGCCCCAGAAGGCATCCCCACTTTCGTCTTCGTCTATCGGTAAATTTACTTGAGGCTATATTTTTATTCACCACATGATATGTGTTTTGCTTGGAGCGTCTTGTATGATTTGAGTCTTTGCTTTTTAGTTTGCCACAATCATCCTTGCTGTACACACCTTTTTAGAGGGACACACATTAGTGAATTTATTAGAATACTCTATGTGCTTCACTTATATCTTTTGAGCTAGGCAATATGCTCTAGTGCTTCACTTATATCTTTTTAGAGCACGGCGGTGGTTTTATTTTATAGAAATTGTTGAACTCTCTTGCTTCACTTATATTATTTTGAGAGTCTCTAAACAGCATGGTAATTTTCTTAGGTCATGAATTTAGTCCTAATATGATGGGCATCCAAGAGGGATATAATAAAAACTTTCATATTAAGTGCATTGAATACTATGAGAAGTTTGATTCCTTATGATTGTTTTGAGATATAAAGATGGTGATATTAGAGTCGTGCTAGTGAGTAACTATGGATTGGTAGAAATACTTGTGTTAAAGTTTGTGATTCCTGTAGCATGCACGTATGGTGAACCGTTATGTGATGAAGTCGGAGCATGGTTTATTTATTAATTGTCTTCCTTATGAGTGGCGGTCGGGGACGAGCGATGGTCTTTTCCTACCAATCTATCCCCCTAGGAGCATGCGTGTAGTACTTTGTTTCGATAGCTAATAGACTTTTGCAATAAGTATGTGAGTTCATTATGACTAATGTTGAGTCCATGGATTATACGCACTCTCACCTTCCACCATTGCTAGCCTCTCTAGTACCGCGCAACTTTCGCCGGTGCATTACACCCACCATATACCTTCCTCAAAACAGCCACCATACCTACCTATTATGGCATTTCCATAGCCATTCCGAGATATATTCCCATGCAACTTCCACCGTTCCGTTTATTATGACACGCTTCATTGTTGTCATATTGCTTTGCATGATCATGTAGTTGACATCGTATCTGTGGCAAAGGCACCATTCATATTTTTTATACATGTCACTCTTGAGTCATTGCACATCCCGGTACACTGCCGGAGGCATTCATATAGAGTCATATATTTGTTCTAGTATCGAGTTGTAATTCTTGAGTTGTAAAGTAAATAAAAGTGTGATGATCATCATTATTAGAGCATTGTCCCATGTGAGGAAAGGATGATGGAGACTATGATTCCACCACAAGTCGGGATGAGACTCCGGATGAAAAATAAAAAAAGAGAAAAAAGAGTGAAAAAAGAGAAAAAAGAGGCCAAAGAGCCAAAATAAATAAAAAAATGAGAGAAAAGAGAGAAGGGGCAATGCTACTATCCTTTTTCCACACTTGTGCTTCAAAGTAGCACCATGATCTTCATGATAGAGAGTCTCCTATGTTGTCACTTTCATATACTAGTGAGAATTTTTCATTATAGAACTTGGCTTATATATTCCAATGATGGGCTTCCTCAAATTGCCCTAGGTCTTCATGAGCAAGCGAGTTGGATGCACAGCCACTTAGTTTCTTTTGAGCTTTCATACACTTATAGCTCTAGTGCATCCATTGCATGGCAATCCCTACTCACTCATATTGATATCTATTGATGGGCATCTCCATAGCCCGTTGATACGCCTAGTTGATGTGAGACTGTCTCCTTCTTTTTGTCTTCTCCACAACCACCATATTCTATTCCACCTATAGTGCTATATCCATGGCTCACGCTCATGTATTGCGTGAAAGTTGAAAAAGTTTGAGAACATCAAAAGTATGAAACAATTGCTTGGCTTGTCATCGGAGTTGTGCATGATTTAATACTTTGTGTGATGAAGATGGAGCATAGCCAGACTATATGATTTTGTAGGGATAACTTTCTTTGGCCATGTTATTTTGAGAAGACATGATTGCTTTGTTAGTATGCTTGAAGTATTATTGTTTTTATGTCAATATTAAACTTTTGTTTTGAATCTTATGGATCTGAATATTCATGCCACAATAAAGAAAATTACATGGATAAATATGTTAGGTAGCATTCCACATCAAAAATTCTGTTTTTATCATTTACCTACTCGAGGACCAGCAGGAATTAAGCTTGGGGATGCTTGATACGTCTCCAACGTATCTATAATTTTTTATTGTTCCATGCTATTATATTATCTGTTTTGGATGTTTTATATGCATTAATATGATATTTTATATTATTTTTGGGACTAACTTATTAACCCAGAGCCCAGTGCCAGTTTCTGTTTTTCCTTGTTTTTGAGTTTTACAGAAAAGGAATATTAAACGAACTCCAAACGGAATAAAACTTTACGATGATTTTTCTTGGACCAGAAGACACATGTAGGACTTGGAGACCAAGGCAGAAGAGTCCCGAGGCGACGGCAAGGGTGCAGGGTGCGCCGCAGGGGGGGCGCCCCTGCCTTGTGGGTCCCTCGGAGCTCCTCTAACCCTAATCTTCGGCCTATAAATTCAAAAATATTCCCAAACCATCAGAAGAATCCACGAAAATACTTTTCCGCCACCGTAACCTTCTGTACCCATGAGATCTCATCTTGGGGCCTTTTCCGGTGATCTGTCGGAAGGGGATTCGATCACGGAGGGCATCTACATCAATCCTATTGCCCTTCCGTTGAAGCGTGAGTAGTTTACCATAGACCTACGGGTCCATAGCTAGTAGCTAGATGGCTTCTTCTCTCTCTATGATCTTCAATACCATGTTCTCCTTGATGTTCTTGGAGCTCTATCCGATGTAATATTATTTTGCGGTGTGTTTGTCGAGATCCGATGAATTGTGGATTTATGATCAGATTATCTATGAATATTATTTGAATATTCTCTGAATTCTTATATGCATGATTTGATATCTTTGTATTTCTCTTCGAATTATCGGTTTGGTTTGGCCAACTAGATTGGTATTTCTTGCAATGGGAGAGGTGCTTAGTGTTGGGTTCAATCTTGCGGTGTCCTCACCCAGTGACATAGTAGGGGTAGCAAGGCACGTATTGTATTGTTGCCATCAAGGTTAAAAAGATGGGGTTTTCATCATATTGCTTGAGTTTATCCCTCTACATCAGGTCATCTTAGTTAAGGCGTTACTCCGTTCTTTATGAACTTAATACTCTAGATGCATGCTGGATAGCGGTCGATGTGTGGAGTAATAGTAGTAGATGCAGAATCGTTTCAGTCTACTTGACACGGACATGATGCCAATATGCATAATCATTGCCTTGGATATCGTAATAACTTTGCACTTTTCTATCAATTCCTCAACAGCAATTTGTTCACCCACCGTATGTTTTCTTTCAAGAGAGAACCCTCTAGTGAAACCTATGGCCCCTGGGTCTATTTTCCATCATATATTTTCAGATCTATAAACCAAAAACCCCAAAAATACCTTGCTGCAATTTATTTTTTATTTTATTTTACGTTTTAGTAATCTTTTATATCTATCTCTATCAGATCTCACCATTGTAATTGATCGTGAAGGGATTGACAACCCCTTTATCGCATTGGGTGCAAGGGTTTGATTTTTTGTGCAAGTGCATAGATTGGAGACTTGCTTGTACCTCCTACTGGATTGATACCTTGGTTCTCTAACTGAGGGAAATACTTATCTCTACTTTGCTGCATCACCCTTTCCTCTTCAAGGGAAAAACCACCGCTAGCTCAAGAAGTAGCAGGAGGCGTCAGGTTGCGTCCATTAATTGCCCTCCTTCTCAACCGGAGGATAATTCCCGTGACGACGATTCGGGGTATCATGACGACCCAGAGACGTCAATTGATTTTGAAGACGGGGTGTTTTATCAGGAGAGCCTTGACGGCGTCAAGGTTGCTGTGACAGCCGATCACCCCGGGGCTCTTCCCTCTTCCACAGTAAGTGAAAAGAAGAACCTCTCCCGAACAGGGTGCTCATCTCGTGCTATTCCCCATGTGCTGACTTCTGCTCCCAAGGGTCGCCGCACTAGGATGAGCACGGACCACGCTAGCTTCGGCCCCTAATGGGAGATCAAAGTGGAAAGCCTCCGCCGAAGCGGAAGCACCTGCCTCCTCGGCTCAGAGGTAATGTATTTTGGAATTACAGTGAGGGTTGCTTCTAACACCCTTTTATTAAGGCTTGCTCAATTTTGCAGAAGGTGTATGCCTCTGCACCAATCCGAAGATTCCCCAGGTGCGCCGAATCATAGCTCCGGTCCCAAGTCTTCGGCACAAGCCAGAACTTTGTCCGAAACACGGTGGCCGGCGCACCTCCGGCGGACTCCGATCATGTTTCGGTTACCAACTCCGAAGTTGAGAGCGTAATGAATCATTGCCGCTGGAGGGAGACTTTACGTCATACTGCCTTTGCCAAACAGGAATTTGGTGCTTTTAATTTGGTGGATGCGTACCTTGGAGCGGCCCGGACAGGTCTTGAAGGGATCGCCGGTCTTTTTGCCGCCAAGGTGCAGGTATATAACCAAAATAGCTTGAAAGCAGATCATGTTCCCTAACCAACTAGCCCCCAAGACTTAATTTGGGCGGGATGGCCGAGTTAAGGGTTTCTAATGATATTATGTTTGTAAGCCACAAGAGATCAGAGCAAAAAGCTGTTCGAGGACCTTGAGGTGAGCCGGACACAGTTGGTCAAAACCAAGGCTGAACTGGATGCGGCTCGAAAAGCCAGCAACAGGTTGTCCGGTAAGTAGAAAAAACTGCTTCTGAGGTATATGGTGTATTCTATGCATTAACACCGTTTTCTCCATATAGCCGCGGAAGCTGTAAGCAAGTTCGGAGGGAGCTAGAGGCTGGAAAACGAGTGCTGACACGAAGCCAGGAGGAGAAAAATGAGCTCAAGGACGAGAATCAGCGGAAGGCCAAGGAAATTAAAAGTTTGAAAACTCAACTGGCACAAGCTTTGGAGGAAAACCAGAAGCTGAAAGGTGGCATATTTGGTGAGCTGATCTTACCATTCCGTTGGCAAGTATCATTAATGTGTTAATGACGATGTGCAACACCTGCTTGTTAGGTCTCCTGACTGGGCGGCCCGAGGAAGAAGCAAGCACTTATGACGGGAACCTTTTAAAGGAGCTGTCGAAGACTTACGAGAGGGCCCGAAAAGCCATGAAGAGCATGGTGAAGGCGTTATGGCTGTCAGATGTACCGCCAGAAGGTATGGCCGAACTAGCCAGTCGCTTTAACGGAGCTCGGCGAAGGTTTGAATTACGGAAGATTTCATCCTGCCAAGAAGGAGCGCGTGAGGCGTGGGCTATGGTAAAGACCCGCTTCACCAAGCTAGACCCGGAGCATATGGCCCGGGTTGGTCTCATGGGCCCTGACGGCCAAGAGATACCTCTAAGCTTGGTCTATGATGATGTGATGCCAGCTGCTTGCTATTCTCAGAAGGATTGTGCTTTAGAGCAATTGATAGACAATGTCGATCAAAAGTAGTTTTGTCAATTCTACGTATCTATGTACTTTAAGTTGACCGAGCTTAATCCGCGTTCTTATTGTTATTTTAAAGAATGTTGTCTTAATCGGCCATCGGCTTCTACCTCCCCGATCAGTGATCGGGAAGTGTTCCGTACTATGTGCCTTGGGAAACAAGGCAATACTTCGGGAACCAGGCAATCCGGCCATCTGGCTCGAACGGACGAAACATGTGCAGAGAGTTATGTTATATTACTGTTTGACGTAAGAAACATCTTCCGATGAAAATAGTTCCTCCAACGGTTCCTTTCTTCGAGTAAAATTATAATCCGGATACGTAGGATCAACGGAAACGAATGGTTGCGAAAAAACCTTGGTGAGAAGCGCGAGGCTATATTCACTTCCCTTCGGCCGACTTATTGTATTCTATAAGAATGCTAGCTTTCGGCTTCACCCGTCTGAGGTACGGTCCCGGATGACCCGGTCGTAACAATCGCAGAGGTGCTCCCTTTACTCCCTAGCCAAACAATCGGGAACGTAGGGGTAAACACAGGAGCCAGGCAACCCAGCTTGGCAAAGATCTTAAGTCAAATAAGTGCATGTGTTGGCTTAACATGTGTGAGAAGGATGCAATCGGTACAAATGCGATGTATACATTATTTGGCTCTTCTGAGGGAGCCCCTAGGCAAGGCTACATTCAATGATGTATATAATACGAGCTTGGTATGGTTCGGTTTAACCGAACTCTCACCATGTCGAAAAGAAATAAAGGAAAATAAAAAGAAGGAAAAGGTAGGGAAGTATGTCAAACTCAGGCGTAAAAACACTGCAGCCGGGCTGCGTTCCACGGGTTCGACCCGAGGCAGTCATCGGACGGACGGCGAAGGCGATATACTCCTCCTATGACTACTTCATCGATGACGTACGGTCCCTCCCATTTGGGTGATAGTTTATTCTTCTGTTTTTCAGGAAGTCGGAGGACCAGGTCTCCCACGTTGTATGTCTTCGCCCTGACTTCACGGTTGTGGTAACGTCGTGCTTGCTGATGTCTACTACGCAACCTTCTTCTTGTAGACTCGTGTTGAGCCTCCAAGCGCAGAGTTTTGTAGGACAGTAGCAAATTTCCCTCAAGTGGATGACCTAAGGTTTATCAATCCGTGGGAGGCGTAGGATGAAGATGGTCTCTCTCAAACAACCCTGCAACCAAATAACAAAGAGTCTCTTGTGTCCCCAACACACCCAATACAATGGTAAATTGTATAGGTGCATTAGTTCGGCGAAGAGATGGTGATAGAAGTGCAATATGGATGGTAGATATAGGTTTTTGTAATCTGGAAATATAAAAACAGCAAGGTAGCAAGCGATAAAAGTGAGCGAAAACGGTATTGCAATGCTTCGAAACAAGGCCTAGGGTTCATACTTTCACTAGTGCAAGTTCTCTCAACAATAATAACATAATTAGATCATATAACAATCCCTCAACGTGCAACAAAGAGTCACTCCAAAGTCACTAATAGCGGAGAATAAATGAAGAGATTATTGTAGGGTACGAAACAACCTCAAAGTTATTCTTTCTGATCGATCTATTGGGCTATTCCTATAAGTGTCACAAACAGCCCTAGAGTTCGTACTAAAATAACACCTTAAGACACACATCAACCAAAACCCTAATGTCACCTAGATACTTCAATGTCACCACAAGTATCCGTGGGTTTGATTATACGATATGCATCACACAATCTCAGATTCATCTATTCAAACCAACACAAACAACTTCAAAGAGCGCCCCGAAGTTTCTACCGGAGAGTCAAGACGAAAACGTGTGCCAACCCCTATGCATAAGTTCACAAGGTCACAGAACCCGCAAGTTGATCACCAAAACATACATCAAGTAGATCACGTGAATATCCCATTGTCACCACAGATAAGCACATGCAAGACATACATCAAGTGTTCTCAAAGCCTTAAAGACTCAATCCGATAAGATAACTTCAAAGGGAAAACTGAATCCATTACAAGAAGGTAGAGGGGGAGAAACATCATAAGATCCAACTATAATAGCAAAGCTCGAGGTACATCAAGATTGTGCCAAATCAAGAACACGAGAGAAAGAGATCAAACACATAGCTACTGGTACATACCCTCAGCCCCGAGGGTGAACTACTCCCTCGTCGTCATGGAGAGCGCCGGGATGATGAAGATGGCCACCGGTGATGGATTCCCCCTCCGGCAGGGTGCCGGAACGGGCTCACGATTGGTTTTTCATGGCTACAGAGGCTTGTGGCGGCGGAACTGTAACACCCCAAAAATTTAATCATGTTTTACTAAATAAAAAATTTGGCCAGAAATAAAATTTTGAATTATATTAAGTCTTTTGTTATTTTCAGGGTATTTTTCTGTTTCTGTTTTCCAAAAATTCTTCCCTCCATATAGAAATTTTTGGTAATAATATTTTGGTTTTTGTAGTTTTCTCAAAACATTTCATTTATACTTTAATAACAGTAGGAATAAATTTCATAATAAAATTTGCCTCTAAATAATTATTTTAATAGCAATTTCAAATTCTGAAATGCCTCTGTTGCACTACAACTATTTTAAATAAATCTTTTAAAATTCCAAAAAAAATTATGCGAGGTCATGTGATGCCCATAAGTCACTTTTATGTAAAAACCAAACTTGGTCTTTTGAAAATTTTGAGTGAAACAATCTCTTTTCAATTCTGCCCAGTATTTGAGTTTCTACTACAACCCCAATTTTCCTTGCTCCAAAAATCCTGAAATTTTTCCCACTTCTAGTACTTCCAAACAAACCCTTAAGTCCAAAATTTTAGCTCCATTGGAATCTTTTAGTTCAGCAAATATTCCCCTGTAGTTTCTGTCCAGAAACTAAATTCTTCAAAACTTGCACTATCAAGTTTCTCTTTTTGTCAAACCAACCCCACCATCATATCTAACATCAAAGGAGACATAATCCTGCCAATCTTCACTATCATCAAAGGCCCCTAGGTGGTCCTGGCATTTCACCAAACAGCTTCTGTGCATGACAGTATTCTGCTAACTCATAAGTCTATATTGGGCACTTGATCTTCTGATCCAACCACCATGTCTAGAATCCTTGCCATCTTAGCAAACACCACCCTGCCAAATACCAGCTCCTCAGGACCATCCTAGAGCCCCTTGTCATTTTGTCGAGCACATGATGTGCATGCCAGAGCGTGCCAGAGTGCCCGTTTGGCACTGTCGGCATCGCCGCCGCACCGCGGCTCTACTGCCGCTGCAGCACGGGAGCCACCCCTTCTAGCTTCACGAGGAAGTAACAAAGCTCACCGACACTCTTCCCCGTCCTCTAGCACTGCCCCCTGCCGTCCAGCGCCGCCACCGACAGCCGCCCGTCGCTATCACGCGCCGCCCAGGACACGTGGCTCACTTTCCCGCCAGCCAACGCGCTCTGGAGTAACTCCGGACGGCCACCGCCCTCACTGAACTCCACCGACCACTTCACCGACCCAACAACCTCGCCATCGTCCATGCTGCGCCATTAATGGCCTCCACCACCATAGCCGTTCTCTGGAAGCTATGGGTCGGCGTCCCTCCCCTATATAAAGGCCACCCCCGAGCTCCTTCCTCCACACAACACCATCCCCTTCTCTCCAGTAGCACCCCGAGCCAACCACTGAGCTCGGGGACGACCTCTTCCCCGTCTCCGGCCGAAACCACCGCCGCCAACACTCGGTTGTTTCCGACGCGAACGATGCCTCCCTCTTGCATTTTTCCCCACCACACACCCCCTGGAACACCCGCAAGACCATCCCATCCCTCAATTTCACCAAACAGAGCTCGTGGATGGAATTCCTCTTCCGTCCGAAACCGTCGTCCGCCGGGAAGCTCGCCGCCAACGACCCCGTGCTCCCCGGCAACAACAACGGGTACCCAGAGGACCGCCTCGGTCTCCTGGACCCAACGGTGGCCTCAGCTCGCCGAGGGACCTCACCATTCGCCGGCGCCGATCGCCGGAGCGCTACCTCCGCTCAGCCAGGGGAGAAGGCGCGATGCTGACCGGTCAAACCTGACCGGTGGGGTCAAGGGACCCACTGTCAGTGACTCACTGCTCGCTGTGTAAGTGGACGCGGGTTCTGCAGAGCCCGCCTTCGCGCGAAGGAAACATACTTCCCATGTACGCCTTCGACGTCGGTGTCCTCCCACGTAGCCCAACGAATGGGCCGGGCCCAGTGGCGCCTCGCGGCTATACAGCGCGTAGGGCGCACTTCTGCTCCTTTTTGTTTTTCTTTTCAGTAAACTTCCAATAATTCCACAGCCTCCATTTCAAATCCCAATCCAGTGATTCAAATTTCTAAACGCTGCTAAAATCATGTTCTATTATTTAAGCCTAGGTGAACATTTTTCCTAGGCTTTGTACCTGCTGAACACTATTAAATAGTCCATTTCTTTATTCTTTTCAACTTAGAAATTCTCTAAGTAAATCATCTGGATTCCAAATGAATTGATTCTTTTTCTGTTATTTTTTAGTTTTCATCTAGTTTATTTTAGTATTTATTTGAAAAATATTTGAAACAACTTTTAGTACTGTTTTTGAATTATGTGGTAATTGCTATAATCTTTAAAATAGGAAAAATGGAGGGAAGAAACTTTTCAAACTTTTGGAGTGCACCCAATATTTCTGCGTGCTCAAGGCAAGCATCTTGAACACTTGATATGGTGAATTGCATAGTTGTTTGTTTGCAAGAATAATTGCATCATGAATATGTTGAATTCAAATAAAACTGGCATATGGCTATATTTGCATGCATGTAGTGTTAGCATGTTTCATCGTACCGTGCATCATGTACTCGTCATGACTTACCTGCAGGAGCAGGCATAAAAGAAATACCGTTACCGGCAGAGGGTGATCATGTTGGAGCGTGGTCAGGCCTTGTTTGGTTATGCATGCGGAGCATGCAAGGGCTGTGGCCCTGTCTTGGTGTTGCTACTGAAGGAATACTTTGTTGTGCTAACCACTGCAGGAAATAATTGAGCCTCCTGAGTCGGCCATAGATCGAGTCTTGTTCCGGTAACCCCCATACTTGATTCGTGCTGCCACTTGTCCCTGCCAATGGTGGGGTATGGTTTAGTAAGTTGTTAACCGCTTTCCATGCCCACACCGTACAGAGGGCCACGATGAGGGTTTCCAGGGCCATGGACTAAATCCTGTCATCGGGTCAGGGGGCATGGGTGTTTCCGGTTGTGACCGAGAGGGGGTGCCCCCTTGGAATCTGCGCGTATTAATAGTGATCCCATGCAAGATGTTGGTCCCTCCGTCTTAAAGTTTTTCTTGAACGATGCTTTGGGTGATTCCTGGCATCCGGAAAGTTAATCTGGTGTGTGCTGGTCAGGTGTGTTTTCAACCCAAAGACCGTAACGGGAATTAGTCAGTGTCACGGTACTGACTAAAGAAATCCTTTACTTGTGGGTAAAGAGTACACCCTCTGCAGAGTTTGAACCTATTCGAATAGCCGTGTCCGTGGTTAAGGACAACAGTCTGGGTTGGTCAAGTGTCGATCTTAGTGTCGGTCTCCGGAGGAAAATAATTATGACATGCCTGAAATATTTTGCAAGATAATTATTGACACCCTGTTGCTTCCATGAATATTTTATGCTTGTTAAATATTATTATGGTTATGCATAATATTGAGAACTAACCCGTTTCTCTTATTTTGCATTTACCTGAGTGTCTCAGGGGCTGGCTAGACTACCCCGGGCACTCAATTTTATTTTCAAGACCTCTCGTGGCGTCTCTTGAGTTAACACGCGGTTTATCCCGCCACTACTCTTGTGGACACCCGATTGGCATTTCTCTTCAAGTCCGACCGTGGCGTCACTTGACACCCGACTGGCATTTCTTTTCAAGACCTCTCGTGGTGTCCACTGAGTTCTCGGATGGTCCTGTCTCATCCGATTTCTCTTTTAGACACCCGTTTGGCATTTCTCTTCAAGACCTACCGTGGTATCATTTTAGACATCCGACCGGCATTTCCTTTATTTTATTTTTCCTTTAACTTTCCTTGTTTATCACTAATATTTTTATATATCCAGTTATTTGCACATGCTAATATGTTATCATGCCATGATTTAATTACTGACAGCATGTCTTTAAGTCCAGCATGAGCATCCACATATAATTTTCAATTCAACTTGATCACATAATATCTACTGCATTCGGTATATCATCTTTTCATGATGTTTGCGAGTACATTCAAACGTACTCACAGGCTTGTCCCTGGCTATTTACTTGGCTAGATCAGGATTTCTTCGAGGAGTACCACCGCGACGTCCGTGCGGAGCCTAGGATTAGCGGCCACGCGGATAGGAGTTATCCGGGTCAGCTGTTCCTGTGGGAATTGAACCCCATCGACGTTGGAGAACCATGAGTCACTTCCGTCATCCACCACCGGAATCACTATTGTATCATTAGACCTTTATGGTCTTGTATCCAATTCTTGTAATAGCTTGGAAATCTGTAACAAGGACGTGTCCACCAGTAACAGAAATCCTGGGCTGGTGGTAGCACGAGGGGTTAAATTTCTAGGATTTCGTGTCCCGACCCCGACAGCCTTGGTATCAGAGTCAGGCTGACCATTGGCTAATCCTATCTTAGCCTGGTCACTATCCCTAGGTTTCCACACCGCCCACATCCTTTCCTGTCCACCGTCAGGCCATTCCATCAAATAAATCCTACACAGTGGCCAGCCGACATCTTTTGATAATCGGTGCCCAACCTATTCCCCTAACCGACAACCACAGTAATACGTCACATTTTGTGATTTGTATCTGTGACTTTGACCCTGACCACTCTAGAGCAAAGCCGATACCCAGAATTGCAACCATCGTAGTATATGTTTCCTAGCCCAGGCACTATATAGGAGACCACTCTCGCGTCCATAACTAGTATCCCTCACCTTGTACACTGCCTCCACCACCATTTTCCCATGTCGCACCTTGGGATTCATCTGAGAACCCCAGATGCAACCCCGGGCAGTTTTGTCAAGATATTGTGGGATTTCACCCGCAACACTCTTGGTTCCACTCAACCACCCCAGTACGAGCTGTTCAAATCGAGGATCAACCACAATGCCTCGAAATATTGGGCAGTCGCGCACATCCCACCAGTAGACCCAAACCAAGGCCCTACAAGTGTCGTCTTCATCAGGAAATCTATGCCAACTTCAGAAATGGCTATAGAAGTTGCTGCCTATGAAGCAATTGCCCGTCTCTGGTACGCAGTGCCCCATGCCAGTGAAAGGGGGTATTACTACTTCCCGAGCCGTGCAGCACCCGGAGAAGAAGCATCTTTCCCCTACAGACAATCAGAGAGAGATCCAATGTTGGCCAACCTGGTTCAATATGTCATCGCACAAGAGCGTTTGACCCAGCAAGTGATGGACTTCCTCCAGACTCCTGCTGTTCTGAATCCTCAGATCGCCATTGGCGGACCACTGTCGCCAGACCAAGGAGGGAACGTTCTCCGACTCCTCCATCCACTTTCCCCAGGGGAAGAAGAATGTGTCCCAATGCCGGGAATATTTCCTCAGGACCCTATCGATTTTACCTTTGTACCGTAGGGACCATGGTTGTGTTCAATAGTCTAGCGTTTAATTGCATAATTTGGTGTCTGTGTTGCATCTTAAGGATTTACCCTATGAGTGAATTGTTTGGTTGCAGTTGCGTATGAGTAATTTGGTTACCATATTTTTATAATGGATTTTTCACCCTTAGCGAATCTCGGATTGAGATTTTATTAAGGACCACTGCGAGTATAATTTTTGCAAACACAGAATTAATTCACGCACCGCGACGACACCCGGCTTACAATCACACTCACTCCACTACAGGCACTAAGTGTAGAACCACACACACACACTGGCACCTAATCAACCGCCTCACACACCAGACCACTCTCATCACACCACCAATTTTTCTGAAGAAAAATTTGTGGGTTTTCTTTTATTTCTATGGAACTGCTGCAGAACACACTAACACTCACCCGTAACCACCACCGATGCCTAATCCTCACAGTCACCGCCGCCTCGAAGAGCCACCACTCGAGCTGCGGCATCATGGCGATCGTCAAGGATCATCGCGCATAGGAGCAGCGAGAACCCGAGCAACGCCGCCACCGCTCCGGACATGAAAATTGTAAACCACCCCGGAAGCACGTCCTCCATTGGAGCCCCGTCCGAGCTCCTGCGAACAGAAAAGGAGAAGGAAGAAGAAGTGAGGCCAGGTGAGATGAAGAAGAGAGTAACACTGCGTTCGTTTTATAGCTCGGGCTCGGTGCATGGTGAACGAGGTCCACCAGCGCCGCTCATCGCCCGATCACCGGTGTTCGGAGGAGAAATCGCGAGCAGTGCCGACAAGGTGCTGGCCCGCGAGGTGAGTGCACGCTGCACCGGCAGCTTGCACGCCGCGCACTACCACAGTACGGCCCTAGATACCCTACGCGCTAGACACCGTAGGTGGAGAAAGCACGCGAGAGGGAGAAGGAGAAGAGAGCCGGAGGAAGAAGAAGAGACTGACAGTGGGCCCTGGGTCCACCCGTCAGCCGGAGGGAGCACTATGCACTGGAGTACGGCAAGCGAATTTTGGAATTTACACTTTTTCCAAAATTTGTCGTAACAGTCACAGTAACAACCACAGCACCAGTGCCCCACTGTAGTTACACCAATTATCAGGAGCCCACGTCAACTCTGCCTAAATGGGTTATTTTAAATAGCTTATGAAAATCTCCTCGAAAAGTGGGTCTAATTTTGGTGACCACCTAACAAATCTCGAGGACGAGATTTTCTTAAGGGGGGTAGAGTTTGTATCACCCCAAAAATTTAATCATGTTTTACTAAATAAAAATTTGGCAAGAAATAAAATTTTGAATTATATTAAGTCTTTTATTATTTTCAGGGTATTTTTCTATTTCTGTTTTCCAAAAATTCTTCCCTCCATATAGAATTTTTTGCTAATAATATTTTGGTTTTTGTAGTTTTCTCAAAACATTTCATTTATACTTTAATAATAGTAGGAATTAATTTCATAATAAAATTTGCCTCTAAATAATTATTTTAATAGCAATTTCAAATTCTGAAATGCCTCTGTTGCACTACAACTATTTTAAATAAATCTTTTAAAATTACAAAAAAAAAATATGGGAGGTCATGTGATGCCCATAAATCACTTTTATGTAAAAACCAAACTTGGTCTTTTGAAAATTTTGAGTGAAACAATCTCTTTTCAATTCTGCCCAGTATTTGAGTTTCTACTACAACCCCAATTTTCCTTGCTCCAAAAATCCTGAAATTTTTCCCACTTCTAGTACTTCCAAACAAACCCTTAACTCCAAAATTTTAGCTCCATTGGAATCTTTTTAGTTCACCAAATATTCCCCTGTAGTTTCTGTCCAGAAACTAAATTCTTCAAAACTTGCACTATTAAGTTTCTCTTTTTGTCAAACCAACCCCACCATCATATCTAACATCAAAGGAGACATAATCCTGCCAATCTTCACTATCATCAAAGGCCCCTAGGTGGTCCTGGCATTTCACCAAACAGCTTCTGTGCATGACAGTATTCTGCTAACTCATAAGTCTATATTGCGCACTTGATCTTCTGATCCAACCACCATGTCTAGAATCCTTGCCATCTTAGCAAACACCACCCTGCCAAAAACCAGCTCCTCAGGACCATCCTAGAGCCTCTTGTCATTTTGTCGAGCACATGATGTGCATGCCAGAGCGTGGCCAGAGTGCCCGTTTGGCACTGTCGGCATCGCCGCCGCACCGCGGCTCTACTGCCGCTGCAGCATGGGAGCCACCACATCTAGCTTCACGAGGAAGTAACGAAGCTCGTCGACACTCTTCCCCATCCTCTAGCGCTGCCCCCTGCCGTCCAGCGCTGCCACCGACAGCCGCCCGTCGCTGTCACGTGCTGTCCAGGACACGTGGCTCACTTTCCCGCCAGCCAGCGCGCTCTGGAGTAACTCCGGACGGCCACCGCCCTCACCGAACTCTGCCGACCACCTCACCGACCCAACGACCTCACCACCGTCCATGTTGCGCCATTAATGGCCTCCGCCACCGTAGCCGTTCTCTGGAAGCTATGGGCCGGCGTCCCTCCCCTATATAAAGGCCACCCCCGAGCTCCTTCCTCCACACAGCACCATCCCCTTCTCTCCAGTAGCACCCCGAGCAAACCACTGAGCTCGGAGACGACCTCTTCCCCGTCTCCGACCGAAACCACCGCCGCCAACACTCGGTTGTTTCCGACGCGAACGATGCCTCCCTCTTGCATTTTTCCCCACCACACACCCCCTGGAACACCCGCAAGACCATCCCATCCCTCAATTTCACCAAACGGAGCTCGTGGATGGAATTCCTCTTCCGTCCGACACCGTTGTCCGCCGGGAAGCTCGCCGCCAACGACCCCGTGCTCCCCGGCAACCACAACGGGTACCCAGAGGACCACCTCGGTCTCCTGGACCCAACGGTGGCCTCAGCTCACCGAGGGACCTCACCGTTCGCCGGCGCCGATCGCCGAAGCGCTGCCTCCGCTCAGCCAGGGGAGAAGGCGCGATGCTAATCGGTCAAACCTGACCGGTGGGGTCAAGGGACCCACTGTTAGTGACTCACTGCTCGCTGTGTAAGTGGACGCGGGTTCTGCAGAGCCCGCCTTCGTGCGAAGGAAATGTACTTCCCATGTACGCCTTCGACGTTGGTGTCCTCCCACGTAGCCCAACGGATGGGCCAGGCCCAGTGGCGCCTCGCAGCTATACAGCGCGCAGGGCGCACTTCTGCTCCTTTTTGTTTTTCTTTTCAGTAAACTTCCAATAATTCCACAACCTCCATTTCAAATCCCAATCCAGTGATTCAAATTTCTAAACGCTGCTAAAATCATGTTCTATTATTTAAGCCTAGGTGAACATTTTTCCTAGGCTTTGTACCTGCTGAACACTATTAAATAGTCCATTTCTTTATTCTTTTCAACTTAGAAATTCTCTAAGTAAATCATCTGGATTCCAAATGAATTGATTCTTTTTCTGTTATTTTTTATTTTTCATCTAGTTTATTTTAGTATTTATTTGAAAAATATTTGAAACAACTTTTAGTACTGTTTTTGAATTATGTGGTAATTGCTATAATCTTTAAAATAGGAAAAATGGAGGGAAGAAACTTTTCAAACTTTTGGAGTGCACCCAATATTTCTGCATGCTCAAGGCAAGCATCTTGAACACTTGATATGGTGAATTGCATAGTTGTTTGTTTGCAAGAATAATTGCATCATGAATATGTTGAATTCAAATAAAACTGGCATATGGCTATATTTGCATGCATGTAGTGTTAGCATGTTTCATCGTACCATGCATCGTGTACTCGTCATGACTAACCTGCAGGAGCAGGCATAAAAGAAATACTGTTACCGGCAGAGGGTGATCACGTTGGAGCATGGTCAGGCCTTGTTTGCTTATGCATGTGGAGCATGCAAGGGCTGTGGCCCTGTCTTGGTGTTGCTACTGAAGGAATAATTTGTTGTGCTAACCACTGCAGGAAAGAATTGAGCCTCCTGAGTCGGCCATAGATTGAGTCTTGTTCCGGTAACCCCCATACTTGCTTCATGCTGCCACTTGTCCCTACCATAGGTGGGGTTTGGTTAAGTAAGTTGTTAACCCCTTTCCATGCACACACCGTATAGAGGGCCATGATGAGGGTTTCCAGGGCCATGGACTAAATCCTGTCATCAGGTCAGGGGGCATGGGTGTTTCCGGTTGTGACCGAGAGGGGGTGCCCCCTTGGAATCTGTGCGTATTAATAGTGATCCCATGCAGGATGCTGGTCTCTCCGTCTTAAAGTTTTTATTGAATGATGCTTTGGGTGATTCTTGGCATCCGGAAAGTTAATCTGGTGTGTGCTGGTCAGGTGTGTTTTCAGCCCAAAGACCGTAATGGGAATTAGTCAGTGCCACGGTACTGACTAAAGAAATCCTTTACTTGTGGGTAAAGAGTACACACTCTGCAGAGTTTAAACCTATTCGAATAGCCGTGTCCGTGGTTAAGGACTACAGTCTGGGTTGGTCAAGTGTCGGTCTTAGTGTCGGTCTCCGGAGGAAAATAATTATGACATGCCTGAAATATTTTGCAAGATAGTTATTGACACCCTGTTGCTTCCATGAATATTTTATGCTTGTTAAATATTATTATGGTTATGCATAATATTGAGAACTAACCCGTTTCTCTTATTTTGAATTTACCTGAGTGTCTCAGGGGCTGGCTAGACTACCCCGGGCACTCAATTTTATTTTCAAGACCTCTCGTGGCGTCTCTCGAGTTAACAGGCGGTTTATCCCGCCACTACTCTTGTGGACACCCGATTGGCATTTCTCTTCAAGTCCGACCGTGGCGTCACTTGACACCCGACTGGCATTTCTTTTCAAGACCTCTCGTGGTGTTGCCTGAGTTCTCGGATGGTCATGTCTCATCCGATTTCGCTTTTAGACACCCGTTTGGCATTTCTCTTCAAGACCTACCGTGGTGTCATTTTAGACATCCGACCGGCATTTCCTTTATTTTATTTTTCCTTTAACTTTCCTTGTTTATCACTAATATTTTTATATATCCAGTTATTTGCACATGCTAATATGTTATCATGCCATGATTTAATTACTGACAGCATGTCTTTAAGTCCAGCATGAGAATACGCATATAATTTTCAATTCAACTTGATCACATAATATCTGCTGCATTCGGTATATTATCTGTTCATGATGTTTGCGAGTACATTCAAATGTACTCACAGGCTTGTCCCTAGCTATTTACTTGGCCAGGTCAGGATTTCTTCGAGGAGTACCACCGCGATGTCCGTGCGGAGCCTAGGATTAGCGGCCACGCGGATAGGAGTTATCCGGGTCAGCTGTTCCTATGGGAATTGAGCCCCATCGACGTTGGAGAACCATGAGTCACTTCCGTCATCCACCACCGGAATCACTATTGTATCATTAGACCTTTATGGTCTTGTATCCAATTCTTGTAATAGCTTGGAAATCTGTAACAAGGATGTGTCCACCAGTAACAGAAATCCTGGGCTGGTGGTAACATGAGGGGTTAAATTTCTGGGATTTCGTGTCCTGACCCCGACAGGAACTCCCGATCTAGGTTTCTTTTTGGGGGTTTCTATATTTATAGGAATTTTTGGTGTCGAGAACAAGTCAGGGGGGGTCCACGAGGAGCCCACAAGACCGGAGGGCGCGCCCTCCACCCTTGTGAAGGCCTCGTGGCTCTTCTGGCCCGACTCTTTTGCTTCAGGGGCTTCTTCTGGTCCATAAAAAATCACCGTAAATTTTCAGCTCATTTGGACTCCGTTTGATATTCCTTTTCTGTGAAACTCAAAAACAAGGAAAAAACAGAAACTGGCAATGGGCTCTAGATTAATAAGTTAGCTCCAAAAATCATATAAAATAGCATATAAATGCATATAAAACATCCAAGATGGATAATATAATAGCATGGAACAATCAAAAATTATAGATACGTTGGAGACGTATCACTTGCTATTGATAGAACACGGATCAAGCTCGAGCTATATCCCGTTCTTCTTCCAGAGCATCCAGATCATCCTGCCGATCCAGCTCGGCTTCCTTTTCTTCGTACATGCACACTCTAGGCGCGTCATGGATAAGGTCGCATGGGAGGACAACTTCCGCACCGTATACCATAGAAAATGGTGTGTATCTGGTTGACCAGGTAGGAGTAGTGTGCAGCCCCCATAGTATAGAATCGAGTTCCTTGACCCAAGGGCAGTTTGATTGTTTGAGGGATCGGACTAGGCGAGGCTTAATGCCGCTCATAATGAGCCCGTTGGCTCATTCGACCTGTCGGTTGGTCTGTGGGTGGTACGCCGAGGCGTAATCGAGCTTAATGCCCATTTTGCCGCACCAGTCTTTAACTTCCTGGGCGGTGAAGTTGGTAGCATTATCGGTAATTATGCTGTGGGGGACACCATAACGGTGTACGACGTCAGATAAGAAGTCGACTACTGGTCCACATTCTACCAAAGTGACAGGCCTTGCCTCGATCCGCTTGGTGAATTTGTCGACCATGACCAATAGGTACTTCTTTTTGTTCGTCCCCCCTTTGAGTGGCCCGACCATGTCGAGAACCCATACCGCAAAAGGCCATGTTATCGGTATCGTCCTAAGAGCTGCAGGGGGCATGTGGCTTTGATTTGCGAACAGCTGGCATCCAACACAATGTTGGACTAATGTCCGGGCATCTTCGTGGGCGGTAGGCCAGAAGAAACCTGCTA
Organism: Thinopyrum elongatum; assembly: GCA_011799875.1. Taxonomy (NCBI): domain Eukaryota; kingdom Viridiplantae; phylum Streptophyta; class Magnoliopsida; order Poales; family Poaceae; genus Thinopyrum; species Thinopyrum elongatum. The sequence goes on from CM022298.1 coordinate 531,717,316, forward strand.
GGAAAGCCTTGCTGACCAAAGCCCGAGCTGCCGCATGGTGTCCGCCCATGCTCGCATGTATCTCTGCCAAGAGCTGCTGCCCCTCTTCTTCGGAGATGCACCTTTGTAAGATTCCTGTGGTACTCTTCTTATAGAGTTCATCCTCATGGACCTTGTATGCTTTAGAGCGCCGAACTATACGTTGTGCTTCAGTTTGATCCTCTGGAAGTTGATGTTGTGTGAGGTAGGCTAGCAGGGGTTCTGTCCAGGGTGGGATTAAGGCCATTTCTTCGTGGGCGGAAGGCATTTCCTCGAGTCCAGAGCCGCCGATGACATGATCGTCCTGTTTATTTTCGGGCGAGACATTGTGAGCGGGCTCATTGGATGGTGCACCGGTGATGTCGTCCTGCCACACCACAGAGGGCTTAAAGAGCCGCTCGAGGAAGGTGTTTTTGGGAACCGGGTCGCACTTGGCGCCCATGCGGGCGAGGACGTCCGCTGCTTGATTGCTGTCTCTAGCGACATGGTGAAATTCTAGGCCCTCGAATTGGGCCGATATCCGGACGACCGCATTTCTGTATGCTGCCATATTGGGGTCCTTGGCGTCGAATTCGCCGTTGACTTGAGAGATCGCCTGGTTGGAATCTCCCCTCACCTCAAGGCACTGCACGCCCATTGACGTGGCCATACGACGACCATGTAGTAGTGATTCGTACTCGGCTGCATTGTTGGAGTCCGTGTACATTATTTGGAGGACATACTGAACAGTGTCGCCTGTAGGGGATATTAGGATGACTCCAGCCCCCAGTCCGGCTAACATCTTTGAGCCGTCGAAATACATTGTCCAGTGTGAATATGTACTGTACTCCCGGAGTAGTTCGGCCTCGGTCCATTCGGCTATGAAGTCGGCCAGCACCTGAGATTTAATGGCTCGACATGGCTTGTATGTTATCTTGAAGAGGAGGAGCTCGATGGCCCATTTGGCGATGCAGCCCGTGGCGTCCCTGTTATTGATTATATCATTCAAGGGGACCTCTGATGCCACTATGACCGAACATTCTTGAAAGTAGTGTCCTAGCTTTCGGGATGCCATAAAAACCGTGTAGGCTATCTTTTGATAGTGAGGGTATCGTGATTTGCATGGCGTAAGTACCTCGGACACGTAATAGACCGGCTTCTGGACTTGGAACTTGTGGCCCTCAGACTCCCGCTCCACGACGAGCAACGCGCGCGCTGACTACCTGATTGGTGGCTGAAATGTATAGTAGCATGGGCTCGCCGACGCTAGGTGCGGCCAGGATAAGGTTGCCGGCGAGAAGTGTTTTAATCTCCTCGAGTGCCGCCATTGTTTCATCTGTCCACTGGAAGTTCTTGGTATTTTTGAGCAGCTTGTAGAGTGGCATTGCCTTTTCTCTGAGGCGAGATATGAAGCGGCTCAAGGCTTCCACGCATCCTGCTAGCTTCTGGGCATGCTTGAGCTCTGTTGGTATTGCGAGCTCAGACAGCGCTCTAATTTTGGCCGGATTGTCCTCGATTCCTCTATGGGAAACGATGAATCCGAGTAGCTTTCCGGCAGGGACCCCGAAGACGCATTTCTCCGGGTTAAGCCATATGTCGTAAGCCCGCATGTTGTCAAAGGTTTGGCGTAGGTCGTCTACCAGTTGGTCTATGTGTTTGGTTTTAACAACCACGTCGTCCACGTATGCCTCGACCGTTCTGCCAATTTCATTTTCGAGGCATGTTTGAATCTTGCGCTGGTATGTGGCTCCTGCGTTTTTTAGTCTGAATGGCATGGTCTTGAAGCAAAAAGGCCTATAAGGGGTGATGAATGCGGTTGCTGCCTGGTCGGACTCCTTCATCTTAATCTGGTGGTATCCAGAGTATGCGTCAAGGAAGCATAACGAGTCATGTCCGGCGGTGGCGTCGATGATCTGGTCTATTCTTGGGAGGGGGAAAGGATCCTTAGGGCATGCCTTGTTAAGGTCTTTAAAGTCGACACAGAACCGCCAGGACTTATCCTTGTTGGGTACCATAACCAGATTTGCTAACCACTCGGGGTGCTTGATCTCGCGGATGAATATGACCTCCAGCAGTTTTGCGAGCTCTTCGCCCGTGGCTTGCCGTTTGGGTTCAGAAAATCAGCGCAGAGTCTGTTTCACTGGCTTGAAGCCTTTTAAAATGTTAAGGTTGTGCTCTGCTAGCCTGCGTGGGATTCATGGCATATCTGAGGGGTGCCAGTCAAATATTTCCTAGTTTTCACACAGGAATATCCTTAGCGCCTCGTCGACTGCGGGGTCCAGCTGTGCTCCTATGGACGCCGTTTTATTGGGATCTGTTGGGTGCACTTGAAATTTTACTATTTCATCTGCTGGCTTGAATGATGTGGATTTTTGTCTTTTACTGAGAACCACATCATCCCTATCGACAGTGGTGCGTAGCGCTGTCAACTCTTTGGCCGCGAGGGCTTTGAATAGTGCCTCTAGGGCGAGGGATGCCGTCTTGTTTTCGGCTCGCAAAGCTTTGCTCGGGTCGCTTTTAAGTGAGATTACCCCATTGGGCCCTGGCATCTTGAGTGTCATATACCCGTAATGTGGTATGGCCTAAAATCTCGAGAATGCCTCACGTCCTAGCAGGGCGTGGTATCCTCTGCGGAAGGGCACAATGTGAAATAGCAAGGGTTCGGATCTGTAGTTATCGGGTGAGCCGAACACAACGTCCAGGGTTATGCGCCCCGAGCAGTGTGCCTCCCTACCGGATATTATACCTCGGAATGTGGTATGACTGCGTTCGATGCGAGACCTGTTGAACTGCATCTTATCGAGCATATCCTCATAAATGAGGTTGAGGCCGCTGCCTCCATCCATGAGCACTTTAGTCAGTCGAAAACCATCGACGATGGGGTCGAGGACCAGTGTGGCCGATGCGTGGCTGGTACGGGGGCTTGGCTCGTCCTTCTCGTCGAAGGTGATATGAGTGGTTGCCCATGGCCGTGTGGCCGTTACTTGATATATCTGGCTGAGCTCTCGAAGAGCCTTTTTACTTTTATTGTTTGAGGCAAATGTCTCATAGACCGTAAGGACATTGTGGTCCTGTGGTGAAACTGCGAACTGTTTATCTGAAGGTGTAAGGCCCAAGATTGACTCGCCATGTTTGGCTACTTGTCTCACCACCCAACAAGCTCGAAGTCTGTGGTTTGGGTTTGTGTCTAGTAAGACCGAGTGTATTGGGCATGATTTATCCAGCAACTCATCCAGCACTGATCTAGGCTTAGTTTTCTTTTCATCGGGCTCGCGCTGTGGTGATCGATGTGTGTATGCTCATTTGATACAAGACTTCCCATGCTGCGCAGCGGGCGGCGGCCCCATGTTCATCTATTGCGCCCTCCACGTGTTCTCCATGGCGCAATACTTGCGTAACATGTCTGATAGTTTGGTGAAGCTTTGAATTCGGCGACGTGTGAGGGCGTTTAAGAGGTCGTCGTCTTTGCAGTTGAACTGGAAGGCTTTAATTATCTCTTTGTCACAGCAAGGCGCCATCCTGTTCTTGACCAAGAGAAATCTAGCCCAATAATGATAGACTGTCTCGTTTGGCAGTTGTTTGACGTACATTAGGTCCCATATGTCTGGGTTTCCCGAATCCAGGGAGTATTAAGTATGGTGGGTGGGTGGAAAAAATTCTAGGATTCCCTCCTACAACGGACCCGGACTGTCCTTAATGGGCGGTTGAGTCGTGTCCGGTTCTGATCGTGCAGGGCTCGGATCCGGACTGGTATGTGGCTGGATCAGCTCAAGGCCGGATCTTGCATTGGGGATCAAGTCCGGACATACATCTGGGCTGGTGTCTGACTCTGAGCTAGAGACTCGAGTGTACACCGTCTTTAGCTTGTAAGGCTGTGGCCCCTCCTGGGCCTCTTCGATGGCGGCGACGAGGTGCGTAACCGGAGGGGTGTTGATTTCTCGGTCATCGGGTTTAAGCCCGATCCGATCATAGGCGGTGGGCCTGATAACGGAGATTCCCATTGTACGGAATAGACTTGCCAAGTGGTCTACCGGCTGGGCACATGGGGGTGCCGGACACTCCAGCGACTCGGCGGGAGATCTTGTGGGCGGTCTATCAGAGTCGGGCTTCAAGGCCGGACTCTGAGCGATACCTGATTCTTGTCAGTCTGCTAGTCCCGGGGTCGGTGCCCCTGAACCCGTGAGTCCCTCTATGGGGGTGAAGCCTCAATCTGGTTGAGGCAATCAGTGGGATCAGCGCGCATTAATATGCCGCCGAAGACAAGGAGATGACCAGAGCGGGGAAGTGTCGGCGTGGGTGTGGTCTCCAACGACCGCTTGAGCCATCGATTCTTTTTGTGATCCAACAATGGAACTCTCAATGAAAGCACCAATGTCGGTGTAAAAACCGGCAGACCTCGGGGTAGGGGTCCCGAACTATGAATCTGGGATCGATGGGGAACAAGGTACGACGAACATAGTGTTTACTCAGGTTTGGGCCCTCTCAAAGAGGTAATATCCTACGTCCTGCTTGATTATATTGGATGTATAGTATGGTTTACAGAGTAGGTCTACCTCGAGATCAGCTTCAGCTAAACCATAAGGTGATGAGGTGATGAATATGTCTCTCGCCCTAAAAACTACAACACTCGGTTTATATAGACACTGATAGGGTTAGGGTTACCACAGATAGATTACAATAAGGGATAAAGAGATCCTGCCTATCCTTGACTTGGAGGGCACACCATGACTTCATAAATCTCCCATTGATGTACGGCTTCACCAGTCCATCCCATGTTGATGGGTTGGCGCCTTGAGGACCCCTTAGTCCGTAACTCCCTCAGGTGTGTACAAAGTACACGTGAATACCAGGCATTGTGTGTGTGTATACTGTCGACGAACTATCCCTCGGGCTTATATAACATACTCGAGGCCTATGGTTACAAATCATACATAGTCAACTTATCATCATTGGGGATAGAGTCCTCCACGACTCTGGTAGCATCGTCTTGTACACCGAGTCCTCCATGGGCTTCGTATAACGCGTCTCGGTCCAACCTATGTGGCGCAGGATGGAACCGACCCATGAGTCCTCACATCGACCCACCACAACAAGAAATGATGTGCCCACCACACCCCACACACAATCGGCCACTAAGAAAATAAAGCATATACAATATTACAAAGTTATACAGAGTACATGAAAGTTAATTCCACGGTGCATCCAATAATATTTGTTCCGCATTGTGAATGTTTATATCTTCTAAAAAATTAGTCACGGAAAAGAGAAACGAAGGGCATATCTCTCTTTGTCTCCACCGCACACCCCCTCTCTCTACGCCACTTTCACGTATGCACACAAACTATCTTTCGGCCCTCTAAAAGTATGCCCCTAACACATTCACGCGTGACGTCACTGTATTTCAAGCGAAAGCACTATACGATCACTGGACTTCAGAATATGCTCATTACAGTCACCGTATACATTCTTGTGGTCATCATACGGTATCTAGCTCACCATATGTCTCTGTATTTTGTTGATGACACTGATGGTCATTGTATTTGATGCGTGCTCCGTATTTTGTTGACATCACTTACGGTCATTGTATTTGAAGCGAAAGCACAATATGGTGACTGGACTTCAGAATAAGCTCATTACAGTCACCATATACATTTTGTGGTGCTAACCAACCTGTGGTTGGATGGTTAGGAGGACAGTAGTATCCCCAGCCCACCAGGGTTAAATTCCTAGTGCTCGCATTTATCGTGGATTAATTTCAGTATTTCCGGCGATGTGCATTCAGTGGGAGGAGACGTTCCCCTCGACTACGAGGCGCCTATGGTTACTTCGTAAAATCTCAAGATGATATGCTGGCTCACTCTTTCGAAGGTGCTCATAGGGGTAGGGTGTGCGTGTGTGCACTTATAGCGGTGAGTGTTTGCGCGTATATATGAGCACTTGCGTCTGTACCGTGTTAAAAAAATTACATGTCTTGATTATACGGTCACTAGCTCACCATACAACTCCGTAATTTGTTGATGACACGATCAATTGACTAGTCAAACATTCCACGTGGCGCAACCAGTGTTGCACCATCAGCGCACGTGACCGTGGGGCCCACCTGTCAGCGCGTATATGAAAGAAAGAAATGGTAGCTTGCGTCTGTACTGTGTTAATAAAATACATTTTATGGTGATCATACGGTCACTGGCTCACCATACAGCACCGTAATTTATTGATGACACGATCAATTGACCAGTCAAACGGTCCACGTTCACTAGCGCACATTACCGTAGGGCCCACCTGTCAGCGCGTATATGAAAGACAGAAATGGTACTAATAAATTAGTGGTCGGTGGGGATTCGAAGTCATGAGACCTTTGGTTGGCAGCCCGCGCGCCCTAACCACAGCGGACAATGTCGCCTTGTGATGATATGCTGAGCCAGCCGTTTTAATTGCACGCACGCACGATCCACTGTGGTGAATACAAACACATCACACATGCGCACAAACATGCCCGCAACGCCTGCATGCAAGCATGCAATACTCACACGTACACATGCACACACGCAACACTCGCATGAACACACGCACGCATACAGGCGTGCAACACTGACACGTACACATGCAAGCACGAACCCACACACGCACGCACACATGCATGCAACACTGAAACGTACACATGCACGCACGCAACACTTGCACACCTGCATGCACACAACACACGACGCAAGACACACGCTCAACCTATACGTGCATGCACCCTTTGTTAAGGACATGGATGTTACGAGTATTAATCAATCTTATCTATGAGAAGCAGAACATTGATGTTTGTAGCGGTCTTTATGAATCACAACGTATCGAACAGGCTATCAACGTATATATGAAAATTTTAAAATTCTCTTACATTATATTGTAGGCTTATCAACCTACATGAATTAGATGATGTCACACTCAATGAACAATCATCGGTTTATGAAATGCCCGCTTCCCATCGCCCTGGCCCACCAAAAGTTCCTCTGTCATGCGCTGCCTGCATTGGGTCACTGACATGCAGGCCAGGTACCAAACGAGCCCACATGTCAGTGGAAGAACAGTGCAGTGTCGTACGTTAGAGTTGAGGGCGCCGCTCGCTGCACGCCCGGCTGAACACGCCACCTTGCCGCATTCAAACACCTCCATGAAACACGCGTGGAAGCCGAGAAACCCACTCCAGCCACATGTCCGTTCATGACAGGGCCGACAATAAACACAACGCCGGCCGAGCTCCTCCCATCCGCCGTCTATTTAATCTCCTATTTAAATGAGGCCAGACGTCGGCCAAGAATCACACACCTCCGCCGCTCTCCTATCTCCTCCTTCACCATTTTCTCCACTCTTACAATGGCTTACGAAGAGTAGTTATCTGGCATCCAAGCCGGCTGGGTGGCCCGCCGAGCCCGCCGGATACGAGCTATGCAGCTCGCTGATCCACCTCCCTCCCCTCGCCTGACGGAGCCAGTTGCCACCCCAAGCTGACGTGTGGTTCAGCAACTCGCTGCTCCAGGCCAGCTTGATGAGGAGCGGTGAGCTGCTCCACGGCGGCACAGCAGGGAGCACGGGCGTTGTTGCTGCCGTCCACGCCGCCGCCTCGTACCGCGCCTCCCGTGTCTACAACCGCGTCTCCCGTGTCTGTGGCCGAGTCTCCCATGCCTGCGGTCGCGCCATGCAAGTAGAGATAGAAGCCGGGTGTGCGGAGAGCGACTAGTCGGTGGCCAGCGCCTCCGCGTCCACCACCATCATCAAGGAGAATTAGAAGGGAGACGCCGTCGCTTGAGTCCCATGAAGGCCACCGCCGAGGCGACGTTGGCGGACACAACAGGTGTCTTGCCGGATCCTTCTATTGCCGACAAATGGATCCGCGGGCGACCATTTAGGCTAGGTATTATTATACCTGTTCTGTTCAGGAGTAGTACCGCTTAGTTGATTTAAATGTAATGAAATCCGTCATGTTTATATGAAAATCCGGTATTTTATATGAATTCTGTCATTGTTTATATGAAATATCGCCGTGTTTGCATGAATTTCGTCCGGTTGGTTGAGTTGCTGTCAGAATGTGTGCGGCTACGGTTGGATGGCGTAATTTGTGGGTCGCCAGTTGGTCTGCGGCCGGCTCAGGCGGCGAGGTGGGACAAAAAAAGCACAGCTCGTGCGAGCTCATCTCCAACGCGCGCGCTGGAGGATGCATGAGCGCCCGAGATCTACCTCATTCATCGGTGGCAAAGGCATGGGTGGACAAAAGGGTCGCCAATATTTTGGCTACCCCGAGCAAGATCCAAACAGCCCCACCCCTCCCAGCACATTCAAATCCCTCGTTCGCCGTGAAATTTTGCCATGAGTTGTTTTAATGGATATTTTGCTGTGTGAAAACAAATTTAAATATGAACGAATAATCGGTGTCCACGGTCTTCTGCCGGGACACAGTTGGATGGCCTCATAGTAGTAGTAGTGTATAGTACTAGTACTACTAGATAGTGAGTGTTTACTACTGTATCATGTACGTACTAATTGCAACACGTGCATGTGTTAGCAGTACGATGACCATGTATGAATTTGATGGTAAGATTTGTGTAAGTTGGATGTCATATTATTTCTCTAACATGTGGTCAAAGTTAGCCTCCAAAACGCATTTTAGACCCTATATGGATTGAGGGAGTACATGCATTGCTGAGGTTTCTCTTAATCCTTGCATGCATCATTTTTATTGAAGCCCTTCCAAAAGAACTGTAGTACTAATGGTATCGTACTCCCTCTGTTTACCATCTCACATGCTCAGTACTTTCGCAAGCTATGGAAATAACAAATTTATTCCACCACTCAGCATCTATTATGGTTAGGGAGATTTCAAATTGAGTCATATAGACTGGAAAGTAGGCACTTAGGGCATCCACAATGTATGCTTTTTGTTGCCTCTAAGCCCTCTCTCTCCTCTTAGAGGTAGGCCTCTATACATTGCATGAACTGCCTCTAACAAAAAATTGGCTAGCATCTCGTCTAACCTTAGAGGCTGCCTCTAACAATGTAACAATCCATTTGGTCCCACTTGTTAGCCTTAGGAAGCATAAGAAAGTACAAGAGAAATATTACTGGTTGGACAAATGTGGTGCTAATCAATACTTTTAAAATTTCTGCTGGGGCCCACCTTAGAGGCTGGTTAGAGTCTATACATTGTGGTTTTTTCATTTGATAAGAGGCAAACCATGTGGGGCCTACCTTAGAGGCAAGGCTCTATACACTGGAGATGCTCTGTAGTGTGTACTACTTTTGATGTGTCCCGTCAACTCATAGAACAAGGAGAAGCTTGTGTAGTACGCCCTCTCCCCTGCCCACGGTTGCGGTGGCTCGCAGAGTCGCAGCACGAGGAGAAGCTTGCTCACTACGCCTACGCCCGCTCCCTGGCCCACGCGCGCGGTGGCTCGCAGGACAAGGAGAAAATTTTACTACTCCCTCCGTTAGACTTATACACCTCGTCCCTACCTTGGTTAGAGAGATTATCATATTGTTTGAAATATATGTCTTTTAGTAGTAGGAGTAGTACAGTGGTAGGAGTAGTAGTACAACAATTTCCTTGGAGTCCGTGCTACAGCAAGCTACCCTAGGCTATGTTACTACTCCCTCCTTTCCGGTTTATTATAAGGCTTAATTTCAAAATCTCTCCAACCAAGGTAGATGGTGAGTGGTGAAATTAATTTCGTAGTTTGCACAAGTACTTAATTAGTACACTCGTTTTTCTCAAAAAAGTTATGTTTACCGATGCATTAATTACAACGAATGCATGCATGACCACTTAATTTCCATTAACTTCTAGATGCATTGGTGAGTTTTCTCTTGATACTACTTGCATCGGGTGATTTAATGCACCTCAAAATCCAAACATGTGATGGTAAGTACTACTAGTAGAATTGAGACTTATAAAACGGAAAAACGATCTTTTTAGATGAGCCCTATAAACCGGAAAGGAGGGAGTAGCAAGTAGTACTACCTCCATAGTGGGTACATACTCCGTAAAATCAGATTTTTCCCTAAAACTAAGTCGCTCAACCTTTATTTGCTTGTTTCCCTTCCTGCCTCGTTGCCTCGAACAGACTATGCCAAACTCCCCTGCCTGCCACATGGGAAAAGACCCGCCCTCGCCTTTTTTAGGCTGGGTTTGTATTGATGGATAGCGCGAAGCAGCAAAAACCAAGCCGTGTCTTGTACTCCAAGCCGTGCACGAAGCAGCAAACGCTCGCTTTCATGAATGTTGTACTTCCTCTTGCCGACATGTGGGACATATAGCAACCGAGTCGACGTGTCATGCACAAAATAATAGTGCAGAACAGTAGGGGGGACGCACCCCAGTTGTAGCGCCCCAGTAGTAGTAATGAGCAATGAGACGTCAAATCACAAAGCCGCACCTTTCCCCCAGACGGATGAAGCAACCATTATTTCACACTTCGCTGAATCCGCTTCTCCATCATCTCCTACAAGAAAACCACGTATTGCTTCTGCCATTGTTCTGCCTCAAAAGGGACGCGCATCGCGTTGGTACATCATGACACGTGGGACCGCATGATAGGCCATGCTCCCCCGCCCATCGCTCGGTAAAATCACCTCATTTTTACTAATCTGGATACTATCTTTTTAGATCAATACTAGAAAGATGCCCGTGCGTTGCACGGAACATCAAGATGCATTTGTATAAGTAGTTTATCTTGTGGGAGAAAAGGATGAATGAGGGAAGGCCTTATTTGCAAATGTGGAGAGGGGTGTGGGTATCTTTTTGCAAAATTGCCATAGTTTCCTTCCTATCCGTCAGATATAAACCGGACGGCCTATATTGCAGGATGGCAGGCACACCATCATCACCAACTCTGTATTTTATAAGAGTAGGGGGTAGGGATAGTCGGGATTCACCAAGGAGCAAAACCAAGTGGTAGGATGCTCCTGTCGCGTTGGCGTAGGAACTCAGCAGGGTCAGTCCGCACACGAAATGGCAACACACTTACAGGACCCCTTTGGCCGACATGTGGCTCATCCACTGTCTTGTTCCACCATCCAGTTCGGAGCAGCGGTTGGACTTGCAGGCACCCCGGTCGTAGCGCCGCAGTAGTAGGAAATGAGCGAAGAGGTGTCAAATCACAAAGCCCCACCTTTCCCGCATTAAGCTGGACGGACGAAGCAACCATCATTTCACTCTAGGGCGCAAGAGCATAAAGAAAAAAAAATGAATGATGCGTGTGGCAGCTACCTAGGGCGCCCTAGGGTAGGAGCCTCCACTACAAATCCGCTTCTCCCTCGTCCTCTTGAAGAAAACCGATGATGTGTGTCGGTGCAACAAACCCTGGGTCCGTCAAGGTTGCAACATCCAATACCAGACCAAGCAGAAGAGATCAGCTCTTTGAGGAATCAAAGGGCGGATGAAGAAGGCCAAATCAAGCTGAAGGAAGCAAGATATCACCAAGGGAAAACCTCCCTTGCCGGGCAGGCGGGCCTGGTGAGGTCAAGGTTACCCCGGAGACAAGCCTCAAGACCTGTCGGTGTACGACACCTATGGGATCCAAAGGGACCCCTTTACGATTCGGCGGGGGGAGAGGTATACGCAAAGAGCAGAACCAACGATCGACGCGGGAAGATTTTACCCAGGTTCGGGCCGCTGATCAGCGTAAAACCCTAATCCTGCCTTGTGTTCTTATTAATGTTCTTGAGCCCAGCCGTCAGGAGTGCTCGCTATGAACAGTACATTCAAAGAGCAGCTACGCATGCAGAATGGGCCAGAAGTTCTCCTCCTTTGTAGCAGTTGCCTTGGGCCTCCTTTTATACGCTCAAAGGTGTCACCACAGTGGCAAAATGTACATACATTGAGGTGTAAGGTAGCTACAAGGTAATCATACCTAACCCCTGACGGACTAGGACGAACGCATTTAATGCACCGTGAGGTGTCCATTTAGGTGTCCTTACTTTCTTGGGGACGGAAAAAGGGGCCATCCCATCAGCACCACTTAAGCTCTCCTCCATTGGCGCGTCGCCACGCATCCAAAGAAGGACCCAGAATGTCAGGTTTGTCGCCGTGCTAGAGCGGTGGCACAGCAACAAAACCTTGCTGGGCGCCGAAGCTTGCCGGGCACCAAGCCTTGCCGGGCGCCAAGCCTTGCCGGGCTCCGCAGGCCACCCCGGCAAGATCTTGCCGGGGAAGCTGGCCTTCGGATTCCAGCTCTTCTTATTTGCTGATCCTCAGATCTCTGACTTGATGATTTCTTTGGTGGCTTGAATCAACCTCGAACTGTTCCCCGGCAAGCCTTGCCGCGAGGATGGCTACAACTGCCCGTGCACAAGTACGGGGTACTAGTGGCCCAATACTTAGTACACCGACAGGAGCCCCCGGGCCTAGGCCATACACGAGTGCGAGGCGTTGTTGGGCTAGGCCCAAATAGTGCACGGGCACGCATGGCAGGGGATTAACTGCTCGTAAATATCCCGTTTACTGTGCCCCCCACTACGCGCGCCGAACGCGCGACGTGGGAAGTGGGCCTCAAAGGCTGCAACTGCGACGCGCCTATAGAGGCGCATTCACATTGGGTGATAAAAGAGGCGGCCCCACTCCTTCCCCATAAAAAGGAGAAGCCACAGAGGCACAAGCCTATTTACCCCCCCTCCTTCTCAATCTGGCCGTCGCCATCGCCTTCCTTCTCTCGAGCTCAGAGCGAAGCTTTTCCTCTTCCGCCCGCCGCTTCCATGCTCGCTTCACCCCCGGCTTCCGCCCTCACAGCCGCCATGGCGCCCAAGGCCAGCAAGGGCAAGAGCAAGGAGGCGAAAGCCGATGTTCCGGAGAGCAAACTAGTGAAGATGCGGAAGAAGTGTGTCATCTTCCCCCCATCGCTCGATGCAGAAGCTCTGAAGAGGCGGTACCAATGCATGTGGGCGAAGGAGACGCAAGCTCACCCCGCCACACGCGTGATTCCAGGTTCTTGTTCCAAAAGTGGATCGGACAGATACCCTTTCTTCGCTACGTATTTCTATTGCGGGCTCTGCCCCCCATTTTCCGACTTCTTCAATGATATCATGTACACATACGGCTTTCATCTCCTCGATTTCACGCCGAATGCGGTACTATGCATGTCCATCTTTGCCCATCTTTGTGAAAACTTTGCCGGAGTGATTCCCAACTCTACTCTTTTTCGCCATTACTTCTTCCCCCGCATCCAAAAAGGAGAGGCCCTCTCTGGTTCTATTGCCTAGATTCCAAGGGCTTGGAATAAGGAAATATACCCAGAAGGAGTTTACCGCGAAAAGTGGGACGAATGGCGGGCTGAATGGTGCTGGATCAAGGAAGCAGATCCCCATCCGTTTTGTCTTCCCCGGCAACAGAAGGTGGTCCGCGGCAGCGGTTGGAGCAGTCTTGCCGCTGATGACGAAAAGCTCGCAATCGCCACCACCAGAATTCTTCGCCTGAAAGCTGTCGGGCTGACAATGGAGATGATTGGCTTTGACTTTCTCCGTCGCCGCATCGCCCCCTTGCAGAACAGGGAAAGGCCAGCTTGGGAATACCGAAACGCGGCAGATATCATGAGATTGCGCCCCGGGCTGAATAATAATCTGACCACTATGCAGCTTGGCGCTCTCCATCAAAAACTATTCCAGCGCGAAGACAAGCATCGGCTGCTGGCAAGGATTGTCCCTTTGTGCAACAACTCCGCCTTGGGGTCAATCATCGCCTTCATGCTGATGTTCAATGCCCACAGTCTTGACGCGACTTGGGCCGAGCCAACCGAGGAGGAAGCACAGAATTTTTTTGACAACTTGACGGAGAGACCCGTCCGGCAAGAGACAGATTTCATCCGAGCCACCACCGAGCAAGAAGTAGCTTACATTGCTACTAGGGTGGAGGAGGCAAATCTTGCCGCGGAGGCCGGCAGCGTTGGCTTCACAGAATGGGAAACTAGCAACACAGAGGTAGTAGTGGAGGTAAAACCTGCCGGGAAGGACAAAGCTGCCGGGGAACAGAGCAGCACAGCCACTGAGAGCTCGTCCGACGAGGACACGGCCGAAGAAGAACCGCAAGAAGAGCTCCCAGCCCCGAAGAAGACGAAGCATGTTCTTCGGAAGGCAGCATCTGGCATCCCGGCAAGCCAGCCTTCTTCGAGCGGCGAGGCTCCCGGCAAGAAAGTGGCCTGCAAGACTGCACCTCGGCAAGGGGTTCGTCAACAACCTGCGCGGCGCGCGAGACCCACACCAGCGGCCACTGCTGGGGCGGCAGGGGTGTCTGGCACTACCGCACCGGAAGCTGCCCCGGCGCCTGCCACAGCCAAGCGACCTAGGACCCCTCCTCCGCCTCCCCACTCAGACATTGCAGCGGAGGCCGATTTCGACATCTCCGGCTTTAGTCCGGAGCGAGAAGAAGAAGAGTGACTACTTTGCCATAGCCTTTATATTCCAATCTTGGATCGATCTTACTGACTTGCTCGTATTGTCTCTGCAGTGATGTAGAAACCTTGCTGGAGAGGATGGCGAAGAGGACTAAGACTTCCACGGGCGACGAGCCCCCGGCAGGCTCCACGAGCGTGCCAGAAACCGTCGTCGTCAGCCCGGAGCCCAGTCCTCAATGCAGCCCCCAGCACAGCCCCCAGCGTAAGTTCATTGTTCTTTTTCCGCTGGCGGGTGCTGAGGCTTCCATTCTTGCCGTTGATATCCTTGGGCTCGCAGGAGAAGAACGGCAACAAGGAGAGTTGTCGGAAGACATCCCCATCGTGCCACCTTCATCGACCACGCCGCCCACAAGCACGTCCCCAGCAAGAGATCCTACCGACGAGCCCATCCTAACTGAGGAGGAGCCAGCAAGCATGGACATCAGCAACCCTCCCCCGGCAACCAAAGTTGCCGGGAGGGGCGAGGCCACCACTCAACAGCTCGACGCAGGTAATCGATTGCCTCAGAATGCTTTTTACTCTTTCCCTTATCTCTCTGTCTTTAGTCGCTTCAAACTTCAATCTTGATCTTATTCTGTTCTCCTCCTTCGCCCTTCAGAGTTCCCTGTGATGGAACACATGGATGTCGACGTTGTCATCGAGGAGACCGCCAGGGACGCCGCTGCCGAAGCAGACAGGATCGCTGCTAGCGAGGCCACCAAGGATGACACTATCGAGGCTGGTGGTGCTCTTGACGGGGAAGCCGCCAAGACTGCACAGGAGGAACCCGCCAAGGAACCTACTGAAGGGGGCGACAGGGAGGCTGATGACCGTACTGACGGCATTCCTGCCGCAGGAGCACCTGGCGCTGCACTGGCCACGGAGCCCCCTGCCACTGGTGAGGCGGTCGCTGAAGACCAACCGACAACATCTGAAGGCCCCTCATCCAGCAAATACCTCAAGGTTGGAGAGAACCTGTTTGTCAACTTGTCGGGGACGGCAAGCATTGGGGCACCAGCCGAAGGAGAAGTTTTTGACGAAGAAATCATCGCTGCTGCCGAGCTCGAAGTTGTTGATGATCCCAACGCTAGCAGCAGCAAATCTGAAGAGGATCAGCTCCTTCAGGCCATGGGCGAGAATTTCTGCAAGCTCCAGGCTCTCCACCGCGCCCGGAAAGATAAAGCGGATTCCAGAATGGCAGTCGTCGAGGCGGCCGAGGCACATTTCCAGAGGCGCGTCAAACAAATGCAAACCTGGTACGCCGAGGCCCTCCAAGAGCTGACTGCTGGCCGGGAACAGGTGAGCCAACAGTGGACAGACATCCTCCTGAAGCAATCTGGTATGGAGAAGGCGCAGGATGAAGCTACTCAAAGGATTGCTGCTGAAGACGCCCTCCTGACGGGGCGCCGCGTTGCTCTTGATGCTCATGAGGAAGATCTCACCACACGTGAGCAGGCGCTCGCCGCCAAGCTTTGCAGCAAATATGAAGATATCGAGAAGCTTGTCGCGCGGCGGACCCATTAGCTGGAGCAAAAACATAAAGCGGTGCTCGAAGCTCTGACTGAAAGTCACGCCGGCAAGCTCAAGGAGGCCGTCGATGCTGCCGAAACTGCAGAGGCCGCCAAGAACGAGCGGAGCGACAAGGTAAAGAAGCTGGAAATAGATCTCGAAGAGCACGGCAAGGAGCTCTCGACGCTCAAAGGTGATAGGGAAAAAACCCTCCACTCCTTGGCGGAGATGCAAGTTGCCCTGTGCAACAAAACCAAGCAGCTCTCCTCTGCGGCAGATGATATTGCAGTTCTGGAATTGAAGCTGACCATGTTGCAGAAGTCTCTCGAGGCCGGCAAGGCCCGTGAGAAGGCTCTACTCAAGGATCTCCAAGGAGAGAGGAACCTGCTCAAGAGCGCTGCCGCCGCCCAAATCGATTACGAGAAGGGGGTGGAGATCTGGACTGGGCGTCTCGTCGCTACTGCGGAGAAACTTACGGCAGAACTATCAACCATGGGCCTGTCGAACTTCAGGTATTCTTCCGAGGAAAGGATATCTTCAAGTGCCAGGTTGACGATGTTCTTTGAAAGCATCATCGACTCCTTGAGGGTGCTCCAGTCTAGCCGGGCGACCCAATTGGCCAACGAGACTCGCCGGCTTTGCCGGGCCGTCCTTCGCAAGGTGCTTATCAAGGTGGTGCACAGCAATCCCGGCATCGACCTCTCCAATGCGCTCGGCCATCTGCCAAGGGACGCAAATGTCAAGGCGCTTGAAGAATGCATCGCGCCTATCCTTGAGAAGGTGGACTCCATCAAAAGGATTGAAGGCCAGCGCAGGGATTAAGTGCTCCGCCTTTTCTTGCCGTCATCATTCCATGTAAAAGACAATTAAGTCTCAAATTAGAATTGCGGCAACTCATGAATGTAATATAACTCGCCTATGTTTAGGTTCATGCTTGCTATTTTCCTTGTATGATTCCTTTATGTATGGAGTTCACCCTACGCTTACTGAAAAACTTGCCGGAGCGCAACCTGCCGCGAGCGCTGGGTGCGGGACTTCAGCAGCCTGCTGGAGGCGCAGCGGCCGGCAAGACTCCTTGGCGTTCTTAGTGCAGCCACTTAAATCGTTGAGCGGACTCGAAACAAAATAAGGGCGCAACTGATTACAACAAGGGTTCCTTCGCGTGCAGATTTTCCATACAAGAGTCGAAATCGTCCAAGGAAATAACTTTGTAGTAAAAGAAACTTGTTTTAAGTTTTTAGAACTTAGCTTTCTGTCACTGTCCTTCCTCCGGCAAGCGTCGATTCCGAACGTCGCCAACTGGTACTCATATCTCCCTCCCCCCACCCCCCCGGCAAATGTGCACGCGAGGAATCCTTCTGTCTTCTAAAAAGAAAGAAGAGAAAATAAAGACATGAAACCTTGGCGGTTCGTTAGAACTTACCGGGAGTAGGTGTTATAAAACATCTTAGACAAACATGCATATATAAATATGAACATGGGAATCAATAAGGGAATGTACAACACTTAAATTTATTCATCTGTGCTCAGGATCTGCGCCTGGCTTTGTATAAAGGATCACATGCCTTGCCGGCAAGACTTGTACAAAAGGGTGGTTGCCGGGAGCCCCCGGCAACCGCGCCTTATGGGTAGAACTTGCGAAGATGTTCAATATTCCAGGAATTGCTCACCGGAACGCCATCTTCGGTCTCCAAGCGGACAGCGCCGGGCCTGGTGACTCGTACTACCCGATAAGGGCCTTCCCACTTTGGCGTCAACTTGTTTGAATTCTTGGCGGATTGAATCCGCCGAAGAACAAGGTCGCCTTCCTCAAGGCTTCGGGCATGAACTTTGCGGCTATGGTAGCGGCGCAAAGCTTGTTGGTAGCGTGCAGCTCGCACAGCAGCCTGAAGTCGATTCTCCTCAAGGAGCACAGCGTCATCTTGCCGCAGTTGCTCTTGCTCAAGCTCATCATAAGCGAGCACTCGAGGTGATCCGTACGTGAGTTCCGTGGGGAGAACTGCTTCCGCTCCGTAGACCAGAGTGAAGGGCGTCTGGCCGGTGGCTCGATTTGGTGTCTTTCTGATTGACCAAAGAACTGCCGGCAACTCATCAATCCAGCGTCTTCTGCACTTTTTCAGTCTGTCAAAAGTCCTGGTCCTGAGACCGCGCAGCACTTCAGCATTAGCCCTTTCTGCTTGGCCGTTGATTCTCGGGTGAGCAACAGAGGCAAAACAAATCTTACCGCCAAAGTCTTGGACGTACTGCATGAAGGTGCGACTTATGAACTACGTGCCGTTGTCGGTGATGATCCTGTTAGGTACACCGAAACGGCAAACTATCCCTTTAAAGAACTTGACGGCTGATTGTGCTGTCACCTTCCTCACTGCTTCCACCTCCGGCCACTTTGTGAACTTATCGATGGCAACGTATAAGTACTCAAAGCCCCCGGTAGCACGGGGGAAAGGGCCCAGTATGTCGAGCCCCCAGACCGAAAATGGCCAAGAGAGAGGTATTGTCTGAAGAGCTTGAGCTAGTTGATGTGATTTCTTCGAATGAAACTGGCACACTTCACACTTGGTGACTAGTGCAGTTGCATCCTGGAGAGCGGTGGGCCAAAAGAAACCTTGCCGGAATGCTTTCCCGGCAAGTGCTCTTGATCCTACATGAGAACCACATATGCCTCCATGTATCTTTGCCAACAGCTCTAGCCCATCCTCCCGAGGAATGCACTTCAATTTCACACCGTTTGGTCTCTTTCTGTACAGGACGTCATCGACGAACTTGTACATAACAGACCGACGGGCTACTCTTTCTGCTTCTTCCTATTCCTCCGGGAGTTCTCCTGTTTGAAGGAAATGGACAATGTGCTGCGCCCATGCTGGAGCCTGAGGCTCGACGGCTAGGACTAAAGGCATCTCCTCCGCGAGGGGAACGTTTGTCTCGACAGCACGGGCCTGAGGCCCTGCCGGAGCCTGTTGTTCCCCGGCAGGCATGTCGATCCCGGCAACTTCCTTGCCGGCGGCTCCGGGGAACTCTGCCGGGAAGTACTGACCAGAGTTCAACTTTCTTCTCTTTTCTTGCCGCATCGATGGCGCCACGGATGGTTGAGTCAATTGGAGCACAAAAGTTCCTAGTTCCACAGGCAACTTGAGGGCGGCACGCTTTGACAGGTCGTCAGCAACACTGTTCTCGGCACGAGGAACGTGCTCCATTTGCAGACCGTTAAAGCGCTTTTCCATTTTCGTCACTTCATCCACGTAGGCTTGCATCAAAGGACTTTGATAACTCTTGTTAACTTGCCTGACGACAAGTTGTGAATCGCCTTTGATGACAAGCTCTTTGATACCAAGGTCTACCGCGATCCTGAGACCGGCAAGCAAACCCTCGTATTCTGAAGTGTTGTTGGTCGAACTCTCCCGGGGAAAATGCATTTGGACTACGTACTTGAGGTGCTCTCCGGTGGGTGCGACAAGCAGCACGCCGGCACCGGCGCCTTGCAGCGAGAAAGCCCCATCAAAGTACATAACCCATTGTTGATCGATTTCCTTGCCGGGGAGAGTTGTTTCCTGAGCCTCTTCGTCTAGCATTGGGGTCCATTCCGCAATGAACTCTGCCAAGGCCCTGCTCTGAATCGTTGCAGTGCTTTCAAACTTGAGGCCAAAGCTCGACAACTCCAACGCCCACTCCACGATCCTGCCGGTTGCTTCTGGATTTTGCAAAATCCGTTGCAACGGAAAGCGAGTGACGACGGTGATTTCATGTGCTTGAAAATAATGGCGCAGCTTCCTCGAGGCCATAAGAAGGCCGAAAAGCAACTTCTGCACACCAGAATATCTTGACCTAGCTCCTTGTAAAAGAGAGCTAACAAAATAAACTGGGCGCTGCACCACCTTCTTCTTCTGCACTGGTTCTTCTGTTTGCGCAGATCCTGTCTTGCCGGGATCAACCCTTGCCGGGGAGGATCTTGCCGCATCACCTGGCGGTCCTCCCGCTGATGTTGCTTCCTCATTAGCCTCTCTCTGCGCCACTAGCGCAGCACTAACCACTTGATTTGTTGCTGCCAGATACAGCAGCAACGGCTCTTGTGGTTTAGGCGCGACTAGCGTCGGCGGAGAGGAAAGTTATTTCTTCAAATCTTGCAGCGCAGCCTCCGCCTCCGGAGTCCATTTCATTGGACCTGCCTTCTTCAAAATTTTGAAAAAGGGCAGGGCGCACTCAGCAGATTTGGAAATAAACCTG
Source organism: Thinopyrum elongatum (assembly GCA_011799875.1). Lineage (NCBI taxonomy): Eukaryota > Viridiplantae > Streptophyta > Magnoliopsida > Poales > Poaceae > Thinopyrum > Thinopyrum elongatum. Next base: position 531,737,445 of record CM022298.1, read on the forward strand.
CTTAGAGCAGCAACACAGCCGGCAAGACGACGCACATCCTTGACGCATCTCGGCACTTCAATTTGCTCAATAGCTTTGATCTTGTCGGGGTTCGCTTCGATTCCCCGACAAGATACAAAGAATCTGAGGAGCTTGCCGAAAGGAACACCGAACACGCACTTCTCAGGATTGAGCTTCAAGTTGATCTTGCACAGATTTGCAAATGTTTCTTCTAAATCTTGAATGAGCGTCGCTTTGTCTTTGGTTTTGACCACTATATCATCCATATACGCCTCCATATTCCTATGGAGTTGAGGCTCAAAACCAATTTGGATTGCTCTCGCAAATGTCAAACCAGCACTTTTCAACCCGAAAGGCATTCGTATAAAACAATACGTACCACATGGGGTGATAAATGCGGTCTTCTCTTCATCTTCTTTTGCCATAAAAATCTGATGATACCCTGAATAGGCATCAAGGAAAGACAGGAGATCACAACCAGCGGTGGAATCCACAATCTGGTCGATGCGCGGCAAGGGAAAGGGATCTTTTGGACTGGCTTTATTGATATCTGTATAATCGATACAAAGCCTCCATTTCCCATTCGCTTTCTGCACTACAACCGGATTGGCCAACCAGGTTGGATTAAGCACTCCTTTGACCAATCCTGCCGCCTCCAGCTTTCTGATTTCTTCGGTAATGAATTCTTGCCGCTCCAAGGCTTGCTTCCTGGCCCTTTGCTTGACGGGCCGCGCATGAGGACAGACAGCAAGGTGGTGCTCAATTACATCCCTGGGAACACCGGGGATGTCAGACGGTTGCCATGCAAACACATCGACATTCGCCCGCAGGAAAGCAACGAGCGCGCTTTCCTATTTGTCACCTAGGGTGGAACTTATGGTGAAAGTTCCCCCCGTTCCGTCCTCCCTAACGGGCACCTTCTTGGTCTCCGGCGGAGCAGCCTTGGATTTCTTGTTCTTGCCAGTGGAACTCTCTGGTGCGTCCTCGATGGAAGCGCAGCACTCCGAGGAGGTGCGCTTGTCGGAGTTCGCGCCAAGATTCTTGCCGGTCTTCTTCTTCCCCCCGGGAGTTCCAGCGGCAGGAGTAGGTGCCTTGATGGCAGGTGCTGCAACTGCTTCCCGATAAAGTTGGTCGGCACAGATGAGCACATCTTTCTTATCGGAATGGATAGTGATGACGCCCAACGGCCCAGGCATCTTCAAAACGTTGTACGCGTAGTGTGATGCCGCCATGAACTTAGCCAGCGCTGGCCGACCAAGGATCCCATTGTATGACATGGGGATCTTGGCGAGATCAAACACCACCTTCTCGGTCCTGTAGTTGAGTTCGCTACCAAATGTCACCGGCAGTGTAATCTTGCCCTTGGGCTGGGTTCTTCCCGGATTGACCCCTTGAAACGTACCCGTTTCTTCGAGGTCCTCGTCGGGAATTTGGAGCTTTTTGAGCACATCCGGCGAGATTAAGTTTAGGCCGGCCCCACCGTCAACTAGCATTTTCGTCACCTTGAGGTTGCGAATGATTGGCGAGACCAACAATGGCAAGCACCCGACCGCAGTTGTGCGATCAGGGTGATCCTCGGCGTCGAAAATGATAGGCGTGTTGGACCACTTCAGGGGCCTACATGCATCTGGGGATGGCTCTGCCGCATTGACTTCCCGCACCCACTGTTTGAGTTGACGGTGGGAAGAATGCAGCGAGGCACCTCCATCGATACACATGGCCTCTGTAGCCTTCTGGAATTCTTGCTCACTGGATTCATCATCTTCTTCATCATCATCTTCTTCTTTGTCTCGGCCCCGAGCGGGCCTATCCTTTTGTTGCTTGGCCTTGCCGCGGCGCCCCCCTCGGCCACCGCACTTCTTGCCGGATCCGTCAGCACCATCTTGGGCCTTCTCCTTATCTCGCCTTTCATATTCGGCCCTCTGTTTCTCGGCAAGCTGTTCAACTTGCCGGCAGTTCTGGAGATCGTGGCTCTTGGTGCGATGGATCTTGCAATACTGCTTGCCGGAGTTCTCCGACTTGTCGGCAGCCGCCAAGGCCTGACAGGAAGGGCATCCGGCAAGATCCTTGCTGGGGTCACCAACCTTGGCCTTCTTGGCGGCGCCGGGGTTGTCGAATTCCTCGACAGCAAGCACAGCCTTGCCTCCGCGTTTCCTGTTCCGCCGCCGGCCTTTCCTTGACGGGGCCGCGGCATCTTCTTCTTCAGATTCACCCGCCGCGCCAATAGCTTCGCCAGGGAGTTTCCTCACCTCTTCAGCTCGAGCGCATTTATCGGCTAGATCGTAAAGCTCGGCAATACTCCTGACTTTGTTCATTGCCAGCTCTTCCCGCATTCTGCGGTTATGCACGTTCTGGTGAAACGCGCTAATGACAGCGGTAGGGTGAACGGCAGGAATATTGTACTGCACCCGGCTGAACCTCTGCATAAACTTGCGCAGGGACTCGCCCTCCTTCTGAGGGATGATATGCAAATCACTCTCTTGACCAGGAGCTTGGTGGCCTCCAACAAAGGCGCCAACAAACTGATGGCACAGATCTGACCAGGAAGAAATAGAATTCTCTCGCAGATGCGTCAACCATGACCTGACATTGGGTTTGAGCACCAACGGGAAGTAGTTGGCAAGTATCTTGTCATCTCGGCCCCCGGCAGGCTGCACTACCTGGCGCGCCAAAGATGTCGGGGTATGACACCTATGGGATCCAAAGGGACCCCTTTATGATTCGGCGGGGGGAGAGGTATACGCAAAGAGCAGAACCAACGGTCGACGCGGGAAGATTTTACCCAGGTTCGGGCCGCTGATCAGCGTAAAACCCTACTCCTGCCTTGTGTTCTTATTAATGTTCTTGAGCCCAGCCGTCAGGAGCGCTCGCTATGAACAGTACGTTCAAAGAGCAGCTACGCATGCAGAATGGGCCAGAAGTTCTCCTCCTCTGTAGCAGTTGCCTTGGGCCTCCTTTTATACGCTCAAAGGGGTCACCACAGTGGCAAAATGTACATACATTGAGGTGTAAAGTAGCTACCGGGTAATCATACCTAACCCCTGACGGACTAGGACGAACGCATTTAATGCACCGTGAGGTGTCCGTTTAGGTGTCCTTACTTTCTTGGGGATGGAAAAAGGGGCCATCCCATCAGTACCGCTTAAGCTCTCCTCCATTGGCGCGTCGCCACACATCCAAAGAAGCACCCAGAATGTCGGGTTTGTCGCCGTGCTAGAGCGGTGGCACAGCAACAAAACCTTGCCGGGCGTCGAAGCTTGCCGGGCACCAAGCCTTGCCGGGCGCCAAGCCTTGCCGGGCGCCAATCCTTGTCGGGCTCCACAGGCCACCCCGGCAAGATCTTGCCGGGGAAGCTGGCCTTCGGATTCCAGCTCTTCTTATCTGCTGATCCTCAGATCTCTGACTTGATGATTTCTTTGGTGGCTTGAATCAACCTCGAACTGTTCCCCGGCAAGCCTTGCCGTGAGGATGGCTACAACTGCCCGTGCACAAGTATGGGGTACTAGTGGCCCAATACTTAGCACACCGACAAGACCGTCCCGGCAAGCCTGCCGGGCCCTACGAAGGCAAACTACCCCGCAAAGGTTTCACCGCTCCACCTCACAGCGACGCAAGTCATCGATCGGTGCGGTGTCAAGCCCCCAAGTGACTAAGTGGCTGTTTTTCGCCACATGGTAGCCACTTCCTATGGAAATCACCTCCAAATGACACCCGTCCAGCAACGTGTCAAGCAGGCAGACAAGAAGGTGGCCGAACTACCCGGCAAGGCTTGCTGGGCATGCCATGATGTGACACTAAGCGGCGCATTTAATGCTCTCTGCCCTGTCTGCAGAGTTAGGTATGATAGCACTGTTTGCTATCTAATCAGTATACAATGACTGATTTGCCATTGTGGTGACCCCTTGATCTATAAAAGGAGGCCCGTGGCAACCATAGAAAGGATTCGGACCCTTGTACACTGATACGTGCGTAGCTGCTCTCGCCTCGAGGCAACCCTACCGGGCATGGGCACTGCATCTCCACCACGGTCCTCACATCAATCCACCAAAGCAGGAGTAGGGTTTTACGCCTCGCGGCGGCCTGAACCTAGGTAAAATCGCCCGTGTGATCTCTGCCGTGTTGTGCTACGCTCCTCTGCTCTTTGTGCAATGTGCTCATCCCCCCCCCCCCGCCGAACCACAAGGAGCTCATGGCCCCATAGGTGGCCGTGGTTTCCCATGACATCTTTGGCGCGCCAGGTAGGGGGTCGCACTTGCGCGAACCCGAGAAGCGTACGCAGCGCGTCATCTTCATCGTCATTTTCTTCATCAACGGCTCCATCGTCCATGGCGCCCAAGAAGAAGCCCGGTGCCACAGCCCACCCATCCACCTTGAAGGCCCCGTCGCACGCGGCCGTCGACGCCACGGGGGCTACTGGGGCGCACGGGGATGTGGACGCTGCGGGGGACGTGGTCCGCGCAGGCGGCGTCGTCACCACCTCCCCTGCGGCCGAAACAGGAGCAGGTGGCACCGGAGAAGGACATCACCAACAACATCCCAACGGCCATGCTCTACGAGGTATGGGTGGAGAGATCATTCCGCCTGCACCTCTCCGCCCGGCCGAAGGGCACAGCCACAGCGGCGGCACTCGCTCTGGGGCGAATCACAATCCTCCGGCCACTCCCGCTGCGGGCGCGGCCGCAGGGCATGCGCCACCACTGGAGCGAGATGACCCAATCAATGCACCAAACGGAGCCGCTGGTCCTCAAGCGCCTCCACCTCGTCATCACGCCATCCTGGCGACTAGCTCACAACGACGAGAACACAGTACAACCACTACCGGCACCATCAGGAGCCAGGCGACATTACGGTCTACGTCGTCATCCATGCCAAGCACCGCGTCGAAGGCCATGGCACGGGCCCAGCTACTATTGAGATTTCCTCCGGTAGCCGGTTAGATGGATGAGTGGAGAGCCACAATTCAAAGCCTGATTGGTTTCACCGAGGTGGGAGGATCACAGCAAGCAGGCCCACCACGGCCTCCCCAGGCGACGACAGCGGCCCACGCTGCTAGCCGTGCGGAAGGGGCCACCCCCATGATGCAGTCCCCTCCATGACGGCCAGCACAGGAGCCATGCGACCAAGAACCCGACGACCTCTCAATGGCTTCGTCCGACCCTCGGGCACGTCAAGGCCAACGGTGAGTCCTGGAGGACAGGCAAAGGGAAGGCGTGCGTGTCACCATCGAGCAACATCGCGACACCCACCGCCAGTCCGATAGGCGCGGTGGCCCCGACATCGACGAGCCTGCGCCCGGCGAAGGTGGGTACCTACCTTTCGAGGCTGGGTGCCCCGTCTTCACCCGTGAGTTGCGGCAAGTCCGTTGGCCATCCACTCGCACGTTCAAGCCGGAAATACCAGAGAAGTACTACGGGAGACTAAACCCAGCAGAGTTCTTGAGCATCTACACCATCGCTGTTCAAGCTGCCGGGGGAAGAGACGAGAAGGTGTTCGCCAACTACTTCCCTTTGGCGCTCAAGCCCAATGTGAGGTCTTGGTTGATGCACCTGCCGGAGAACTCCATTTCGACCTGGGCTAATCTGTGCCATGAGTTTGTTGGCACCTTTACGGGCGGCCATCAAGAACCAGGGCTGCCCAGCGACTTGCAGCTCCTCCCGCAGAAGGAAGGAGAGACTCTGTGGAAGTACATGTAGAGGTTCAGCCGAGTACACAGGAACATTCCAGACATCCACCCGGCAGCTGTGATAGCTGCGTTCTAGTCCAACATGTGCAATCGTCGCATACGTTCCAAGATGAACGTTCGGTTGCCCAAGACTGTGAAGGAGCTATACACTCTGGTGGATAAGTGTGCTCGGGTAGAGGAGGGGAGGCGGCTCCTCGGTGAAGAGGATGGCATCGACATTGACACAGAGGATGATGATGAAGCCACCAATCATAAGAAGAAGAACAAGAAGCGCAGCAAAAGGCACAAGGATAAGGCAGTGATGGTAGTTGAGGGGTCGAGCGCACCTAGTACCGGCAAGAAGGCCAAGACCGAGGTTCTCGGCAAGAAGTTGCCAAGTGCACTGATTGCCGGGAAGCTGCGGCTACCAAGAAGGCTGGGAAAGGTGATGGGCCATACTGCAAGATCCATCGGACCAAGGGCCACGATCTCAAGGAGTGTCATCAGGTTGAGCAGCTCGTCAAGAAGCAGAGGGCTGAATATGAGAAGCGTGATATGGAGAAAGGTCAAAGTGGCGCTGGTAGGAAGGGCCGAGGTGGCGGAGCAAGCCGCCCCGGCAAGGCTCCTCAGAATCAAGGAAAACCCGCCAGAGGCCATGAGAAGGAGGATTGCAATGATGAGAGTGATGGAGGAGGTGAAGAGGAGACCAGTGAGCAGGAGTTCCAGAAAGCCATTGACGCCCTGTGCATTGACGGGGGTGCATCTCTGCACTCCTCTCACTGCCAACTTAAACAGTGGGCGTGTGAAGTCAATGTCGTGGAGCCAGCGGCAAATTCTCGGAAGCCGCTCAAGTGGTCCCGCACGCCCATCATCTTTGACAAGGAGGATCACCCTGACCGCACCACCGCGGTAGGGTGCTTGCCGTTGTTGGTCTCACTAACAATCCGCAACCTAAAAGTCACAAAGATGCTGGTTGACGGTGGGGCCAGGTTGAATCTGATCTCTCCAAAGGTCATCAACAAACTTCAGATTGAAAAGGAAGAGCTCAAGGTTACTGGCACGTTTCAAGGGATCAACCCCGGCAGGAGTCTTCCGAAAGGGAAGATCACGCTACCAGTGAGAAGATCGTATTTGATGTGGTTGACCTCCCCCTGCCGTACAATAGAATCCTTGGCCGCCCAGCCCTGGCCAAATTCATGGCGGCATCCCACTATGCCTACAACACCTTGAAGATGCTAGGGCCGATAGGCGTCATTTCCATTCCATCAGATGAGAAGGACGCAATCATTTGTGTGGACAAGATGTACCAGGAAGCAGTCGCGGCAGAGGCCGCTGAAGCCACTGTTCCCGCCAAAGAAAGTAAAGGAAATAAGAAAGCTAACAAGGATGCCAGCAAGGAATCTGGGAAGCGTACCTCTTCGGAGTACACTACACCTATTGATGACTTGCCGGAGAGTTCCAACAGCAAGAGATCCAAGGCTGATGCACCCGCTATGAAAAAGGTCCCGGCAGGGCTGGGTGGCGCTGATGGTACTTTCACTATCAGTGCCAGCCTCGATGACAAATAGGAAAGCACGCTCGTTGCCTTCCTGTGGGCGAATATTTATGTGTTTGCCTGGCAACCATCTGATATCCCCGGTGTTCCTAGGGAGGTAATCGAGCACCACCTTGCTGTCTGCCCACATGCCCGACCCATCAAGCAGAAGGTCCAGAAGCAAGCTTTGGAGCAGCAACAGTTCATTGCCGAGGAGATTAAGAAACTTGAGGCAGCCGGTCTGGTCAGAGGAGTACTGCATCCAACATGGTTAGCAAATCCTGTGGTGGTACGCAAGGCTAATGGGAAATGGAGGCTTTGCATAGATTTCACGGATCTGAACAAGGCATGCCCGAAGGACCCATTTCCCTTGCCGCGCATCAACCAGATTGTGGATTCCACCTCTGGGTGTGACCTACTTTCTTTCCTGGATGCATACTCTGGATACCATCAGATTTTCATGTCCAAGGAAGATGAGGAGAAGACTGCGTTCATAACCCCGTGTGGCACGTACTGCTTTGTACGGATGCCCTTCGGGTTGAAGAGCGTCGGATCCACTTTTGCAAGGTCAGTCCAGATTGGTTTGAGTCCCAGCTGCACAGAAACATTGAAGCTTACATGGATGATATTGTGGTCAAGAGCAAGGACAGATCAACCCTCATTCAGGATTTGGAAGAAACGTTTGCTAATCTGCGCAAGATCAACTTGAAGCTGAACCCGGAGAAGTGTGTGTTTGGCGTTCCTTCCGGCAAGCTACTTGGCTTCTTTGTGTCCCATCATGGGATAGAGGCCAACCCCGACAAGATCAAGGCTATCGAGCAGATTCAAGCACCCAAGACAGTTAAGGATGTGAGGCGTTTGACTAGATGTGTTGCCGCGCTTAGCAGGTTCATTTCCAAGTCTGTTGAGCGCGCCTTGCCGTTCTTCAAAATCTTGAAGAAGGCAGGGCCTGTGGAGTGGACCCCAGAGGCAGATGCTGCGCTGCAAGAATTGAAGACCTACCTTTCCTCTGTGCCCAATTTGGTCGCTCCCAAACCACAAGAGCCGTTGCTGCTATACTTAGCAGCGACTAATAAAGTGGTTAGTGCGGCGCTGGTGGCACAGCGAGAAGTGGATGAAGCGGTAGCCATAGCCATTGTCCCCTCTAGGGAGGAAAGTGAACATGTCCCGGCAAGGTCAGATCCAGTTCAAGACAAAGGAGAGCAAAGCAGCGGAGACAGTCCCAAGGTCGTGGCAAGGAAGAAAGTGGTGTAGCGCCCAGTGTACTTCGTCAGCTCCCTGTTGCAGGGGGGGCTAGGTCGAGGTACTCTGGCGTGCAAAAGTTGATTTTTGGCCTCATCATGGCCTCAAGGAAACTGTGCCACTACTTCCAAGCCCACGAGATCACGGTTGTCACCCGCTTTCCTTTGCAACAGATACTCAGAAACCCTGAGGCCACCGGCAGGATAGTGGAGTGGGCCTTGGAGTTATATAGCTTTGATTTGAAGTTTGAGAGCACATCAACCATTCAGAGCAGAGCATTGGCAGAGTTTATTGCAGAGTGGACACCAACCCCTGATGAAGAAGTGTTGGAGATAGTTATCCCTGGCAAGGAAGCGCCCCAAGAATGGATTATGTATTTCGATGGTGCCTTCTCCCTACAAGGTGCGGGGGCTGGCGTGCTTCTCGTTGCTCCCACTGGGGAACACCTTAAGTACGTCGTCTAGATGCATTTTCCCCGGGAGAAAGCTACCAACAACATTGTAGAGTACGAAGGGCTCCTTGCTGGGCTCAGGATTGCAACAGAACTGGGGATCAAGAAGCTGATCATCCGCAGAGACTCACAACTTGTAGTGAGACAAGTGAACAAGGATTACCAAAGTCCATTGATGGAGGCATACATTGAGGAAGTAAGGAAGTTGGAGGAGCGCTTTGATGGATTGCAAACAAAGCACGTGCCCCGTGCGGAAAATAGCATTGCTGATCATCTGTCAAAGTGCGCTGCGCAAAAACTCCCTGTGGAACCAGGGACTTTTGTTCTCCATCTAACTCAGCCCCCCGTATCCCCGGCAACAATGGCCAGAAAGAGGAGGAAACTCGACTACGGCAAGCCTCTCCCGGTAGAACCTCCTGAGGCTCCCGGCAGAGAGCTTGGCGGGAACGACTCCCTTTTGAATGCTGAGCTGCACCCTCCCGCCAGACCACCGGTCCCCGCGGTCGAGGAGAGTGCTCCCACGAATGAGGAGGTGCCGCTGGTCCTCATTGCTGAGCCTCAGGCTCCAACTTGGGCCCGGCACATAGTCCATTTTCTCCAAACTGGAGAACTTCCCGAAGAGCAAGATGAAGCTGAAAGAGTAGCCCGGAGGGCCAGTATGTATTAGTTCGTTGATGACACGCTATACAAAAGAAGGCCCAACGGTGTGAAATTGAAGTGCATTTGCTGGGAAGAAGGAAAGGAACTGTTGGCAGAGATACACCAGGGTATGTGCGGCTCACACATTGGATCGAGGGCTCTGGTTGGAAAAGCCTTCCAGCAAGGATTTTACTGGCCCACAGCCCTCCAATATGTAGTTCAGTTGGTCACCAAATGTGAAGCCTGCCAGTTCCATTCCAAGAATATCCATCTGCCTGCCCAAGCTCTTTAGACAATCCGTTTATCATGGCCGTTTACGGTCTGGGGGCTCGACATCTTGGGCCCCTTCCCCCATGCTACCGGGGGCTTTGAATCTTGTTCGTTGCAATCAACAAGTTTACAAAGTGGCCGAAAGTAGAGCCCGTGAGAAAGGTGATTGCTCTGTCAGCTATCAAGTTCTTGAAAGGATTGGTGTGCCGCTTCGGGGTCCCTTCCCGGATCATCACTGATAATGGCACCCAATTCATGAGCCACGCCTTCATGCAATACGTTCATGCCCTCGGAAGTAAGGTCTCATTCGCCTCTGTTGCTCATCCAAGGAGCAACGGGCAAGCTGAGAGGGCGAACGCTGAAGTGTTGCGAGGACTCAAGACAAGGACATTTGATAAGATACAGAAGTGTGGCAGGCGATGGATCGATGAGCTGCCGGTGGTTCTTTGGTCCCTCGGAACGACACCAAATCGAGCTACCGGGTAGACTCCCTTCTCCCTAGTCTATGGGGCAGAAGCAGTTATCCCCACGGAACTCATTTATGGGTCGCCTCGAGTGCTTGCCTACGATGATGTAGCACAGGAACAGCACCGGCGTGACGACGTTGTGCTACTCGAGGAGAACTGTCTCTGGGCTGCTACGCGTGCTGCACGCTACCAGCAAGCCCTGCGTCACTATCACAGCCGCAGGGTTCATGCACGGAGTTTTGAGGAAGGTGACCTTGTCCTTAGGCGCGTTCAGTCCGCCAAGGGTACAAACAAGTTGATGTCGAAGTGGGAAGGCCCTTACCGGGTAGTATGAGTCACCAGACCTGGCGCAGTCCGTCTGAAGACCGGAGATGGCATTCAATTGCAAAACTCATGGAACATTGAGCATTTCCGTAAGTTCTACCCGTAAGGCGCGGCTGTCGGGCCCTGCCCTGCAGCCACCCTTTTGTACAGGCCTTGCCAATGTTGCACGTAACCCCTTGTACAAAGCCAGGCACAGACCCTGAGTAACAGAGAAATAAATGAAGCGCTGGGGGCCCCTGACAAATTGCATGCATGCATAAGCATATCATGAGCATAGCATGTTCATGTAGATAAGATCGCATGTGGCATCATTTTCATCTGCACTAAACTACAGGCTCTTACCGTGGACTTAATCCCGAAGAAGAGAAGAGAAGAGAAGACAAGCCTACATTGCGATCTTCGGCAAACCAAACAGATAAGTTTTCTCTCTTCTCCATACGTGTTATGTAAGTAGAGACTTGTGCATATGAAGACCTCGCCACCTTCGAAACTTAGGTGCTCCCATCCCTTGACTCAAACGTTGCTTCGGTCAGGGTGGTTGCAGTGGCCTTTGGCGAAAAGGTTTGGCGGGGGGCTGGTCCCTCTTTGTGATTTGCGCCCGGCAGGCCTAGCTCTACGGCAGCAAACTGAGGGCACCGGTAGGATAGCATGCCGGGGAAACTTGTTTACTTGAATGTATAGAGGCATTTCACCTCTGCATGGACATGTTACATGCAAAAGTACCCGGCAAGGTTTTTTTTTCATTAATATGCTAATCAACAAGTATAGACCTTACAGAACACAAACATGGGTAGAGAAGATTACATAATTTAAACTAAAGTTTGGCAAGAGCCTACATATTTTAGATTGAAAAAAGATAAGTGCCCCGTAATCCCCCTTTCTAGTCCTTCTTCTCCTAGGTACTGTGGTGGGAAGTGAAGAGGGCAGAAGGAGTGCCTGAGCAGATGCCCAACCCGATCCTGTCAGGAGCTTGCCGGGCTCAGCCTGACAAGATTGGGAGTGGCGAGGCTGTGAAGGAGAGGGGCCGAAGGAGCAGCTCGGCGGTGCCCTGGTTACCACCTCCAGGACCAGCGAGAAGCCACAACACGAGCATCGGCAGGGAGAACCGCCGGGGCTCAGCTAGAAGACTGCTGGAGGAGGCGAAGGCACCAAGAGAGCGGCCCCCTCCCCGGAAACCAGGAGGCCGGTGATGATGGTGCCGGGGAGGGAGGGGAAGAGCGGAAAGATGAGGCGGCAGGTCACCAATACGAGACGAAGGAGTCGGTGCCATCGTACTCTGACCTAATGCCCTGCCACCCGCCTTCTCCGTCTTCCCTCATTCTTTCTTCATCACCACCACTCCGGGAGGACGCCGACTCCTCGAGCCGTCACCTCCCCCGGAGAAGCCATAGGCGATGGCGGCGTCCGAGATGCGTGAGGGGCATCACTCCCCTCCTCGAGGGGCGGGGAGGTGCCGCCGTCTTCAACATTCGCCCCAACTCCATGAAAGGGAGCAGTGCTAGGATTACCACAAGCCCCGAGCGCCGCACCCCAGACGAGCACTGAGAACCCCAGGGGCTCCGGCGTCGGAGCGCCAAGCAGTAGCGGCTCGCAGCAAGATCCAGCGCTTCCCACCAGATGGCCAGCCCGAGTGGAAAAGACAAGCATCCCACCATAATGGGAAAGCTTGATGTCTCCTACACTACGAGCGGCTCGCCAGCCGCATCTCCTCAGGGCCCAGACCAGACTCATTCCCCAAACATCAACACAAGCATTCAACATCATCAACCCCAAGCTAGGGCCTGGGGCCTGGCCCCGGGCTCTCCCTTTCAGCATAACCAGAAGAAAGCAGGGAATGGAGGAGGAGAGGTGTGTGGATGAACACTCCCGCTCCTTCCCCACCCCCTCTTTTATAGGCTGATCGAGGTCGGGAGCTGATCCCCCAGCGGGTAACCACCGCCCTCCTCCGCCAATCGAAGAAGACCGGGCCCCTGCCATGATGCTCTCCCACACCACGCGCCTCCATTACGTACCCCACTCAATGCATGTAGCATACGTGGCCAACGATAAGAGCGTGGTGGGAAGAGTGAACTTGCAGTTACCCGCCCGTGCGTTAAAGTCATTCACGGGCCATTACAAAGGTGGCCCCACAGCAACTGGCGTTACGCGACACGCGGGAGAACCGAAAACTGACGTGGAATCAAGGTTAATGAAGAAGCAAAGAAAATCTCAAAGGATAAGCAACTACTACACTCTTGCCTGTGCACTGGATAGGGCCTACCCCGACGACGCCCGGCAGCGCGTCCGGGCTACGCCTGGGGGCTCTTGTCGGTGCAACAAACCCTAGGTCCGTTGCCCAGGCCATGCATAGGCCTAAGAGTAAGGTTGCAACATCCAAGACCAGAGCAAGCAGAAGAGATTAGCTCTTTGGGGAATCAAAGGGCGGATCAAGAAGGCCAAGTCAAGCCGAAGGAAGCAAGATATCACCAAGGGAAAACCTCCCTTGCCGGGCAGGCAGGCCTGGCGAGGTCAAGGTTACCCCGGAGACAAGCCTCAAGACCATCCCGGCAGGCCTGCCGGGCCCTACGAAGGCAACCTACCCCGCCAAGGCTTCACCGCTCCACCTCACAGCGACGCAAGTCATCGATCGGTGCGGTGTGAAGCCCCCAAGTGACGAAGTGGCTGTTTTTGCCACATGTTAGGCACTTCCTATGGAAATCACCTCCAAATGACACCCGTCCAGCAACGTGTCAAGCAGGCAGATAAGAAGGTGGCCGAACTGCCCGGCAAGGCTTACCGGGCATGCCATGATGTGACACTAAGCGGCGCATTTAATGCGCTCTGCCCTGTGTGCAGAGTTAGGTATGATAGCACTGTTTGCTATCTAACCAGTACACAATGACTGATTTGCCATTGTGGTGACCCCTTGATCTATAAATGGAGGCCCGTGGCAACCATAGAAAGGATTCGGACCCTTGTACACTGATACGCGCGTAGCTGCTCTCGCCCCGAGGCAACCCTGCCGGGCAAGAGCACTGCGTCTCCACCATGGTCCTCACATCAATCCACCAAAGCAGGAGTAGGGTTTTACGCCTCGCGGCAGCCCGAACCTAGGTAAAATTGCCCGTGTGATCTTTGCCGTGGTGTGCTACGCTCCTCCGCTCTTTGTGCAATATGCTCATCCCCCCCGCCGAACAACAAGGGGCTCATGGCCCCATAGCTGGCCGTGGTTTCCCACAACAATGCGTGCGGCGGGTAGGGTTTGTAGGAGTACTACGGCGTGCGGGGAGATGCCGTAGTAAACAGGTGAGGGATTGAGCTCGAGTCGACGCGTTAATACGGGTGGACCGCTCGGTTTTACGGGAACGAGGAAGAATTTTGGGTTCGGGGAGCAGTGGAGATATACGTACAAAAAATTGTGGACGTAGGTTCGACCGAAAGGCAATGACGCATGGGCCCTGCATTTTGATATACGCGGCCGCGTGAAATTTGCTACTCAAACTAATGCATAAAAGTTCCTCCAAAAACATCTATAACTAATGGGAAGTGAATGTATGCTTAAAATGAAAATGTAATACAAAGAGAAAAAATGAATTCCAGTTGAAAGAACGACATTTCTAACAAATATGTGAATGTGAACTACATATGTGTGCACGTGACCAACACATATATTGTCAATACAAAATCTAATGCAAGAAATAACTTATGAGTAACATGCACAAATTGATGATGTGGTGCTTGCATGCATAGAGTACAAAAACAATGTGATTTATGACTTGCATGCATGACGTATTCATGTGGCATAGTTGCATGTCCAGGAAAAAAGCTAGTAGGTTGTACTAGCTATTTATGAATAGAAGATGTATATATGGAAGTTGCAGGGAAAGAGATGACATGTATGTCAATTCCTATGAGTAGGGATTGGAAAAGAGATGTCATTTGGTTCACATCATAGGAACTTTTCTATTGAATCTAGAGATGACATGTATCTCAATTCCTATGAGGAGGGATTGGAAAAGAGATGTCATTTGGTTCACATCATAGGAACTTTTCTATTGAATATAGGCTAATGTTTATTTTCCTTTGAAATTGTGGGAGTATAGGAATCCATTCATATGAACCAAGTGGCTCTAAAGCTATAAAAATGATATCATGTTTATTTTCCTTTGAAATGTGGAGTATATGAATCTATTCCTATGAACCAATTGGCTCTAAAGGAAAAATTCCTATAAAAATCATATCATATAGAGTTCCTATGATATTCCTCCACACCAAAGGATGGTTGAAATTGCTGCAGGTGATACGACGGTCTTTCTTTGTACACTCCTCCCCCATCTTTATAGTTACCTCTCGAAGATGAATGAAATGATATATACTGGGTATTCTATATGTGCATTTTGGTATACGAAAACTAGGTAAAAGTTTGCGAGGTTCAAATTTTCAATAAAGCTATATGCACTACATTTTGGAACGGAGGGGGGAGCATACGTCAGTTGCTAACACTCACATGGAAGATTTGTGTGTCGGAGGAGTGGTTGTTCTGTTAAATGCCATGGCAAAAATGACACTGTCGGATGCCGATCTAACGGTTCTTACGGTGTTCGTCAAGAAACGGCTTGTGGCGAACGTTTGTCAGATATGATTTACAGACACATGCATTGCATTGATACGTGCCCCCTCTCTCTTGCGCACACACACACCCTCACGAGTCACGACTCTCCCGAGTCCTCTCGCACCCACCGCCTATCTGTAGGTAGATGTCACACACATATGTGCTCTTCATACCCTACCCTCAGAACTTCTAAGAAATAAAAGACGTCGCACACCTTTTATTTTAATAACTCACACGTCACACACTTATAGTGTTACTCTTGTGGCGAATGTTCTTTGGGCGTAGTATATTGTACTCTCACAAAGAGAAGGTGCACGCACGCACTAGTTCTCTCACACCCACTCGCGGGTACACGTAGGAGTACATTTTTTTGAAGCTAGGAGCGCATTTGTTTACAAAGAGGCATCCCATTTGACATTTTGACTAGTCTAGTTTTCAACTTGATGGAGGGTCGGGGACCGCATGTGAATGATATAGTACATAGTGCGTCCTGAAAGAGGTGGCACGTTATTGATCGAGTTTTATTTTTACTTGAACTTTAAATGAAAATAGTGGTTCGTGCGTATTCAATTTAATAATGGTTGCAACAACAAAATCACTCCACTATATATATAAGCAGGAGCCTCAGCGCTTGCTTTACTATGGTTCCTCTCTTTCACTCTCTCATGCTCTCCAGATCTAAGCAAGACATAGGTGGCCACACTCTCTCTCTGCTCACCGTTGGTCACAAATCCGGCCGGACCACCTAGGCCGGGGCAGGGGTGTAGGTGCATCGTTCACGCGGTCGTCGGCGGCGAGGGAGGAGACCAACAACTACCCGCGCGTCCCGATCGGCGGCCGTGCCGTTCTCTCCGAGACAACGCCAGCTCGGGAGGGCCTCCGACCCCTTCTTCCTCCATGCGGTATTGTGTCCAAGATGTGGCCGCCTGAGGCCGTCTTTGCCACATCCCGAGGACCCTCAGGTATATATTCCTTCGAAACCTGCCTTGCTCTACTGCCCTAGCTCCTCACGTGGCTGCGTGTGGATCTTTTTCTACTTCTGTCGGCTGTTCCAAAGCCACCTAGACTTTTATTATTATTAGAGGTAAAGCTAGTTCACACAGTCGAATCTAAGAGTTGGTTAAAACAGGGAAGAAAGTGGGAAAGCTGTAGCATGAATTTAGGACTTGGTTCTTAGAGGAAACGGGGGAAAGTAGTAGATACTGGCTACCCAACCGGTCTCTTGGTTGAAAAGGCAAAGAAAGCGGGGTGGATGGCCAAGGGTGGGGGAAGTGGACCTGTCTCTTGGTCGACAAAGGAAAGAAAGTGAGGGGTGTTGGGGGGACAACGCAAATGAGAACGAGCAGGTCTAGATTTCCCGTGCTCACATAGGAAAATGTCGCCGAGGAGATAAAAAATGGGATAAATGCAGACATGTTGCCTGAATGTTTGCCGCTCTCGGCAACAACATCTGCCTCACCACTTTATGCCCCTGCTGTCCCTACGCCCATATCGCTACTGTTAATGTAAAATCACATGAAGCATGAAGCAATGCCACCTAATGTCACTATTAAGTAATGCTGTTGTCGGTCTAGTGTCGTCAATAAATTGAAGCAATGACACCACCATTTTATGAAGTGCTTCTGTCTTGCTTTATTTCAAACGAATTGTGTTATTGCAGTTACACTTAAATCTCATACCGCTAACATTGCTTCATCTCAGTGGAACTGCACAAATTTATTTGCACATTTACTGACCATGTGCTACTCTCATGACAGTAATACTAATGCTATTGTTCTGCATGTTAATCTAGTGGCAGTGTTGATGTGATGCTACTTCTTACTTGATGGCACGTTTTCATTCTATCAACGTAGTGCCAATTATAACACAATAGATGTTGCTGTTAATCATATGCCACTGCAAAAGTACACACCTCAGTTTTAGTAGAACTGCACAAAATGAGATGGCTATTCCTCGCTGCCGTCGTCTTACCACCCGTCTTCCAGGTATTCCTACATTGGTAGTAACTAGGTAGAATGACCAACGCAATCTAAAAGAAGCTGATTCGTACATTTTACTTCCTGATTGTAGTGCAGGGACGAGCGAAAACAACTGCATCCTAGTGGGGAATGCACTTTCTCCCAGTTCACGGATGGACAGAGGACTAGCTGGCACGGCTGCGTGGAGCTTTTTGGGGTAGGTGCACAGACAAGAGGCATTGTGGTCTGCTTATTTCTGCAAATAGTGGTGCTTAAATTTAGTGGAACTGCACAAGAAGTTCAGATGGTCAATACACTACATGGTTCAGTTCAGCATTCCAACTGAGAACACAATTATAATTGGTTATTCTGGAATGAGTGAACCTAACCCTAGATGGTGGTAACAAGAAAAACCAGAGTGAACTACAGGAAATTAAAGCTTGCCTAGGAAGGCCCTTTGCTCAGAGAAGCCTTGCTTGATTTTTCCTGATTTGTAAACCTTCTCACAACTCTGTCTTTTGCTGTGAATTAGTAAATGTTTGTTATGTTCTATGAATCATTGAGATGTATAAAATTGCTGAACTTATGCTTTTCAAGTATTTTATGAAGCCGAGTTTAATGTGAATTTTCCACATGAACGCTGGACTAGCATGTGAACATTTGGAATTTACATTGTGGCCTCAGTTAACTGCATGAACCACTGTAACAAGATACGTAGTTGCTTATATGTCAAACAGCAGATTATTGATTGTTAGCTGGTCGATAGCCGACTTTTCTAGTGTTGAAGCGAGCTGAGCCAATGTGTCGTGTTTTGCACAACTGCTAACAAGTGGGGTAGCACCAACAGTGTTTACAAGTACTTAACTAGGCTTATGTACCCTATGTATACGTCGACGCACAATTCTCGAACAAGTACTCTATTTCATCAAACACACACGCCTCGTATGATAAACTGTGACAACTTATGTCTTACCATGCCATATTACATGAAAAAACTAGTGAGGATGCATCTGTTTCGGCAACAATTAGGATGGTTCTCACATGATTCACGGGCACACAAAAGTAGCAGTAGTTTCCATAGACGGATTCAAACAGAGTACTAGCCCAGAGGGCTCGATAATAGGCAAGGTTCGGATAATTAGGCATAGTCCAAACTACTTTTAAACACTAGCTGGGCCAACTATTTCATGCCTTGATCTAATTTGGGATGGACACAAGACGGACCTTGCCATGATCATCATCGAGGACATCCGGCAGCAGCTCAATCCTGTGAACCTTCCTGAAGATAACCTTGTGGACTTGCCACTCATAAACTTGTTTGTGGAGGCATGCCATGTCATCTTCCTGCGTAAGCTTGACAAGAACAGTATGCCTCACAAAAGAAGGAGTAGCTTTGAACTTCTTGTGCTTCAGTACACCCTGGACAACACGCCTGACAATAGTGTGGCTGGAATACATCTTGACTTTGGTATAAGTGCAAATGGCTTCCAGGATCCAACAGCCTAAGAACTTTGTTTTCCCAGTGCGTATATTCAGGTCATCCACCTCATAGCGAGTGACATGTACAACCACACAATCCTTGTGTACATCAGGGCTCGAATTGAAACAGAAACGAATTCTGAATTACTTTCCAATATAAAAAACACAAGTTATTTAAACCACTATGTAGAGTCAAAAGTATGCATGAGAGGGAAGGTAGCATGGCATCGAAGCTAATAAAATTTTGCATGATTTATCACCACATACTTGGATGAAAAACCACAATCGAGATCGGCAAAGAAGAAAATCACCTTGGGCAGCTCAGCAGGGGGGGGACACATCCTTGAATGGGGAAAACTGCTCCTACAGGGCCACAGGGGTTGTAACCTCAAACGGGGCGTTGACCATCTCAGTAGTGGCCGTGAGCGTATCTGGGGTCGGCTCGGTGGCGGCCTCCATCTTCTTGGAGCTCTCTGTCTCTTGGGGATCAGCCTCCCGCGTCTGCTCCAACATCAGCAGATCTTTGCCTGGTTCTCCTTGGTCCATCATGAAACTAATGAATAGGAGACAACTGAAAGGAAAACAAAATCGCAATGACAATGAAACCAAAAAGAGAGTGAGGATTGGTTACTGCTTTGCAAAAGTTTGTTTTTTCTGAAAGAAAATATACCAACACCCATCGTTGGGAGAGAACAACAATGGCAGATGCGAGTGTTGGCTTTCTTGAAGACAGTGAGGGAGAAGGGGATTTAGCGAAGAGTGAAATGATGGTTGCTTCGTCCGTCAAACTTAGACTGCGGGGAGGTGGGGTTTTGTGATATGATGGTTCGTTACTGCCGCGCTATGACCGGAGTGACTCTCCGCCTGCATACCGCCTTCTAATTTGGTGGATGACATTTGGGCCCGCACGCTGCATGGCCCGCATGTCAGTGAACCAAAGTAAAACGGCATTCAGTAGCGTGAGACGTTTCGATGACCTCGGAGGAGCCAGAAGCGATAGTGTATCAACTGTACTAGTAGTAACTGTTTTTCTAGGTAGCTGTAGAGTGTCTCCACTGTACTAGTAGTAATTGTTTCTCTGGACCCAAGACAAAAGAGCCCATCCACCCTAGTAAATAATAAAATCAATTCAAAAGCCCATATATTTACTTAATGAGAGGCGCTACCCAGCACACCGCCCCCCAATAACAACCTGGATGCTTTCCTCTTCTTCATCCTCACTCCCACCCACCTCACGTCAGCTCGCTCAACTCGTACCCCCAAATTTCTCACCTCACTCCTACAGAAAACCCCAGCTACCCTTCTTCCTCACTACTACAGAAAACCCTAGCTCCCTTCTTCTTCACTCGCACTACAACTAGGCTCGTCATTCATTACTCTGCTCAAATCCATGAGCTCGATGCGACGCCCTCGAGGAAAATGGAGTTGGCTGACCCCAGCGCCAAGAAGATGAGGCTCCCGCCATCGACGACGCGTGTTGTAGATCCCGCACCCGGCAGCGCGGGGAGAAGCGGCGAGCCCGCCCCCACCGGATCCCAGGAACCCGTAGAATCTCGAGTGGACCGCATCAGTGATCTCCCGGACGCCATCCTTGGGGAGATGATCTCGCTTCTCCCCACCAAGGATTGCTGCCACACCCAAGTCCTCTCAACTCGGTGGCGCCCTCTATGGCATGCCGCGCCCCTTTATCTCGACTATTGTCAGCTATCTCTCTCTAATGATTTTGAACTCCCAGAGCCATCATCTCCTCCCACCAGGGCTCCGTTCAAAGCCTCTGCATCCCTTCATGCTACCTAAGCATGCATAGCATGCCCTGCACGGTGGACGCCAGGATGAAATCCCCTGAATTGACAGAACTACAGTTGCTTGAGTTCTACTATTCCCCCGAAAATCACATACCAGGTACCGAACACCATGTACTTGTGCCCCCAGCACTGATGTGCATCTCATGGTTTTCCTCCTCTCTCCACACCACCACCTTTGCCCTGTGCTACCTACCAGACAATCTGGTACTAAACCTTCGATTCCCATTTCTCAAAAAACTTTCACTTGTGCGGGTTCGTATATCGGAGGCCTCATTGCACAACATCATCCACTCAAGTTGCCCTGCCCTGGATTGCTTGGTGCTTGTTTTCACAGTTAGAATCAGTTTTCTCCAAATAAAGTCACCTAACCTTGTAAGAATTGGAATTTCTTTTGACGGAAGGCAGCTCATCATCGAAGATGCCCCTTCACTTCAAAGGTTGATCCTTGATTCTAGTTATTCACCATCAGAAATAACTGTCGTCTCTGCGCCTAAACTGGAGACCTTGGGTGTAATACATGATCTCTGTGCTCATTTCAAGATGGTGTTTGGCTCCATAGTTCTTTAGGTACTGTATATTATCATCTACACTTGTAATCATAAGCTGCATTTTAGATTTCTGCGCATAAGTTCTATATCATGTTGGAGTACACATTTTGTACTAATATTATGTTCTATGCTCAATGAAGAGTTTGTCCATGGATAGCCTATCAATGGTGCTGGATTTTGTTAAGATCTTATATATCCATATGAATAGTTTTGATCTGAACAAGATTATTGGCTTGCTGCAATGCTTTCCATGTATGGAGAAGTTGTATATAAAGGTGATAATTTCACGCACATTGGAAGCCTGCATATAGTGTACTAGAATTAACCATTCAGCTGTTGCTCTGTCGACACCCTTTTTTTAGACCTTAACTGTTTTCAATCTTCATGTCTATTTAGGTAACAGGACAGGGTAAGAAAGTTATAACCAATCAGTGGATTCGTAAGCACCGGGATTTTCTCACTTATCATGACATTCGATTGAAGACAATAACGCTGGAACGATATGTAGCCAACCATGCAAACATGAGATTTGTCACATTCTTCCTGCTGAATGCAAGGTTACTATTGTCCATCAGGCTTAAGTTTATCAGCAGCATGGTTTTGACGGATGGGTATGTCGAAGAGCAAAAAAAGGAGTTTCAAGTGGACAAAAGGACTTCTGAACGTGCCGAGCTTCTATTTACAACATCTTGTGGTCATAATCCAGTAAATTTTATGACCCAGGATGTTCATTCTATGGACCTGACCGATCCATTTGACTGTGACTATCGAAAACAGTGCTGGAGTTAGATGTTGTTGCCCTTTTCAATCTGGGTTTTGTCTAAACCTAATGAACAATTAACCCTCGTGCTTTTGTACAGCTTGTAAGCTGGAGTTAGATGTTGTTGCCCTTTTCAACTCGGCTGTGACTGTCATATTTTCTTTGAAACAAGGCAAATGGCTTGCCATTTGTTTAATTAAGAGAGAAATATTGTAACAAATCCCAACCAAGGGAAATAACATCACTCTCGCCGGCTGCTTGAGCTCACTGTGCATTACAGAAGCCAAGTGATTAGCCCCCTGCAGCTCCCACAAACTTATTTTGAACTAGCACACCAAATGGGCTGTAAATTTTCATAAGAAAGGCTGCATGCCCGCGACAGATTTGGATTCTGACATTTGGGACCCACGAGGAAAAAGCCTATCCAAGGTGGTGTCGACTTACTAGTCTGCCAACCAGCCGTTGGATTGACATCCAACATCTGTCGTGTATCTTCTATCTCTTGTCTTCTTCCTCCAGCCGCCCAAACCAAACCACCCCATCGGTTCCGCCTGCACCCGCCTCCCACGGCTGGTTGTGCCTCCGCCGCATTACTGTACCCTCAAACATTCGCCAGTCCATCCCTCTATTCCCCCACACATCATGTTATTCTTCGGTGACGTTAGCCCCAACACGCACCCGCACCCGAAATAGTCAAAACTCGTACTCCCCTCCACCTGCGACTAGACTGGCGCATCTTCCATAGCTCCTGTTCGTTCCGTCCGAGGCCTCATCGTCGTCCTCCACCTTGGTTCACTCGCTGTGTGCGGTGCGCCGCCGTCAGGCATTGTCAACATCATCAACAACCGAGAGGAATAAGGAGATGACTATACATGGAGAGGATGACAGTAGGGACCCACCAGGGTCATGGCAGTACGCAAGCAAGTGCCTTGTTATTACAAGCCCAAAAAAATGGTTCCTCCTAATGGTTGGACATCTGGGGCCCACGCCATTGTCAACGTAGTCAATAAACGAGAGAATTACACAATGAGCGGCTGACACCAGGGACCTAGCAGGTCGCGTAGTTGTTATTTACATTTTTTAGGAACAAGCAGTTGTTATTTACTAGTTTTAGAGACGGATCAGGGTAACAACGGGGTTATGCGGGGGCTGTGGCCCGTCTAGCCAGGGTTTTATTTTATGTTTACCACATGATAAGCCCAGTTGTGTTTTTTTCTTGCTGAAAATGGCTAGCCCAGTTCTACTTTTTTTAAAGAAATACCCAACGGAGTCCTACTTGCTTTCTCAGCCCTGCTGGGCTGCAAATCTTTCAAGACGAGAGTGATGTATTCGCTTGCCCAGAAAATGAAGTAGTAAGAAATGGGATATAAATTTTAAAAACACAGCAAACACTACTGGAATCAGCTTCTTTGCTGTCTGCCATGGCGGACGGCAAAGGCATGGATCACGGACAGCAAACATCTTTTCCGTCCGCCAGCAGACGGCAAACTTTCCGGCTGAACACGTGCCAACAAAGGCCTTCTTTGCCATCCGCTTCCTGGAAACGGACGGCAAAGGATTGTGCCGTCCGCCATCCGAGGCCAGCAGATGGCAAAGACAACGGACGGCAGTGCGGTGGCGTGAGAGCCGTTAGGGGGTTAACGGTGCTCTTTGCCGTCTGCCAGCGGACGGCAAAGAGTCAAAGCTCTTTGCCGTCCGCTGACAGACGGCAAACAACTCAGCTAGGTAGTACTGGGAAGCTACCACGTGGCCAGCTATGCCGTCCGCTGGCAGATGGCAAAGTGATTTGAATCTTTGCCGTCCGCTGGCAGACGGCAAAGTGACCAAATAGGCAGCCAGTGTTCCCAGGTTTCACAGGTAGCTGCCACGTGTCCTCTTTGCCATCTGCTAGCGGACGGCAAAGCTCTTTGCCGTCCGCTAGCAGACGGCAAAGAGGCTATGTATCCCCTATTTTTATTTGAATCCATTTAATTTGACAGGGTTTCAAACACAGATATACATATATATTTTTTTTCACAGGCACACACAGATATACATATATGATGTATCCAACACACAGATATACATATACATATCTATCTCCATCCATGACAACATACATATATACATAAGAAACATAGTTCCATCCATATATACATATTACATATCACAATGTTCATCCAACACATTGTTCCATGCATCCATATAACAAGTTCCACATTTTTCATCGATACAAACGAAAAAAAGATAAGGGAAACAAGCACTCCATGCATCCATGCAAGCTTCCATATAGTGAATTAAATCTGCAAAATGGAAACAAGAAAGTTAGAAGAAGAAGACTAGAATCAGAAGAAGAAGAAGAAAATGAAGAAGAAGAAGAAGTAAGCATACATAGGTAAAATGGAGCTAACCTAGCTAATTGTGCCATTTTTGAGTGAACTAAGCATATTATGCCATTTTTGATATAACTTAGAGCTAACTTCATTTTGGAGAAGAAGAAGAAAACTAGAAGAAGAAGAAGAAGAAGAAGACTAGAAGAAGAAGAAGAACAACAACAAGAAGAAGAAGTTCTTCTTCTTCTTCTCTTCTTCTTTTTCTTCTTCTTCTTTTCTTCCTATTCCTTCTTTTCTTCCTCTTCCTGGATTTTCTTCCTATCTTATCTCGTCGTCTTATTGCTTCTTCTTCTTCTTCTAGTCTTCTTCTTCTTTCTTTTCTTCTGTCTTTATTTTCTGTATTTAGTCTTCTTCTTCTTCTATTTTATTTTCTTCTTCTTTTCTTCTTCTTCTCTTCTTCGCTTTCTTCTTCTTATTCTTTCTTCCTATTCCTTCTTTCTTCCTCTCTGATTTCTTCATCTTATTATGTCATTTGTGGACTAATAGGCTAAATTATGTCATAAATGGACTAAATGGCTAAATAAAAGAAAAATGCCATTTTTGAGCTTACCTAGCTAATTATGCCATTTTTGACCTAACTAAGCATATTATGCCATTTTTGATATAACTTAGAGCTAACTTCATTTTGGAGAAGAAGAAGAGAAGAGAAGAAAAGAAGAAGAAGAAGAAGAAGAAGAGAAGAGGAAGAGAAATAAGGAGGAAGAAGAAGAAGAATAGAAGAGAGAAGTAAGATTAGATGGAGGAGGGGAGGAGGAGAGTAGGAGGAGTGAGGAGAGGGCGGGGAGGAGGAGGGAGGCAGAGTGAGAGGAGAGTGATCTGGGCGGAGGAGGAGGAGGAGAGGAGCGGAAGGGAGGAGGAGGAGGAGGAGGAGGATGAGGAGGAGGGAGGAGGGAGGAGGAGGCAGAGGAGAGGAGGAGGAGGGAGGATGTGTGTTAGAGGCTTCTTCTTCTTTTCTTCCTATTCCTTCTTTCCTTCCTCTTCCTTGATTTTCTTCATCTTATTATGTCATTTGTGGACTAAATAGGCTAAATTATGTCATAAATGTACTAAACATGCTAATTAAGAAGAAAAATACCGTTATCACGAAGATGTAGGAATGATCGGGGCTGCGCCAGTGCCAGACGGAGGTGAAGGACTGGTCGGGGTTCCGACATTGGCAAAAGGAGTGGTCGATGCTTGTCGGGAGCCATGCTGCACCAAAGATCATTTTCCATAATGTCTCGTTAGCAAGTTCGCAAATTGAAATGTGAATAGTAGTAAGCAATGACCATTCAAATCAAACTCACCGTGGTCGCCGGAGCAATCTGGGGCATCGGCGGAGGGGCCTGACCGTTTTTCTCGCACAAGTTCTGCACATTTGGTTGTCACGAGTCAGTCATATTAGATAGTAATGCGAACATTACGTGCATGATTGGGCTAATATGCACGAGAAACGTACCATGATGAGCTCGTATAGGGCCCGGTTAGCGCTGTCGTTCCGGTTCCTCTCCTCCTCCAATAGCTTAGCCGTCTTCTCCTCCATCTCCCTCTCCCTCTCCGCCGCCTCCCTTTGTGCCTCCATTTTTGCCTCCTCCAGAAGCTCCTTCGTCTTCAATCTCTCTTTCTCAACAATAGCCTGCAACACACCACTCCTCGTTAGCATTGTAATCATCGACGGATGCACACACAATGTAATGGAGGAAAGGTGAGAGAGTCCGTATAACTAACCGCCATGGCGATCTCCACGGGCCGTGCACGAGGCGTTATCTCAGGATCAGAGCTACTCAGGCGCTTCTTGATCTGCAGGAGAGTCTTAGGACAACGTATCAGTCCATCACCAATGTCTAGAGAGCCATGCGACCTCCCGCCACCAGATATCATCACCAGCTCTGTATCAAAAGGATCCTGGCTCGGGTTATAGTCCTCCCCTTTCCTCGCCTTCCCCTCGTGTCTGTACTTCACAAGCTTGTGGTGGGAGGTCTTGTTGGTGAAGTTCTCTGGATCATCTAGGTCAGACTCCGTGAATGGCTTGGCCTTCTTGTACGGGGCCATATGGGCCATGCCATAGAGGTCGAACAGACCTGGAACAGGCTTCTTGTGGTGGTGCGCCTGAGAGAGAGGAACAAAATATTAGTTAAGGGCTCAAGCTAGCATGAAGAATGATATTGCTATGTAAATAGGTCATTTTGGAGCTAAGAAAGGTTATTATGTCATTTTCGAGGAAAATAAGCTAAGTTTAGGTCATTTTCGAGGTAACCAAGATTATTATGCCATTTTTGACCAAAGTATGCTAATTGTGTCATTATGGAGCTATCCAAGGTTATTATGTCATTTTAGAGCTAACTATAGCATATTTAGGCATTCTATAAAGCTATCTAAGGTTATTATGTCATTTTAGAGCTAATTATGTCATCAATGAACTAGCTAAGATTAGTTTAGGTCGTTATTAAGCTATCAAAGGTAGTTATGCCATTTTTTTAACTGACTAAAGCATATTAAGTCATTTTATAGAGCTATCTAAGGTTATTATGTCATTTTAGAGATAAATATGTCATAAATGAACTATCTAGCATGAAGAATGAATTGCATGAATCATGTAGCAAACCACATACCCAGTTATCCCCGTACTCAAACAGGTTGGAGCTCCCTTGATGGTGTGACACACCTTCCATTTGGTCGCGCTTATCCTTGGCCCTTTGGTGTTCGACTTTCCATTGGGCAGAGCACCACGCATCCACCAACGCCTCCCAACAGTCCATCTTATCCACACACCATCTCGGGGGCACCTAAGTGAGTCAAGAGAAATTTCAGCGCTACGCCTACGAATCAAATCAAGAAAACTAAGTTCAAGGCCTTAAGAATAGGTAATTACCTGCATGTACTTCTCCTTACTCAGAAACTTGCCGCGACACTTATGCTTGCCCCTCCTAATACCCTTCGAGGCGTAGTAGTCTCGAACGGCCTGCACCCGAGCCTCGTGCCTTAAGTTCTGAAGTAGGCGCTTGCACTTGTTTTCAACAACCATACACGCGGCCTCCTGCTCTCCCTCTGAAACCCTGTAGAAGGTCTGCAATCAAACAAGACAACACTGATTAGTACAATCACTAGGTACTGTTGATTTTTAATTCCGTAAAGGAGAATTTACCCAAAACCGACGGAACACAATGTCGGCCACCGTCTCGCACAAGACACCGTCGACCCTCTCCTCCGGCGGGGCCGGGGCAACCGAGTACAGCTACCAGGTCAGTGCTAGCTGTGGAACCTGACCCTCACCGGGCAACGTGACCCACCCAGGGAAGTGCTGCCGGCAAAGCACACCAAGGACCTGGTTGGGCCTACGGGAACCACAGGGGTGTACCCAGCCCCTGCAGTATGACAAGGCCAACGCATTAGATATTAATTTGAAGGAACATGAAGGCAAAAGGTTAAAAAATAGTAAATGCACTTACTTCAACCCTTTAGGCGCAATCAACCACCTCTGGTCGGGGGTCGTCGGCACGGGCGGGAGCTTTGTACAGCCACTCTTGTAGACCTTCTTGCCCTTCTCAACCAGCTCGTCGTCGCTGTAGCTATCTTCTGAAAAGGTGTCCTCGCTACCATCCTCCGAGCCACTAGCCTCCGGAGTCTTGTGGAAAGAAGACTCCGGGATCAGAGTCTTCTGGGACGAAGACTCCGGGACCTGGGACGAAGACCCCGTGACCGGAGTCTTCTGGGACGAAGACTCTAGGACC
Organism: Thinopyrum elongatum; assembly: GCA_011799875.1. Taxonomy (NCBI): domain Eukaryota; kingdom Viridiplantae; phylum Streptophyta; class Magnoliopsida; order Poales; family Poaceae; genus Thinopyrum; species Thinopyrum elongatum. Next base: position 531,765,257 of record CM022298.1, read on the forward strand.
AGACTCACGTGGGGCGAAGGTTCGGCGACCCGAGTCTGGTGGGGCGAAGGATCAGCGACCGGAGGCTCATGGACCGGAGTCCAAGGGTCCACGTAAGACGGAGCACTACTGTGGTCGGGTGAATCAGCTGAGGGTGGCGGCGAGGAAGGCGTAGCAGCCTTCCTACCTCTCCCACTGCCACGTCCACCTCTACCAGCCTTCTTCGTCCTCCCCCGACTTCTCCCAGCCGTAGAAGAAGCGCCCGCCGCAGCTGTCTGCATACCATCCTGCACCGCTCTCCGGAGGGGCTGCGCTGCAATAATGCAACCACCCCTCCCAGTAGCGCTCGCAGGAGGCTCGGGGCGCTCTGGACCCTTGCCCACCATCCTATCAGCACCTGCAATGACAAAAAGTAAACGAAATTAGTACAACATAAAAAATTTGGATACCTGACATGAACATAATAATATGTATATAATTTAAGTGTATCATAATCATGAACATAATAAAAATACACCCGATCAACAACAAATATATATGGGGTCGGGGTGTGGTGTAGGGGTCGGGGTCGGGGTGGTGGTCGGGGTCGGGGTGTCAGGGTCGGGGCGGGGTGTGGGTCTGGTGTGGTGGCAGGGTGTCGGGGGTCGGGGATAAGGGTGGGTGTGGTGTCAGGGTTGTGGTGGTCGGGGTGTCAGGTGTCGGGGGTGTCGGTGGTCGGGTCGGGGTCGGGGTGTAGTGTCAGGGTGTCGGGGGTGTCGGGTGGGTGTCATGACGGGGTGTCAGTGTGGGGTCGGGGTGTCGGGGTCGGGGGTGGGGTCGGGGTGTGTGGTGAGGTGTGGGTGTCAGGGTGTCGGTTGGTCGGGTGTGGGCGGGTAGGGGTGTGGTGTCGAGGGGTCGGGGGTCGGGGTTCGTGCCGAGGTGTTGGGGTGTGGGTGTCGGGTGGTCGGGGGTCGGGTCGGGGTCGAGGTATCTTTTTCCTTTTCTCTTTTCTTCTTCTTCTTCTTCCTCCTCTCCTCTTTCTTCTTCTTTCTTCTTCTCCTCCACTTCTCTTTCTCTTCTTACCCCGACCCGACCCCGAACCCGACACCCGACACCCAACACTCGGCACGACACCCGACCCCCGACCCCTGACACCACACCCGACCCCGACACCCGACCAACCGACACCCTGCACCACACCTCGACCCACACCCCGACCCACACCCGACCCGACACCCCGACCCCGACACGGACACCCCGGCATGACACCCCGACCCCGACACCCCGACACCCTGACATACACCCCGACCCCGACCCCGACCACCGACACCCGACACCTGAACACCCCGACACCAACACCCTGACACACCACCCCACCCTTATCCCCGACCCCGACAACCATGACACACACCCAGACCCCAACACCCGACACTGACAAGACACGACACGACGACACCGACACCGACACCTGACACCACACCCCGACCCATATATTTGTGTTGATCGGTGTATTTTTATTATGGTCAAGACACACCGAAAAGAAGGTGAGTAGTAGGGGAGGGAAGGAGGAGGAGGTTGAGGAGAGGATTAGGAGATTCTTATCAGTTAGGCGTCCCTTCCTCCGGGTTACTACCTCAAGCATTGAGTATTCTTGCGGCTTATTATTCAGGTGCGGGATTATAGTCACGAGCAGGTTCTCCCTACCCTTCTAATCTTATTCTAAACTAAAACTAAAACTAATCTAAAATAAACTAAACTAAAACTAAAACTAAACTAAAACTATAACTAAAACAGAAACTAAACTAAAAGAAACAAAAAGAAACTAATTAAACAAAAAAAAGGGGAGGAGCTCACCTGGTGGAGGGGGCGGCCGGACGGCTGCGGCGGCCGCTGGAGGAGGCGGTAACCCGGTGGAGGGGGAGGCCGGACGGCAGCGGCGGGACGGGGCGGGGACAGCGACGGGGCGGGGACAGCGACGGGGCGGGGACGGCCGCGGCGCGGCTGCCCGACGTGGAAGAGGCGGCGGGGTCGATGTGGAGGTCGGGGAGGGGTGCGGGGCGACGGGGCGGCCGGCTACACCGGACGGGGTCAGCGGCGGCGACGCGGGCCGGTGTGTGTTGATGGGAGTTGGCGACGGAGGGGATGGGCTTGGGGCGGGGCTATGTGGAAGGGGTGGGGCTGGGGTGAGGTGAGGTCGGGGGGGGGCGCAGGGGAGGGGTGCGGGGCGGCGGGGCGGCCGGCTACGGCAAACGGGGTCGGTGGCGGCGGCGCGGGTGTGGGTGGGGAGGAATGAGAGAGTGGATAGAAGAGAGGGGGGCGGGACGGCCGTTAACGTACCCGCCTCTTTGCCGTCAGCCAACGGTCGGCAAAGTTTCTTTGTCGTCCGACGGCAAAGAGGTGGGGCCGGTGGGCTTGAGTTGGTTAAACAATAACTGGACCCACCCACCTCTTTGCCGTCAGCCAGCGGACGACAAAGAACAGGCTGATGGCAAAGACTTTGTTTGCCATCAGCCACATCTTTGCCGTCCGTTTTCTTGTGGCTGACGGCAAAGACCTTATTTGCCGTCAGCAAGCGGACGGCAAAGAAGTGGATTCCAGTAGTGAAACCGGCAATTAGTTTCAAATATCTTTTTTTTTAGATTTCGACATTTTGAATTTAATTGTTTTTTGCAGGGAAAATTATGTTGGATTTTCAATTGATATAAATTTATTATTTTTAAATTAGTTTGAACGTGATTTGAAATTTCGGGATTAAAAACAGTTCGGACCGCACCGAAATATGAAAATTTGGTTGAATTTTTAACCGTGGCCAGAATATGGGCTGTAATGGTAACAAAAAGAATATGGGCTCCAAAAAAATCCTTAAGAATTAGCCAATGGTTGTACATTTATTAGCAATAATGGCAGATGGGTTGTATGCTGTTTTCCACATATTTGACGCTGACTTGTGGGCCTAATAGGTTGACGCGTACGCTTTCCTAATAAAAAGGTTGACGCACAGGCAAGGCGAGAGCATTTACTGTTGGATGTCCATCCAACGGCCGTCATGCTTCTTCAATCTCTGCTCTTCCTGCTCCAACCGCTCAAACCAGCGCCGGCGGGACTGCCTGCTCCCTCCTCCCATGGCCGGCTGTGCTGCCGCGCAGGCCTCACCGCCCCACCCTACTCCCATCGCTGGCCTGGCCATCCCTCTACTCACCCACACCTACTGTTATTCTCCGGCGATGGCAGACGAATCAGTAAACCCTTGTACTCCCCTCCGCATGGGAAACAACTGCCGAGTCTTCCCTGGCTCCGTGTCATTCACTTCCTAGGCCTCGCCGTCGTCCACCATGCTGGTGCTCTTGGCGCGGCGTGGTCAACGAACGACATCCATCAGAAGAGGACGGTACATGGAGAGGCTGACAGCAGGGTCCAGGGCCGCACGCAAGGAAGTGCCTCCTTATTACGCGCAAAATAATGATTCCTCCACCTGACAGCAGGGACCCACCGGAAGGCCCTCTATATTTCGTGAAAAAACGTTCCTCCCGCTGATAGTTCGGACCCACCAGCTATATCTTCGCATGCAAGGAAGTGCCTCCTTATTACGCACAAAAAAATGAATACTCCCCTTGCTAGCCGGGACCCACCATTGTTGGAGGCTGACTTGTGGGCCTACTAAGTTGACGCGGACGGAGGGCTTTGTCAACTTATTCAATATGAACAATTCTAGCTCCAGTGACCGTACGATGTCCATCCAATGGCCGTAGTGCTTCTTCAACCTCTGGTCTTCTTGCTCTAGCCGCCCAAACTAGCGCCGGTCGTGCCGCCTACTCCTGCCTCCCGTGGCCAGCTCTGCTGCCGCGCAGGCCTCACCGCCCCACCCTACTCCCATCGCTGGCCTGGCCATCCCAGGACTCACCCAGACCTACTGTTATTCTCCGGCGATGGCAGCCTCACACTGCAGCCCAACCAGTAAACCCTCGTACTCCCCTCCGCATGTGAAACAGCTGTCGAGTCTTCCCCGGCACCGGGTCATTACCTTCCTAGGCCTCACCGTCGTCCACCACCTTGGTGCTCTCGCCGCGGCATGGTCAACGTGGTCAAGGAACGACTTACATCGGAAGAGGACTGTACGTGGAGAGGCTGACAGCTGGGTCCACGGCCGCGGCAAGGAAGTGCCTCCTTATTACGCGCAAAATAATGATTCCTCCACTTGACAGCTGGGACCTATCGGAAGGGCCTCTGTATTTTGCGAGAAAAATGTTTCCCCCCTGATAGTGGGGACCCACCAGCTATATCTCCGCACGCAAGGAAGTGCCTCCTTATCCTCCCTGACAGCTGGGACCCACCCGGTCGAACCATACGTAGGGTTGTCTGTCTAGACGTGAACGTGTATGTACATACTAGTCGATCGGTCTCTTTGCAACGATGACCCGTGGCCGAGCAAGCAGCGCCACGTGTAGTAGTAGAGCCCCCGACGTAGCAGTTTAGGCAGTCCAGTCAAAACCGTGTACATGTATGTACAACAAGATGCCAAAAAATACGACCACGTACGTACATACGGGCGGGGTCTCGAATACGTACTCGTGCATATATACGAACGGCCAGGGATCGTGTACATGGAGAGGCAACGGACGGCGGCAACGACGTCCTGTTCATCGGGCAGCCAACTGGCTAGGTCGGAATGGAGAAACTGTGTCATGTTCATCGGGAGGCAACAGACTTGGTCAGAATGCGTCCTGTTCAACGGGAGCCAACCAGCTTGGACAGAACAGTCGAAACAGGGTCTGGCGTACCGCAAAACGGAAGAAACGGACTTGTGTTCGAGCTCCTATGGTCGAAACGGGGTGCTGTTGATCGGGAGGGGTGTGGCGTACCGCAAAACGGAGGAAACGGACTTGTGTTGGAGCACCTATGGCCGAAACAGGGTCCTATTCATCGGGATGGCGTGGCGTACCGCAAAACGGGACTCCACGGGCTACTGTTTATCCATCATCTACTGCCTCGCTCCAGCCTCCATGAGGCTACTGTTCATCCATCGTCGACTTCCTCCAGCCTCCACCTGCTACTGTTCATCCACCATCGACTTCCTCTAACCTCCACTTGCTACTGTTCATCCACCGTCAACTTCCTCCAGACTCCACCTGCTACTGTTCATCCACCGTCGACTTCCTCTAGCCTCCACCAGCTACTGTTCATCCACGGGCTACTGTTCATCCAGCCTCCACCGGCTACTGTTCAACGAGCCCTCCACGGGGTCCTGTTCATCCAGCGGTAATGGCGTCTACTACCACGGGGTCCTGTTCATCCAACCCCCACTAGGAACTGTTCATCCAACCCCCACCGGGGACTGTTCATCAACAGGCAGCTTCGATCGGCTTCAGTTAGCAGCAGTAGCGAAGGAATCAATCGGGTTCAGTTAACAGCCAAGGGATCGATTGGGGTTCAGTAACGTAGCTAGTGCAATCGCTCGGGTTCAGTTAGAGCCCAACGCCTCGCTCGGGTTCAGTTAGAGCCCAACGCCTCGCACAAACGCGCGTACATGTACGAGAGAAACGCGCAAACCTCCATGCATCGCTCGGCCCCGACCACCCACCGTAATCGGGAACTCCCCGAAATTTTCCTCGCCCTCGCTTCTACCATGATTTTTTCCGTCATGGACGGCCCAAAGAATGTCATGCAGGTGCGTCCCCGGCCTGCCCAAGACGAAAAGCCCATTTTCAGTCATGATTTTTTGTCATAGAAGTAGGAGCCGACCACATCTATGATGATACGTGCTTTTGTCACAATTATCATCATAGAAGTGTCATAAGCATGAGAGAAAAAAATTTCGTTCAGGCCAAAATGTCACGGATGTGTCTTTTTTTTGTAGTGCTATGGTTTAGCTCGCCTGATCTCGAGGTAGATGGACTCTGTAATCATACCATACACATCAAATACAATCAAGCAGGACGTAGGGTTTTACCTCCTAGAGAGGGCCCGAACCTGGGTAAACACCGCGTTCTTCATCCCCTGTTCCCCATTGATCCTAGATCCACAGCTCAGGACCCCCTACCCGAGATCCGCCGGTTTTGACACCGACAGACGTACTATTGGAGTGCCTAAGATAAATTTTGTATGTAAACCCTATTTGTTTATTTACTTCACATGTTAGCTTTATCTCGGGTCAAACCTTCTAAACTTAGAGCAAGTTTATACACACAAAAACAATGACAACCACAATACGAAGTACGTAAATACGATTACAATCATCATTCAATACATTTTCATACAATATATCTTACTATTATTGTGAAAGTTCATATACACCGGACGAGAGTCATGCAAACACGGCAGGTTTTCATTACATTTTGAACTTTAGGACAAAAAAAGAAAAGAAACCCGACCCTAAACCTATCCTACGGCGGCGACCGACATCCACTTTCCTTTGTACTTCCGCATCAGCGACGACATCCTCCATCTGCCGTCTCTATAAACGGCGGCGGGGTTCAAGACCCGTGAAGTGAAGGTGCAGTCTTCAGCGAGGAAGAGTAGAACACGGGAGATGGACCGGCCCAGTTGGCACATTATGCCCTGCCGCCTCCCATTCCGTACTCATCCTCGGAGGAGTCTCCGACCTCGGCGGTGCCGGTGGATGTGAGGTCGATGATGATGGACATGGACGGTCGTCGCTGTTCACCTACCACATGCTCCACCAAACATTGGACGGCGACAAGTAGGACGCGTTACTGGCAGTGCTCTCATCGTCGGCCGCCAGCACGGCCACTGCTTGTGCGGCCGCATCCGTGTCCGGCTACGCTGACATTACGCTGTGAGCGGCGAGTTGAGCAAGGGCGGCGTCGCGGCGACCTCGAGCTTCATCCCCGAAGATAAGTTCTCCCGCAGAGTGTTCCCGCTCGCGGTCATGGCGGATGTGGTAAGGTAGTAGGATGCGCTCTGGTGTGGAGTTTAGCGGGGCATTTCCGCTTTAAATAGCGCATTCCGGCGAGGCCAAGCGTCTGGGTGCGTCAATGAGTCACCGGAGTTGGTTCCTCAGACAGCGAGCCTGCTTAATGATGGCATACAGATGGACGGCATGAATGCAGGCAGCTGGCGGCGGCTGGGAACGCACGTGCGTGAGGGACGAGGGTTTTTTGTGGGCCAGGGTAGTCAACTGTGGGCGTGACAATGTTGGAGATGCCCTTTGCTCACATGCGATCCCACATGTCATTGAAAAATCAAGACAACCCGCGTCCCCTTGGGTCAGCAGCATGCCGGACCGAACGTCTCGGGGTGCGACTTGAATGCGACACGCGTGCTATCAGTGTACCGCCTTCTCATATCGAACTCGTAAACCAAACACTTGTACTAGAGCATAACACCGAAAGCATATATCAAGTTAGCACCTAACCTCTAGCTAGCCTAGTAGCCCACATGTACAATAGTTATTCATACTAGCATAAGTACCATTATAATAGGTGTACTACCCTTTACTTTTCAATTCATGAAGTGTAACACTTGATTAAGTAGCCGGAAGATGTGTGTTGCCTGTCTTTGAATGGCTTTGAGGTGTGCTAAGTGGTACTTAATCTTCCGGCTACTTAATCAAGTGTGCGACATACGCCCATTTCTAGAAATAGGGAAGGGAGATTCAGACACTTGATTAAGCACCTCACCTCTGCCACATACGCCCGTCTCCATGTTGTGTCCTAGCCAGCTCGTTGCTCTTCTCGTCGTGCATGCACAACTAGGGGTGGATTAACGAGCTGCTCGGCTCATTAAGCTCGTTCTCGTTAAGGTTCAGCTTGTTAAGCTCATTAAGATTAACGAGCAGAAACCCATGCTCGGCTCGGTTTGTTTGAAGCTTGTTAAGCTCGTGAGAGCTTGCGAGCGTTCGTTAACAGATTATAATGTGTTACAGTCAACATGATGAGTGCATAGTTGTGGTTTTTAAAATGAAATATGGTGGCTACGAAATAAATACACTCATTTGTTGCCTCCTATGTCGATTAGATTGAATAGATGAGTTGAGGTGCTACAAAAGGTTTGCCACATAAGATGAAAATATGCGTTGTGTTGTTACTGACGAGCTTAACGAGCTACTCATGAAACTCGTTAGCTCGCTCATTAAGTTCGTTAAGCTTAACAAGCTGAAATCAATAATTCGCTCTGTTCATTAAGAAGCAAGCTACCGGCTTAATGAGCTAAACTATCGAGCGCTCATTAAGCTCGCGAGCTTCGAGCTTTTGGTCCAGCCCCAGTACAACCTTGCTACACCGACTGCCTCCAATGACGCACGCAGAAAAGAAAGAGGCAACTCGAGGACATTTGGCTCCGAGGCAATGAAGGGGCAGCTCTGGGAAGTAGAGGTAGACGAGCAGTACTCGTAGGCTGAGGAGATCGATGCGCTGTCGAGTGCCACCTGAGGCGGAGCATAAGACAAGGACGCCATTGATTTGAAGTCTCCCGCTTCGATTCCTTTGGCAGGGAAGGCAAGCAGACGGATTTGAAGCTAACCGGCATGGTCTCAGGTCCTAGGGATGCAGTTGGTCGCACTAGAACACTCCGCGGACACGTCGCGGCACGTGCGCATGTCGGTGCCCCGTGCATCCTCGACGAGCCAGGTGTTGATCAGCTGGTCATGCCACAGCGGTAGCGCCACCCTCGGCACCCTAAAGCCGAGCGTGTCTAGCGACGATGAGCATGTCGCTCACCACGGTCGTCGTGTCCAGAGGTGGTGCGGGAGCTGCACCATGTTGCTATCCCCACGACCCACATGAATGGTTGCCAGTGGCGAGGAGGTCATGGGCCAGCTCCTCCATTGCCGTGGCAGAGGCACACACCGCGAAGACGAGAGTGGCTGGCGGACGGTGAATAGGAGAGTGGCCGGCGGGGATAGGGCCAATGGGTGGATGATGCGGGTTGGAGAGAGAGACGAGGAAGAAAGAAAATTGAGAAAGAAGACGAGTGGCCGGCAAGTGGGACCATAGTCTACCTCAGCAGGTCAAATGTCAACTTGCACTAGTCTTTGCCACATCCCCGACAGGTGGGCCCACCTGTCAGTTTAGCTGTTTTCCCGGCCAAATTCGGGCGTGGTTTTGGGTAAATAACTCTGTTTATTTGCTAATTAATATCATTGCATGCAATGAACTAACCACTACATGCCGTGTTAGGTAGTCTAAAGTCAATAAAAACATACACCCCTCATGTCTCTTATTCATTGATTCCTTTGTTCATGTCAAAACACAAGAAATGAAGTGGGACAAGGAGATAAAGGTTTGGCGTGTTTCTATGATAGGAATGATCGTGTGGGGTGGAGAGAAGCGGGGGTGTTTCTGTGTGCACGCATCGGTCGTGTACCATCTAGCTTTGGATCGATTGAGAGAGGACTAGGGTTGGTCTGGAGATGGACCGATCGACTGATCTAGAGAGGGGCGGAGATAAAGATGAATGTATGCTTAAAAAAAGATAGACTAGGGTCACTGCTCCGCCTATGCCAGCTACTTGTCGACCGGTCACCACTCACCACTGCCCCAAAACCACACCTCCTCTCTAGCCCATTCTCCCACCTTTCAATCCCCTAGCTCGCATCAGCCGCCCCCTAGTTCGCCGGAAAGCCATGGTGCGCCGCAAGATCACGTACTACAAGATGCTGATGCCAGAGCGCCACGCAGAAATCACGGCAGCGGTCGGTGCCACAGACCTCTGTTCCCAAGCTCACTTTGCGGTGGGCCAATCTCCGAGTCCTCTAGAGCCGAGGTCCGAGGAGTAGGAAGCCGATCCAATGTTCATGGCGGAGGTTGCGTCGCAGAAGGCCCCCGATGCATATGAGACGATGGACGTCGACTTCGTGCCAGCATCCAGGTCCCCCATGGTGTAGGCGGACCAGCGGTTCAACATGGCGATCCTAAAGGAGCATCGGGTGGTGGAGGCTCAAGTTGACGTGGAGCGCGCATATGCCGCTGCCATCGAGTCCCTCCTGCAGGCGGAATCGGATGTCGTGGACATGAAGCGGGCGACAGAGGCTCAACTTGACGCGGAGCGCGCGGATGCCGCTGCCATCGAGGCCCTCCTCCAGGCGGAACCGAACGTCGTGGATGTGAATCAGGCGGTGCTTGCGTCCATACAGAGTGCCTGCACGCTCCGTGTGAACGAGTAGCTGGAGGCCAAGGACAACCACGCTACGGAGACACACGTCGGCAGCTCCAGCTGGTTCGCGCCGGCAGCCAAAGATGACGAGGCTGGCTCGTTCCATGAGTAGTGCTAGTTTTTCTTTATGTTGTTGTTTTTAGGGATCTTTTGTTGTCTAAAAACATATTTATGCAAGGTCAGTCGACCATTTCAGGCGGTTGGATGAAGATCCTACGTCTCATAACCCTTCTTCTTCCTCACCGCACGGGCCGCATAGATCATCCCCAACAGGCGGCAGTATAAAAATACTGTATGAACGAAAATTAGGTGCCAGCGGTTGGATGGCTGAGTTTGGTTTGATCACATGTGGTACCATGTGTCAGTGAAAAAGTCAAGCCGAGGCACGTTCCCTTGGTTGGGTTTGCGACATGCCGGACCGACTGTGTGAGGGTGCGGTGCGACCGCAACAGGCACGCGTAAGTGTACCTCCTTTTTATTTTGAACTTGTAAATCGGAACATCTGGTTTACGATGGTGAGAGACTTTGATTTTAGTACATACTCCCTCTGTAAATTAATATAAGAGCATTTACACTACTGCAGGATGCTGCTAACGCGACACTACGATCAGAGACCCTTTGACGAAACTGTGTGCGATGCATTAATCGCAAACGGTGATGTAAAAGAACATCAAAAAGATGCAAAACATTTGCGATGAAGGATACATCAAACACGGTTCAGATTTTAGTTGCGTGTAGGATGCGGGGCATACGGTTCAGTTCAATTAATTGTTTGCGATGAGGCAGAACAAAAGAAACGGGCAGCCAGATGAAGGCGTGTGCGATATACTGCATACAGTTCCCTCGGATAAACTGTTTGTGATGAGGCAGAACAACGAAAACAGGCAGCCAGATGAAGGTGTGTGTGATATACGGCATACACTTCACTCGGATAAACTGTTTGTGATTAGGCAACACAAGAGAAACGGTCAGCCAGATCAAGGTTTGTGCGATATACGACATACGGTTCAGATTTTAGTTGCGTGTACGATGTGGGGCATACGGTTCAGTTCAATTAACTGTTTGTGATGAGGCTGAACAAAAGAAACGGGTTGCCAGATGAAGGCGTGTGCGATATACGGCATACAGTTCACTCGGATAAACTGTTTGAGAGGAGACGGAACAACAAAAATGGGCAGCCAGATGAAGGTGTGTGTGACATACGACATACAGTTCACTCGGATGAACTGTTTGTGATTAGACAACACAAAAAAACCGGTCAGCTAGATCAAGGTGTGTGCGATATAAGGCATACGGTTCACTCAGATGAACTGTTTTCGATTAGGCAACGCAACAGAAACGGTTCAGCCAGATCAAGGTGTGTGCAATGGAGGGCATACAGTTCATTCCGATGAACTGTTTGTGTTGAGCCAAGAGAACAGAAACGTTTCACATAAACAAGATGTGTGTAATACACGGCAAACATCCAATTACATAGGTGGCTAGTACACACATGACATTTCCACACACCAAGGTAAACTATTACATGCATAATTAACTACGATAAACGATCATCTGATCATCATCTACTTCTTGTGCTAGCTCGATGTTCCTTCTATGCTAAATTTCCATTATTTGATGGCGTTTTATGAACACGCCACCGTTTCCCGCCATTTCCTCACCGGTTTCCTGCCACCCAGTGATATTGCGCATAAACCTAGGCGGCACACGATGCACGGAGGCAACAAGCGCAGACTATCGCACATCCACCTTTTCCAAGCATGCCAACCCACCAAAGCGCCGCCTCTGCCATCAACCTCGTCGACGAGGAAAATGAGAAGGCGCCACGGCCCGTTGAGGCCGAGGCGCTCCCCGGCAACGCGATGGACGACGACGTGATGCGCGTCATCGGTAGGGTTGAGCAGACCCTTGGTGCATGGCGCTTCAGTGCCGCGGATCAAGATAGGCATGTCAGCGCCGAGAGGCTGCATCTCGCCGTACAACATGATCGATGGCACGCCGCAGAGCAAGCAAGGCGTGTCCGCACTGAAAGGCTGCGGCTCGCCGCACGGCGAGACCGTTGGAGCGCCGCAGAGCGAGAGGCGCGGCGTGCCGCACAGCAAGAGCGGATCCATCGGCACTTGCCTGCTGTCGATAGGGCGTCACAGCTGGGTACACGTCCCGTCAGTACCACCATTCCTCGCCAGGAGTGGGCAGAGGCCCTCTGCGCCGTACTTGCACCAGAGGCCGGCCGCGTCGTACTTGCACCGAACGCCCACCGCGCCATTCTCATGGGTCGCGCCGATCGCCTTATCCGCGGCCCGCTCGATGCCAACGCGCTGGTCGCTAGGCTCGACCACCTCCTTGGCCAATGTGTCCACCTGGGCATAGTAGAGGAACATGGCCGTCGCATCCTCGAGCTGGTGATCTCCGATGAAATAGCCAACTTGGAGCTCGAGATCACGCTCCAGATGTACCGCGAGCGTGTAGACCACTTGGACAAACGCCTGCACGAGTTCAGGCAGAGCCAAGAGCTACCATAGGCAAGGGTTGCAGGTCATGGTCTCATGGAGGCGTTTTATCTTATTGAGTCGTTTTGACGTGGATCGCTATGTATTCACAAAAATCATAATATTGCTCTGTTTCAATGTGTGTACTCTGTTTTCTGTTCTTATATGTTCTATTTCATTGTGTGTATATATGCTTTCCATTCTGTATATGTGGATGATAACAGCTAGATACAAATTAGTATACAAAAACAGATAGAAAATGGAATTCATAATATATATTAATTGTTCATTAGTTCATCACAGAATATATATAATATCATCAGATATACGTGATGATACTTAACTACTAGGTACAATGCATAAAATTGAAAACGAACAATACTAAAACTAATAATCCCTGCTGGGGGTAGTATTCCGGCAGCCCCTCGCCAGTAGCTCCCTGGTGCGCCGCGTCTTCCCAGCGCGGAGGCAGTACTCCGCCTCCTCCGCCTCGCAGCACTTGACGTACCGATCTGCCTCTTGCTGGCAGACAAGCGTGAACGATCTTGCCATTTTGTTGGGCGCCCACCGGAGCTCCTCGTCGGTGGCACGCTGAGCTTATCAGCCCACCTCCACGCAGCGATGAGGTGCCTAGCGCCTTTGACCTTCCTCGTGAAGTAGCCGTCTTCGTACACCTCCTCCGCATGACGATGCGCCCACCCTCAAAGCTCCACCGCCTCCTTTTTCCAGGTGGCATCACGGGCTTCACAGGCCGCCTGGTACCTGGCTTCCTCCTCCTCCATCTCCTTCTTGAACGCCACTTGCCTGGCTTTCTCAGCCGGTGGCAGGGACTTCCACAGACAAAGATTGTACTGGCCCCAAAACCAATCCAATGTTGGGGGGTCCGGTGCAACCTCGTCCGGCGGCTCGTAGGGGTCCTCCTCGTCGATGCTCTTTGACTGAGCGTCCTCGGGGGGCGGTGACTCCTCATCGGTGCGTGGGCAGATCAGCGGTGCCATGGCAGAGATTTGAGAGAGAGAGAGAGAGAGAGAGAGAGAGGGCGAGCGAGGGGAGGATGTAGATGAGAATGCAGGCGGGACGACATGAGCAAGGTAGTGTTTATTGGCGGCCAGAATCTAGATCGACGGGAACAGTACACACGCCGGTCGCCGGAATTTACGAGTACTGTAGTTTGAATTACACACGGTTCCCGCAGCAAAATCCGTGTGTGAACTTAATAGCTGACGGTTTCCAATACAGAACCGTGTCTGATTAATAACCCGCGCCACTCACCTTCCAATTTACTGCACATGGAATTAACTCGCACACAAGTACACAAATATGATTTTTCAAACCGTTATGGTTAGCTGTTGCATGTAGATGTTGTTCAAATTTGAATTACGGTCATTAAATGGCTAGAAAATCACTTAAATGTCTTTAAAAGGTCAAATGACCCCTAGAATTTTCCAAATTTTCACATGACAGTTGTATTAGTGCACGTTAAATGTAGAAAAATGTGAAGGCCGTAAGAGGAAGCTATCTCCCATTTGTCATGAAACATGCATTGTTCCCTCTCGGAACCACAAGCCTTGTAGTGAGTTGCTTCGGTTTGTGAGGGGTTTGTGTCCAAACTTTCGTCAAACAGGCCAATTTTTTTACCACATCAGCTTGGTGGCATGACATTACATCAAGCAAGGTTTCATGTTTTTCTGATCATTTTTTAATTTTTTGGAATTAAAATGCCATGGCACTCCATGCATGTGTCCAGGGCGTGAGACCAATATGTTTGAAAATTCCTTCCAATTTACTGCACATGGAATTAACTCGCACAAAAGTACACAAATATGATTTTTCAAACCGTTATGGTTAGCCGTTGCATGTAGATGTAGTTCAAATTTGGATTGCGGTCATTAAATGGCTAGAAAATCACTTAAATGTCTTAAAAAGGTCAAATAACCCCTGAAATTTTCCAAATTTTGACATGACATTTGTATTAGTGCATGTTAACTGTAGAATTTTTTTGAAGCCCGTAAGTGGAAGCTATCGCCCGTTCGTCATCAAACATGCATTGTTCCCTCTCGGAACCACGAGCTTTCTAGTGAGTTGCTTCGGTTTGTGCGGGTGTGTGTCCAAACTTTCGTCAAACATGCCAATTTTTTTACCACATCATCTTGGTGGCATGACATTACATCAAGCAAGGTTTCATGTGTTTCTGATCTTTTTTTAATTTTTTGGAATTTAAATGCCATGGCACTCCATGCTTAATTGTGTCATAGCCGTGAGACCAATATGTTTGAAAATTCCTTCCAATTTACTGCACATGGAATTAACTCACACACAAGTACACAAAATATGACTTTTCAGACCATTATGGTTAGCTGTTGCATGTACATGTAGTTCAAATTTGAATTACGGTCATTAAATGGCTAGAAAATCACTTAAATGTCTTAAAAGGTCAAATGAGCCCTGAAAATTTCCAAAATTTGACATGACAGTTGGTTTAGTACAACAAATTTTCTCATACATTTAAAACACCATCGGTTGCCACTTTACTCCAAATTCGTCTTTCACAGCAAAGAAAAAAATATCAACAACATCACACACAGTTTTTTGTAGGAACCGTTTGCAATGAAAATTCATGGGTCTATTTAAGTCTTCCTCCTTAAGCTTCGCCGGCTCGTCTGCTCCAGTGCTGGCAACCCCCGAATCCATGAATCCCGATCCCCATTCCCGCAACCCCTTCTTGCAAAGATGACACCGTGGAAACGCTTCGTGAAGGCCCGTACGGTGGCCGCGTCCTCCCCGAGCGTCACCGCCTGCGCCGAGAGCACGGCCGCCTACGCCGAGAGTGCCACCGCATCCGCATTGAGCGCAGCCGCATCCGCTGAGAGGGTGTCTGCGGTAGCCGATAAGGCAGCTGCAGCAGCCGAGATGGCTGCAGCTGCTGCTATGACGGCGGCTGCAAACGCTGAGAGCGCTTGAGCGGCCGTCCGTGCCGCCGATGTCGCCCTGGCCCGGGTCGAGATCATCCAAGCCAAGATCGAGGACGCATGCGCCAAGATATTCTAGGCCACCTCGGAATCTAGCATGCAACCCACGTCCGAAAAGGCGGCGGTGGCCATGGAGCACCTGCTTCCTCATGATATCGCCAAGCGGGAGCTGGAGATGCAGGAGGCGGCGGAGATCGAGGAGCGCTGGGAGGAGGAGTTGCACGTGGCCGAGGTCGAGGTAGAGAAGAGTCCGTCCGTCGAGCAATCGGCAATGGAGTAGCAACGCGAGCTATGGCGTAGCCACTACTACGAGTACTACAACCTTGAGGGCGGTGCCGAGGATGAGGACGAGGACACGGTCGACTTCAGCAGGGGGGACGCGGAGTCCACCAACGGCGACATGTCGCCAGGACAAGTCATCGATGTCTCATCTCACACCGGCGATGCATAGGCCGGCCCGGCGGCGGCTTTGTTAAAATTATGCGTACTTAGGCTTTGTTTTTAATGCTGGTCTTTTGTTAGAGCAATGTTTAGGTCAACTGACTCTATTTAATTACTAAAATTGCTCTATTCAGTAAGTGTGGTCTATGTGCTGTACGCTCTTTTGTGTGCCCAAATTAGCAAGTGATGTTAAATTATGCAATGACGTGGATGAGGACAGTACCCAGGGAAATTTCCACAAAAATTTGAATTATCAAACTCATCCCATGCGCGTAAAGCAGAAGAATCATTTGCGATGCACACAATCGTTCAAAGTGAATGGTGTCCGGTGGCACCGCGCGCAAAGTTTCCCTCCACATTTTGAAAATTTTGGCCTACTGCTGAAATATCTACCCCCGCCCCCTTCCCCACCCCCTTTTCTCCCCGACCACAAGTCACATTTCCCCTGTTTCCTCCTTCCTTCCTAAGCTATAGCCACTTCCTCGCTTGCTTCCTCGCTCTCGCCGTCTCGCATCCTACCGCCGGGGTCGCCATGGTCTTCTTCAATGACCTCTCCAACGGTTCCTCCTCCGA
This sequence comes from Thinopyrum elongatum, assembly GCA_011799875.1. Taxonomy (NCBI): domain Eukaryota; kingdom Viridiplantae; phylum Streptophyta; class Magnoliopsida; order Poales; family Poaceae; genus Thinopyrum; species Thinopyrum elongatum. Next base: position 531,781,797 of record CM022298.1, read on the forward strand.
CGACGACTCCTTCACCACGCGGGTATGCCTCTCTTCTCTCTCTCGGGCCAATGAAGGATTTTAACCCGCCAGTCGATTTGAGTCATTTCTTCCTCTTGTAGCTCCCTAGGACCATCAGTTGCAATGAATGGAGCGGGGTGGCTGAAGACCTGTCTGCTCATTGTCACCATCAATCTCCATGCGTGAAGCTAGTTGCGTTTGAATCTATGGACAGTGGGAGGAAGTTTCTGGCATGTGCAGAGAAGGTTAGCCCCACTTTCGTTGTTACAAATCATTTGTTAGATGTGATTCAGACATTGTCACGGTCCCAAACCATTCATACCACACCTTCAACCAAACGCATCCTAAGACAGTGTCACAGTTTGTACCTAGTATCTAAAAATGTTGCCATCTCATCAGCGGTGCCATTAGAAAATTATTTGGCACCGCTTCAGCAGTTTGTGCAGCCAACTTTGGTCCACCCATCCGAGTAGCCAAGCAATAAAATACTAAATCTTTATGGCACAAAGGAACAGGGCATCGGAGCAACTAGGTGAAGGAAATATGCCCTAGAGGCAATAATAAAGTTGTTATTTCGTATTTCCTTATTCATGATAAAGGTTTATTATTCATGCTAGAATTGTATTGATCGAAAACTTAAATACATGTGTGAATACATAAACAAATACCGTGTCCCTAGTAAGCCTCAACTAGACTAGCTCATTGATCAAAGATGGTTAAGGTTTCCTAACAATAGACATGTGTTGTCATTTGATAATGGGATCACATCATTAGGAGAATGATGTGATGGATAAGACCCATCTGTTAGCTTAGCATAATGATCGTTCAGTTTATTGCTATTGCTTTCTTCATGTCAAATACATATTCCTTCGACTATGAGATTATGCAACTCCCGGATACCGGAGGAATACCTTGTGTGCTATCAAACATAACAACATAACTGGGTGATCATAAAGATGCTGTACAGGTATCTTCGAAGGTGTTTGTTGAGTTTGCACAGATCGAGATTAGGATTTGTCACTCCAAGTAACGGAGAGGTATCTCTGGGCCCTCTCGGTAATACACATCATAAAGCTTGCAAGAAAATGACTAAGGAGTTAGTCACGAGGTGATGTATTACGGAACGAGTAAAGAGACTTGCCGGTAACGAGATTGAACTAGGTATAGAGATACCGACAATCAAATCTCGGGCAAGTAACATACCGATGGACAAAGGGAATTGCGTATGTTGTCATAACGGTTCGACCGATAAAGATCTTCGTAGAATATGTAGGAGCCAATATGGGCATCCAGGTTCCGCTATTGGTTATTGACCAGAGAGGTGTCTCGGTCATGTCTACATAGTTCTCAAACCCGTAGGGTCCACACGCTTAACGTTCGTTGACGATATAGTACTATATGAGTTATGTATGTTGGTGACCGAATGTTGTTCGGAGTCCCGGATGAGATCACGGACATGACGAGCAGCTTCGGAATGGTCCGGAGGTAAAGATTGATATATAGGATGATATGGTTCGGCCAAGGGGTAAAGCCCACGGGGCTTTAGGTCGGTGCAAAAGGAGTTTTGCGGAGGCCAGGGGGCCAAACGCCGGAGACCTTGGGCCAGACGCCAAGGATTTTGGCGTCTGGTCCTGGAAGTCCGAGAAGGCCTCTTCCTTATGGGCAAAACCGACTTTGAGGAGGCTCTTTCTCCAAGTTACGACCCCAGGGATTAACATATAAATAGAGGGGCAGGGCTAGCACCTGGTACACATCAAGAATCACCAAGCCATGTGCCGGCAACCCCGTCCCCTCTAGTTTATCCTTAGTCATAGTTTCCGTTGTGCTTGGCGAAGCCCTGCGGAGATTGTTCTTCACCAACACCGTCACCACGCCGTCGTGCTGCCGGAACTCATCTACTACTTCGCTCGTCTTGCTGGATCAAGAAGGTGAGGACAACATCGAGCTGAACGTGTGCTGAACGCGGAGGTGCCGTACGTTCGGTACTTGATCGGGACAGATCGTGAAGGTGTACGACTACATCAACTACGTTGATAAACGCTTCCGCTTAGCGATCTTCAAGGGTATGAAGATGCTCTCCCCTCTCGTAGCTATACATCTCCATGGATAGATCTTGCGTGTGCGTAGAATTTCTTTTGTTTTCCATGCAACGTTTCCCAACACTAGGTGCTCCGGAGTCCGGGTCCATAATTTTTTTCCGCTGCATCGGCTCGCCAGTGCAGGGCACCAGTGCAAAATGTAGCAACAGTTGTCTTTACACCGGTTTTGGCATACATAGTGGATGGCCTTAGTGCTATTAGTTCTATGTTACTAAATTTGTCCATGTACACACCTGTTAGTATCAATTTGCTGTCCTCCAAACACTGTCGCTATGCTATTGCAGTTATATTTAGCTTCCTCATAAAATGTTCAATTTGTTATTTAAAGTACATGAGTAAGAACTTGTAGTGTTGTTGTAGTTAATTATAGCTTCTGATGTTTCAGAATTTGGTTGTTGTCTCAGTAGCAATTAATTCATTTGCACATTGATCTTTTTGAGAAGATATGTCATAATTAACCTGTTCCTTTAGTTTTTCAAAATAAGTATTGGTGATTTTCTATGTTGCTATAAACCCATTTCCCCTATAATTGTTACTGATCTAGTTTTAAATATTATAGGATGAATGGAAGTGTTCTTACCTGGAGTGGGTTGATCAAGAGTGGCCACATTCTTTGAAAATGTGCCTAGCAAAGCTCTGGAGCATGTACGAGGAAGAGAACAGAGGTAGGCTTAGAGAAAGTGTTGTCAATGCTGAAGAATATTTGAAGATGTGGGATAAAAAGAGGAAGGTGGAGAATGAGCTCAGATTTTTTAAATCAGACTTCGCTAAGATGGTATTGGTGAAGGAGGAGGCACTTTCCCAGTTGGCCAGTGCAAAACAGGTTCTTACTGAACTGAAAGCAGAGGTGGATAAGACGAGCCTGGATGATCTTGATTAGGGAAATGAATATATTGTTCTAATATTGTTCTTATGAAGCTGAACTAGCTATATGCTGTACTGTGCTGTTTTCAGGTAGCTATCATATTGCGATGTTAAAATATATTTATGTGCTTGATATGAAATTGGCAAACACCTGTCCGATATGAAATGTGAATTTGCATAATACTGGAATTATTAATTGTAAACTAATAAACCTGCTAAATGGGTCATGGAACTTTGCAAACGATTCTAGCAGTAAAAGCGCTTGTGATGGATAGCCCAATGCCACACAGTTTTCTTCATCAAATCGTGTGTGATGTAGTTGAATAAAAGCAAACGGTTAACCGAGGCAGAGTGTGTGTGATAGTTACACCTATTACACACACGAGTCTATACATAAAACTGTGTGGGATGTACATACGAAGGAAACGTTCTCCCTGGATTGACTGTGTGGGATGTACATACGAACGGAAACGTTTTCCCTGGATTGACTGTGTGGGATGTACATAAGAACGGAAACATATTCCTTGGATTGACTGTGTGGAATGTACATAACAAACAGAAACGTTTGTTTGCGACTGACTGTGTGGGCTGTACTTACGACCGGAACCGATTAGGCCTGTATAATCATATTTGATCGCTCGCCCATCGCACACGACCTCATTTTGCCGAGCGTGTGTGCCAGGAGAGCCTATCCCCGACGGTTTCTGGGTCATGTGGGAAGGACCCCCCCTATCGCAGTCACTCACTAGGCGACGGTTCAGAACGCCATCGCGGAAAGGGGTTAAAAACCGTTTGTATAGCACCTCGTTGTACCAGTGTTAGATCACTAAAATAGTAATCTAAACACTCTTATATTAGTTTATGGAGGGAGTTCTGATTTAAAAAAGAAGGGCGGCTTTTTCCTTCATGGGATCGATCGATACAAATCCTGATTAGAAATGCGACGGTGGGGCGGCCTAGTGTGTGTTTGGCCCATGGTCGGATTGCTGGCATGCGTTCCCACATGCCAGTGAAATGCCAAGCCGATTTGCGTTGAGCCGCGGGGCAGATCAAATGTGCGCTAGTCTAATGCGAACACAATAGGTGTGCGGTGAGCGAGTGTTCGTTTTCCTCATTTTAAACCTGTGAAGATAACCCCCTCAACAAACAAATTGTGAATATAACACTTGGTGGTTCTTTGCCTTCACGCGATACATCGATGGAAATCCCGATTATAATGACACTGAATTTTATAGTACTAAGTCCGATAAAAAGGCGTCCTCTTCGCCCCTCTGGCTGCAATCATCATGCTAATCATATACTCCCCCCATTTTTGTAGAAGTATACAAGGCCACAAACTCATATTTTGTAGTACTACCAGGGTAAACATTAAAGTCGGTTTAAGCCAATGTTAAAAGCTAGCTTTCCTCCTCATTAGACGTGTCAATTAATGCGTATTTTTTCTCCAACGCCCAACAAGCTAACCCTCTCACTCCTCATTGGTTGATTAATGCAGCGCACGCAAACCAACCTTCTCACTTCTGCATGCATGCAAGGGGATATTAATGTTCTTGGTTGCTAGTACGAGGCAAACCCCATCAATTTTGCCTCGGTTAGTGTTAGTGGTCTTATATAGCTGCAAATTGTAATTTTGATAGTGGCCTTGTATACAAGAAAATGGAGGGAGTAACTATTTGACTTCCTTCGCCATTATGGTGACGTCGACGATATCTCGATCATTGTGGCTTTGGTGAAGTGCGTTCGACGGAGCACACCATTGAGGCAGACCACAATATGTCGTCCACAAGTGTCGCCTGCAAGCCGAGACAACCGCCTTCTTTGCATCCAGGAAGTCCATTGAACCAAAGGAGAGGCCTAAATATAATACTCCTAGCACAATAGCGTTGGTCATCCAGCTTACTGCGGTAAAGGTGGTTTCTCGAAGAAGACGATGGAGAAGCGCATTCAGTGAAGAGTGAAATGATGGTTGCTTCATCCATGCTTTGTGATTTGACGCCCCACTGCTTTGTGATTTGTGATAGAAGGGACAAGGGAGTAGACTCTATGGTCTATGCAGGCGTCCAAGCATGGGAGAAAGAGGAGAGTGGTTGATTTTTCTATTCCTTCAATCTATTTGGCATCGACGCACTAGGGAGCTTCGATTCCCTCTTTTTTGGCTTTGGCAGCACCCTCCACAATGGTTCCCATCGATGCAAAAAGCTATTTCACCATTCGGCTACACATTTTGGATGCCCTTAAGAGCACCACTTGGTGTTGCTCCTTGGTGCTATCTATACAAATCTCGATTATATTGATCTAAAAAAATATATCAAAATTAGTAAAAAGGAGGTTATTTTGCCACACAGAAGGCGGGGGAGGTTTTTTCTTTTTTGAGGAGGGTAGCGTGGCGGTTTGCTAACATGCGGTCCCACGTGTCAGTGATGTACCAAGCCGTTGCGCATCCCACAGGAGGCAGAACAATGGCAGAAGCAACGCGTGGTTAACTTGAAGAAGATGAGGGAGAAGCGGATTCAGCAAAGAGTGAAATGATGGTTGCTTCGTCCCTCCAACTTTTTTTAGCATCACTTCGTCCCTCCAACTTAACCACGGGAAAGGTGCAGCTTTGTGATTTGACGCATCATTGCTCATTACTACTATGACACCACGACCGGGGTGCATCCCCACTTCTGCTCTGCACTGTTATTTGGTGCATGCCACGTGGACCCGGTTGCTTGATGTCCCACATGTCGGCGAAAGGGACTAGAACATTTATGAAAGCGAGCGTGCCACTCTTACGACGGAGGAGTACATGACACGGCAGCCAAGTAAACTGTAACTTCTACTGTAGTACTATAGTTTTGCTATTTCGCAAGATCCATCGACACAAACCCGATTAAAGTTGAATAATTGAAGTAACAATATGGGATCCAAAACTAAAAACACATGGGATTTATTCTGTTAGAGTATAGTAGTACAGTATTGCATAGTTGTTAGATTTAACCTGCAAGAATGTGTAGGGATGTACTTTTGGAGGGCCTACAGAGATAAACTGGGCATAAAGTGGATTGAAATATTTGTATTCGTCTTCATAGCATTTGTAACACATGTCTAGAGTTTGTATGATACATTAGGCAGTGGGAGGTTGGCCTACTCAGCTCCACAGAGAGAGCGACACAAGAGATAAATACACTAGTGGTTAGTGTATTTGAAGCGAAATGTGTAATACAGTCACCGGACTTCAGAATATGCTCATTACGGTCACTATATATGTTTTGCTATGATTATACAGCCACTCGCTCACCGTTCAGCATCGGATTGCACTCTGTTGACCGGCCATATAGTCTGTGTGGCACTAACTTGAGTGGTTAATAAATTGACCATGTTCCTTGTGGGTCCCACCTATCAGTTGGCAGAGGAAAAACATACTAAGATAAACAAAAATTTACGCCGGCGCGACAAGACTCCAACCCGTGCGTGGGAACCACCTGGTTGCATATGTGTGTGACCGGGCCTGATGTGTGTGCATGCACGTGTAGGTTGAGCATGAGCGTGTGTGCTGCTCATGTGGTGTGTGCATGAATGTGTGCATGTGTGTGTGTGTGCGTGTTGCGTGCGTGCATGCAAGTGTTGCGTGCGTGTGTGTCTGCGTGCGAGTGTTGAAAGGGTGCTTGTGTACGTGTGAGTGTTTGTGTGCGTGCAGTTCGTGTGCATGCGTGCATGTGTGTATAATCACCACACTAGCTCCTCTGTATTAAAAGAGCCGGCTCAGCATACCAATACAAGGCCACCTTGTCCGCTATGCCCGCGGTCAAGACTTCGAATACCCACCGTCCAATAATTCATTTTTGTTTGTTTTCATTCTTATACCCGCCGACAGGTGGGCCCTATGGTAGTGAGATAATGCATGCTGATGATGCAACACTAGATGCGCCACGTGGAGCGTTTAACTGGTCAACTAATTGTGTCTTGAACAAATACAGAGCTCTATGGTGAGCCCGTGACTGTATAATAAGCACAAGGCGTATATGGTGGCCGTAATGAGTGGATTCTGAAGTCCAGTGAACGTATAGTGCTTTCGCTTCAAATAGAGTGATCGTCGGTGTATATCTCGCGAGAGAAAGATGAAACATGCGTGAATGTGCTGGGGGCGTACTTTTAGAGGGCCTAGGGATAGTTTGTGTGCATACGTGAAAGGGACGTAGAGGGGGGGGGGGCGATGGAGAGAGAAATGCTCTTCGTTTCTCTTTATTATGACTAACTTTATTTATAGTATAAAAATATAAAAATTCACAATGTGGAGTAAATATCATTGGGTCTACCATGTAAATTAACTTTTATACTCCATATAACTTCGTAATATTGTACATATGTATATTTTCTAAAAAAATTGGCCACAATTTATGTAGTTTTTATTCAAAAGGAATGTTATATGCGAAGTAAAAGTGAAGAGAGGGCTTTTTAGATCAATGGGGCACATGATAAGATGTAACATGTGTGAATGTGTAGTTGATGTGTTTGGCAGGGCCTAGAGAGGGTATGTGTACGTATTCGAGAGAGGCATGGATAGAGGGCCCGGGGGGCGATGAGAGAGAGATAGCACAAGAAATGAGAGAGGTCTAGATAGAGAGAGACGAATAGGTGTCTCGGCGAGAGATTCCCTTGAGTGTGTCTATGCAAGGGAGAACGGGAGAGAGGCATGAGCAGAAATAGTGTGTGTGGTGTGTGTGTGTGTGTTGGTATGTGTGGGTGTGAGAATATACCGAGACCTAGGGGTAGAGGGTGTGTGACCATGTGAGGTCTTGTGGGCCAAGTTGAGGCCCCTGTGTCGGTTCCGTCCTACGCCGCATTGCTCGGCCCGTGACGCATTACACGGAGACCCATGGAGGACTAGTCATACAAGACAAAGATACCAGAGCCGCGAAGGACTCTGTGTCCACTGAAAAAGCCGGCATGGATTTGTAACCCTAGGTCCTAGGTATGTGCAAGCCTGGGGCCTAGTTCTTCGATAGTATACACAAAATCCCTTGGTATCCATACTCACAAATATACATGACCGGGAGTATGCTATTACTTGGATCACAACAAGGGCCTGAACTAAGGTAAACCCTTGTCTCTGATTACCATTCATCCAACCTAATTGTAAGGGGCATCATACTGAATGCTCTGCTGGGATCATATTCGTCAACTAGGAAGATAGGTGGAGACAATGCGTGGGAGATAGGCCTAAAGATAATGTGTGTGCGGGAGACACGTAGGCAGGTGTATGTATAGAGAAATGGTCGATGGGGATCGTGCGTGCGTATGCGTGTGAGAGAAAGAGTGATTGTGACGAAGGTTATTAAAAATAGGCGTAGATGGTTGTGAGAGAGAGGGAGGGTGATATAGAGAGCATGTGTGCGAGAAAGACACCTGGGAGACAGCGTGAGCATGTGTGAGAGATCGCCCATGGATATACACCATGTGTGCGCGTGTGAGAGAGAAAGTTAGCGCGTGTGTGAGGAGGGGCCTAGGGAGAGTGAATCTACGCATAAAAGACTGGTGTACACATTGATTTAAAATATAAATTGGATCCAAATATTTGGATGGGATCATGATATTTTGCAATTCGCATAAGGAACTAGGTGTATATCCATGGGCGATCTCTCACACACCTCGGTCTAAATTGGATCCAAATATTTGGAGGCCCAGGCGCGCCCAGGTGGGTTGTGCCCACCTCGGTGGCCTCCCGCACCGCCTCTTTGCTCTATAAATACCCCAATATTCCAGAAACCCTAGGGGAGTCGACAAAAATCAATTCCATCCGCCGCAAGTTCCAGAAACACCAGATCCAATCTAGACACCATCTCGGAGGGGTCCATCATGTCCATTGGTGCCTCTCCGATGATGTGTGAGTAGTTCTTTGTAGACCTACGGGTCCGTAGTTAGTAGCTAGATGGCTTTCTCTCTCTCGTTTGATTCTCAATAAATGGTCTCTTGGAGATCCATATGATGTAACTCTTTTTTGCGGTGTGTTTGTTGGGATTCGATGAACTTTGAGTTTATGATCAGATCTATGTTTTTATCCATGAAAGTTATTTGAATATTCTTTGATCTCTTATATGCATGATTGCTTATAGCCTCGTATTTCTTCTCCGATAATTGGTTTTTTTTTTGGCCAACTTGATCTATTTATCTTGCAATGGGAAGAGGTGCTTTGTGATGGGTTCGATCTTACGGTGCTTGATCCTAGTGACAGAAAGGGAAACGACACGTATGTATCGTTGCTATTAAGGATAACAAGATGGGGTCTATTTCTACATAAATAGATCTTGTCTACATCATGTCATCGTTCTTATTGCATTACTCCGTTTCTCCATGAACTTAATACACTAGATGCATGCTGGATAGCGGTCGATGTGTGGAGTAATAGTAGTAGATGCAGGCAGGAGTCGGTCTACTAATCTTGGACGTGATGCCTATATAATGATCATTGCCTGGATATCGTCATGAGTATTTGAAGTTCTATCAATTGCCCAACAGTAATTGTTTTCCCACCGTTTGCTATTTTTCTCGAGAGAAGCCACTAGTGAAACCTATGGCCCCCGGGTCTCTTCTTTAATATATTTGCCATTGCGATCTATTTTTATTTGCTTTTGTTTTCAGATCTATATTTCCAAAAACCAAAAAATACCTTGCTGCACTTTATTTTAGTTTGCATTTATTCGAGATCTATTTATCCAATCTATTACAACTTTCACCCGTCCACTAGCCATTTCTGGCGCCGTTACCCGAAAGGGATTGACAACCCCTTTAATACGTCGGGTTGCGAGTATTTGTTATTTGTGTGCAGGTGCCGTTCACGTAGTGTTTCGTGGTTCTCCTACTAGTTCGATAACCTTGGTCTCATCACTGAGGGAAATACCTACCGTCGCTGTGCTGCATCATCCCTTCCTCTTTGGGGAAATACCGATGTAGTTCTAGTAGACATCAAAAGGAATTTCTGGCGCCGTTGCCGGGGAGACATCATCAACATCTACCAGGTTCCTAATCACAAATATCATCTCCTCGCAATTTACATTATTTGCCATTTGCCTCTCATTTTCCTCTCCCCCACTTCACAAAAACTTGCCATTTTATTCGCCCTCTTTTTCGTTCGCCATTTTCTCGTCAGATATATCTTTTTGCTTGCAATTATGAGTGATTTTGGTACGGCAAAAATAGATGATGGCCTAACTCCTAAAATAGAGCGTACGGGTAATCTGGATGCCAAAACTTTTGTTTTGGGGCAGGGGAATGTTATTGGAAAAGAACATATCCAAGAATTTTTCAATTGTGTTGGAAATTTGAGTCTTGATGATGCTCCTATACTTAAAAGGACTAAATCTTATGCGGAAGCTATTTCAGCGCTAGTTCTGAAACTTGAAAATAGATTTATCCGTACTCATCCTACCTTGCAAAGATTGTTTTATGAGTTACCCATTATAAAGAATCCTAAAGCTAAAAAGTTGGCCACTCTTGTTCTTATGAATGAATTTGACTACATGATACGAGAACTAGGGAAATCTTTGATTTTTATGGTATGAATCGTGAAAAACCCATGATAGATGAAATTCTCTATAATAGTGATTATGCTTTAAGACATTTACTTGGGGATAATCAAATCTTTGATGAGAATCTTAAAAAGCAAGTCCCTGTTTTAGATATTATCCAACAAGTTTTTAATGTTGTTAATCAACATTATTCTTGGATCACTGCCAGAAATCAAAAGGGATATGATGATAAGCAACTTGATTGTGCTAAAGTTTCCATGGATAATGTGTTTTATGTTGTTTTTGCAAAGCCTCCTGAGAAAAACACCTCCAAGGAAAACAAGAACAAAGTTGACAATACGTAGATCTTTTGCGTTATGCCTAGCTAGGGGCGTAAAACGATAGGCTCGTTGGGAGGCAACCCAACTTGTATCTTTTTGATTTTTGGTTTTCTTTCTGTTTTCAATAAATACCCAATTATGCCTCTGATTAGATGTGTTTTTGTGGTTTTGATTAGTGTTTGTGCCAAGTAAAGCCTTTAGGATTGTGTTGGGTGATAGTTGATTTGATCTTGTTGGAAAACAGAAACTTTTGCGTCCAGTAAAACAATTTTAAAAATTCACATAAGAGACGAAAAATTCTGATTTTTTTACACAAGATTGATATCAAATTTCCTCTCTTTTGCTAATTGTTCAGAATTTCTGAATTTACAGAAGTATTTGAAATATTCATATTTCTACAGACTGTTCTGTTTTAGACAGATTCTATTTTCTTTGCGTTGTGTGCTTGTTTTAATGATTCTATGGTTTTCTTTGAAGAATTTTTGCCATAGAAAAGTTGGAATACAGTAGATATAATGCAAGAATAAAATATGAATTGGTTTTCTATAGTACTTATAGTAGTGATTTGTTTTCTTATACTAACGAATCTCACGAAGGTTTTGTTGAGTTTTGTGTGATTGAAGTTTTCAAGTTTTGGGTGATTTTATGATGGATGAAGGAATAAGGAGTAAGAAGATCCTAAGCTTGGGGATGCCCATGGCATCCCAAGCAATTATACAAAGAGAAGCAAGCAACTAAGCTTGGGGATGCCCGAGTGGCATCCCCTCTTTCTTCTAACGACCATCGGTATTTTACTCGGAACTATATTTTTATTCGTCACATACTATGAGTTTTGCTTGGAGCGTCTTGTATGATATGAGTCTTTGCTTGTTTTGCCTTTTGTTTTAAGTCTTGAATCCTTTCTGGACACACCTATTTGAGAGAGCCAAAATTATGCCATGACTTGTTAGAATTGCTCTCTATGCTTCACTTAAATCTTTATGAGCTATGGAATTGCTCTAGTACTTCACTTATATCTTTTTGAACATGGTGTGCTTTATTATTTTGAAGAAATGCTCTCATGCTTCACTTAGATTTATTTGGGAGTTAGTAAATTTTTTAAGAAATTCTCTCTTGCTTCACTTAAATTAATTTGAGAGAAAGAAATATTATGCTCATGATCTTCACTTATATTTGTTTGAGCTTATCAAAAGCAACACATGAAAATTATTCCCAAAGTGATAGATATCCAACAAGGATATAATAAAAACTTTCATGAAGATCATTGGACAAAATAAACTTGATTCCTTGTAATAGTTTTGAGATATGATGATGTGATATGTGAGTTATGTTGATGAGTAATTATGCTTTAGTAAGAATATTGGTGTTAAGGTTTGTGATTCCCTATGCATGCACGAAAGTCAATAGTTATGCAATGAAATTATACCCTACTGGTGGTGCATTATTCGGTGTTAATTATGCTTAATGCTCGCTTATGAGATTTTTTTCGTTTCTTGGTTGGTCGCTTCTCAATCTTTTGCTAGCCTTCATTTTGCACTAAGTATGATCACTACTTGTGCATCCAAAACCCTTTAAACCAGTTTTGCCATATGAGTCCACTATATCTACCTATATGCGGTATTCTTTTGCCGTTCTAAGCAAATTTTCATGTGCCATCTCTAATTTTCAAAATAAATTTCTCTTTTGTGTGCTCGTACCGCTCGCGAGGCGGTGAGGGGTGGCTGATATTTTCCATGCTAGATGTGTTAATCTCATGATGAGTGTTTATTCACTTGTCATTGCGCGAGAGTAAGGCAAAGGTATTAGGGATGCCCAGTCCCAAAATGAATAAATGAATTTACTTTATGTTGTCAAATAATAAATTCTTTGGAAAGTGTTGGTATGGAGGGCACCCGTGGATACGGTTAGCCATGGAAATTGAAAGAAATGGTGGAAAAAGGAATAAACTTTATTTTCTGTTTGGGAACCGCCTATGATATATCTAGCATGGAAAGTGTGGGGAACTCTAAGTCGTTTTCGTTGGTGGGAAAAGTATACCTCCCAAAATGTTTCTATCTCTCAATTTTCGCTTTGAGCTCTGCCACCTCTAAAAATCCCTACTTCCCTCCGCGAAGGGCCTTTCTTTTACTTTATGCAATTTTTATTTTGAGTCTCCATCTTCTCTTATAAAGCACCAACTAAGGGGCACTATGATCGTACTTGAGCATTGGGTGTAGCTAATATGCGAGTGTGTTTCATGAATGGATCAATGATTGAGCATAATGGGCTAGGGATAACTTATTTTAGCGTTGATATTTTGAAAGACATGGTTGCTTGTTGATATGCTTGAGTATTTAAGTTATCATGTCAAAACTAGACTATTGCTTTGAACCATATAAAAGTCCAAATGTCCATGCTATAAAGAAAAGAATATGTGATGAACATGTTAGGCAGCATTCCACATCAAAAATTCTGTTTTTATCATTTACCTACTCGAGGACGAGCAGGAATTAAGCTTGGGGATGCTGATACGTCTCCAACGTATCTATAATATTTGATTGTTCCATGCTATTATATTATCATTCTTGGATGTTTTACAATCATTTTATAGTCATTTTATATCATTTTTTGGTACTAACCTATTGACATAGTGCCCAATGCCAGTTGCTGTTTTCTGCATGTTTTTTACATCGCAGGAAATCAATACCAAACGGAGTCCAAACGCAGCGAAACTTTTTGTGGATTTTTTTGGACCAGAAGACATCCAGTGGGCCGGAGAAGCACCTGGGCGGTGCCCCGAGGGGGGCACAACCCACCAAGGCGCACCTGGAGGCCCAGGCGCGCCTAGGTGGGTTGTGCCCACCTCGGTGGCCTCCCGGACCGCCTCTTTGCTCTATAAATACCCCAATATTCCAGAAACCCTAGGGGAGTCGACGAAAATCAATTCCAGCCGCCGCAAGTTCCAGAAACACCAGATCCAATCTAGACACCATCATAGAGGGGTTCATCATGTCCATTGGTGCCTCTCTGATGATGTGTGAGTAGTTCTTTGTAGACCTACGGGTCCGTAGTTAGTAGCTAGATGGATTTCTCTCTCTCGTTTGATTCTCAATACAATGGTCTCTTGGAGATCCATATGATGTAACTCTTTTTTACGGTGTGTTTGTTGGGATCCGATGAACTTTGAGTTTATGATTAGATCTATGTTTTTATCCATGAAAGTTATTTGAGTCTTCTTTGATCTCTTATATGCATGATTGCTTATAGACTCGTAATTCTTCTCTGATATTTGGGTTTTTTTTGGCCAACTTGATCTATTTATATTGCAATGGGAAGAGGTGCTTTGTGATGGGTTCGATCTTACGGTGCTTGATACCAGTGACAGAAAGGGAAACGACACGTATGTATCGTTGCTATTAAGGATAACAAGATGGGGTCTATTTCTACATAAATAGATCTTGTCTACATCATGTCATCATTCTTATTGCATTACTCCGTTTCTCCATGAACTTAATACACTAGATGCATGCTGGATAGCGGTCGATGTGTGGAGTAATAGCAGTAGATGCAGGCAGGAGTTGGTCTACTAATCTTGGACATGATGCCTATATAATGATCATTGCCTGGATGTCATCATGAGTATTTGAAGTTCTATCAATTGCCCAACAGTAATTGTTTTCCCACCGTTTGCTATTTTTCTTGAGAGAAGCCACTAGTGAAACCTACGGCCCCCGGGTCTCTTCTTTAATATATTTGCCTTTGCGATCTATTTTTATTTGCATTTGTTTTTAGATCTATAATTCCAAAAACCCAAAAATACCTTGATGCACTTTATTTTAGTTTGCATTTATTCGAGATCTATTTATCCAATCTATTACAACTTTCTCCCGTCCACTAGCCATTTCTGGCGTCGTTGCCCGAAAGGGATTGACAACCCCTTTAATACGTCGGGTTGCGAGTATTTGTTATTTGTGTGCAGGTGCCGTTCACGTAGTGTTGCGTGGTTCTCCTACTGGTTCGATAACCTTGGTCTCATCACTGAGGGAAATACCTACCATCGCTGTGCTGCATCATCCCTTCCTCTTTGGGGAAATACCGACGTAGTTCTAGTAGACATCATGTATTTGCCTTACATCATAGTAGTGATTGTCAGTATCATTCATGACTGAGATCTGAAGATTGAATTTTATTGCTTTTTCTTATCGGTTTTACTTGACAATGCAAAATCAATAAAGCAGAAAGAAATTAGCAAGGCAGTGGATAATGGTGCTCCTTCCGACCAACTAAAATGGAGGGCCTCTACAGATTCTACTCTGCCATCCCCCCAACAAGATTCGCAAGACAACACGTGCATACACACTCAACGTAGATGTGCTGATGACGAGCACATCTCCCCTACTCCACCATCACAGGTGCCCCCTCTAACTTGGCAGTGTTATATCTAGTTGCATGTTACGTATGATGTCTAGCTTGCATAGCTTTTAATTTTGTTGAATTTCATCTGCTTAGTTTACAAATTCTACTTGTGAATAAGACACGTGTTCCTGTTTCTAAAACATACAATATTTGTCTATCACACCATGTTCTTACATCAAAGTACTACTGTTGTGTAACCTGCAACAATCACTTATCATAAGACACGTTTAACTTGGGAGTGTGATATATGTTACATCTCACATTCTTTTCTAGCTTGTACTGCTTCTAATTTGTTGAAGCACCATTTATGATTGGACGCTTTTAATTTGGCAGAGTCATATTGGTTGCAGCTTTCATGTGGTGTCTAGCTTGCATTGCTTCTAATTTGTTGAAATAGCTTCTACTTAGTTTACACAAATAGTTGTGAATATGCCATTCCATCCTGTTTTTCGTAGATATTCCATCCGCCTATCATGTATTTGAATTATATCAAAGTAATGATTGTCAGTATCATACATGAATGAGTTATGAAGAGTGAATTTTATTGCTTTTTCTTGTCAGTTATACTTTACAATGCATAATCAATAAAGCGGAAGGAAATTAGCAAGGCAGTGGATAATGGTGCTCGTTCTGACCAACTAAACCGGAGGGCCTCTACAGATTCTACTCCACCATCCCCCCAACAAGATTCGCAAGACGACACGTGCATAGACACTCGACGTAGATGTGTTGATGATGAGCACATCTCCCCTACTCCACCATCACAGGTGCTCCCTCTAACTTGGCACTGTTATATCTGGTTGTATGTTACGTATGATGCCCAGCTTGGATTGCTTCGAATTTTGTTGAATTCTATCTACTTAGTTTACACATTATACTTGTGAATAAGACACGTGTTCATGTTTCAAGAACATACAATATCTGTCTATCACACCATGTTCTTACATCAAAGTACTACTGTTGTGTAACCTGCAACAATCGCTTCACATAAGACACGTTTAACTTGGGACTGTGATATAGGTTACATCTCACATTCTTTTCTAGCTTGTACTACTTCTAATTTGTTGAAATGGCAATTTTGATGAGACAATTTTAACTTGGTAGAGTGATATT
This sequence comes from Thinopyrum elongatum, assembly GCA_011799875.1. Taxonomy (NCBI): domain Eukaryota; kingdom Viridiplantae; phylum Streptophyta; class Magnoliopsida; order Poales; family Poaceae; genus Thinopyrum; species Thinopyrum elongatum. The sequence goes on from CM022298.1 coordinate 531,798,096, forward strand.
CGTTGCATCTTTCATATGGTGTCTAGCTTTCATTGCTTCTAATTTGTTCAAATGCCTTCTTCTTAGTTTACACATCATAGCTGTGAATATGCAATGTTGTCCTTTTTTCTTACACATTCAATCGTCCTATCACACGGTCGCCTTATATTAAAGTAGTGCTCGTCAGCATCCTGCATCAATGAGTTCTGAAAAGTGATTTTTTATTCATTTTTCTTCTGGGTTTGACTTGACAAGGCAATAAAATTAAGTAAGAGGAAGGACAAAATTAAGGCAGGGACTGATGGCGGTCTTCTGACGGAACTGGCAACCAAGGTGCTTTCTATAGCTTGGCAGTGTGATATTTGCTTGCGTGTTGCATACGGTGTCTAGCTTGTATTGCTTCTAATTTGATTAAATTACTTCTGCTTAGTTTACACAAATAGTTGTGAATATGCCATCCTATCCTTTTTTCGTACATATTCCATCCTCGTATCATGTGTTTGCCTTACATCAAAGTGATTGTCAGCATCATGCATGACTGAGTTATGAAGAGTGAATTTTATTGCTCTTTCATGTCGGTTTTACTTGACAATGCAAAATCAACAAAGCGGAAGGAAATTAGCAAGGCAGTTGATAATGGTGCTCCTTCCGACCAACTGAAATGGAGGGCCTCTACAGATTCTACTCCGCCACCCCCAACAAGATTTGCAAGACAACACATGCATAGACACGCAACGTAGCTTTGTTGATGATGAGCACATATCCCCTACTCCACCATCACAGGTGCTCCCTCTAACTTGGCACTGTTATATGTGGTTGCATGTTATGTACTCCCTCCATTCCACAATGTAGTGCGCCTACGCTTCCCGAGATCTAAGTCTGAACATATATTTAACCAACGAGACCGACTGCGGAAGGAGCAAAAATTATACCATTGAATTCCCTATTTCGATACTAATTCAGTGGTATAATTTTTGCTCCCGCCGCAGTCGGTCTCGTTGGTTAAATATATGGTCAAACTTAGATCTCGGGAAGCGCGGGCGCACTACATTGTGGAAGAGAGGGAGTATGATGTATATCTTGTATTGCTTCTAATTTTTTTGAATTTGATCTGCTTTGTTTACACATTATACTTGTGAATAAGACACATGTTCCTATTTCTAGAACATACAATATCTGTCTATCACACCATGTTCTTACATCAAAGTACTACTGTTGTGTAACCTGCAACAATCGCTTCACATAAGACACGTTTAACTTGGGACTGTGATATAGGTTACATCTCACATTCTTTTCTAGCTTGTACTACTTCTAATTTGTTGAAATGGCAATTTTGATGAGACAATTTTAACTTGGTAGAGTGATATTCGTTGCATCTTTCATATGGTGTCTAGCTTTCATTGCTTCTAATTTGTTCAAATGCCTTCTTCTTAGTTTACACATCATAGCTGTGAATATGCAATGTTGTCCTTTTTTCTTACACATTCAATCGTCCTATCACACGGTCGCCTTATATTAAAGTAGTGCTCGTCAGCATCCTGCATCAATGAGTTCTGAAAAGTGATTTTTTATTCATTTTTCTTCTGGGTTTGACTTGACAAGGCAATAAAATTAAGTAAGAGGAAGGACAAAATTAAGGCAGGGACTGATGGCGGTCTTCTGACGGAACTGGCAACCAAGGTGCTTTCTATAGCTTGGCAGTGTGATATTTGCTTGCGTGTTGCATACGGTGTCTAGCTTGTATTGCTTCTAATTTGATTAAATTACTTCTGCTTAGTTTACACAAATAGTTGTGAATATGCCATCCTATCCTTTTTTCGTACATATTCCATCCTCGTATCATGTGTTTGCCTTACATCAAAGTGATTGTCAGCATCATGCATGACTGAGTTATGAAGAGTGAATTTTATTGCTCTTTCATGTCGGTTTTACTTGACAATGCAAAATCAACAAAGCGGAAGGAAATTAGCAAGGCAGTTGATAATGGTGCTCCTTCCGACCAACTGAAATGGAGGGCCTCTACAGATTCTACTCCGCCACCCCCAACAAGATTTGCAAGACAACACATGCATAGACACGCAACGTAGCTTTGTTGATGATGAGCACATATCCCCTACTCCACCATCACAGGTGCTCCCTCTAACTTGGCACTGTTATATGTGGTTGCATGTTATGTACTCCCTCCATTCCACAATGTAGTGCGCCTACGCTTCCCGAGATCTAAGTCTGAACATATATTTAACCAACGAGACCGACTGCGGAAGGAGCAAAAATTATACCATTGAATTCCCTATTTCGATACTAATTCAGTGGTATAATTTTTGCTCCCGCCGCAGTCGGTCTCGTTGGTTAAATATATGGTCAAACTTAGATCTCGGGAAGCGCGGGCGCACTACATTGTGGAAGAGAGGGAGTATGATGTCTATCTTGTATTGCTTCTAATTTTTTTGAATTTGATCTGCTTTGTTTACACATTATACTTGTGAATAAGACACATGTTCCTATTTCTAGAACATACAATATCTGTCTATCACACCATGTTCTTACATCAAAGTACTAATGTTGTGTAACCTGCAACAATCACTTATCATATGACACGTTTAACTTGGGAGTGTGATATAGGTTACATCTCGCCTTCTTTTCTAGCTTGTACTACATTAATTTGTTGAAATGGCACTTATGACAAGGCAATAAAATTAAGTAAGAGGAAGGACAAAATTAAGGCAGGGACTGATGGTGGTCTTCCGGAGGAACCGGCATCCAAGGTGCTTTCTGTAGCTTGGCAGTGTGATATTTGCTTGCATGTTGCATACGGTGTCTAGCTTGTATTGCTTCTAATTTGATTAAATTACTTCTACTTAGTTTACACAAATAGTTTGGAATATGCCATGCCGTCCTTTTTTTGTACATATTCCATCCTCAAATCATGTGTTTGACTTACATCAAAGTAATGATTGTCAGTATCATGCATGAATGAGCTATGAAGAGTGAATTTTATTGCTTTTTCTTGTCGGTTTAACTTGACAATGCAAAATCAACAAAGCGGAAGGAAATTAGCAAGGCAGTTGATAATGGTGCTCCTTCGGTCCAACTGAAATGGAGGGCCTCTACAGATTCTACTCCGCCATCCCCCCAACAAGATTTGCAAGACAACACATGCATAGACACTCAACATAGATTTGTTGATGATGAGCACATCTCCCCTACTCCATCATCACCGGTGCTCCCTCTAACTTGGGACTGTTATATGTGGTTGCATGTTATGTACTCCCTCCATTCCACAATGTAGTGCACCCGCGCTTCCCGAGATCTAAGTTTGACCATATATTTAACCAATGAGACCGACTGTGGCGGGAGCAAAAATTATACCATTGAATTCGCTATTTCGATACTAATTCAGTGGTATAATTTTTGCTCCCACCACAGTCAGTCTCGTTGGTTGAATATATGGTCAAACTTAGATCTCGTGAAGCGTGGGCGCACTACATTATGGAACGGAGGGAGTATGATGTCTATCTTGTCTTGCTTCTAATTTGGTTGAATTCCATCTACTTTGTTTACACGTTATACTTGTGAACAAGAAACGTGTTCTTGTTTCTAGAACATACAATATCTCTCTATCACACCATGTTCTTACATCAAAGTACTACTATTGTGTAACCTGCAACAATCACTTATCATAAGACACGTTTAACTTGGGAGTGTGATATAGCTTACATCTCGCATTCTTTTCTAGCTTGTACTACTTGTAATTTGTTGAAATGGCACTTATGAAAAGACAATCTTATCTTGGTAGAGTGATATTCGTTGCACATTTCATATGGTGTCTAGCTTTCATTGCTTCTAATTTGTTGAAATGCCTTCTGCTTAGTTTACACATCATAGCTGTGAATATGGAATGTTGTCCTTTTTTCTTACACACTCAATCGTCCTATCATGCGGTCGCCTTACATTAAAGTAGTGCTCGTCGGCATCCTACATCAATGAGTTGTGAAAAGTGATTTTTTATTCATTTTTCTTCTGGGTTTGACTTGATGAGGCAATAATATTAAGTAAGAAGAAGGAAAAAAATTAAGGTTGGGACTGATGGCGGTCTTCTGGCGGAACCGGCATCCAAGGTGCTTTCTATAGCTTGGCAGTGTGATATTTCCTTGCATGCTGCGTACAGTGTCTAGCTTGTATTGCTTCTAATTTGATTAAATTACTTCTGCTTAGTTTACACAAATAGTTGTGAATTTGCCATGCCGTCCTTTTTTCGTACATATTCCATCCTCGTATCATGTGTTTGCCTTACATCAAAGTAGTGATTGTTAGTATCATGCATGAATGAGTTATGAAGAGGGAATTTTATTGCTTTTTCTTGTCGGTTTTACTTGACAATGCAAAATCAACAAAGCGGAAGGAAATTCTCAAGGTAGTGGATAATGGTGCTCCTTCCGACCAATTGAAATGGAGAAGCTCTACAGATTATACTACGCCATCCCCCCAACAAGATTTGCAAGACAACACATGCATAGTCACTCAACGTAGCTTTGTTGATGATGAGCACATCTCCCCTACTCCACCATCATAGGTGCTCTCTCTAACTTGGCAATGTTATATGTGGTTGCATGTTATGTACTCCCTCCATTCTACAATGTAGTGTGCCCGCGCTTCCCGAGATCTAAGTTTTACCATATATTTAACCACCGAAACCGACTGCGACGGGGGAAAAAATTATACCATCGAATTCGCTATTTAGATACTAATTTAGTGTATAATTTTTGCTCCCGCTACAGTCGGTCTCGTTGGTTAAATATATGGTCAAACTTAGATCTCGGGAAGTGCGGGCACATTACATTGTGGAACGGAGGGAGTATGATGTCTATCATTATTGCTTCTAATTTTGTTGAATTCCATCTGCTTTGTTTACACATTATAATTGTGAATAAGACGCGGGTTCCTGTCTCTAGAACATACAATATCTGTCTATCACACCATGTTCTTACATCAAAGTACTACCGTTGTGTAACCTATAACAATCACTTATCATAAGACACCTTTAACTTGGGAGTGTGATATAGGTTACATCTAGCATTCTTTTCTAGCTTGTACTACTAATTTTTTGAAATGGCAATAATGACGAGACAATTTTAACTTGGTAGAGTGATATTCGTTGCATCTTACATATGGTGTCTAGCTTTCATTGCTTCTAATTTGTTGAAATGCCTTCTGCTTAGTTTACACATCATAGCTGTGAATATGCAATGTTGTCCTTTTTTCTTACGCATTCAATCATCCTATCATGCGGTCGCTTTACATTAAAGTAGTGCTCGTCAGCATCCTACATCAATGAGTTCTGAAAAGCGAAGTTTTATTCATTTTTCTTGTGGGTTTGACTTGACAAGGCAATAAAATTAAGTAAGAGGAAGGAAAAAATTAAGGCGGGGACTGATGGTGGTCTTCTGGCGTAACTGGCATCCCAACTGCTTTCTCTAGCTTGGCAGTGTGATATCTGCGTGCATGTTGCATACGGTGTCTAGCTTGTGTTGCTTCTAATTTGATTAAATTACATCTAATTAGTTTACACATTATACATGTGAATATGGCATGTCTTCCTTATTTTGCGTATACCACATCTCTGTATTACATGTTCTAACATCGAAGTATTGCTCGTGTCTATCCTACATCAATCACTTATGACGAGACACTATTTTTTTGGCAAATTGATATTTGTAGCATCTTTCATATGGTGTCTAGCTTCCATTGCATTGCTTCTAATTTATTGAAATGCCTTCTGCTTAGTTTACATATCATAGGTCTGATTATTCCATGTCATCCAGTTTTTCGTACATATTACATCCTTCTATCATGCAGTTGTCTAACATCAAAGTTCAGTTCGTCTGTATCACGCATCAATTAGTTCTGAAGAACTAAATTTTTATTCCTTTTTCTTGTTGGCTTGACTTGACATGGCAAAGAAAAAGAGGAAGGAAGACAGGATGGTAGGGGATTGTGTTAGTACTCGAGACGCACGGAAACAAAAGCGGAAGAGTTATGCAGATTCTGCTGGTACTGATAGTGCAATAGAAGGTCGAAGTCCACCAGGTAAATGTACAAACATGGTATCCCCTGCTACACCTGCAGCAAAATAATTCAAAGACAAACGAAAAGCTGCCACCAAACTAGCAACGACAGCTCTAGTTGTTGCAGCAGCTTCTTCCAGAGTACCAACATCTACACGAGTTGCTCATTCAGCAACTCAGCTAGCGGCAAGTTCCCAAGCTCCATTGCCACCTGACACTACTTTCGAAGCACTCTTGACACAAGAGGACTTGGCAAGATCAGTGTAACCTTGTGAGCTTCAATAGCAAGAAGGTAGTTGCTCAAGTCAAGTTACAGTTGCATGCTTCTTTATATGTAGTCTCACAGTTTGATGTACACAAACACTTCCCATGTTCGTTGTTGAACTAGCACATAGGCGCAAGAGGAAATAGACATCAGGGATAATGCTCGACAGGTTAACTAAATCTAGAGGAGGAAGAATGGAGATCCGTTTTGAGTCAGGTTTAAAAAGGCCACGTGATGCTACAGAGTCAGCCAAGTTAGTATCAGAGGCAGCTGTTGGCATTAGGTGTCATGCATGTATCCTTCCAACATGGATTCAGTACAGGAATTACAAAGGCGAAACCCAGTTTAACACCTTCCTCGACCATTTATCTGTATGTATGGTTATGTATGGAAATTAATAATATCATCTTGCTCTGTCCCATACTTTCTACGTTGCTGGTATTGAGACTCCCATAATTTTCAACAGATGAGGTTCAAGTTGGATAGCCAAGATGATGCAACCAGACAAGCATGCACCCATGTTTTCAAGTCTGCTCTGCGACAGTATCGGTATAACTTGAGGAAAACTCACTTTGAAGGCAAGGCTAATAGTGAACTGCCCAAACAACTCAAGTGGAAAATATACTGGATGAAGACTGGAGAGGCCTTGTTAAACACTTGTCTGATCCAAAGTATCAAGTACGTTATATATATGTGATTAGATCATATGTTGAACTCCTATTTATGCATGTGCCTCACAAATCTATCTTCTCCTAGGTGTACTGTTCAAAGAACAAGGCCAACCGTACGAAAGTGAAATTCCAGCAAATGACAGGATCTCATAGCTATATTGCACACTGTGAGGCTCTTGTAACTAGCTGCTGTTTCACTCTTTTCGATGTGCCATATTATCAGATCTATATTGACTTGTTCCAAATGCATAGGAAAGCCCGCAAGGACCAAAAAGTACCAAAACCAAATGTTGTGGAAATCTTCAAGGACTGTCACACTAGCAAGACGAAGGGCATGACTACACCAGTCAAAGCCATTGTTGTAAGTCCTTAATCCTCATGCCTTTTAACTACTGGTTACTCTGACTTATGCATTGAACTGCATGGTTTGCAGCCAATGTCTATTACTCTATTTAATTTTATACACAGTTGTTTAGCGTATCATTGCACCTTACAAGGTTTAAAAGATAGGAGTGGTGTTCCTTTGATCTTGATCTGTAATCTAGTTCCATGCTGGACTTGCCCACACAATGTTACCATTGCCTGTTTGTCTGTTCTCAGTTGTTTTGTGATATGAATGATGTCATACTATGCTTATCGTATTACAAACTTTGTCTCTTTATCCTTAGCTGTCAATACAATGTGAAGAAATAGACAATGCATCAGCCATGGTACATAGTCATATGTTTGGAACCTGGTTTTATTATGTACTTTGCAGTAAAATACAACTAATATTTTACACGGGTTCACCAAAATAAGTTCTGTATATAGACCAAAGCTATTATGTTTGGTTTTGCTGCCTCCTTAATAACTTCTATTCTAGTACTACTAATGTACAAACTCAACTTTTCAGCAAGCTATGGAACAAATGGTGGAACCGTCACCTTCTGAAGGTGACGAGGTAACCATAACCGCAATGTCACCTCTTGCTGCAGTGGGTCAGTACCTGTCCACTAACAGTGCCAAAAGCACCTTCCTACGTAATACTGGGTTGGTTGTTAAGGCAATCTCGTCCAAACTGCCTCACGATCAAGAGTTGCAATCTCAAGACAATGTTATATCTGCGCTCCAGACACAAACCCAATCCCTAACAGAGACCCTTTGTGAAACAAGGACAGTCCTTGTTCGATGTCGTCAAGATATGCATGGTTTTGAAACCAGACTATCAGACATTTGCTATGTTGTTCAGGAGACTAGGAGAAATGAAGGCGAAGGTTTGGTGCTCCATCGGACAGAACAACATGAAAATGTAATAGTCAGGTCAAATGAACCGAGCTTCTGAACTTCTGATGGTGCATTTATCTGCCGAACTGTTAACTTTTATGCCAACCTTCACTAACGCGACACTACGATCAGAGACCCTTTGACGAAACTGTGTGCGATGCATTAATCGCAAACGGTGATGTAAAAAAACTGTCAAAAAAGATACAAAATGTTTGCAATGGTGGATACATCAAACACGGTTCATATTTTAATTGCGTGTCCGATGCAGGGCATACGGTTGATCCATACAAATTGTTTGCGATGAGACAGAACAACAGAAATGGGCAGCCATATCAAGGTGTGTGCGATATACGGCATACAGTTTGCTCAGATGAACTATTTGCTATTAGGGAATGCAACAGAAACGGTTAGCCAGATCAAGGTGTGTGTGATATACGGCATACGGTTCACTCGTTCGAACTGTTTTCGATTAGGGAACAGAACAGAAATGGTTCAACTTAACAAGATGTGTGTGATATGCGGCATACTGTTCACATAGATGAACTATTTGCGGTGAGCCAAAAGAACACAAATGATTCATGTAAACAAGATGTGTGTGATACGCGGCAAACAGCCCACTCGGATGAACTGTTTGCGATGAGAAATTATAACACAGACGGTTACTACAGTTAATTTGTGTGCGATTCTGTGTGTACAAAGAACTTTGAAAAATGCAAACTAGTTGCTTGCAGTGGCTAGGAGTATCGCACACGATGCGTCTACGAGTACTCATGTGCAATGATTAGTAAGTTACACATACGTTTCCTTATGTTAACACGTGTGTGATAGATAACACGTGGCACCGCATACGGTATTCGGGTTGTGTGCTCCACTTAGTCTTCCCGCGCTCCAGCGAATGCTTCCAGCGCTCCACATGGGTGAATTGTAAAATCCCCGCCTCTTTCCTCATCGGTTTCCCGCCACCAGCTAATGGCTTGCTGCATATAACCCAGGCGGCAACGCACCGTCACGACACTGTGCGCAGATCTAATCCTCACCCATCTACCATTAGTTATTCCAAGCATGCTAGGCAACGACCAAAGCTTCGACGTCGACCCTTACCTAGGTTACATCTTAGGTGAGGAGAACAAGCCGAAGCAGGTCGAGGAGCAAGAGCTTCATCGGCCGGTGTAGGCACCATGGCCCATCAGCAGCGATATCAGCATGACAATCCTTGGGCGCACAATCGACATATTGCAGAGGAAGTGTGATGAGCAGTTTGCCATCCACCGTGCAAAAGATCCAGAGCTGCTCGACGGCATGATCGACGACCCACCCGAAGAGCCGCCGTCACCAGTGCTCATCGAGAGCCTGATGCCCGGCAAGGAATGGGCAGAGGACCTCTCTGATTCAGTCAAGACACAGCTAGCCTGCGGCTTCATCATTGCCGGAGGCGGCCATGTCATCCTCGATCCTGATGATGTGGTGGCCAGGCTCGAGCGCATACTTGGCAGAGTTGACGTCCCCGACGAAGTAGAACATCGCCAACGTGGTATCCTGAGGATGCAGGTGATGGACGGAATTTGCTACCAGGCCAGAGACATGGAAATGGAGCGGTTCTGCGGAGATGTCATGCGCGCGATTGCACGCTGTCAAGCTCTTCTGGAAGAGGTCTAGAAGCCCCAAGAGCCTCCCAGCGCCAGCAGCTCCGTAGGCAGATGTGGGTCGGGACACTTGGAATGAACGGCCGCAAGGGTGCTATGCTGATCATGGAGTCCGAGAATACCATTGTCGGAAGGCCGCCAGCTCAGCCTTTTAGCCTATATTTTATTATAATTGTATGCATATGTAGGTCGTGAGTGTTTTGGGTGTTGCCGCATGTGGCATTTTAAATTATCCTGAATATGTAAGAAAATTATTAACCGTTGCCATTGTAAATTTGCCTCAATGCGAGCAGAGCGCGCGCGGGGACGCTAGAGCGGAGCGCGCCGCGGCCGCCTCAATGGGGAGCAAAATGCGCGGACGGACGCGAGTAGAGCATGCCGCGGCCGCCTCAATGGCGAGCAAAATGCGAGGATGGACATGAGCAGAGCGCGCCACGGCCGCCCCAATGACGAGCAAAACGCGTGGACGGACGCGAGCAGAGCGTGCCGCAGCCGCCTCAACGGCGAGAAACCACGTGGTCAACCTTCTGGCACCCCGTGGGAGGCGCGATGGCACATCCATCGGACATGATGGTGATATCTTGACCGTGTGTGATAGTGGGTAGACACGTACACATACATCCGAGAACGCGGGCCCACGTACGCCATCCGGGGACCATTTTAGGTTCCGATGCCTGGCATACGGTTGATCCAAAAGAACTGTTTGTGATGAGCCATCAATAAATTTTGACCTTGTTTCTCGTCACATTGCAGATTACAAATGCAATAAGTAATTGCAAATCTGTTCACACCGATCAAGCCAATATTTGTTTACACCTAGCATCGGGCTATAAAAACTACCCACTAAAAAATTACTTCACAGTTCCTCTCCTCACCACCCACAAAACTGGTCTTTCCTGTCAAGTCGTTCCGCCATAACCGGTAGGAGGAGTTTTGGGTGGACATATAACTAGGGAGCAAAGACCAACGCCGCGGAAGCACTAGAGAGGTCTCGCCGCTACGTGGCAGCCGCAGCAGAGATGTCCCGACGCGCCGCGGAGCCCTCGAATGAGGGCTCACCGGCACGCGAGGGCTCTCACAAGCGCAGTCGCCGCGTCGGCGATCGCGGTGAGCTGGCATTCCTGAAGTCCTTGGCCAGCGACGACGACATTTTGGCTGGCCTCATTAAGCAGCAGGAGTTGGTCGACGGCTTGATGAAGCTGCTCTAGATCAGCGATGCCTCGGTTGAGAAGGCGACCGGCCTCGTCGAGCAACTCATGGGTGACAATGCGAAGCTCCTCAAGGCACTCGCCGAGAAGGAGCAGGAGGCCGTCGGTTGGAAGATGCTGCATGAGCAGAGCAGTGCCTCGGGGATGATGCTGAAATCGGTCATCAAGGAACTAATGGGTGACTTGAGGAACCTCCAGATCAAGCGGCAAGCAGGAGGTGGAGGAATCCGTGGCTGCTGTCAAGCAAAGTCGTGAGGAATTGAAGAAGGAGCTGGAGGATGTCATCGCCCGGCGATCCATCGAGCAGTGGAGACAGTAGTGACCCAGATCACTGTCTACGATTTCCTTCTTCTCTTGCCCCCGTGTCTTCCGGGCTTTGCCACATGTGGCATTTCAAATTATCCGGAATATGTAAGACAATTTTTATCCGCGCCATTGTAAATTTGTCATCGTATTATCCGTTGCCATTTTATTTGTCATCATATTATCATTGCCATTTTATTTGTCGTCGTATTATCCGTTGCCCTATGTGGCATTTTAAATTATCCAAAATACGATTTGAAAACACGAACAAAGCAAATGTTAACATTGAGAGGGGCCATGAGATCACAAGCAAACACCCTCCGTCCAGGTGCTTTAATTAACCGCGTGTTAAACAGCGGCTCGGCCGCCATTACTGGAGAAGTTGTGAGCGAGGCGGGCGGCTGGTGGACGGAGGTCAAAGAGCTCACTTCCCGGTGAGCATGGGTGGCCTTGCAGCTCGCACATGTCCCGTCGAGCCTGCGAGGTGGACAGGATGCACGCGTCCCGTCGAGCCTGCGCGGCGGACTGCTAGTACGTGTCCCGTCGAGCCTGCACGGTGGACTTCTCGGGCTCGCCCGTCTAATCAAACAGCTGCACGCACGCCACCGAGTATGGTTAAATTTTGGCACAAAATACAAAGATGACCAATGAACGAGGACGAAGGTAGTACTATCCCATAAGAAAAGAGGGACGCGTGGCCGCACTTAAATGGTTACAGGAACACACAGTTCATATAATACAACCGTTTGCGATATTAACGTGTCAGCTATTTGTTTTAAAAGGACTTCATTGGCTATTAATGTGTGCGCCTTGTCTCAAACTGGATGATTTTTTTACCACGGCATATATGTGCCATGTCATGAAACCATGCCAAGTTTCATGTTTTTTGGGTGAGTTTTCGATTTACTGGGATTTAAAAACCGAGATTTTCAATGTTTCAGGATGATGAGACATTTGTAATTCATTCCCATTATTCCAATGAGACCTAAATATGCACCCAATGACACATGTACCAATTTCCACCCATTTTGCTTCACTGGAGCATGTGCTTGTAGTTCAAATTTGAATTATGGACTATATTAAATGCCTAGAAAACTCAATTAATATATAAAATGGCCAAACGGACCCTAAACAGTTTCAAATTTCAGCACGACACTCCTGTTATTCTATGTTGCCTGTAGAAAACAAAATTCGAGGCGAGAAGAGGCAGCGATTAACGTTTTGCCCACAAGAGGGGCATGTTTCCCTACCGGAACCACGAGGGTTACGAGAAGCTTCAGTTTGTAAGAGGCTTGTAGTATAGCTTGGCCCAAATTGGACAATTTTTTTACCACGACATATATGTGCCATGCAGTGACACCATGCCAAGTTTCATGATTTTCTGGTGAGTTTTGGATTTACGAAGATTTAAAAACCGAGATTCGCAATGTTTGAGACCGAGCTAGGACGCTGAGACAGTCAAATTCATTCCCATTCCTTCGATGGGACCTAAACATGCACCCCAAGGACACATGTACGATTTTTCTAGCCATTTTTGTGCACTGGAGCATGTATTTGTAGTTCGCATTTGAATTATGGAAATTAAATGCCTAGAAAACTCAATTAATGAATAAAAAATGTCAAACGAACCCTGAATAATTTCAAAGTTCAGTGCGAATCTCCCGTTGTTCCATGATGCATGTAGAAGAAAATACAGGACTAGAAGAGGGAGCGATTTATCCTTTCGCCTACAAGGGGACACGTTTCCCTATCAAAACCACGAGGGTTCTTGCGACAGGCTCCGGTTTGTAAGAGGTTTGTAATAAAGCTTGGCCCAAATTGGACAATGTTTTTACCATGACATATATCTGCCATGACGTGACACCATGCCAACTTTCATGACTTGCTGGTGAGTTTTGGATTTACGGGGATTTAAAAACCGAGATTCTAAATCTTTGAGGACGAGTCAGGATGACGGTACGGTTGTAATTCATTCCCATTCCTTGCCTGGGACCTAAACATGCACCCAAGGACACATGTATGATTTTTCTAGCCATTTTGGTGAACTGGAGCATGTATTTGTAGTTCAGATTTGAATTATGGACATTAAATGCCTAGGAAACTCAATTAATGTAAAAAAAAGGCCAAATGAACCCTGAGTAATTTTAAATTTCAACACGGATATCCTGTCGTTCCATGTTGCCTGTAGAAGAAAATACAAGGCGAAAAGAGGTAGTGATTATCGTTTCGCCCACAAGGGGGACACATTTCCCTATCAGAACCACGAGGCTTCTTGAGAGAAGCTCCGGTTTGTAAGAGGCTTGTAATAAAACTTGCCCCAAAATGGACAAAAAAATTCCTCGACATATATGTGCCATGTCGTGACACCATGCCAACTTTCATGATTTTCGGGTGAGTTTTGGATTTACGGGGATTTAAAAGCCGAGATTCTCACGAAATGTTTTCAAATAGCACACGGTTCACTCACTCACGAAAGCCGTGTGCCTACCAAACCGTGGCCGATGCCCCTTCTGCTGCGCGCGCGATCTAAGTCGTGCGTTCTGATTGGCCAGAACCCAAACCCCACTGAGTGTACGCCTGCACCGTTGGATGCTCCCAGATCAAACGGCAATCCTCATCCCTTTCGACAGCACATGTTTCCGGTTGTGATTTTATTTATATGGATAAGCATTGTGCACATGCGTCGTGCTAGCTCATGCTTCCTTCTCTACTAAGTTTTCCATATTCATGTAAAAAAATGTTTTCCATATTAATGTTGTTATATATCCAAACACGCTACCGCACTCCTCCCATCAGTTTCCTGCCTCTTCTCCCATCGTTTTTCCGCTGCCAGTGTCAGTGCTCATAGAAGGCTAGGCGGCAACACACCGGCCATGTAATTATTGCACACAGTTTCTAAAAGCACAAACATGTGTGATAGTAGGGAGTAGGTCCCATAGGGTACCAGCGTGCACTACAAAGAAAAACCACTTCCGTGATGATACGTGTTGTCGTAGAAGTGTTCCATGACATTACCAAAATTATGACAGAATCAAGATAGTCATACCCGTGCTGTCGTAGAAGTGTTCCATGACATTACCAAAATTATCATCACGGAAGTGTCCACTTCCATGACGATAAATGCCACATCATGAAAATGCTTTCATCAAGGGTAACCGACACGTGGCATCCGCCATAACGGGTTGCCGTTAAGCTATCGGGTTCCTGTTTGGATTAGATAACCCGTTAACAGCCCGGACCAATGACGATTTTCCACGTGTAAAATTCTCATTCGCCAACGATCCACGTGTCATCTCAGCGTTGGGACAGATGTCAACCGTCCATTGGACAAGAATCACCAATGAAATGTTGACACGTGGGACGGCCCAATAGAGGCCCATATAGGTTTAAAAGCCGGCCCAGGAACAGGCCCACAAGATTTCGTCAGATCTAATGGGCCGGCCCGTTAATAGCCTAACATTTTCTGGACCAAATTATGGCCCACATCAGATACGGGCCGTTAAATGAGTGCAATATTCCGGGCCAGTTTATGGCCCATATCAGATCCTGCCCGTTAACAGCCTGCAATAGTTTGGGCCAAATTACAGTCCATACCTGATCCGACCCATTAACTGACTTTCATTTCTTGGGCCAAATTACGGCCCATAACAGATACAACCCTTTAACAGCTACTGTGCCATCGGGCCCATTGGGGGCTTGATTTGCTCTTCATCCTCTTAATGGCCCGTTTAACAGTTCGGCCCAATATTAGTTTCGGCCTGTCAGTGGCCCTGTCTACATATGGGACTCTTTCGGCCCGGTTTCATTTTCGGCCATTTAAAGGCCCGAGTTGCACCTGGGCCTAATTCTGGTCCGTAGTTACTTTCGGCCTCTTAACGGCCTGTAGTCTTCGTGGATACGTTCTAGCCCAAACTGCCTATCGACCCGTTAAAGGCCCTTGAGAGTGTTGGGCCTAATTTTGGCCGTTATACATTCGGCCTGCTTCTCGCCCGTCATGTAATTGGGTCAGCCAAGGCCCAAAAACATTTCAGCCTGTTAATGGCCCGTCACACGAATGGGCCAATAATGGGCCAATGTATATTACAGCACACTGTCGGCCCATGATTTGTTCGCCACAATTAAGGGTCAATCTAGTTCTCAACCTGTTAAAAGCCTATTTAATTTTTCGGCCCAATTATGGCAAGCGGTTTACTTGGCCTTTTAAAGGCCCGAAACTAATAGTGGGCCAGATTAAGACTAGATCTAACTAATGGCCCAAGATGATTGTAGGCCCACGGTTCGGCCCGTACTAGCGATTAGCGACCGGCCAGTTTTAGTACAGAAATTATGTTTTATAAACCTAACCTATTGGCTCATTGTGCACCGATCGAAGATTACAACCTTTTCTCAGGGCAACGATAGTATAAACAACAAATTAATTACAGCATCGTGACGAAGAATAAACCTAGACTATACAACAAAGAAATTACAGCATATTACATCCCTTGGGCATCAAAGTTTGCCGCTAGTGATAATAAAGGGCAACCAGACAGCAGATTCCATAAACTGGGCAGGTCACCACTAGTGGAAGTAAACAGGCCGACAAAATAATAGAAAGAACCAACAGCACTTCAACACAGTTCAAGAAAGGTTAACTCGGCCCAGGAGCTACAGCGCAAGTAGCTTAGCAACCTGATGAGATTGCGCTTGTTTGACGCTTATATCCACCAACTTAATCTGCATAGTGTCAATAGACGTCCTGCACTTATGGATAATCTTGCATAGAGATTGGAGTTCCAGTCGGATTTGAGCGGAAGCATGTCTTTCTGCTTGAATTTCAGACTGAAGAAGTTGAACAGATTCAGGCGGCGACTTCATGGAGCTTGTGTCACTGAGTAAGTTCGACAGTACATCAAGACATGACTTTGTGGTTGTATCCCTACCCTCAAGATGTGTTGCCTTCTTCTCTGGAATACATGTTAGAGCGACAAGCAATGGGTTTGTCTCACTATCATTGTGGGAGTTCTTCCTAGCATCAGTGCTGTCACCCTGAAAGAGAAACAAGTAGGTAGATAACAGGTTTTGCACGTATAAGCATCAGTGCTATCAATTCATCTCATTTCTTTGTCAGAAATAAAGAGACACGGTTTAAAATAGTATTAACATAATAGGCATTGTTCATAGTTAAGACGGCAGGAAATGGCATTGTGCAGGAGCAGCCAGCTTCACCATACCACTGGATTACAGATCAAGAACACAAGCATACATGTAGTTCTAAACAACGTATAAGCATGAATGGTGAGTGTACTGTCAATTTATACCATTTCAGATTGGTAAATAAAGAGACACGATTTAAATAACATTAATATAATATGGCATTGTTCATAGTTGAGACATAGCAGGATATGACATTGTGCTGGAGTTGGTAGTTTCACCACACCACTAGATTACAGATCAAGAACACAAGCATACACACAGTGCTAAAGAAGATAACTTGCTATGTTTAGTTTAATTTACATTGTATAAATAAGGAACTAGGTTGTACAACTAAAGACTGAAATTGAGAAGGACAAACTTATGTCTATGTACTTCTTCATTATAAACTTTGAACAAGCAATTTGATGCAGACGACTAAAATAAAAAGCATTTGCACTCATAGCTATCCAAATATACACAACAAAGTTTGAAGGCTCTAGGAGGACAAACTTACATTAGTAGTGAAGACCGGCTCTATAAAGCCCTTGTCCATATTGATGGGGGGCAATTCAAGAAGTTTATCGCACACTCTTCTTCAAGAGCATTGCCTTTATTCTACATTTTGTTAAGAGTAAATATAGATGTGAAAATATAGGAACAAATGGCGATTATTTAACCTTAGATGCAGAGTACAAATGTAAATACAGCATACAGGCAAAGGCACTGACAAGAGCAATGCGGAGCTAAACTTCTTCAGTAACATTGGTTTTATTCAATATTTTGGCAAGAGTAAATGTAGATCAGATGTGTAGAAAATGGAGGGCAAGGGAAAATAAGCTGCAAAGTGTACATAAAGAACTAGCTGACAATATAAGTACAGTGATAAAGGACAGCAGATACTTACAAGAACAATGCAGAACTAAATTTCTTCATAAGCATTGGGTTTATTCTACATTAATGTAAGCATTAATATAGATCTGATAATTTGGAGCGAACAGTGGATAAGCAAGCTATAATGCACAATCATGTCACATAATCCACCAGGTATGAATGTAAGGACAACGATAGGACAATAGGTACTCACAAGAGCAAAGCAGCGACCAGTATAGTTGCGATATCCTAGGTTTTGCGGCGCTGGTTTTATCGCCAATATACGTCGGGTGCTATGTGATTTCTCTGGTAGCTCCACCTTTTTCAAGGACTTTGCTTGTACTCCTTCAGGTTCTGCAATCACCCGCTTCCTTTTGGATGTCTGAAACACAAGAACAGCATTTGAATGGAAAAACATGGTATGACGACAAATGGAATAGGTATTGATAATGGATGGGCATGGCATCTTCACATATATCATGAGTAAACTAAGCAGATGGCGGTGCAACGAAGCAAAAGAAATGCAAGACACCTTATGCAAGATAGGTGCAACCAATAAAACCTTGCCAAATTAGAACAGGCACCTTATTGGGTGAACAGGATAGGCCATCTGCCTTTGACTCCTTGAGATCAGAATAGTCATTAGGATCATATTCTGAATACGAATCTATAGGTCGGGAGCATGCGGGTTTCATTGCATCCACAATGGACCTCAATCCCTTGATGCCAAGTTTGTTACCCATTGAACTATTCCGCAATATTCTTCTGATGTGGGCCAGCCCTGCCGACCTCTTGGGTTTTATTAAAAAAGAGGAGGCGGTGCAGTGGGCCGGCCCAGCGGAGAAACAGCGGCCGCAGCAGCCAGATTCGGCCCAAGGCAGCCCGGTGAGCACAGTGCCATTTAATCTTTTTCTTAGAAAAAACTGCGGAGGACCCAGAAGTAAATACTTTATTTACAGAGAGGTCCTTCCACTTCAACCCTTTATATCTTCTTGCTTGTGACTCCGAATCAGGTCAAACCAATGCCCACGTCTTCAGTTCGTCGAGCCCGTTCAGATGGAGTCATTTTTATAATGTTTACACATTCTAAAAATGACCATTTTACCCTTGCCCTCTATCAGCCCCTTCGAGGGAGAATCCTTTCCGGCGAATTCTTCCGCGAGGTGACCACACTTCTTCCCGGAGTATTTCTTCGACCCCCAGGCAAGCCGACCATCTGATATATGCCCTAAAGCATTGCTCTGTGTTATTCTTGCGTGTTCAAGCTATTCTATTTATGCTTGTATGTGTAGTGGTGAACTGTGTGTGACTCTGACGAACCCTTGCTTGCACTTTCTTCGATGACGGCACCATGCCTATGTCTGAACTGCTTTCGGCCGTCCGGGGTGGATGCCGACTTTATGTTCTCTTTTCAACAACTGGCCATGTTCTGAGCTGTTTTTCGGCTGTCTCGGGCAGTTGTGGAATTTCTTTCTGTAGTAGTGACCCTATGCTCTGAGCTGTTTTTCGGCCGTCTTAGGGAACTGCTACATTCTTTTTATCAACACCGTCTCATGCTCTGAGCTGCTTTCCAGCCGTCTTGAGCCGGGGTTGAGTTATTCCGATAATGTCCCAGATCTGAGTTGTAAAGACCATTCTGGTGGCTACTGGTTTCTTTGCCGGCTTTATGCAAGGGTTCCGATGGTCTTAACATATAGCTAGAACTTGTAAAGTGATAACTTGCCATTTAAATATTGTTTCACTAATGACTTGTCGTGATATTATATGGAGATAAGTTGTTATGATCATGCATAGCTACTATCATCTCAAGTTATTGTGATAAACAACCATGCTGGTTAAATGATTGCTAAAGCTAAACCTAGTCAGTTGATCCTGAGTCACCTGTCCTGACTTATCCGTGCAACCACATTTGCCGGTATGGGACGGCCTTGACTTGGTCTGATCGCATGCTCTTTTATCGGTACCACCAACTAGGGAAGGTTATGCGTGCGTGCTACCCTGGCCCGGTGGGCGACAATAACCTTGTGAGCCCAGCTGAGTTATTTGCCGGCGTCCCCATTTGGGATAGTTTAGTTGGCCACGACGGTGGCCGGTGTCACGAGGTGACACAAGGGGCCACCCAGGACATGACCCTGGGAGGGTATGATTGTCGGTGGTACGGTAGAGGAGTCATGGGTTAGGCAGGTTTCGTTGGAGCAACCCTGGTCCACTCGAATGGGATCACGAGGTCAGGTGCTCCATGGTTTGGGTAAAGTGCACAACCTCTGCAGACTGTAATAATCTATTCGAATAGCCGTGTCCACGGTATTAGACCTCACTAGGTGATCAACCGGAACAGTGATAATAATGATGGAAGAACTCGTCTTATGATTGGAAGTACTCAGTGGATCATGAATATTCTGAGGATTGTAAGGCAACCCGGAAGAGAGTAAGTTTGTCAGACTTGTAGTGCAGATGCATAGATATCAGATGATGTCAGGAATATGATATGTTAGCCATGGGATGGCTATGAGATGAGTGGTCGGACAACCACATGATTTGGATTGGATTTGGATCAGATTCAGATTGGATCATAAGAATATTCGGAGTATGAAATATTTACTTGATATGATTTACCTTACTACACTAACTTCAGTAGTTACCTTGCTAAATAACACTGCTATGGCATGCTAATCAATATTGCTAGCTAGTTATGCCATGTCATGATAATTAATGTTGCTCTAATAACAAATGCATGCTTGAATGCCATGGATTGCTTTGCTTGGTGTATATGTTAGTTTGGTTTGCTTGCGAGTACATTCAAAAGTACTCAGCGGCCTTCAATGTGGCCATGTTCACATAAGGATCCGTCATCCGTCATCGAGGAGCCAGAGCGTTCGCGGGCTAGAAGAGTAACCCAGTCAGATCCCTATGGATTGGAGCCGCACCAAGACCATGCTGCCTTAGATAGAGCTTTTCCGCTGCCATCACTCTTGTAAGATATCATGTAAGACTTATATACCCATTAATAGAAATGCCTGTGTTCTTGATACTTGTTGTAAACGCGCATGCCAGAGCGATTTTCTAGGCTGGTATGCGTGGCGACCGTCTGGCTACAGTGGTAATCAGGCGGGGCACCACAACGGATGGTATCAGAGCAGCCAGGCTGACTGTAGGTTACCCTAGCTGGACTTCATTGTCTTGTGCTCAGTAGAAAGCCCAAATGGATTTCAGCCATCTTTGCCAAGCTGGCACGGCTACTATTGATCATAAGGCAACCTCATAGCTTTTTGGCTCCATCAGACCCCAACTCTCGTGGCCCTTGCCTCCGATGTGTGATATCAGCACCAGGCAATGACCCGTGAGCCCTAAACCCCTAGGTAAACCAGATATCCTTACCCTGCTTGCTAGCCATGGCATTTCTCTTCTTAACTATAGTTTCCTTTGGGAAACACATATAAAGTCCATCTTTTCCCCAACAACCTTAGGATCATTGACTAAGCCATTTTGGCTATGGTCATGCATCGAGTGTGATGCTCCCTAAGGAAGTAGCAGGAGCTTGACACTAGTGCTTCCAGGAGCATTGTGTGGTTTCGCTTCTAAATCCTTAGAGGTACATCGAGTGTGCTATACTAGTTATACTAGTGGATCTTTGGCCACGTGTGCAAGGTTCGCAAAAATTTGAGATTTATTTGCTTTTTGGTTTTTGTAGTTTTTTTTTGGTTCTGTTTCTTTGCTCCGACTGGATCCATCCGCAAGTGCCGCCAAGAAGACCAGCATACAACTGGGATAATACCCAGTAATCCCAATTCAGCAAGAGTCAAGCCAAGCCAACTACCTGGTATTCAGAATAGCAGCACTGGATCTGTCAAGAATGAAGGATGGGTCAGAAGCAGAATATGCGTGCAACAGACAAGGCGAGAATATACCTGAGAGAGTTGGCCTCAGAATAGATCACGCCTAAGGAGCAGCCAGATGAGCTACCAAGAATGAACACCAGTAGGGACAAATGATTCTGTCCTCGACACAAGGATTAGTTTAGTCAGTAAGGTGAACTGAGTCTTTTCTCAACGGACTCAAGAATCATTTATTCCCCACCGAAGACATATTTCAGGAATGAGCATGTGCCAAGAGCAACAACAAAACTCTGGTATGTGGATACAAATTTCAGAGCATTCACCGGTGCAAATACAAAATTTTCTGGGCACCATGAACAAGGTTTGCGAGGAATATGGATAAGTTCATGGCTATCCAGAATCAATGAGAACTTCACATGCTGAGAAGCTCAGCTGAACCGAATGGAATTATCCGTCAACTGCTTATTATCAGCAACACCTAGTTTGAATACAAAGAGTATCTTGAATTAATTAACAACATGAGGTCTGCATCAGTCAAGCAACCTTTACAGCAGCAATGATCAGACCCGCAGAAGGACAAGCGATGTGCATGACTAATGGAATATCTTCAGACAAGGTATGGCCTATATCAAGTTTTGGCTCCAAGTAAAATCCCAGATACTTCGGAAGGAAGCCAGAATCGGCCATAGGTCCGACCGCATATTACCGTGAAAGGCTTCTGGTATAAGGAACCCCGCCTTCCTCCACAAGCTATCGGGAGAAGAGCTTACGACACCAGACTGTCAATCTTCCTCGGTATGCCACTTGGTGAGAAAAATCTTCTGGGATACAGCACTCCCATCCTCCACAATGTGCTACCGCGGAAAACTTCCGGCATAAGGTACCCGACCTTCCACAGGAAGCCCCATGAAGGAAAGCTTTGGAGGTACGATACCCGGCCTTCTTTAGCACACTACCCTGGCAGAAGCTTTGAGCATAAGGAATTTAACCTTCTTCAACACACCATTGTGCCCACAACAAGCTTGTCAGAAGCACGAACTAGTCTGGACCCACATCTGCCTCAGAACTCAATGGTTATGAAAGGATTTATCCTAACCCTGCATATGTTGTGAGCACGCAGTCCAGTGGATCAGTTCATGCGAGCCACTCATACACGGGAATGACTGTGTTCAGAGAAACATTGGCCCCATGTTGAAAAGAAGAATATGAGCACAGCAATCCCTACGAGGTATGCAAGAGTAAGTTGTGAGAACAAGCTCGACAAGCCAGTAAAACAATCAAGAAGCCGGGTTGGCAGGTCATTATAGGTCCATCAAAGGAATCCTCAAAAACAAAGAAGTTGTGGACAAATAACCTCCGTGACGGTCAACAAGATACAGCTTCACGGACAGAGTGACATTGATAATCCTTGTCAGACTCTGGCATATGCGGCCACAATAATGCACTACTTGCGGTTACAAGTGAGCATGCCATACTCACCCTAAATACGGGCCATCAACCAAGACAAGAGGCTATACTCCTAAAGATACACTGAATGGTAGCCATACTATGTTCAGGTCAGTGGTCATAGCAAGGACTGCAGAGGCTATACATGACAGAGCCATCTCCACGAGCGACAGAGTTGAAACAACACATTCAGATAGAATGGCTCAAAGCACATCAGCATCAACAGCTCGTAGACATCAGGATGTCGTTGGAATAAGAGATTACTTTCTATGATTACTTTGTGATCATGCCTGACATTTCAGTTGGGGATATAGCAGCAATAGCTCGGCCATGTTGTTCCTAGAATTGTGGATCAACTAAGGACAAAGTCAGAACGCCTAAGACAGAAGGAAATGTCAGTACGGAACCCATAGCCAGACTGAGTATTCTGACATGACAAAAAGAAAGTCACCCAAGGCCATACGAGCATGTAAGCCATGTACCAGCAGAGAATGTCTTGCCCATGACAGTCAGAGTACAAAGCATCGCAATGAAACCCGCAGCAGTTACTTCCAGGCCATGGAAACCGAGCTGTTTGTCGGTATTACCCGCTACCCCACTCAGTAACCCCACTATCGGAATAAAAGGTACACCTGACAGGAAAGAGAAGGATGCAAGGAAACTGTGTGCAAAGACAACACATGGTCCATCAGAAGAGGCAGTTAAAAGGTCAGTGAACCAACGAAGACAAGATCGCTGATGGATCCAAGTCGCACACAGGTAAGTCCCCCTTCAATGGGAGGTAAGCCCGGAAATCTCGAGGACGAGATTTTCTTAAGGGGGGTAGGTTTGTAACACCCTGGTTTTCGGTCATGTTTTTTTTCCTTCGCGGGATTTGACTCCCGTCTTTTTTCTCGGTGTTATCGGATTTCTCTAGCTCTTGGGTATATGAAGATGGTCATTTAACCTTGTCTGCCCTATCCAACCAGAGATTCTCTTCAGTCCAACCTTGCCACCCAAGATATATTCTCAGGGTTTTGCCACCGAAACCCTACCTTCCGAGTTGTCGGAAGGGAAACCCTAATCTCTTCTGTTACAAAGGAACCCCAATTTCCTTTGATCTGCTGACTTCCAAACTTTTCCCAGTGATCATCCTTTATCTATAAACCCTGGATATGCAAAAATATTGCTAAGTCATTTGCAATATTTTTCATTTATAATTAATTCCTTTTTCTACCAGTTAAAGGAATTAAATCCAGGAAAATATCTATCCATCTCCAAAGTTCATGAAAACTTGTGGAGATATTCTTTGTGATCATATTGAGCTCCCATAAAAATATTGGCCATAATTAAATAAGGGAAATTGCATTTTCCTATTTAATGCCAATATTGCATTTTGGGCCCTTTATAAAGGAACTACCATTTTGGTAGCCAGGAAGAATCCCAAATAAATTGTGCAGCTTCTCCTATCCATATCTTCACCATTTCCATCAAGAACCCAAGTTCCATAGTTCAAAGTTTGAGCACAGCATCCATTTGCAAATTCTGTCCGGATTTCCAGTTTGCAAAGGAAGTGCTTGAACCCTTGATCTATTTGAGCTGAAATTTTTCATGGTGATTAACATTGACAAATCACTCATGGAAACCAAAAACCAGCTCCATTCATCTATCCATTCTTCCACAGCAACTTTCCTAAGTTTCTGTTCAGATTGCTTGTCTGTGAAGGAAGTACCTTCACAGATGATCAAAATGAGCTGAAACTTTTTCAGTATCTCCATATATTCAAATAATCACCCTACACCAAAATTCAACTCATTTCATCAAGCCATTTGAGCATAGCTTCAAATTCTAGTTTCTGGACCAATTTTTGGTATGTGAAGGAAGTGTATGCAAATGAGGTCCAAATGACTTCAAATTTTACCAGCATCTAGTCCTTCCTACCACATCTCATTTTGACAAAGAGCCAGCTCCTATCCCTCATCCATTTCTTCAGTAGAGTCCACCCAAGTTTGCTGCTGGAATCATCTTCTGCAAGTTTCACTCATCCTAGAGCTATCTAGGTGATTCCAGTCGCTTGGCTCATCTATTTGAGCAACAAGAGATCTGTTGGACAAGGCTAGACGGGCAGGCGCAGGCCATAGCACGCAAGATGCATGGTGACCACGTGGTGCCCACGCCAAACATGCGCTCTGCGTGCTAATCATGTCTGGTCGCGTCGGCAGGCGAGCTCCGGTCAGCTCCGGCGTGTCCGGGTGTGTCCTACTACTCCCCTGCATCCACGTACATCCTCTCTAGCAGATTCCCTCTCCATTATCTTCCTCGTCGCGTCGCGATGAGCACCTTTTCCCTGCCACTGTACCACGCATGCCCCACCGTATGCGGCCATCCCCGAGTTCTCGCGAAGCTACTACCGGCTTGTTCCCTCTCCCAGAAACCTTGCCGACATCTCCTTTTTCCTCCGCGTGTCCCCGCAGCGCTAGTGTGCCGATGAGATCGCCACGGTGGCATCCTCATCCGTCGCCCTTGGCCGGCTATAGAAGCCGTGGTCCAGAGCCTCCCCGAGCAACCACTCCACCCTAGCAACTCCGCCTCACTCCTATGGTCCTCCCCGACCCCTCTACCCATCGCCGGAGGCTCCCCTGCCCTCCAATGGCCGCCATGGCTGCCGCACTTCTCTGCTCGAATTAGAGCAGTCCGGACCCTTCCCTCCTTCCTTTCTCCATCAAGGAGTCCCCTCGGCCACGTAGAAGCCCTGCTCGAGCCCCTTCTCACCACTCCACTGCCGTAGCCCCAAACTCCATGTCGCCAGAAGCGGCCGTCCGCCATTGCTGAAGGGGCACTCGAGCTCGACCTCCCCGAGGTCCGTGTACCCTCTGAACGGGTGCACCTCATTGCCCTAAACGCACCGGTGGCCGGAGCTTCACCGGAGACCGCCCGTAGCGCTGGGAATCGCCGATCGATGGCGCCTCTGTTCCCCTGCCGACCTACGCGCGAGGAGGAAGACGGCCCGACAGGTTGGCCAACCCTGTCGGCCTCTTGTTTTTTTCTAAAAAAAAGGAGGCGGTGCAGTGGGCCGGCCCAGCGGAGCAACAGCGGCTGCAGCAGCCAGATTCGGCCCAAGGCAGCCCGGTGAGCACAGTGCCATTTAATCTTTTTCTCAGAAAAAACTATGGAGGACCTAGAAGTAAATATTTTATTTACTGAGAGGTCCTTCCACTTCAACCCTTTATATCTTCTTGCTTGTGACTCCGAATCAGGTGAAACCAACGCCCACGTCTTCAGTTCGTCGAGCCCGTTCCGATGGAGTCATTTTCATAATGTTTACACATTCTAAAAATGACCATTTTGCCCTTGCCCTCTATCATCCCCTTTGAGGGAGAATCCTTTCCGGCGAATTCTTCCGCGAGGTGACCACACTTCTTCCTGGAGTATTTCTTCGACCCCCAGGCAAGCCGACCATCTGACATATGCCCTAAAGCATTGCTCTGTGTTATTCTTGCATGTTTAAACTATTATACTTATGCTTGTATGTGTAGTGGTGAACTGTATGTGACTCTGATGAACCCTTGCTTGCACTTTCTTCGATGACGGCACCATGCCTATGTCTGAGCTGCTTTCGGCCGTCCGGGGTGGATGCCGAATTTATGTTCTCTTTTCAACAACTGGCCATGTTCTGAGCTGTTTTTCGGCTGTCTCGGGCAGTTGTTGAATTTCTTTCTGTAGTAGTGACCCTATGCTCTGAGCTGTTTTTCGGCCGTCTTAGGGAACTGCTACATTCTTTTTATCAACACCGTCTCATGCTCTGAGCTGCTTTCCATCCGTCTTGAGCCGGGGCTGAGTTATTCCGATAATGTCCCAAATATGAGTTGTAAAGACCGTTCTGGTGGCTGCTGGTTTCTTTGCCGGTTCTATGCAAGGGTTTCGATGGTCGTAACTTACAGCTAGAACTTGTAAAGTGATAACTTGCCATTTAAATATTGTTTCACTAATGACTTGTCGTGATATTATATGGAGATAAGTTGTTATGATCATGCATAGCTACTATCATCTCAAGTTATTGTGATAAACAACCATGCTGGTTAATTGATTGCTAAAGCTAAACCTAGTCGGTTGATCCTGAGTCACCTGTCCGGACTTATCCGTGCAACCACATTTGCCGGTATGGGATGGCCTTGACTTGGTCTGATCGCGTGCTCTTTTATCGGTACCACCAACTAGGGAAGGTTATGCGTGCGTGCTACCCTGGCCCGGTGGGCAATGATAACCTTGTGAGCCTAGTTGAGTTATTTGCCGGCGTCCCTGTTTGGGACAATTTAGTTGGCCACGACGGTGGCAGGTGTCATGACGTGACACAGGGGCCACCCAGGACATGACCCTGGGAGGATATGATTGTCGGTGGTACGGTAGAGGGGTCACCGGTTAGGCAAGTTTCGTTGGAGCAACCCTGGTCCACCCGAATGGGATCACGAGGTCAGGTGCTCCATGGTGTGGGTAAAGTGCGCAACCTCTGCAGAGTGTAAGAATCTATTCGAATAGCTGCGTCCACGGTATTGGATAGTCCGTCCAGACCTCACTAGGTGATCAGCCGGAACGGTGATAATAATGATGGAAGAACTCGTCTTATGATCGGAAGTACTCAGTGGATCATGAATATTCTGAGGATTGTAAGGCAACCCGGAAGAGAGTAAGTTTGTCAGACTTGTAGTGCAGATGCATAGATATCAGATGATGTCAGGAATATGATATGTTAGCCATGGGATGGCTATGAGATGAGTGGTCGGACGACCACATGATTTGGATTGGGTTTGGATCAGAGTCAGATTGGATCATAAGAATATTCGGAGTATGAAATATTTACTTGATATGCTTTACGTTACTACACTTACTTCAGTAGTTACCTTGCTAAATAACCCTTCTATGGCATGATAATCAATATTGCTAGCTAGTTATGCCATGTCATGATAATTAATGTTGCTCTAATAACAAATGCATGCTTGAATGCCATGGATTGCTTTTCTTGGTGTATATGTTAGTTTGGTTTGCTTGCGAGTACATTCAAAAGTACTCAGCGGCCTTCAATGTGGCTAGGTTCACATAAGGATCCGTCGTCCGTCATCGAGGAGCCAGAGCGTTCGCGGGCTCGAAGAGTAACCCAGTCAGATCCCTGTGGATTGGAGCCGCACCAAGACCATGCTGCCTTAGATAGAGCTTTTCCGCTGCCATCACTCTTGTAAGATATCATGTAAGACTTATATACCCATTAATAGAAATGCCTGTGTTCTTGATACTTGTTGTAAACGCGCATCCCAGAGTGATTTCCTGGGCTGGTATGCGTGGCGACCGTCTGGCTACATTGGTAATCAGGCGGTGCGCCACATCACTCTTGCTTCCTATCACGCACACTATATATGTTTCTCTCTACATGCAGTCATGCGCCCTCTTTTTATCTTTCTCTCACACACAGATAACTTCACCCCTCTGAACCACTCGGCGGTCATCTCTAACACACAATCTAGCCGATGTCCCTCTAGCTAGCATCTCTATCTCTCTATCTATCTGTAGTTTCTCCGTCAACCTTTCTTTCTCGCACGCACTCTTGCTTCCTATCATGCACACTATATCTGTCTCTCTATACATGCATCTATAGGTTGATCTCTTTTGCACAATCGTTGTGTCTCGCTCTCTCTGCTCGCCATAGATGCATGCTCCAGCCCACGCCACTATCTCTTAAAGACAAAAACACATGCTCAATTACCGGGCCTTCTTCCCTCCACTCTCACATGCATGCATATTGTCATACCGATCCGTCTCTCCCATGTCGTTGATCTTATGACTTATGTCTTTTTTCTTTTATCTCGATCATGCGCGCGCGCGCACACACACATCCCACGTATACATGTATACCTCTTGCTCCTGCACGTTCAAGGTCTCCTATGTATCCATACGTAGTTAATTACCCTTAGCCCTATCCCCACATCGAATCGTTCTCTTCTTGTGTGCAGATGACTTCCGCCTGGATGGGTCTCTTCTCTAAAACACACACTCACACTTAACAATCTCCTTCTAGCTACCCCCCTCTCTCACTCTTCCCCTATATCCCCGAAACCAATAGTTAGTGCAACAAACCCTGGGTCCGTTGCCCAGACTTTGCACAGGCCCAAGAACAAGATCACAGCACCAAGATCAGATCAAGAACGAAGGGATCAGCTCTTTGAAGAATCAGAGAGCTGGTCAAGAAGACCAAGTCAAGCCAGAGAAGCAAGATATCGCTAAAGGAAAACCTCCTTTGCCAGGCAGGTGAGCCTGGCGGGGTTGGGGTTGCCCCGGAAGCAAGCCTCTAGACCGTCCCGGCAGGCCTGCCGGGGCTTGCGGAGGCAAACCACTCCACCGCACCACCTCACAGCGAAGCAAGTCATTGATCGGTGCGGTGTCAAGCCCCTAAGTGACTAAGTGGCTGCTTCCTGCCACATGGCAGCCACTTCCTACAGAAAACACTTCCATATGACACCCGTCCTGAGACGTGTCAAGCAAGCAGGCGCGAAGCTGGCAAAACAGCCCGGCAAGGCTTGCCGGGCACGCTGTGATGTGACACCGAGCGGCGCATTTAATGCACTCTGTCAGCCTGCAGAGTTAGATATGATAGCACTGTTTTCTATCTAATCAGTATGTAATGACTGATTTGCCACTGTGGTGACCCCTTTATCTATAAAAGGAGGCCCATGGCAACCGTAGAAAGGATTCGGACCCTCGCACATTTGTACGCGCGTAGCCACTCTCACCCCGAGGCAACCCCGCTGGGCAAGAGCGCTCCGTTCTCCACCATTATCCACGATCAACCCATCAAAGCAGGAGTAGGGTTTTACGCCTCACGGCGGCCTGAACCTGGGTAAAATTGCTCGTGTGATCTCTGTCGTGTTGTGTCACACTTCTCCGCTCTTTGTGCAACGTGCCCATCCCCCCGCTGAACCAAAAGGGGCTGATGGCCCCATAGGTGGCCGTGGTTTCCCACGAGAAAGACCATCCCTTCATTTAATTCCCGCCTACATGCACCATCGATATATAGTAGTCTTCCTCAGCGTCTCTCGAATAAACAAGTTATCTCGATGTCGACTCCTCTCACGTGCACACGCCTTCTCTTCCCTCTCTACAGGCCTGTTCTCTCTCGCACCCCCCTCATTGGTGGCCTCTACCATACACATCACCTCTCTACGATGAAGCCACACCCACTTAAATAACTTTCGCCACCGAAGACTCCACTTCACACACACACACACACACACACTAAGACTCCATCTCGCACACACATGCTCTAGGCGGAGCATTTGTTCCTACCACCCTTCGTCCAACCTTACCCATATGATAAACAATCACCTTAATTTACTTATATAACATGGAAAAATTCCACTTTATTTTAGTAGTTAGCAAACTTCTCATAATTATATAACGCAAATCACGAGCAGGAAGTGACATTTTTTTTACACAACCACGTTAACATGGCCACGTAAATCACAAGCTAAAGTGTAATACCATTATACTTATATCCTGATGCAAAAGGTGGAGTACATGTCCGAAGAGTAGAGTCGCACACACCCACTCTGTCTCTCAGAATCTCACACACATACCAGTTACGTGACGCCCCCTAAGCAGACCCGTATGTTACAATTTGTGCACCCGCGGGTACACGTGATCGTGTGCATTTATTTAAGCCGGACGGCGAACCCAAACAGTAGCTGCATTCATTCCCCTCCCGTCGCCTTTTCTCTGGTCGCCGTCACCCGATAGCCATGGCCCGGCCGAAGGTAACGACATATGTCATACTCCTGCAGGAGCGGCGCTTTGGTCTGGAGGCAGCGCAAAGCCCGGATCGCAGCCGCCCTTCCTCCGGAGTCCGGACTAGCCGGAGTTGGACGAGGAGGCGTTGGAGGCGGAGCAGCACGCGGAGCCAGCGGAGGAGAACGACGACGCGGAGTCAGAACAGGAGGACAACGACGCGGGCGAAGCGCAGCCAGAGGAGGACGATGATTTCCATTATACTCAGACTTAATGGGCTTTGACTTTCACGCCACATTTATTTCATAGAGATAAGAGAAAGGAAAGTTTAGTTGTCATGCATGCATCTTTTGTGCTAGCACTCCTATATAAGGGTTGACCGGTCGCTTCCCGCGGATGTGCGCGGGCGGTGGAAGAGGAAGGAGAAGGGAAGCGGGCTGTGGAGTACGCCAGTTGCAGCACGAGCTCCAAGGAACGTTCGTGCCAAACAATGCATAGTACTAGTACAGTATAGTCCAGTGCAGTATGAATTGGCCTTTAGGTTGCGTCTGGATGACATGGCTGCAACATGCAGGCTGCAGTTCGATAGCCTACCACTCCGCTTCGCACGGTTTGGTCACGCAAGATTTGCATGCATGCATGTCATGCACGCACTTGTCGAAGGTGTGCTCGAAAAAGGGCGACCAGGTCCGCTAGTCCGTGTTGGTCCATGCGCCCAAAAAACAACTAATCCCAGTCGCTGTAAATGTCGTGCGTGCTTTAATTCCGGGCTAGTGGATGGACGGGAACGTGTCGTACAACGAACCGCCCACCAGCTCCCTAATCTCTATCTCTACTCTTATAATAATAATAATCTATCTATCTATCTACTCTTTCTCTACTCTTATAAAAAACAGAGTTGGTGATGATGGTGTGCCTGCCATCCTGCAATATAGGCCGTCCGATTTATATCTAACGGATAGGAAGGAAACTATGGCAATTTTGCAAAAAGATACCCACACCCCTCTCCACATTTGCAAATAAGGCCTTCCTCATTCATCCTTTTCTCTCACAAGATAAACTACTCATACAAATGCATCTTGATGTTCCGTGCAACGCACGGGCATCTTGCTAGTTATAAAAAACAACAGAGTTGGTGATGATGGTGTGCCTGCCATCCTGCAATATAGGCCGTCCGATTTATATCTGACGGATAGGAAGGAAACTATGGCAATTTTGCAAAAAGATACCCACACCCCTCTCCACATTTGCAAATAAGGCCTTCCCTCATTCATCCTTTTCTCTCACAAGATAAACTACTCATAGAAATGCATCTCTTTTTTTTAGGGAAACAAATGCATCTTGATGTTACGTGTAACGCACGGGCATCTTGCTAGTAATAAATAATAATAAAAAATATAAAAAACCGAGTTGGCGATGATGGTGTTCTTGCCATCCTGCAATATAGACCGTCCGATCTATATCTGACGGATAGAAAGCAAACTATGGCAATTTTGCAAAAAGATACCGCACCCCTCTCCACATTTGCAGATAAGGCCTTCCCTTGTTCATCTTCGTCTCTCACGAGATAAACAGCTCGTATAAATGCATCTTGATGTTCCGTGCAACGCATGGGCCTCTTGCTAGTCTCAAATATAAACTACACTAGTGCGCCCCCGCAGAACATCCTTTCCGAAGGGACGAAGCCCTGCAGTTACCATCTCCTCTCGTGTAAACTAGCTCCACAAGGGACAAGGCAGTTGGTCGCCATTGCCATGGATTCGCAAGGCGGTGGTGCTTCTCGTCATCGTCGAGGTTGGGAGACCCTAGACGATGATCCTTTGGGACAAATCGTAAGTCGCTCCGACTTCCTCACATCCGCAAGACTTAGTGGTACTTGCACCAAATATTTTAAGAGGGTGCGTAAATATGCATGGGAGAAGGCCATGCTAGTTGGTCTACCATGTGTCCTCGAGGAGGAGGATGTTTCCTTGGGGGTCTCTCCAGCGCGGCATGGCCGTAGTTGCAAGTTGACGCCCCTTGAGATGCCGACGTTGAGGAGCACTCGGATTTTGTCCGATGAGCAGGTAAGTGATGAGTTTGATCACGTAGTAAATGCATTCTAAAGACTACTTCCGTGTCCATTTCCTAATTCCCCCGCTGCCCACTGTTTCACAGGTTAGGCTTGGTGCCAGTGGAGATTGGCTTACATATGTACGGGAGGGTACCAACATCAATTTGCACAACATTTACAATGGTGACACCGTTCCCGTAGAACCTTTGTCCAACATTGGGATCAGCCATGCAATGGGCCATTGCCTGAATTGGTACGATGGAACCACGGTGAGATTGAAGAAGATAGCAATCTCGGAAGCCCCGATAAGGTCGTCCGCCAACCAAAACTACACTCTCATCGCGGTGTTCGACATTGCGATTGCTTTCACGAACCCTGCACATGGCGGTCAAAGGTGGACCATGCTGTCTGTGACTGATTTGTTGCCGTACGAGTACGAAGACGCTGTGCTCCTTTCTAACCGTATCTTCGCGGTGACAAACCAGGGGACTTGTTTCGTATGGGACACATCCTACGGTATACTCCCTCTCTTCCAGTTTATTTGTTTTGAATTTTTTCGTTTTATAAGTTTCAAATTCAAATTTAGAGCTCCCCATCACATGTTGAGATTACAATTTGCATTAAATCGTTGCATGCATGTAGTAGTTTTTTATTGGTCATTTATATTGGTCACGCATGCATGCATTGCAAGTAACATTTTTTACCACAATTTCTTAGGAAACTGAGTGCAATAATTGAGTAGTTTTGCAAACTACCAGTACTACACCTGAAACGGTACAAAATCAATACCACCACCACGCCCACGTTTGACCGCCCTGGTCGACCGATACCCTCTCCCTTGCCGGCGCGCGCTTCCCGTGTGAAATGGTCAGTGTTGCCCCGGAGCATCAGTGCCGCATTAATGCCCGGCCAGAGCGGAGGCGACCTGTCACTGGCGCCGGCTTTGAAGCAGCGCGACGGCCGAGAGAGCGCCGCTTCCTGGTGCACGCGACTACTCCGCATCGAGGCTGGCATAGTGGTGGTGGTGTTAACTTAACTGGTACATACACTCGGGAATAGCAGACATTATGATGTGGCGGAGAATTAAAGAAGAGATAGGGGGTCATGCATGGAAATAAATATGATCATCTATGCTACTACTCTATGATATTATGCACTATAAAAGTAGTATATCATACACTAGTATCATGCACTAGTACTATATTGTGTATGATACGCCCCACTATGAGTAGCCTCAAATGACACCACGGCCGGCCATCGTCCGTGCGCCGCCCACATTACAGTTGCAACTTGTTTAGAGTAGGTTTTACTCCGGTTTGTATGAAAACTATAATGTATCTTGTTCGGTTTATATGAAAAGTTTTCGAAATGTAATGATTTTTGTCCGATTTCTTTGAATTCCGCCTTGTTTGCACGATTATGCAGGGCAAAGTCATCCCCCGATCAAAATCAGATCACCAATCATGGATGTGCATGGGGCATTTGGTCTAATTTGGAACCTTGTAGCTGACGACACCCAGTTGGGACGTACTATCTTAGCAGTCGTTAGCCATGGTACCATTGAAGGGCAACAAGGTGCCGGACCCTGATCATGTACCCAGGTAATCCCTTCTCTCCGATCCAAGAGTAGTAGAGCCAGGAACTATCGTATATCTTATTGCCATGTCATCTTATAACATTTCAGTACATGTCTCTTTGTACTCTAGGAGCAGGAGTAGTTCTTTCCTTCTTTTTTTATTGATTGGGATAGTCATCTACGCAACTTTATAATGCCAGTTGTATAATCTATAAAGGACTTAACAATTTCAATTCCGTGTAGTACTAGCTAGGTAGCCATAATCCCATCAAACAAAACTACTCCTACTTTAATTAATGTACATGGCCCAGGTAACACTCTCAAATTGTTTGTCGTCGCCCGTGCCGCAGCTGGTCTATACATTGCTTCCGTTCCCCCTCATAGAAATAAGCAATATAGTATTTTATTTTAATCCGTATCCCCTGCTTATGTCACCTTATTATACTGCATGGACCATAACCATGCATGTCAGCATGTATCTAGGTTTGAGATGCCAGGTGTACCAGATGGACGGCGGCGTGTTTGACCCTCGTGATGCTACCTGGGTGCGGATGAACACACTTGAAGAGTACTCGATTTTCATCGGGGACAACTACCCCATAGTGAAAACGATGCCACCTTCCATGCATAACGCCGACGGCCTGCCGTTCATGAAGAACGGGTGCGTTTTCATTGTGCACCAACGGATTCATATCTTGAACGCCCCTATCCCTGATCTATGCCGCTTCAGTTTGGATGAGTCTCCATCGCGGGGAGCCACACTAAGAAGCTGCGATGAGATGGACTCCCATCGCCCACCGTTATGGATCGTTCCATCAATGAAGAACACGTGGGACTGGAACTACGAGACGGACATGTACCCAGGAGTGGACGTACGAACCTGAGTAATGTAGCGCAGTAAGTGAAGTAGAAAGGCACAAATAGTATGAACATGCGTGGCATATAGGCATTTGTCTCTTACTACCAGTAAATGTTGTACGTGCAATGCACGGTGATATTATGATGTACGTGCCTAAGTACTCTACTAGTAATATATTAATTGGAGGCACATATTAGGTTTTATATTTGTTTACGTGTATGACCCGAGACCTTCCAACTAACGTGTCTTTCTCTCCGGGTCGTACTTTGTATCATTCATACTACTAGTACTACATGTGGTCTCCGACCTAGAAGTGGAAGAAGTGGAGACGCTCTACCATGCTGTTCATGTCCCACTCCTTTCGCTGATGTGTGGGACATCCAGAACGTGCCGTGTTTGGCACTCCTTCGTCGTAAGAGTTGAAAAGCTAGCTTTCATGAAAAATAAAAAATAAATTTAAATCAGCAGTGATACTATACCACGCAGTTTCCTTGCTCCTCGATATCGGAAAGAAGACTTCCGTTCGCCGACATGTGGGACGTTGACCATCCTGGTCCACTTGCCATGCATGAAGAACTCCAAGGGAGAGTCACCCCGGTCATCGCGCCACAGTAATAATGACTAATGAGCCGTCAAATCACAGGCCCAACCTTTCCCACTGTAAAGTTGCTCAGCCGAAGGAACCATCATGACTTCATTGATTTCCGCTTCTTGAAGAAAACTACTGTACCAGCAATACTCGGACGAAGGAATATGAAAATCATAGGAAGTGAGATGACATGCATCTCAATTCCTATAGAGAAAGATATGCCATTTGATGCATAGGATAGGAATTTTTCCATTGAGTCTTGGCTAATGTACTTGTAATTTGCTCTAAAAACTACAGTAGTAACTAGTACTGGTACATGCTCATAATTAATTAAACAAACGTACGGGCGACACAGACACACACACTAACTACTAGTACTACTACTTCTCACATGCTGGCCAGACGCCGTCGTTCTCCTTCCCGGCTTTGTCGGTGACACCCCATCGTGCTTGGATCTCCGCCGAGCTCTCCGTAGCAGCGCGTGCGTTCTCTTCTTTCTTGTGGCGGCGGGCCTCTATTTTCTTGAGTGCTTTCTGCCTTTTCTGCTCCCTCTGTGCGGCTTTGGCCGCCTCTTCCTCTACCGTCCATTCAGCCTTGGCAGCTTCAAAGTCCGCCCACATAGGTGTGAGGTCGCGAGCGACGATGAACTCGGCACGGTGGGATGCCGTCGCTTCCCTACCATTTTGTGTGCGGTCGTGGGCGGCGAGGAACTCGGCGCGGCGGGATGCCATCGCTTCCTTACCGGTTAGTGTGCGGCGCGGTGGCATGAACGACGCTTGGTGAGAGCTCTGGGGCGGAGTGGTCGGATAACCGTATAGTGCATTGGTTTGTCAAGAGCTCAAGGACAGACGACGAAGGAAATTTGGATTCCCCTTCAATCCTGGTCATTTATTACCGAGTAAAATGCATTAGCGGTCATCGAACTTGTCTTGATAGCTCACTTTGATCATTGTACTTAAGAATACGGTTATTACATACGAGACATGGTGATTATACGGTCATTGGCTCAGCGTATAGCTCCGTATTTGCCTGGTTGACCAGTCAAACAGTCCACATGCGCCTCATCAGCTTGTGTTCTGTATCTATCTATCTATGCGGGCCTACCTGTCAGTGGAGAAAGAAATAAACACCAAAATTATGCGTATGCGAGGAATCAAACCACGGACTCGTCGCTGCAACGCACACTTGTCAGCCAAATGAAAATGAAATACTTTGCGTTAAATGCACAAACCTATTTTTTAATATTATACGTGATGCACACATTAGCGCACATCGTCCATAGACGCAAGTAGCATGTACGCGTGACACTCACGCTCACACTGTCAAACCATGATAATGCATGCACGTCGCCCTCTCAATCAAAATCCTGCTCATGGCGCAACGCAAACGGCGAGCCCGTCACCTGCGCGCCCCGGCGGTGCCTAACATTACTGTTTAGACGTTTGCTGGCGGCCTCCGCGAACACCGAGCATGTATTCTCCTGGCTCACCACCAATGTCATAATCGTGCTTGGGCGCCGAGCTGCTCGACATTAGCCATGGCTTTGCACACGACGCGATGACGTGACTCGGCACCATGCTCATGTATATCATCCATCACCACGACAATCTATAAAATAGCCTAGCTAGAGAGGGTACAATGGTACCTATTTAGAGACATTAAAACTGTGCACTCTAGGAGGGCTCTCACAGCATCAACGATTTTGGCCGTCAGATCAAGTGACACAATTATTTCTGGCCGTCCGATGAGCCCCTTCCACGCACGTGGGTTGCTCATGCTCGCGGTCACTACTCCGGAAACAAAATCGGAGATCTCCCGTTCGATCCGGAACGGAAGGGCACGATAGGGCCACGTGTGCATCGACCAACTAGACTGCTGACTCCTCCTTCCGCCCCGACACCGCACAAGGCACACCCCTCACGATCTAGGCCAAGGGAAAAACCTAGGTGTGCCGCCATCGTGGTCGCCGCCGGAGAGATAGAGAGAACCGATTTGCCTGAGAAGTGACTCAGTTCCCATGCTTGTCCCCTTCACCTCCTCTATCTCTCACTCGCGGGCGATGTCGACGACGATGAGACGGAGATATTGGGTGCGAGGGGAGCTCCAGAAAACGATGGAGGTGTGCCCGTCCCGTCTCGTGGTCGACAGGGCGTGGCACTCCTGTCGCGCGAAAAGGGAGTCGAATTCGGAGTCCAGCTATGGCGAGGGCCGTAGTGCATGAGGGAGAAGCTGGGGTGATGGATTCACGAGAAACTCACCCAAACGCCTTCTTCAGTAGCTGCCTAGGCGGCCGGCGCTGGCTCAACCTGCAATGAACTCCAGGTGCTCCTCGACGTCATGGGCGCACCTCTTTTGCGCTTGTGCATGTACATGTTGCTGAGCTGCCCCTGCATCTCAGCATCAAGGACACTCTAATGTTCAATCGTAAGTGCTTCCGAATTTTGTCAGTGTGTGTTCGACTAGATGTTGAGCCGAATTTCTTCTTGGATGCCCGTGTCTTAATTCTTCAATTCATGATCTGCAAATCGGCATACTACATTAACTTATTACTCGTGATTAGAGTGTTGTAAAAATCGTTTGTCCTTACAGGATTAAGGAGCTCATGGCAGAGGACCATAGTGAGGCTGCAGTGTGGCTATGGCTTTCATCTCGGTAGGGTTACTAAGAATCTCCCATGGATTGGATTTCAGACTCAGTCCTCTAACCCTCTTTCCCTCATAAGTACTTGTCTAAAAAATGAGCATATTGTTCATTATGCTTAGCATCTGTTCGCATAGAGAGATTTCAAATTTCATCCATGGTCCTTGAGCTGAGCAGAGGGAGCACTCGATTGTTTCTATAAGTTATTTACGCTGCATAGTTTCATTTTTTTGTCCATTGGGATTCATGATGCTTGTGAATCTATCTGCAGGAGATTGGAGTACTTTAGCGGGGACTGAAATTGACATTGTAAATCTTCAAATTATGTATATAACTAGTAAGAAGGAAATCAAATCGCCAAAGGATCATATTATTTACGGTACCATTATAGTCCTCTCAATATTGCATTTGTTGAATCCTAAGCTATTCCAAGCCATCTTGATTAGTGACATGTTCTTTTTTAAGGTTATGTCATGGCCAGTTGGTTATCGAGCAAATCCAAATGATTTTACTTCCTGCAGTGTTGGATATATAGCAATGACTGCATGGGTTTTCTGCTGGTACTACAAAGCTTTCATGAAGGTCAATGCTCATGGAGGTGACGCTGGAGTTCTTTTATCCATGTTAATTTTATCCTACTTCGACCCGTTGCATACTGATGAACAACAAGCCAAGTAAAGTCGGTGCAAAATATAACGAAATTAATGGGAATACACTTGGTAGAAGATTATGTGTTGTTTCTAATTTCTCACCACTATGAGGCTCCCTTGGTTAGAAATAACTTTACATAATAAGATTTCTTGATAATGTGAGGTTTAATGTGAAGATAATCAAGTTATGTGATTTATGTTCCAGAAATTGTTTGATCATCCCTTTAGCCTGATACATTATCTCGCTGAAGGTTCCTTCTATGCGTTCCACTGGAGTGACTATCCAGAATTCAAATAGCCAATGTTTTCACGGGTTGAATGCCACATTCTCTGTGGAAGGCATACAAATAGAACAATTGTATTTTTTTTAACTGAACTGAAGCAATGCCAAAGATTATTTAGCCACTTTAATGGAAGAAAACCACTGAATCAACTCAGTACTCAAAGTAAAAGAAATCGTAACGAGCTTGCTATGTTTGAAATACATAATTTTCTATTTAAAATCCATTTATGTGTCCTGCAATAGCCTTTATTGGCATCTGATCCTCCACCCTATCTTCTTGTCCTCTTAATCAAACATATCTTATGCAGGGATGGTGAGAGAGGAATTCAGTGGGGGGCATTGGTCTCTGGGATAGTGGGGGATAAAGA
Organism: Thinopyrum elongatum; assembly: GCA_011799875.1. NCBI lineage: Eukaryota > Viridiplantae > Streptophyta > Magnoliopsida > Poales > Poaceae > Thinopyrum > Thinopyrum elongatum. The sequence continues at coordinate 531,837,587 of CM022298.1, forward strand.
GAGTAATGTTGCTGTTCTTCTTAAGTTGCTTACAAGTTTGTAGGTCAGCCCCATATCTTTGCATAAGTTTAATCCATGCTCTCTAATAAGATCGGTCATATAAACTTATTTTCGTGTTTGTCACATAAATCTTCATTCATTAAACAAATCCTTTTGAACAAACTCAAACATAATATCTTGCATGAATCTTGCACATGACGTACAACTTCAATGCACCTTTAATTTCAAATTGTCTTGCTGCTTCATGCCAGCACTGCCACTTTGATTAGTTTGGTAGTGTTACCCTTTGAAGTCCAGTCATTCAGTATATGTGTACCAATATTATTACCGTCCAAAGTTAACGCAATATCAGTGTTCCAAAGTTTTCGATTTCTTCCCAATATATGCATTGGAACCAGTAGCCTATCATCGCCTATTATATATTATCATCCATCTTTCATGCTTACAAATAACTACCATTTTACTGAAAAAGTAGATGGGCACGGCAACGTGAAGCACGAGCTCATGCTCAATTGCATCTCGGCATCACCCTATTTTTTGTGACATGGCAATGCAAAGTATGTTGTGACAATTATTCTTATTTACTTTTCTCCTTTTCCCCCCATTGGATCGTAGTCTCGACTGCGCTGGCTGGATTCCACCCAATTTGTTCACGTTAGCCACCAATATATGTTGGATCCGGTTGGACTTATTATTAGGAAAATATTAGTGTGTATAACCACTGGATCTTATTTTCTGATGTAGAAGCAATAACTATGTTGTTTCCCAATCTGATGTGTATTTGGCTTGATGAGTATGAGGCTAGGAGTTTGGACCAACTGCTAACATTACGGAGCTTCCTGCCTTGTTTATGGTGTTGAATCTATTGAATTTGAGACTATGATTGCTGAGTACGAAAAGGAATTAAAATTTGATTTCAGTTGTAATAATCTGTGGTCCTTCCTTTCCTGCAGCTTTAATGGATGTAGTTTGGTTTTGTGGTGACATCTACAATATAAGCAGTTGAGCACTGACAGCAGGGACACCTCATGGGATGAAGGAGATTTTTATTGGCTTTGATACCTCTTAAAGTATGCATTCTAGATTTCTGCGTGACTGATTTGATGATATGTCCGTGAACTCCATGTTTTGTATGTTGGTTTGATTTTGGAAAATAAAATTGTACTAGCATCTGTTATCTAAAGATTTGGGTCTAGATATCTATCTGCATGTAGGCAAACCTTTCTGCAACATGACAGTGCAATGTTGATACAGCAAATGTTTATCGTCTCTTCTGCCCGCTTCATGGTCCATTAATTATTGTGAAATACCTAAACTTCTCCTGTGCAAAGAAATTGATACAAAATTCTTTGTTCCCAAAAAAAAAGCTTACGCCCCGCTTTATAAATAAAGCCACAACCAATACAGATGAGACATACAAACACACACCCACACTACTAACACACACCCACACTACTGGGGAGACAAGCTCTACAAGTGAAGCACAAATAGTTAAAAACAGGAACCAAAAATAGGGACTAAGCAAAGCCAAGCTAAGCGCAAAACTAAGAAAGCTAGCTAGATCCAGACAATAAGCTAAGTCTTCTCGGAGCGGCTCAACACAGCTCACCATGCAGGCCACCACTCCAAGGCACACTCCACATGACGGGTCAGGTGACATGAGCAACCATCAGTTTGAAGGAGGAAGGGGCAAATCGACGGCGCCTCCAAGGAGGAGACGGGCGTCCGCGAACGTCGTCGACGGCTGCCTGACAAAATTCTTCGTTAGCCCGAAATAGTACATTGATCTTCGAAATCTTGGACAAATAATCAATGCTACACAACCATGAAAAAACTGTTATACGACCTTATTTTTGAATTCTTGTTCTGCTTGATGTATCTATATTTTAAAAACCATTACGACATCAATAGAGATGGAAGCATATCATGAAATTTCTAAATGATGTGAGAGAATATGCATTATACTTTTTTTGCGAGATCGAATATACATTATACTGAACAAATATATACAAGTTGTTTTCCATCCCTAACAACTAATGAGTCAAAATAGACGGGCGCAGCAACGCGCGCAATCAGTGATCCAGTATATGTATCATGAGCGACCGATCATAGTGCCACTTCACACGAGTGTGTGTTTGATCGATTAGTTCATTATTCGTAAGTTGTGCATGGTTGTGTGGTGTCTAATGGTGGTCGTTGAAGGCTAGCTGGCGACAAGAGCGGTTGCATGGACGCCTAGTTGTCTATATGTGCCGCATACGCTTCAAAGGCTCATCATCCATGAGTTCACTAATTTACCACCACGCTAGTGTCTGACCGCCCCGGCCTACCAAAACCCCATCAATCGCTAGCGCGCGCTTCCCGCCTGAAATGGTCACCGTCGCTCCAGAACGTCAATGTCACATTCACGCCCGACGGGACCTCTCACTGGTGCCGGCATTGCAGCAGCGCGACGGCCGAGAGAGCACCACCCGTGCGGCATCCCGGTGCAAGCAACTGCTCCGCGTTAACGACACCACGGCCATCTGTCCGTCCGCCGCCCACATTAATGACACGCCGCTGCCGATGAACCTACTCCGGCGCCAGCCATCCATCCGTCTGCCGCGGCTCATTTCCATTCGCCCGCTATATTAACTTCAGCCCCAGCTCCCAGCCATAGCCAAAGACTCACAGTCATTCTCCTCCGGTCCCTTCCTTCTGTCGGCACCACTCCAACCATGGCCTCCTGGCGCTCCAAAGCTCTCTTGGACGTACTGTCGTAGGAGCAGATGAAGGACATCGCTGGCTCCGCTCTGGGCGTGCGCCAAAGCTCTCTTGGACATACTGTCGCAGGAGCAGACGAAGGACATCGCCGGCTCCCCCCCCCGGCCGCCCTCTACCGCCACGACCACGAAGCCGGCGTGCGTGCGCGGGCACAGCCGGCAGCGAGGAAGAGTAGTACATGGTAGGTCACCGCCGCTCTGGTCCCAGGAAGGCCACCGCTCCTCCACTCAGCCAACATCAAGCTTGGTGGGGTAAACATCGGCGGCCGATTAGCTGCTTGATGGCGACGTGGAGGTGGAAATCTACAGAACCATGTGCTCCGGAGGAGGAGGTTATCGAGGCGGAGCTGGACAAAGCTGAGGCGGATGAGGAGGAGGCAAAGGCAATAGCCAGAGCGTCAGTTCTCGGGACTCATGGCCGAACATGGTGGTCGGGCGCCGGCGATCATTTATATTAGGTTTGCAGTAGGTTTTAGTACGGTTTGTGCGAAATTTGTAATGAATTTCGTCCAGTTTATAGGAAAAGTTTTCGAAATGCAATGAATTTCATCTGATTAATTTGAAATTTGCTTTGTTTGCACGAATTTCATCCGGTTAGTTCATATAGTTGTCGAAAGGTATGCGGGCAGCATTGGATGGCATCCTCTGGCACCAGTGTCCTCGGATAGATGCCGGTGTAAATTTGTGGGTCAGCGCTGGAGATGCCCTAACTATCATGCTATAATCGCTAACAGTGCTCCATTGTTTCGCAGGGAACAGTTATCCCTTGATCAAAATCAGATCTGGCGTGTTTCGCACTCCTCCCACGTAAAAGTGGAGACGCTTGCTTACATAAAAATGGAGCAAGTGGATGGCACTGTAACACGTCATATCACGCAAACCCACTAGGCCAAACTAGCCCACCTAACGCGCGGGAAAGCCCTACCCTCGTCATTTTGTTCTGGATTTCTATCGATCGATCGCACGAAAATGTTACACTTTGCAAGTTCAAAAGGAAAAGGTGGCACACTTAAAGCACGCCTATCGCGTTCGTGTCGCACCCCCGACAGTCCGGCTCGCACGCCGCTCACCAGAGGGGACACGCGTTGTCTTTCATTTTCACTGACATGTGGGACTGCAATTGAATAAACTGTCGATAGCCGAAATCTAATCGCTTGGCGGGCGTCGGCTGAGAAGAGAGAGAAGGGGGAGGGAGAAGAGATCGCCTGCCCGCCGTGCACGGACTCCAAGAAATATGGTGATAATGTGAGGTGGGCCATCCGGGAGTCCGGACTGCTTCCAAGCCCACTTCCGACCGCCCTGGACCACGAGAAAACCCCTCCCCCCTCCTGCGTGCGCTCCCCCCTCAGACGCCAGCTGCCCGCAGTCATGGCAAGTACAATACTGGGCTATAAGCCCTCTTATGTGGAGGAGAGAGAGGCATTGACAAAGTCAAGGAGTGGGCTCTGCAAGAGCCCGTCTATACACATGCTCCTTGGTATAAAAAACTAATTCTAAAAAAAGAGGTATAAAAAACAATTGTGTCTAAAAAAAAGGTAAAAAATATTTGAGAGGAAATAGATAGAGTGAAAGTGAGAAAAAGTTGTAACCTTATAGCCAACCTTATAGTCAACACTATGGTACATGAGGAAGGAGGGAGTTGTGCACATGCCAAGTTCACTAGGCTGCCGTGTTTCACACTCCTCCGTCGTAACAGTGGAGACAATAGCTTTCATAAAAAATAAACAATGAATATTCATTGCTCGTCCTTGATATCGGAAAGAATACTTTCATTCGTTGACATGTGGGACGTCGACCATCCTGGTCCACTTGCCATGCACAAAATTATCCTGGGCCACCCCGGTCGTAGCGCAGGACCAACCTTTCCCACTGTAAGTTGGTCGGACGAAGGAACCATCATGACTTCATTGAATTCTGCTTCTTCAAGAAAACTTACTGTACCCACAATACTGCTACCACACGCGAAGACTGGACAGCACTGTAGCATGTCATATCATTGAAACCCACTAGGCCAAACTAGCCCGCCTAGGATTTGTATGTCTCTTTACTGTTATGATTTTGTATTCTCAAAAAATATCCTTTGTCAATCTAATGATTAGGAGTAAAAAGAAATGGCGGCCTCCTTTGGTTCAGAGGATAGGAATTTTATAGGAATAGGAAAATCATAGGAAGTGAGATGACATGCATCTCAATTCCTATAGAGAAAGAGATGTTATTTGGTGCATAGGATAGGAATTTTTCCATTGAGTCTAGGCTAATTCTTTTCCTCCAAAATATGAAGGATTGATTCCTATCCTACATAGGAATAGGAATCCATTCCTATAAACCAAAGGGCTTCAAAGGAATTTTTCCTTTGCAAATCCTATCCTATAGAGTTCCTACAAAATTCCTACAAACCAAAGGAGGCCTGGGTCTTTCTCTCTCTCTCTCTCTAGATCTCTCTCCATCCCACAACCCCTCTAGCACACGTACACACTCTCTGTAGCCCCTTCGAAAGTACGACATCACTACACATTCATGCTTACAACAAAAAAATTACACATTCACGCATGTTACAAGTACGTGCCAATTTTGCTGGCTATTAATGTGAATGTATCCATGAACCAACTCTTTGAGTTTGATGTGAATTAATGTATAATTGTGGACTATTGTCTGATCGATCTCTAAGCCTACAATTTTAGGAGCTTGGGCTATTGGCCGATCGACGACGGATCAGACCTATAAGCGTACCACGAGCTCATCAGCCCCAATGTTTCTCTTCGGTGAGTGTTTGCAAGTACTACAGCTCGCACAGTAGGTAGCCTACTAACAGCAAGAATCATCAAACAAGCCCTGCTAATATGATACACAGTTCAAACATACATCTAAGCAAGCCATATATTACATCAAAAGCTGGTGAGGATACATCTGTTTCCATAACTCGGAGATGGTTCGCATGATTCACTATCAAACAAAAGTAGCAAGTACCACCCACACAAGACGGTGCACTAGCCCTAAGATGGTTTGATAACACGCATCGTTCTGGTAATTAAACACAATGCAAAATACCCTGAAGGATTAGCGCGGCCAACTATTTCTTGTCCTCGATCTCTCGGGCAATGACCACAGCATGGACAGCGGCATGGGAATCGATCTCCAGGGCGATGTCCACAGGACGGACCGCGACATCGGAATCGATCTCTGGGGCGATGTCCATAGGATGGACAGCGGCATCAGAATTGATCTCCAGGGCGATGTCCACAGGACGGACCGCGACATCGAAAATGATCTCTGGGGCGTTGTCCATAGGACGAACCGCAACATCGGAATCATCAAGGACGTCCACCGGCACCTGCACAACCCTTACATATTAGCAAGCACATTGCAAATAATCAAAAACCACAACTATGGTAAGCCATTTTTTTACCTTGTGCAGCTCACCGGGGGATCCCTTCCCTCCGGGGGCCATCTCCTCGATGGGGGCCATCGCCTTGCCAGGGAAATACTGCTTCTCAACGGCGACAAACTCCTCAAACTCGGCATTGAGCCTCTCATAGGTGGCCATTAGAGTTTCTGGGGTAGGCACGATGGGGCCCTTGCTGTTCTTCCAGCTTTCATTGAGGAGTTCGTCCGCCAACGTCGTCAACTCTTTGGCCAGTGCTTGTTTCTTGGAGTTCTTCGTCTCCATGGGTTGGCCCGCCAACATGGCCAACTCGTTGGTCAGTGCTTGCTTCTTGGAGATCTCTGTCTCGAGTGGGTTGTCTGCCGGCAACTCTTTGCCTGGTGCTCCAGGATCCATCAATTAACTAACAAACAAAAAGCAATCGAAAGGAAACCACAATTGCAATGAAAACAGGAAAAGAATAGGCAGTGAGAATCGGTCGGTGCTTCGCAAAAAGAAGATTATTGGAATGAAAATATAGTAGCATCACTGATTCGCCCACCTTTCCTTCGTCGGTACAGAAGAAAAATGGCAGAAGTGAGTAGCCTGGAGTGAGGTTTTCTTCAAGAAAGGGGAGAAAGGGCTTCAACAAGCGTTCCAGTGAAATGATGGTTGCTTCGTCCAGTCCAACTTCGAGGACACTTTACCACTGCTGGTAAAGGTGTGGGTTTTGTGATATGATGGGTCATGACGGCCACACCGGGGTGACTGGTGAGTCTCGACTGTAGCACCTCGCTGTGATTTGGTGGATGGCACGCAGGCCCGGATGCTTGATGTCCCGCATGTAATAGAGCGGCTAGTCATATAGTAGTTTGGACGACAGATGAGGAGCTCCATCCTGGTTTATTGGTCCCTATGATAATCTGTGCCAAATTTTGACTATAAATTTAACTAATCAAATGTTCATGCATGTCACAAAAAATTACATCATTGAAAACAATGTTCAAATACAAATCCAAGGATATAATTTTGGTTAACATGCACTAACATTTTGTCAGTTAAATCTTTGGTCAAAATTTAGCACAAATTACAAACGGGCCCAATAAATATTATACTCTCACATTTTGTTTTGAGGATACTCCCACATAGAAAATATAAATAAAAATGCATGTTGGTGCAGCCCATGTTTCCGATAATTTTAGCCGTGGGCTTGTTCACAATTTTTATGAGGCGCTGGTTGTTCACTTAATGGAGGGTCTAGTACCAGACTTGAATGATACAAAGTACGACCTGGCACACCGTAACACCACCTGGAATAAGCGGGTAGCTATCTCAAAAAACAATCAACAACTCAAAAAAAGGGCGACCTGGCACGTACACAATTTTAAACGATTGTTTTGATGGAGTGAAAAAAGAAAACTACCCCACTATACGTATATATATATAGGCAGGAGCCTCCGCGCTTGCTTGCTAGGGTTGCTCTATTCACACACTCTCATCCTCTCCAGATCTAAACAAGATAGCGGTGGTAACACTGTCTTTCTTTCCTCACCCCTGGTTACAGATCCGGATGTATCCCCCTCCGCCGGTGAAGGGGAGGAGGGGCAGCTATTAGGCCATCGTCGACAGCGAGGGAGGAGCCCACTGCCGGCGGCACCGTTATCTCTGGCTGAGCGCCGGCGCGGGAGGTCCTCCGATCCCTTCATCGCTGCCCTAGTGTGGGCGGATGCGGCCTCCCGCCGCCCACCTATCCACACCCCGACGACCTTCAGGTATATCTTCCTTCGAAACCGGCCTAGCTCTACTTCCCCAGCTCACTACGTCACTGCATGTGCATCCTTTTCTACCTCTCAACCCCCTCATAGCTAGGCTCGATCGGATGGTCCAACGTCACCTATTTTTTTTCTATTATTAGAGGTTAAGCTACTTCATGGAGTCGAATCTTGTACTTGGTTCAAACAAGAAATAAAGGGGGAAATTTAGTATGTACATCAGACTTCGTACAAACAGGAAAGAAAGGGGGTGAAAGTAGTACAGACTGGTCATCCAATCGGTCTCTTGGTCGAAAAGGGAAATATAAGGGAAACGCTGTACACAGTGGTATGACCAGGACTAGATTTGCTATCCACACATAGGAATAGGCGGCTAGAGTGAACAAAAATGGGACCAACCCAGATATGTTTCTTGGATGTTTGTTTCTCGGGGCAACAAACTCTGAATCACCACTTTATGCCCAGCTTTAGGTACATAATGCTAGACTGCTGGTGCACCCACTGTCCCATGCCCTTATAGCAAATATTTAGCTGTTCTTAATATAATTCCCCTGGTAAAATGAAGCCATGCCACTATTATAAGCCATGACAAGTTTAACCAATTGTTTTTCCTAGTAATTGTTTGAGACTCTGACTGTTTGCTCTGTAGCTTTTTCTGTAAATAGGGATATCCGTTTCACCTCGTTGCGATTGCGACCTTTTGGTGCACTGCACAAAACACTTCTTAAAAGAAGTGACTTTTGTGCTGTTTAACTAGAATGTCAGAATGGAACCGTTGGTTCATTTAGGTGGAACTGCACAAAGGGAGATCTGTGTTCCAATCTTCATCCTCCATATTGGCACCATAACCTTCCTTTAGGTAAGAATGATATTTAAAGCATGTGTTCACCTCTATTTTGCGACTTCCATGAGAAAATAATGCTATTGTTTACTAGTACACTTGTACTCCCTCACTGACAAAACCAATTCTGAAATAGAAGGCCAATCATGTACTTGGTTTCACCAACTGGTGAGGAGAAAGAGAAATAGAGCATGAAGAGGAAGACGAAGAAGAAGAAGGAGGAGGAAATGAAGAAGATCGAATGATGGTACCGTCCTATGTTATCCTGACATCTTGCTAGTGGTATTGTATTGCTATGTTGCTACTAGTCTTAATTTACTTGGAAGACTAGCAAGATGCCCGTGCGTTGCACATAACATCGAGATGCATTTGTATGAGTAGTTTATCGTGTGAGAGAAAAGGATGAACGAGGGAAGGCCTTATTTCCAAATGTGGAGAGGGGTGTGGGTATCTTTTTGCAAAATTGCCATAGTTTCCTTCCTATCCGTCAGGTATAAATCGGACAGCCTATATTGCAGGATGGCAGACACACCATCATCACCAACTCTGTTGTTTTTTATAAAGAGTATAAGAGTGGAGATAGATAGAGAAATGCAGCAAAGTAGTACTTGGCTTGACGACACATCATACTAATTAACTGGATTCTAGATGCATGTGTGACCCAACTCTACACGATCAACAGTGCCAAGGTGATCTTGCTGAAGCCGAGGCCTCAGTCAAGGCCATTCAAGGGCTCCGGCAACGTCTCCCTCACATGTGAGACGATCCTCCAGGAGCCCTTCCACTTCTGCTGTCTCTCCTGCAAGGTCACTTAATTAATTAGGAGTACTTAAGTAGCACTAATTTATTGCTGCCTAATTTTCCTGTGGGAGTTAAACAAATCTTTAGTAGCACCCTATGCTGAATCATGTACGTGTGTATGTGTGTCTGTGGAGGTGAATCATGTGGTGGAGCAGGGAGGGAATCTTGGTAATGTCATGACATAATAATGCTATTGTTTTGCATGTCAATTTATTGCCATTGGTTCAATGAGGCAATGTTTTGCGTATTGTCCATCATGAATTTGATGCTACTGTTAAAGTAATATGCTAATGTCTTTCTATCCTTTCTCACTAAGCTAATGAAGGTTTCACCTTGTTCCTACTTGTGCAAACAGGGATCATGTTGTGCCAATCGTACATTTTAGTGGAACTGCACAAGAGAATACAATGAAATGTATCCCAGCCAGTGCTTTAACTCTGCTGGAAGTTCTTGATAGTCTTTCGATATAATCTCACCACTGGTAAACAAGAGTGATGTCAACCATACATTTGAAGTGCACAAAAATATATACTATTGAGTGATTCTAGTGAGTGCTTTATCATCTCTTCTGGGACTACTTGAATAAGCTTTTTTGCTCAGGTTGGTACCGGCCTAAGGCCTTCATCCATATTAGTTTGCTGTCATCTCTATTTGTATCGTGCTACTGTGTTGCTACTGTCATGAGAAACTCCTTTATCTTTGCACGTTAAAGTTTTGCAACCTATGATATATGGCAATGCTTTGAGTGTTGAGCTAATTGGCACTGATTAAATAAAATAATACCTCTCTTTAAGCAAGACTACTATGTTGCTAACTTTACCCGCTAAGATAATGAGGGTGCTTCTATTTGTTAGTGTATGTTTCATCAACTAGTCCCACTATTACAGTAATCTCACTCTCTCAATATATGTGCCAATAGGGATGCTCGATTTTGGTGGAACTGCACAAAAACTTTGGGTGCTTCATTGCCTCGACTACATCCTTCCTTTCCTGTCAGTGGCTTATCTTGGCTTCCAATCAAAGGAAATAGTAATTGGTATGCTACCTCACACAGGTTGGCACCGGTCTTTATCCTGATTATTGTGCTTCTCATATGTATTGGTAATTTGGTATTGTGCTACTGTTTGCCGATTTCATAAAGGAGTAACTTGGAGCCTGAACTCGCAGGCGAATCATTACATTGGGCGATTTCAGTAGAACTGCACAAAAAGATCAGATGGACAGATACTTATGTTGCTGCTATGTACTCCAAAGTTCACTCAGACAAGCATCGATGTTGACAAGATGAAGTGCCAGAGTGAACGCCAACAATATTGCTTGGCGCATAGCCCCGAAAAATGCAGTCCAGTCTTTGGTCCCAACTTGTGCCTTTTGGTTATCGGCACATATGGTAGCGAACTGTATGGCAAGGAGTCTAAAGATTCTAGACAAGTTGGTTGATGCTATATTCATCTGGCACTTAATCAGTCTGCACGCCAGGGATGCTCCATTTCAGTTGAACTGCACAAAATATTTGGGTGGTTCATTTTATCGACTGCCTCCTTTCTTGTCTGCAATGTAGAATTTTGGCAAGCTACATGACCAAGATGAGCCAGTAAACTAGTTGGATGAAAGTAGTGGCCAAGTTGCTCAAATCTCCCTCGGCATCGAGGCCACTATCTCGAGGATAAACCTACAAGCAAAGTTCAGATTGTCTGTGTTGCCTCTTATGTACTCGAAAGTTTACTCATACAAGCATTAATTTTAGCAAGAAGTACCACCGAGTGAACACCATTTACCAGTTTGTACCCTAGGTAATTAAAGTTTGTCCATGGATGATATTGGCTGTGATCTCAATCATTTGGATGCATAAACATGCTGAACATGTGTATATCTGAATCTTTTTGTGAATTATCTATGAATATTGTCTTGTGATCTATCAATCATTTGGATGCATAGACATGCTGAACTTGTGTATATATGAATCTTTTGAGTTGTTGATTGTGAATGTTCGCTATGAATATGAACGTGTCCTGTGAACCTGAGTTTGATACGAATGTTTACCTTTTCTGTTGTACTTGTGTTAGAATGTCTACTGTGGGATTGTGACATGTGGGTGTCAACGGCACACCTTCTTCCCGAGAAGCATTGCACCTGCTTGTTAGGGTAGCAACGATGCATCAGCTCTTTTTTATCTTTTTGCTCTGTCTTCCCCCCTCCCCCGCTCAACCCCTGTCGTAATGTTTTCGGCATCAAAACAAACATAGTACTGCGTTGTTTTTGGGCCTTGATGAAAAATCAAGTGCTGCTTTCTGTAGGTTGGCCTGCCCAGCAAATGGGCTGCTGGTCCACCATGGACTGGGAGGCTAAAAATACAAGTTGTATGGTGCAGAGGCAAGTAAAAAAATGACATCAAGAGCCATCCACTGAAAAAAAAGTCGCGTCTGATGTGCTTCTTCAGTCGCGCCGCCGGCTCCCTCTTTAATCCAGTTCGCTTCATTCCCCAACCGGTAGCACGGGATGGAAGTTTATTTCCCCCTCGCCCTGCCGGGGGATTGAAGAAGCGCGGCATCGAATCCAACACCGGTGATGGCTGCTTGTCCAAGTGATTTTCAGATAAGAAACTGCATGTTTTAGAGGCAGAGCATTTAAATCAATAGGCACTTTTCAAACATGGATAACAGAATGTTGGAAATTTTATTCATGGTAAAAAATGGAACTAACAACAAGTTAACATCATGCTGATCAACATTCATGTATAGCACATCGTCATATGATGCAAAGTCAAAAAGATATGCTATTTTCAAAATGGCAAGACAATGTTGAGTGTGCGAAAAACTGGGTAAACTAGGGACAAAATTTTGGCAAGTGTTAGATATTTTTCAACTGCACCAGTTGGAATCAAACCCGAGCAGTACAGCTTTTGGGTGAGAGGGCTGCAGCCATCGGGCTAGTGCGGTATGTTCAAAAGAATGAAGGCATCTTCCCCGGCTCTGGTTCTTTCCTGTCCATGTGCGCTCACCGTGGCGCCGTCGTATGCCGTTGTCAACACGCTCAACAAACAAGAGGAATCCGAAGAGGACTGTACACCGAGAGGCTGATAGTGGGGACCCACCAGGTCCAAACCATACGCAAGCAAGTGCCTCATTGGAAAAAAAAGCTTCCTCCTAATTGTATACTAACGTTGGGGCCCACGGGTTTGTCAACCTAGTCAATAAACGAAATAAATTTCCAACGATGACTGTCATCGGGGAGCTTTTTTTTTCCAGGGGTATCGGGGATCTTTTTTTGTTGTTGTTGTGGGAAAGGGGTATCGGGGATCTAGCTGGTATCATTTTTTTCGGAGGACGAACAAGTATCAGCTAGGCCTAGGTTTTGTTTTTTAACATGCGTAGCCCACGACATACCGAGACAGTGGTTTCAACTTATTTTTTGAGGTCCATCATGTACGTACCGGCCTATGGGCCTCCAAGCATAGGTTTTACTTTTTCTTAAACATCGGCAGCCCAATGTATTTTTTTAATAAAACGTAGTTCTCTGCTCTATTTATCTATATATAAGAATAATAATGCACTGTCCAATTTATGTTTTCCCTTTTAACCACATTATATATATTTATATTATTACTATTATCCTCTATTTAATAGAGACTTATATATACATTATAAAAATGTCCCACGTCTTATTAACTTATAAAAGTAAATGTTTAACAGAAGTTGGCAAGGAAAATCCTGGTTGTTTTTTACTCACAAGCAAGGAAAATCCTGGTGATTGCACACAAAAGCTTGCGAAGATTTTAAGGACCAATGTAATAATAACGTGCTCATTTTTCTTTTGAGCAATAACTCGCTAATTTGTTAATTTTATATATAATAAAATGTGTCGCTTCGGTTTATTTTTTGATATTAATTGCTCCTTCTAACCTAACATTAAATATAGAACAAGCCCAGCTAATTCGTGTCTTTCAAGAAAGTGAAAATGGGCTAGGATTTCTTAGAAAATATTAAATGGGCCGCATTGACACGAAATTATTTGTTCATCCAGCCCAGCAAATGGACTATAAATTCAAGAAAACATGGGTTAAATATTTGCCACATTTTTGCAGGCTGACATGTGGGCCAATAGGTCGAAGCCTACGCAAGGCGTTGTCAACTTAGTCAACAAATGATTCTGACATCCACAGCCGTTGGATTTATATCCAACGACCAGCATGCACCTTCAATCTCTTGTCTTCTTCCTCCAGCGTCGCCGGGACCGCCTGCTCCGGCCTCCGATGGCTAGCGGCTCTGCTTAGCACGCATCACGGCGAAGCGCTACCCCACCGTTAGCCAGGCTATCCCTCCATCCCTCCACACCTTCTGTTATTCTCCACCAACTACAGCCCCACGCCGCACCAGAACCAGTTATAACCCTTGTACTCCTCTCAATCTGCGACTCCACTGTCGCGTCTTCCCATCTCTGGGTCATTCCCGTCCGGGGCCTCGCCGTCGTCCACCGCCTTGCTATGCTCGGCACGGCGTGGTCAACAAACGAGAGCCATCGAAAGAGGACTGTATGTGGAGAGCCTGATAGCTGGGACCCACGAGGTCCATGGTCGCACGCAAGGAAAGTTCCTCCTTATTAAGCTGAAAAAAATGTTTCCTCCCCCTGACAGCTGGGACCCACCGGCTGTATCTTCGCACGGAAGGAAGTGCCTCCTTGTTATGCGAAAAAAACTATTCCTCCCGATGACAGCTGGGACCCGACAGATTTGGTGGCTGACTTGTGGGCCTACTAAGCTGACACGTACGCAGGGCTTTGTCAACTTAATCAACAAATGATTCTAGCAGCTGGACCATTGGATGGTAATCCAACAACCATGCTACTTCTTAAACCTCTGTTCTTGCGCCTGTCTCCTGTGAGCGGCAGAGCTACCGCGCACCCAAACCAGTCAAGTTTCCCACTCCTCTCCATCTGCGACTCCAGTGCCGCGTCTTCCCCATCTCCAGATCATTCCAGTCTGGGGCCTCGCCGTCATCCACTGGCCTTGGTGCGCTCGAAATGGTGTGGTCAACGTGGTCAACAATCGAGAGTCATCGGAAGATGACTGTACGTGAGAGGCTGACAATGGGGACGCACCATGCCCATGGACACATGCATGCAACTGCATCATTTTTACCCTGAAAAATAATGTTTTCTCCCCCTGACAGCTGGGACCCACCAACTACATCTTCACACGCAAGGAAGTGCGTCCTTATTACGGGCAAAAAAATGATTCCTCCCCCTGGCAGCTGGGACCTAGCAGCTATATCTTCGCACACAAGGAAGTGTGTCCTTATCCTCCCTAACAGCTGGGACCCACCTGGTCGAAGCGTACGTAGCGTTGTCTGTCTTGTCGTGAACATGTATGTACATACTGGTCGATCGGTCGCTCTGCAACGATGAACTGTGGCCAAGTATGTAGCAGCACATGTCATAGTAGAGCCCCCCACGTAGCAGTTCAGGCTGTCCCTTCTAAACCGTGTACACGTACATACAGCCACACGCCAAAAAATACGGCCACATACCTACATACGAGCGGGGTCTCGAAACGCGTACTCGCGCATATGGACGGCCAGGGCTCATGTACATGGAGAGGCAACAGACGGCAGCGACGTTGTCCTGTTCATCGACAGCTAACCGGCTGGGTCGAAACGAAGGAAACAACATCGTGTTCATCGGGAGCGAAGCCACTAGGTCGGAACATGTCCTGTTCATCGAGAGCCAGGCCACTGGGTCAGAACGCGTCCTGTTCATCGGGAGCCAACCGGCTTGGATGGAACAGCCGGAACGGGGTCTGGCGTACCGCAGAACGGAGGAAAACGGCGTTCTGTTCGACAGCGTACGGTCAAAATGGGGTCCTGCTCATCATGAAGGGTCTGGCGTACCCCAGAACGGAGGAAACGGCCTTTTGTTCGAGTGCCTACGGTCGAAATGGGGTGCTGTTGATCGGGAGGGGTGTGGCGTACCGCAAAACGGAGGAAACAGACTTGTGTTGGAGCACCTACGATCGAAACGGGGTCCTGTTCATCGGGAGGGGTGTGGCGTACCGCAAAACGGGACTCCACGGGCTACTGTTCATCAACCGTCTACTGCTTCACTCCAGTCTCCACATGCTAGTGTTCATCCACCGTCGACTTCCTCCAGCCTCCACCTGCTACTATTCATCCACCGTCGACTTCCTCCAGCCTCCACCAGCTACTGTTCATCCACGGGGTCCTGTTCATCCAGCCTCCACCAGCTACTGTTCAACCAGCCCTCCACTGGCTACTGTTTAACCAGCCCTCCACAGGGTCCTGTTCATCCACCCCCAACCAGCTTGGGTGTGGCGGCCTCCTCTCGATTGGGGTCCTGTTCATCCAGCGGCAATGGCCTACTACTACCACGGGGTCCTGTTCATCCAACCCCCATCGAAAACTGTTCATCCAACCCCCAACAATGCTCACTATTCATCAAGAGGCAGCAGGTTCGATCGGCTTCAGTTAGCAGCACTCGCGAAGGAATCCCTCGATCGGGTTCAGTTAACAGCCAGGGATAGATCGATCGCTCAGGTTCAGTAATGCGTAGCCAGTGCAATCGCTCGGGTTCAGTAAGCGAACGCCTCGCTCGGGTTCAGTTAGATCCCAACGCCTCGCACCCACGCGCGTACGTGTACGAGAGAAACACGCAATCCCTCCGTGCATCGCTCGGCCCCGACCACCCATCATAACCGGGAACTCCTCGATATTTTCCTTGCCCTCGCTTCTACCACGATTTTTTCCGTCATTGTCGGGGACGAATCCGCGATCACCTATGGGACCCAGGGAAGGACCCCTTTACGTTCGGCAGGGAGAGACGGTCGCACGAAGAGCAAATCTAGCGAAGAACACGACAGTGCACGAGAGAGATTTACCCAGGTTCGGGCCGCACGGATGCGTAAAACCCTACTCCTGCTTTTTGGTTTATTATTTGTATGATTGTTCTAGCTCCAGGAGCGCTACAGTACAGAGTAGCTGCATACAATACTGGAGTTCTCCATCCCCCAGTTCCTCTCCCCCTCCACGTTGCCTATGGGCCTCCTTTTATACGCACAAAGGGGTCACCAACAGGTGGCAAACAGTAAAGGTAGAGGTGGAAAGTTGCTGCAGTAAGGCCATTATTACCAGGATGACATGTCCTACCTACCACTGACGGCAGGGGACAAGGGCATTAAATGCCCATGCCTTAGCTGTCCAGATACATGTACCCGGACGTCTTGGACGTGGGAAAAGCCTATCCCACCTGCTCCTGCACCGCTAGCTACAGTGTACCGCCGTCTACACAGTGCCCTGCCACACACGCTTGGAAGGACCCAGAGCGCCACGCTGGCAGAGGCACCGGAGCAGCACAGTGGTACAGTAACGCTTGCCGCGGCAAGACCTTGCCGCACCTGACAGCTTGCCGCAACCCATAGCTTGCCGCGCAAGGTAACTTGCCGGGGCAAGTACCTTGCCGCAGCTGCTATCTTGCCGCAGCCAATACCTTGCCGCAGCCAATGACTTGCCGGGGCAAGTACCTTGCCGCGGCAAGTACTCTGCTACAGCAAACCTCAGGCTGGGCCTCAGCTGTCCCTCCCGGCAAGCTCCTCTTGCCGGGGCCTTAACTCTTGCTTTGTATACTTTGTTCTTGAATGGCTTAATAATCTTGAGCTTCTCTCTGGCTGTCCTCCCGCAAGCCTGGCCGCGGGATGCTACTACTGCCCGTGCACAAGTACGGGGTACTAGGGTACCCTTATTCTAGTACACTGACAGGAGGGCCCGGGCCTGGGCCACACACGGTGCCGGGCATTGTTGGTCCAGGCCCAAACAGTGCACGGGCACGCGTGGCTGGGATAAGCCAAAACGTCTCTATGCTGTTTAATTGCATGCTCTCCCACGCGTCGCGCGTTGAATGCGGAGCGTGGGAAGCGTGCGCAGTTATCTCGAATGACGAAGGGGCGGATGGTTCCACATCTTTCCCCATAAAAGGAGGGACCTGCAGAAGCACTCACACACCCCTCTCACCATTCTCGATCTCCAAATCTCCGCCTTCTTCTTCCTCCGCTCCAAAACAAAGCGGTTTCCCAATCCTCCGCCACCGCGCGGGTCCGCATCTCCCTCGGTCCTCAGCTCCGCCTTCGCCATGCCTCCCAAAGGAGAAAAGGGGAAGACGGGGAAGTCCTCAAGGACGGAGACCCAGGCGTAGTTGAAGAGGCAGAAGTACGCGCTCTTCGCTCCGACGCTCACGGGGGCGGATCTGAAGGCCAAGTTCCAAGGCATGTGGGCCGTGAGGACCAAGGCGCATCCGGCCACCCGCGTTCGCCCAGCCACCGACGAGAGCGAAGTGAGCAAGTACCCCTTCTTCGCTTGCTACTTTTGGTGCGGGCTCTGCCCACCGTACTCGGATTTCTTCAGCGACGTCATGTACACCTTCAATCTCCGTCTGCTGGATCTCACACCGAATGCCGTATCCACCATGGCAATATTTGCGCATCTGTGCGAGAACTTCGTCGGCGTCGCACCCAACACCGCGCTATTCAGGCATTACTTCCCTCCCCGTGCTGAAAAGGGGGAGCCTCTCACTGTTGGCGTCTCGTTCGTTTCAAGATTGGGCGCCAAGGAGCATTATCTGAAGGGGGATCTCCGCCCAAGATGGGGAGAAATCTGGTCTGAATGGTGTTGGATCATTGACGACGAGCCGCCACCATACTGTGAGCTTCGCAAGACCCCAGCAGCGCGTGGCACGGACTGGAGCGATCTGGATCCCCAGGACAAAAAGCTGGAGATTGCCGCTACCAGGATCATACGGCTCAGGGAGGCCGGGCTCACCATAGGGAGGGTTGGCGCAGACTTCCTCCGCCGCCGCATTGCTCCTCTGCAGCAGAGAGGAAGGCCGGCCTCTGATTGGAAGAACCCAGCCGATATCATGCGGCTACACCCTGGACTGATCAACAACTTCACAGTTCTGCAGCACGACTTCTTCATGCGAGAACTGTTCAAGCAAGAGACAGATCCAGAGAAGCGCGACAAGGCGTTCACGCTGCCGAAGCACATCGTGCCCCTTTGCAACAACTCCGCATTGAGTGCAATCATCGCTATGATGCCGCTCTGCAATGCGCACAACGTTGAAGCAACTTGGGACGTGCCGCTCGAAGAAGACGTGCGGCGATTCTTTGACTCCACGGTCGAAAAGCAGGTCCGGGTGGAGGAGTGGCTCGTCCGCAACACCACTGAGCAAGAAATAGAATTCATTGCTCGAAGAGTGGAGGAGGACAGGCTCGCCAGGGAAGCTGGCGATTTTGGTTATACTTTGGCGGAGCTCAACGAGGCACAAAAGGAGAGCCTTGCCGAGCAGGGGATGCTTGCCGGGAAGGGCGAGCTCGCCACACCCGACAAGGATGTCGGGCCAAGCCAGCCTGCCGACGAGTCAGGCAGCTCGGAGGATGAGGGCTCCTCTTCCGAGGAGGGCACCGAAAGCCCACCTCAGTCAGAGTCCTCAGCCCCTCTGAGGAGGAAACGCCTTCGCAGGCTTGGCAAAGTGGCTGAGCGGCAAGAAGTTCAACAACCGCCGGAGCGCCGTTTGATGCGCTCGACCGCGGCAAGGGCTGGTGCTGCGGGAGCATCTCACGCGGCCCCGGCAACTGGAGCAGGATTATCAAAGACCGCTGCTACTACCCCCGCCAAGTGGCCAAGGAGCCCAGCTCCCCCTCCTCCCCCTCCTCACACGGAGGCGGACTTTGATTTTTCCGCTCTCAGCGAAGAGGACGACGAGGAAGAGTAAGTTCCCTTGCCGCGACCCTCAATCTTTGTAAGATTTTGTTTCTGTCCTCACTTGTCACGCTCCGGCCCTGCTTCCGCAGGGAGGAAACCTTGGCGGAGAGGATAAGGAAGAGAGCTAAGGTCTCGACGAGCAAGACCGTGGTGGTCGTCGAAGATGAGCCCACGGTAACCACCGGGGGAGCGTCTGAGACCATCCCGACCAGCTCGGAGCCCAGCCCTCGTCGCAGCCCCCAGCGCAGCCCCCAGCGTAAGTATTTCAACTACCTTTCGCTGGCGGTCGCTGAGGAACAAGCATTTGTCACTGACATCTTTGGGCGTGTAGGAGAGGAGCAGCAAGTGGAGCCACCTGAAGGTGCTCCAGAAGTACCACCCCCCTCGACCACACCGCCAAGGAGAAGATCTCCGGTAAGGGCTCCCACTAGCGAGCCGAGCCACGAAGAGGAGCCGGCAAGCACCGAAGCGCCAAGCACCAGCGCTGGCTACCCCACCCCAATGACAAACGTTGACGGGGGAGGGGAGCCCACCGCTCCTGAGCTCAACACGGGTAAACCCACTTGCCGCAAAACTCTTTCTGCTTTTTTCTTTTGTCTTCTTGAATTTCTTCCTGAAGCTCTTTTTGCTTTACTTCTCGGGTTGGCAGAGCCCTCCTCGGTGGAGCCAATGAACATTGACTCTTCTGCCGAGGAGAACACCGCAGGGGCCGTCGACGACGAGGCCGCCAAGGCCGCCGCTGCCAAGGCCGACAAGCTGGCAGCCGACAAGCTTGCCGACGAAGAAGCTGCCACGGCTGCCGAAGAGGCCGGCAAGGCCGCCGAGGATAATACCGCCAAGGCGCCCACCGATGAAGCCGCCAAGGCTGCTGAAGCTGAGGCCGCCCAGAAGGCTGCTGAGGAGGCCGGCGAGGGAGCCGGTGGTCGTACTGACGGCCCTGAGGCCACAGGAGCGCCAGGCGCTACTCCGACCACGGGTCCCTCAACCACTGACGAGGCGGCAGTGCCCAACTCGCCTCCGCCAAGCAAATACATCCGGGTCGGCAAGAACGTCTACGTCAGCCTCCCCTGGACGGTGGGCTCTAGAGCGCCAACCAAGGAGGATGTTGTGGACGAGGAGATCCTTGCCGCTGCCGGGCTCCAGCTTGTGGATGCGCCAGGCGCCAGCAGCAGCAGCACGTCTGAAGAGGAGCAACTGCTCCAAAAGCTGCTGAATCTTCATCGCGCCCGACGGGAGAAGCTAGCTTCCAGGGAGGCGCTCATCAAGAAGGCCGAAGCAGACATGTTGAGGTGCGCGAAGATCTTGGCGGACGTCCGCGCGCGATCTCTTAATGCGTTAGAGGTCAAGCGGGCACAGCTGGCCGAAGAACGGCAGGCCCTCCTCCTGATGAAGCAAGACATTGAACAAAAACAGGAGGAGACCGCCAAGGAGTTGTCTGCTCAGGCCGGTGATCTGAACCAGCGGAAAGTGGACCTTGATGCCCACGAAGAGGAACTTGCCGAGCGCAAGAAGAAACTTGCCGAAACCCTCCAGCAGAAAGACGAGGAGGTGGCAAGACTTGTCGCAGAGCGGACCCAGGGGCAGGCACAAAAACACCAGAAGGAAATCGAAGCCTTGGCCCAAGAGTACGCCAGCAAGTTGGTGGAGGCCACCAACGCTGTCGCTGCTGCAGAAGTGAACAGGAAGGAAACGGAGGAGAAAGTGGCAAGACTAGAGGCCGCCCTCAAGGCAAACGGTGACAAGCTCTCAACGCTTGAAAGTGAGAGGGCAAAGGTGACCCACACTTTGGTGGAGATGCAAGTTACCATAGCCAAGAAGAACAATCTGCTTGCCGCCGCCAATGACTCCAGAGCAGACCTGAAGCTGAAGCTGACCACGCTGAAGGAGACGCTCGACACCACCAGAAAGCGCGAAGGGCTTCTAATGACAGAGCTCCAGAAAGAAAAGGGTCTACTTCAAGACGCTATTGCAACCCACAAGAGGTTCAGGGATAACGTGGGGATCTTCACAGACAGGCTTGCCAGCGCCGCCGAGGACATCGACAAGGAGCTGACTGCCCTGAAGGTGCCGGACTTCGGGTAGTCCACCGACAAGAACACGCAAACTAGCGTCAAGCTAGCCGAGTTCTTCGACGGAGTAGTAGAAGCAGTCCAACAGCTCCAAGTCAATCACAAGGCTCAACTGGCCGACGAGTCATGCAGGCTTTGCCGGGGAGTTCTCCGGAGGTTGTTGGTGAAGATAGCATACAGAAACCCGGGCGTCGACTTCAGCAACATCTTCAAAAGCTTGCCGAAGGGATATGACCCCGCGCCACTAGAGGCCCTTGTCGCGCCCATCGTGGAGAGGGTGGACCAAATCCAGAGAGTCGAAGGCGAGCACCGCAATTAGAGAGCCCATTCTTCTCGCTCCTTGCTGCCGCTAGACATGTTAAAGAACAATCTGTTTAAGCCGCGGCAACTTATCTTGTAATATAACTTGCAATATTTTGGAGTTAATGCATGTCATCTCCCTTGAGCAATTTCTTTCTTTGTGTGTACTTGCCCTACGCTTATAGGGAACTTGCCGGTGCGTGCACCATTGTCGCGAGCGCTGGGTGCGGGACTTCAGCAGCCTGCTGGCGGTGCCGCTGTCGGCAAGCAACCTTGTCGCGCTCAGTGCAGCCACTTAGGTTGTTGAGCGGACTCGAAACAAGGTAAGGGCGCGACCGATTACGCTTAGGTTCCGTCGCGCACAGGTTTTCCATACAAAGAGTAGTATCGTTCAAGGAAAATAACCTTGAAAATAAAAAAGAATTTGATTGTTCAAACTTTGGCACTTAGCTTTGTCGCTGATCTCTCCGCGGCAAGGTCTTGTCACTGCTTGCCGCTGCCTTCTTCCCGGCAAGGCAAAGTTTCTTTGAACGACGCCTGGTCCATATCATTATCCCATCCCCCCCGACAAACTTGTGCGCGAGGGAAGCTTCTGTCTCTTTGAGAAAAATAAAGAAGAGAAAATAAAGATATAGGAGCTTGGCGGCTCGTTAATGCTTACCGGGGAGGCTGTACTGCACAGTATGTCAGATAATCATGCAAAATAAAAGTAAACATGAAATCGTCAAAAATTGCGAAATACAAAAGCTTTATTTATGCACAGGGTCTGTGCCTGGCTTTGTACAAAGGATTACATGCAACAGCGGCAAGACTTGTACAAAAGGTGGTTGCCGGGGAAGGGCCCGGCAACCGCGCCTTATGGAAAAAACTTATGAAGATGCTCAATGTTCCAGGAATTGATCACTGGAATGCCATCCCCGGTCTCCAGGCGGACAGCGCCGGGCCTGGTGACTCGTTTCACCCGATAAGGGCCTTCCCACTTCGGCGTCAACTTGTTTGAATTCTTGGCCGACTGAACGCGCCGAAGAACAAGGCCGCCTTCCTTGAGACTTCTGGCATTAACTTTGCGGCTATGGTAGCGACGCAAAGCTTGCTGGTAGCGAGCAGCTCTCACAACAGCCTGAAGACGATCCTCCTCGAGGAGCACAACGTCATCTTGCCGCAGTTGCTCTTGCTCAAGCTCATCATAAGCGAGCACTCGAGGTGACCCATATACGAGTTCCGTGGGGAGAACTGCCTCTGCTCCATAAACTAGAGCAAAAGGCGTCTGGCTAGTAGCTCGATTTGGCGTCGTCCTGATCGACCAAAGAACCACTGGCAGCTCCTCGATCCAGTTCTTGCCGCAGTTGCGCAGCCTGTCGAAAGTTCTCGTCTTGAGCCCACGCAGCACTTCAGCATTTGCCCTTTCAGCTTGTCCATTGCTTCGCGGGTGAGCAACAGAAGCGAAACAGACCTTGGCGCCAAGGTCTTCGACCTACTGCATGAAGGCGTGGCTTGTGAACTGGGTACCGTTGTCGGTGATGATCCTGTTAGGAACACCAAAGCGACAAACAATTCCCTTGAAGAACTTGATGGCTGATTGTGCTGTCACCTTCCTCACTGCTTCCACTTCCGGCCACTTCGTAAACTTGTCGATGGCCACATACAAGTACTCGAAGCCCCCGGTGGCACGGGGAAAGGGGCCGAGGATGTCGAGCCCCCAGACCGAAAATGGCCAGGAGAGAGGGATTGTCTGGAGAGCTTGAGCTGGCTGATGAATCTGCTTGGAATGAAACTGGCACGCTTCACACTTGGTTACTAGTGCAGTTGCATCCTGGAGGGCAGTGGGCCAAAAGAAACCTTGCCGGAAAGCCTTTCCAGCAAGGGCTCTTGACCCTATGTGGTGACCACATATGCCTCCATGAATCTCCGCCAACAGCTCCTGTCCTTCTTCCCGGGGAATACACTTCAATTTCACACCGTTTGGTCTTTTTCTGCACAGCATGTCATCGACAAATTGATACATATTGGACCGTCGGGCTACTTTCTCCGCTTCTTCCTGCTCTTCGGGAAGTTCTCCTGTCTGAAGGAAACGGACGATCTGCTGCGCCCACGTTGGAGCCTGTGGCTCGACAACGAGGACTAAAGGCATTTCTTCTGCTGCGGGAACATCAGGCCCTACGGCAAGAGCTTGTCGCTCTACCAGAGCCGGCCGTTCCCCGACGAGCTTGGTGGGAACAGCCGCTTCAACGACAAGAGCCTGGGGCCCTGCTGGAGCGTGCTGTCCTTCAACAAGCTCGTCGGGAGCAGTTGCTTCAACGACGGAAGCCCAAGGCCTCGTCGGAGCATCTTGCTCCTCAGCGCTTCGATCAGGAGCGCCTGCTTCAACGACAAGGACCCGAAGTCTTGTCGGAGCAAGTTGCCCCTTTGCCTCTTGCCTAGGAGCACCCGCTTCAACGACAAGAGCGTGAGGCCTTGTCGGAGCAAGTTGCCCCTCTGCATCTTTGGCGCTGGCTTTGGCAGCCTTCTTGCCGGCGGCTTCGGGGAGCTCTGCCGGGAAGTAGTCGCCAGAAGCCAACTTCCTCTTCCTGCCTTGCCCTACTGATGGCGTCACGGATGGCTGAGTTAGTTGGAGCACAAAAGTGCCTGGTTCCACAGGCAATTTGAGTGCGGCGCGCTTTGACAAACCATCGGCAATGTCATTCTCAGCACGTGGGACGTGCTCCATTTGTAGGCCGTCAAAGCGTTCCTCCAACTTCCTCACCTCATC
Organism: Thinopyrum elongatum; assembly: GCA_011799875.1. Taxonomy (NCBI): domain Eukaryota; kingdom Viridiplantae; phylum Streptophyta; class Magnoliopsida; order Poales; family Poaceae; genus Thinopyrum; species Thinopyrum elongatum. Next base: position 531,862,006 of record CM022298.1, read on the forward strand.
TACATAAGCTTCCATCAATGGGCATTGGTAGTTCTTGTTCACTTGCCTGACGACAAGCTGCGAATCTCCCCTGACAATAAGCTTCTTAATCCCAAGGTCTGCCGCGATCCTGAGACCGGCAAGCAACCCCTCATATTCTGCAGTATTGTTCGTCGCCTGTTCCTTGGGAAAGTGCATTTGGACCACGTACTTGAGGTGCCCTCCGGTGGGTGCGACAAGCAGTACGCCAGCACCGGCGCCTTGCAGTGAAAAGGCACCATCAAAGTACATGAGCCACTCTTTGCTTGTCTCCTTGCCGGGGAGAGTCGTCTCTGGGATTTCTTCGTCTGGCGTTGGTGTCCATTCTGCGACAAACTCTGCCAAAACTCGGCTCTGTATGGTTGATGTACTCTCAAACTTGAGACCAAAGCTCGACAACTCCAACGCCCACTCGACAATCCTGCCTGTCGCTTCTGGATTTTGCAAAATCCTTTTCAGCGGGAAGCGAGTGACGATGGTAACTTCATGTGCTTGAAAGTAATGGCGCAGCTTTCTCGAGGCCATGAGAAGGCCGAAAAGCAGCTTCTGCACACCAGAATACCTTGACCTAGCTCCCTGCAGAAGAGAGCTCACAAAGTAGACCGGGCGCTGCACCATTTTCTTCTTTTGTATCACTTTGCCTGACTGCGCAGACGAATCCTTGTCGGCAGCAAAACTTGTCGGGGGAGCCCCCAGCTTGTGGCTGGACGTGCTTGCCGCAGTTACTGCCTCCTCATCCACCTCTCTCTCCGCTACTAGCGCAGCACTAACCACTTGATTGGTTGCCGCTAGATACAACAACAACTTCTCTTGTGGTTTAGGTGCGACAAGTATTGGAGGAGAGGAGAGGTATCTCTTCAAGTCTTGCAGCGCTGCCTCCGCCTCCGGAGTCCATTTCAATGGACCTGCCTTTTTTAAGATTTTGAAAAATGGCAGGGCGCGCTCAGCTGACTTGGAGATAAACCTACTGAGAGCAGCAACACAGCCGGCAAGTCGTCGTACATCCTTGACGCGCTTCGGTGCTTCAATTTGCTCAATGGCTTTGATCTTGTCAGGATTGGCTTCAATTCCACGTTGAGACGCAAAGAACCCGAGAAGCTTGCCGGAGGGAACTCCAAACACGCACTTCTCGGGGTTGAGCTTCAGGTTGATCTTGCGCAGATTTACAAAAGTTTCTTCTAGATCTTGAACCAAAGTAGCCCTGTCTTTGCTTTTGACCACTATATCATCCATATAGGCTTCCACATTTCTGTGCAGCTGAGGCTCAAAAGCAATCTGGACGGCTCTTGCAAATGTCGAACCAGCATTTTTCAAACCAAATGGCATACGTACGAAACAGTATGTGCCATAGGGTGTGATAAATGCGGTCTTTTCCTCATCTTCCTCAGCCATGAAGATTTGATGATACCCTGAATATGTGTCAAGAAATGAAAGCAAATCACATCCTGCCGTGGAGTCAACAATCTGGTCTATGCGAGGCAAAGGAACTGGGTCTTTGGGACAAGCTTTATTGACATCAGTGAAATCAATACAAAGCCTCCATTTTCCATTCGCTTTGCGCACGACAACAGGATTGGCCAACCATGTAGGATGGAGCACTCCTCTGACGAGGCCTGCTACTTCCAACTTCTTGATTTCTTCCACAATAAACTCTTGCCGCTCCACAGCTTGCTTTCTGGCTTTCTGCTTGACGGGCCTCGCGTGGGGACAAACGGCAAGGTGGTGCTCAATTACTTTCCTGGGAACACCGGGGATGTCGGACGGTTGCCATGCAAACACGTCGACATTCGCCCGTAGGAAAGCAACGAGCGCGCTTTCCTATTTGTTGTCAAGTGTGGCACTGATGGTGAAGGAACCACCAGTGCCGTCCTCCTTGGCGGGCACCTTCTTTGTCGCCGGCGGAGCGGCTTTGTTCTTCTTGCACTTGCCGGTGGAGCTCTCTGATGTGTCCTCGACGGCAGCGCAGCACTCCGAAGAGGTGCGCTTGCCGGAGTGGGCACAGGAGCTCTTGCCGGACTTCCTCTTGTTCTCCCCCCCGAGAGCTTCAGCGGCAAGTGCCTTGGCGGCAGTTGCGGCAGCTACTTCCCGGTAGATCTTGTCGGCGCAAATAAGCACATCCTTCTTGTCGCAGGGAACTATGATAACACTTACTGGGCCTGGCATCTTCAACACGTTGTAGGCATAATGAGAGGCTGCCATGAACTTGGCGAGCGCTGGACGGCCAAGTATCCCATTATAAGGCAATGGAATATCGGCAACATCAAAGGTGACCTTCTCGGTCCGGTAGTTCAGCTCGCCGCCAAATGTCACTGGCAGCGCGATCTTCCCTTTCGGCTTGCTCCTTCCTAGATTGACTCCTTGGAAAGTACCAGTTTCCTCAAGCTCGCCGTCAGAGATTTGAAGTTTCCGGAGCACAGCGGGCGAAATCAGATTCAAGCCGGCCCCACCGTCAACTAATATCTTCGTGACCTTGAGGTTGCGGATCGTTGGTGAAACCAACATCGGCAAGCACCCGACCGCCGTTGTGCGGTCAGGATGGTCCTCAATGTCAAAGACGATAGGCATGTCGGACCACTTCAGAAGCTTTCTGGCGTCAACAGATGGTTCCGCCGCATTGATCTCTCGCGCCCACTGTTTAAGTTGGCGGTGAGAAGAATGCAACGAAGCACCACCGTCAACACACAAGACTTCTGCGGCTTTCTGAAATTCGTGCTCACTGGATTCTTCATCATCTAGATCATCATCATCATCATCTTTGTCGCGGCCACGAGGAGGCCTGTCTCTCTGCTGCTGCTTGGCCTTGCCGCGATGCCCTCCTCGGGCAGTGCGCTTCTTGCCGGACCCGCCAGCACCTTCTGGGGCCTTCTCCTTGTCGCGCCTCTCATACTCAGCTTTCTGCTGTTCGACAAGCTGCTCGACTCGTCGGCAGTTCTGGAGATCGTGTCCCTTGGTGCGGTGGATCTTGCAATATTGCTTGTCGGAGCCGTCCTGCTTGTCGGCAGCCGCCAAGGCCTGACAGTTGGCTCACGTGGCAATCTCCTTGCCGGAGCCCTCGACTTTGGCCTTGACGGCGCTGCCGTTGCCGCTGGACTGCTCGATGGCAAGCACAGCTTTGCCCTTTTTCTTCCTGTTGTTCCGCCGCCGGCCCTTCTTTGTCGGGGCGGTACCTTCGCTGTCAGAGCTCCCCCCTGGGCTAACACCTTCACCGGGAAGTTTCCTTCCCTCTTCAGCACGCGCACACTTGTCGGCGAGAGCATATAGCAGGCCAATGTCTCTGACCTTGGTCATCGCCATTTCCTCCCGCATCTTGCGGTTACGCACGTTCTGATGGAACGCGCTAATAACCGCAGCGGGGTGAACATCTGGGATGTTGTACTGTACGCGGCTGAACCTTTGAATGTATTTGCGCAGGGGCTCTCCTTCTTTCTGGGGGATGAGATGAAGATCACTCTCCTGGCCATGAGGTTGATGACCGCCAGTAAAGGCACCAACAAACTGATGGCACAGGTCCGCCCATGAAGAAATGGAGTTCTCGGGCAAGTGCATGAGCCATGAGACGACGTTGCGCTTTAACACGAGCGGGAAGTAGTTAGCAAGAATCTTGTCGTCTCGTCCCCCGGCAGCTTGCACCGCAATGGTGTAAATGCTGAGGAACTCCGACGGGTGTCTCTTGCCATCATACTTCTCCGGCATGTCAGGCTTGAAAGCCTTGCGATTGGGCCACTGGACCTGCCGCAGCTCACGGGTGAACGCTGGACAACTTACCGCGTACGGCAAGTCGCCAGGATCCCCTGGCGCATGCATGTCAACAGCGGGCCCTGCGCGTCTGTCGGACTTTCGATGCGCTTCTCTCCTTCGCTCGATAGTGGTACGAGCGTCTTCTCCTCTGCGTTCCTGAAGAACGAGGCGCTGGTCACAACGAGCTCGTGGGTCAGACGACGCCGTGGAATCATCGCCACGGGCGTCGTTTCGACGTGTCGGTGACCGAGACCGTCTCTTCCTTATCCTCTCCGCCAAGGTTTCCTCCCTGCGGAAGCAGGGCCGGAGCGCGACAAGTGAGGACAGAAACAAAATCTTACAAAGATTGAGGGTCACGGCAAGGGAACTTACTCTTCCTCGTCGTCCTCTTCACTGAGAGCGGAAAAATCAAAGTCCGCCTCCGTGTGAGGAGGGGGAGGAGGGGGAGATGGGCTCCTTGGCCGCTTGGCGGGGGTAGTAGCAGCGGTCTTTGATGACCCTGCTCCAGTTGCCGGGGCCGCGTGAGACGCTCCCGCAGCACCAGCCCTTGCCGCGGTCGAGCGCGTTGAACGGCGCTCCGGCGGTTGTTGAACTTCTTGCCGCTCAGCCACTTTGCCAAGCCTGCGAAGGCGTTTCCTCCTCAGAGGGGCTGAGGACTCAAACTGCGGTGGGCTTTCGGTGCCCTCCTCGGAAGAGGAGCCCTCATCCTCCGAGCTGCCTGACTCGTCGGCAGGCTGGCTTGGCCCGACATCCTTGCCGGGTGCGGCGAGCTCGCCCTTCCCGGCAAGCATCCCCTACTCGGCAAGGCACTCATTTTGTACCTCGTCGAGCTCCGCCAAAGTATAACCAAAATCGCCAGCTTCCCTGGCGAGCCTGTCCTCCTCCACTCTTCGAGCAATGAATTCTATTTCTTGCTCAGTGGTGTTGCGGACGAGTCACTCCTCCACCCGGACCTGCTTTTCGACCGTGGAGTCAAAGAATCGCCGCACGTCTTCTTCGAGCGGCACGTCCCAAGTTGCTTCAACTCTGTGCGCATTGCAGAGCGGCATCATAGCGATGATTGCACTCAATGCGGAGTTGTTGCAAAGGGGCACGATGTGCTTCGGCAGCGTGAACGCCTTGTCGCGCTTCTCTGGATCTGTCTCTTGCTTGAACAGTTCTCGCATGAAGAAGTCGTGCTGCAGAACTGTGAAGTTATTGATCAGTCCAGGGCGCAGCCGCATGATATCGGCTGGGTTCTTCCAATCAGAGGCCGGCCTTCCTCTCTGCTGCAGAGGAGCAATGCGGCGGCGGAGGAAGTCTGCGCCAACCATCCCTATGGTGAGCCCGGCCTCCCTGAGCCGTATGATCCTGGTAGCGGCAATCTCCAGCTTTTTGTCCTGGGGATCCAGATCGCTCCAGTCCGTGCCACGCGTTGCCGCGCGCACCGGGTCGGCATCAGCGAAGCTGAGAAGGCTCTGAATGGTTGCCCTCCACTCGTCAAGCTTATCTGCTGGTGGAGGGAAGTTCAGGAGCAGCTGCGCACGCGCCAACTCTTCTGCTGGTGAGGGAGGTATCGAGTGGCGTGAGGACTGTGGGATGCTCTTACTCCTAACAGTGTTAGAAGGAGCATCTCCACGCACAGGCGACCGTACCTTGACCCCGCCAACGTGTTGTTGCGTATGGTGACCCCGCGCATCTCGAGATCGATGCGCAAGTTCATTATCCAGGGAGCGCCTGGTACCTGGGGCGTCAGGACGCTGCCTGTCACGGGCTTCTTGCGAAGGCCGCGCCGTCTGAACCGGCGCAGGCGTTCCAGAACGCGCAGCACCGTTTCTGGAGCTTGCAGGGCCAGCAGCAGCGAGCAGTGCTGCCTTCCCAGACCCAGCAGCGCCAAGATTGGCGTTGCTGGCCCGGTTTTGGACAGGTGGAGGTAATAGGAGCTCTCGCTCTCCAGTCCCCCCAGCAGCCGCAATCACGTCGGCACCCTCCTGCATGGGAGCAGGCGGGTTGGACGTAGACGCACCGATGGCCGAAGTCTTCTTTTTTGGAGCCATAAGGCGGAGGATGGCCCAAAAACTAACGCGCAAATCGCTAGATTAGGTTCACACAACCTCCTTTCCCCTACCTGGTGCGCCAAAGATGTCGGGGACGAATCCGCGATCACCTATGGGACCCAGGGAAGGACCCCTTTACGTTCGGCAGGGAGAGACGGTCGCACGAAGAGCAAATCTAGCGAAGAACACGACTGTGCACGAGAGAGATTTACCCTGGTTCGGGCCGCACGGATGCGTAAAACCCTACTCCTGCTTTTTGGTTTATTATCTGTATGATTGTTCTAGCTCCAGGAGCGCTACAGTACAGAGTAGCTGCGTACAATACTGGAGTTCTCCATCCCCCAGTTCCTCTCCCCCTCCACGTTGCCTATGGGCCTCCTTTTATACGCACAAAGGGGTCACCAACAGGTGGCAAACAGTAAAGGTAGAGGTGGAAAGTTGCTACAGTAAGGCCATTATTACCAGGATGACATGTCCTACCTACCACTGATGGCAGGGGACAAGGGCATTAAATGCCCATGCCTTAGCTGTCCAGATACATGTACCCGGACGTCTTGGACGTGGGAAAAGCCTATCCCACCTGCTCCTGCACCGCTAGCTACAGTGTACTGCCGTCTACACAGTGCCCTGCCACACACGCTTGGAAGGACCCAGAGCGCCATGCTGGCAGAGGCACCGGAGCAGCACAGTAGCACAGTGGTACAGTAACGCTTGCCGCGGCAAGACCTTGCCGCACCTGACAGCTTGCCGCAACCCATAGCTTGCCGCGCAAGGTAACTTGTCGGGGCAAGTACCTTGCCGCAGCTGCTATCTTGCCGTAGCCAATACCTTGCCGCAGCCAATGACTTGTCGGGGCAAGTACCTTGCCGCGGCAAGTACTCTGCTACAGCAAACCTCAGGCTGGGCCTCAGCTGTCCCTCCCGGCAAGCTCCTCTTGCCGGGGCCTTAACTCTTGCTTTGTATACTTTGTTCTCGAATGGCTTAATAATCTTGAGCTTCTCTCTGGCTGTCCTCCCGCAAGCCTGGCCGCGGGATGCTACTACTGCCCGTGCATAAGTATGGGGTACTAGGGTACCCCTATTCTAGTACACCGACAGTCATGGACGGCCCAAAGAATGTCATGCAGCTGCGTCTCCGGCCCGCCCAGGATGAAAAGCCAATTTTCTGTCATGATTTTTTGTCATAGAAGTAGGAGCCCACCACATCTATGATGATACCCGAGGTATATTTATATATATATATATCCTTGATCGATAACGAGGGGGGCCCACACAATCTATCCCTTTAACCCAACATATGAGAAGGGTTTGACCATGATGGTTTCCTATTGCTATGTGTGCCATGTTAGACAAAATAAAGTTTGAGCGCATGCGTTTGATGACCCCCCCCCCCTCGAAGTTGGGGAACCGACATCGTACGTATTGAACTTGGCTTGGGGTTGGGTACGATGTTCGGTTTGTAATGTAGTTGGTGCCCCATCGAAGTTGTGCATTCAGGATTTGAACACATATCACACACCACCGTACCCATACATATTTTTGGGCCGCATGTAGTGTATAGGGGGTCTTCTGATCGACCACGTCTCCCTTGTGCGGTTTTTGTGATGACACGCATATCTGTGGGCTCCCCGAGTGTATATATATATCATCCCTTTGACCGATAATGAGCGGTATGTGTGGGCCATGAACGGATTCCTCCTAGTTGGTGTTAGGGCCGGTCACCGTCATATGTCATTCAACCAAAGCTCGAGCTCATGTGTTGTCAGGATTCCGTCCCACACGCTCGGATTGCTGGGTTTGACCAACACCGTACCCTGCGTATCTCGTCCTTAACTACCTGGCTTTTCATGGTTGTTGTATGTATCGAGAGGCAGGCGCCACATCTAAATTGTACATCATTCGATATTGAAAACACACATCACCCCTTCCAACGTACATCATTTTGGGCTGCATGCAGGCGGTGCTGGTTTTGTGGTCCCTCTCATGCGATTTTTTATGATGGTTCAATCTATTGGCCCAAGCGGTTTATATATATATTCTATCCATTTTTTATCGACAACAACAGTTGTCGTTTAACCAAGCGATAGATTCACTAGTCCGTCTTATGGTAGGTCATAGCGACATGCATGTATGACCAGAGTATCATTACGTGCATCCACCCTGCTGGCAAGAAGTGGGAGGTGGGTCAAGCACCCTAGCTCACTAGGTAGCTACGATATTATGTCATTATAGATATATCCAAGGGTGCTTTAGGGTTTGCGAGGCAGGTGCCACCAAAGTTGTGCATTGTGTATTTAAAGTTTTAAACATCACACCCTACATTCCTACATATATTTGGCCACTTCCAGGTGGTTCTTGACTTCTGGCCCCTCTCATCGATCTTCGACGACGTGCCCAACCGTGGGCCCACGCGGTCAAAGTTGTGCATTGGAATTTTGAACATCACAGACCACCATTTTCACTCATATATATTTGGGCCACATGCTGGTGTGGCTATCTTCTGACCCTCTCTAATTTTTTTTTGCTGCAAAGACTCGAATGACGCTGAACGGACATGGGTGTACTAGCTTAACCGTGTGCGATGCAAGTGTGCTGTGAATCCCCATGACTGCGTAAGAGCGAGCAAAGGTGGAGGTACTGGCTTAACCGTGTGCGATGCTATTGTGCTGTAAAATCACCACCTGCGCAAGCTAAAGGCGGGTAGTTTATTTAGATTGAATTCCATGTCTATGTCTGAAAATTAGGATGAACCGCGTGCGATAGACTAGCTAGCTAGAAATCTAAAAACAAAATACCTGTCTTGAGCGTTGCAAAAATCGGCGCTTCTGCCGCTTTTCCTTATTATCATACACGCATATTCTTATTGGACCGTGTGCGATCTTGGGTACTCCCGCCCCGCATCAATTCCTTTACCCAAATTTTAGTAGCCGCCGTACTTGAACCGTCGCCCCCATGCCTCCAGCACCGACCTTATAGTAAAATTGCAGTAGCCGAGGCATATGAACCATCGCCCTCCCTCGTCCACCACCATCTCTACCCACCATTACTAAAATTTTCAGTAGCTGTGGCGTATCCTCAAACACCACCACGCCCACCCCCCCCTCCACAGTCCCCCACCCGGCCCCCTCCCCCCCTCGAACCCTAGCTCGCCACCGCCCCCGCCGCCACCGCCAATTCTTTCCGGTCTGCCTGTTCCACCTAGCTTAGATAATAAAGTTCAGGTTACCCAGCGATTCCCACACTGTCGCCCCACTCCCCTGAGTTTTTAGATGAGCCCTGTGGTGTCCCTCCTCACCAGATCCACATCCCCTGCTCCAGAATGTTGCAGCCTAAGCCCGACCACGTATCCCGGGGAGCCCGATGAGCGTTCGGCCAAGAAGAGGTTTAGCATGGCCTCTCCGGCGGACATTGGCGAGGTGGCCGCCGTTCGCCCCGACCTGTTGATCCCAGAGCAACACCTTGCCGTGAAATCTGGCGAAGACGTTGACTATGTTGCCATGCCAAAGGATTCACATCTGCGGGCTAGCGTATTATTGTATCTCGGTAAAGCTGGCTACAACATCAAGCTCGTTGACAGCGACGGCTTCACGCGGGCCATGTCACAGGTTAAGTGGTCCATCCCCAACCCCTTTGGTTCAACCGTCGTCGATCTCTTCAACAGCCTTGCGGCTGATCTCCTCCGCCACGCGGTCAAGGATCTATGATGCTTGTACGCCATCGAGCCCATTTTTGTCATTTCTGAAGGACACGTTCTACGATGGTGGCTTGGGATCCTCAATTGCCAAGTCAGATCTCATCGACCATGACCATGAGGAGGGCACCCACAAAGGTTCTTCCAAGGTGAAATAGCCCATCTGTGACATCAGAGAGCGCACCATGGGTCTATGCTCTTCCAACTAGAAGAATCCTATTAGCAAATCTTACCTTTTCTAGCTTGCCAACCCGTACCCTTTGTTGTAGTAGCTTTTGCCATGCGGTGTTTTAACTGTGTCGTGTCTAATTATTTTAGTTATGCAAAAATGTAATGTTCAATAGGGCTATGTGATTTTTAAGTATGAATTGTCCACTTCAGTTTCACGAATGGCTATATTTGGTTGTTTATAGGGAGTAGATGCCTTGTTTATCTGTATTTGGTTGTTAGGTTGTTAGGTTGGTTGCAGTGAGCATTTGTCCAGTTATCGAGCAGATGCCTTGTTTATCTGTATTTGGTTCTTAGGTTGGTTGTAGTGAGCATTTGTCCAGTTATCAAGCAGATGCCTTGTTTATCTGTATTTGGTTGTTAGGTTGGTTGCAGTGAGCATTTGTCCAGTTTTCAAGCAGATGCCTTGTTTATCTGTATTTGCTTGTTAGGTTGGTTGCAGTGAGCATTTGTCCAGTTTTCAAGCATATGCCCTATTTATCTGTATTTGCTTGTTAGGTTGGTTGAAGTGAGACTCTGTCCAGTTTTCAATGGCTATATTTGGTTTTATAGTGATCATTTATGCGTTGTTTAATTAAGTCATTCCCAATGTGATGTTCATTATGTGCAAGTCGGAACTGTGCCACTCGATTGCATCAATACCAGTTTGAACGGCTATATTTGGTTCCAGTTATGCCTGGTGTAGTTAACACATGCCCTTTACTTTAGTTTTACACATATATCCAGTGCGATGTTTAAGCATGACCTACGTTCTATTCATTTTCAACAATACCAGTTTGAATTGCAATATTTGATGGCTGTTAAGCCTCTTGTAGGTAACATTCCCTTCCATTTTATATCTGCTTTAACAGCATGCTGAAACCAACACATTCAAGCTATCATTTGGAGATGATGTTGTTTACCTTTGCTATATTTGTTTGATGTTAAGGTTGCTATACTTATCATGCCTTTCCACTACTTATGCAGGACAACAACGGGAGTGTCCACCATTTTTCGCCGAGGTTAGTTTCATCCCTCCGCTTGTACTGCCCCCATCTTTCCATAATGTAGTACATATAGATCCAGGCCTAGACACTTGTTAGCTTCTAATATTGACTTGTTGCTTGTAGGTACATATGCCCTTGGCAAGGATCCATGCATCGACCCTTTTGGCATATGGGGCAATGAGATATTCAAGAACAAGCATCAAGTGAGGAAACTGATAAGGATTATTTGCAAAAAGATACGAACGATGGCAAGCAAATTATTTGTTTACGCTCTATCCAACACAACAGTGAGCTATAGGATGGTAACTACAAACTCTGCAGCCTTCTCTTTTTACCGCCAATAATGAGTTGATAGACAACAATGTCTGAATCTTTTTCATTAGCAGTGGTTCCCGAAGCAGTTTACTCAAGATTACGTCGCAAAGTACATGATTGGTGGACACACAATGAAGGTTAAAGTATTTCATCCAGACTACAATGACCATCGAGAAGTCCTTATGAAGACAGTGAAGGATGGACGGGTAGCCATCACAAGGGGTTGGCCTAGAGTCATGCGCGCATTACGCATGGAGGAGGGCACAATATGGGCATTCCGCTTCACCTTCTCCAGCAACCAGAATGTCTTTCACAATTATGCCAAACATTTTATTGAATTCTTCTTCTATCAATTGAGCACAATTTTCCTTTCCATCATTTTCACGAAAGACATTATAAAGATAAATAATATGAGACCACCTCAATTCCATTTTTTTGTACTTTTATTTTTATAAACCAAACTAGTGATAAAACAAGAAAGTAAAAGATTCAATTGCAAGATCTAAAGATATACCTTCAAGCACTCACCTCCCCGTCAACGGCGCCATAAAAGAGCTTCGTTGACGGGGTGTGAGTGCCGCTTACCTAACTTCCCCGGCAACGGCGCCAGAAAAGAGCTTGATGTCTACTACACAACTTATTCTTATAGACTCGTGTTGGGCCTCCAAGCGCAGAGTTTTGTAGGACAATAACAAATTTTCCTCAAGTGGATGACCTAAGGTTTATCAATCCGTGGGAGGCGTAGGATGAAGATGGTCTCTCTCAAACAACCCTGCAACCAAATAATAAAAAGTCTCTTGTGTCCCCAACACACCAAATACAATGGTAATTTGTATGGGTGCACTAGTTCGGCGAAGAGATGGTAATAAAAGCGTAGTAATGATAGTAGATATTGATTTTTGTGATAGGAACAATAAAAAACAGCAAGGTAGCAATTGATAAAACGGAGCACAAACGGTATTGCAATGCTTGAAAATGAGGCCTAGGGTCCATACTTTCGCTAGTGCAATCTATCAACAATGCTAATATAATTAGATCATATAACCTTCCCTCAACATGCGATGAAGAATCACTCAAAAGTTCTTATCTAGCGGAGAACATAAGAAGAAATTGTTTGTAGGGTACACAACCATCTCAAAGCTATTCTTTCCGATCAATCTATCCTAGAGTTCGTACTAAAATAACACCAAGCTATTCTTTCCGATCGATCTTACCAAGAGTTCGTACTAAAATAACACCATATGATACACATCAACCAACTCTAATGTCACCTAGATACTCCAATGTCACCGCGAGTATCCGTGAGTTGATTATGCGATATGCATCAAACAATTTCAGATTCATAATACTCAATCCAACACAAAGAACCTCAAAGAGTGCCCCAAGATTTCTACCGGAGAAACAAAGACAAGAATGTGCATCAACCCCTATGCATAGATCACCCCAATGTCACCTTAGGAATCCGCGAGTTGAGTGCCAAAACATATATCAAGTCAATCAATATGATACCCCATTGTCACCACGGGTATTCATAGCAAGACATACATAAAGTGTTCTCAAATCCATAAAAGTATTCAATCCGATAAGAATGAAATCTCAAAGGGAAAACTCAATTCACAACAAGATAGAGAGGGGAAAACACCATATGATCCGACTATATTAACAAAGCCCGCGATACATCAAGATCGTGACATCTCAAGAACACGAGAGAGAGAGAGAGAGATTAAACACATAGCTACTGGTATAAACCCTCAGCCCCAAGGGTGGACTACTCCCTCCTCATCATGGTGGCTGCCGGGATGGTGAAGATGGCCACCGGTGATGATTTCCCCCTCCGGCAGGGTGCCGGAACGGGGTCTAGATTGGTTTTTCATGGCTACAGAGGCTTGCGGCAGCGGAACTTCTGATCTAGGGTTACCCTTGATGGTTTCTCTATTTATAGGAATTTTTGGCGTTGGTTTCATGCTAAGATGGGCCTCGAGGTGAGCACAACCCACCGGGGCACGGGCAAGGGCCCAGGCGTGCCCCGGTGTCTTGTGCCCTACTCCTTCACCTTCTGGTCCTTCCACGAAGCTTCGGGGGTCTCTTTTGTTCCAAAAAAATCGTCAAAAAGTTTCAGCTCATTTGGAGAACTTTCATTTCTGCACAAAAAACAACACCACAGTAGTTCTGCTGAAAACAACGTCAGTCCGGGTTAGTTCCATGCAAATCATACCAAAACCATATAAAATTGTTGTAAACATGGCATGAATACTTCATAAATTATAGATACGTTGGAGACATATCAAAGCCCACCTCGACGATGCTTTAGGGTACATCATCCGTCCGCGGGCTGCGATGGGAAAAATCGACAAGGAGCTGTGGCCAGAAGAGACACTCCATTGTGATCTGGAGGAGATGATAGCTTGTCTTAACGAGATTCCCCACCGAGTGCAAGCATCGAACAAGTCTACCACCCGCTGTGGGGCTGATGTGGCAATCTCCCTTGTCTGTGTCCACTGCAAGGATGCGAAGGAGGAAAAGTTGAAGTCTCGCCAAGTCGCCAACATGAAGAAGCTCAAGTTTGAAGATTTCATGGAGACTTTCATCGAGGCCGCCACTCAGATCGCCGATGGCATTGATCTTGACACCTTTGTTGAACCAGCCAGCCCTTCCGACACGTGAGAGAACTTTTAGGTTTTAGCCATTTGCCTCGGTATGCTGAGTGAATCTGTATCCGTTAAACTCCTTTGGGTTTTGGGCCCGAGCACTCGCATTTGCTTTCGAACTTCTGGAGTTATTCGAATGCTTTCCTTCAAATTTTTGAATGTTTGCGACTTAGGGGAAAGCTGGTTCGCAGCTAAGCCCCCGAGTAAGAGGGATGCTCGTCACTCCGAGTAGTTTTTATCTTAGGCGAGAGCTGGTTCGTAGCTAAGCCCCCGAGTAAGAGGAACACTCTTCACTTGGAGTGGTTTTTAACTTAGGAGAAAGCTGGTTCCAAGCTAATCCCCCGAGTGAGAGGGACGCTCGTCACTCGGAGTGGTTTTTTAACTTCGGCGAAAGCTGGTCCGCAGCTAAGCCCCCGAGTGAGAGGGACGCTCATCACTCGGAGTAGTTTTTTTATCTTACGTGAAAGCTGGTTCGCAGCTAGGCCCCCGAGTAAGAGGAACGCTCTTCACTCGGAGTGGTTTTTAACTTAGGCGAAAGCTGGTTCGCAGCGAAGTTCCCGAGTGAGAGGGACACTCGTCACTCAGAGTAGTTTTTAAACTTAGGCGAAAGCTGGTCCCCCAGCTAAGCCCTGGAGTAAGAGGGACGCTCGTCACTTGGAGTAGTATTTTTATCTTAGGCGAAAGCTGGTTCACAGCTAAGTCCTCGAGTGAGAGGAACACTCGTCACTCGGAGTGGGTTTTAAACTAAGGCGAAAGATGGTTCGCAGCTAAGCCCCCCGAGTGAGAGGGACGCTCGTCACTCGGAGTAGTTTTTTTAATCTTAGGCGAGAGCTGGTTCGCAGCTAAGCTCCCGAGTGAGAGGAATGCTCTTCACTTGAAATGGTTTTTTAACTTAGGTGAAAGTTGGTTCGCAGCTAAGCCCCCCGAGTGAGAGGGACGCTCGTCACTCGGAGTAGTTTTTTTTATCTTAGGCGAGCGCTGGTTTGCAACTAAGCCCCCGAGTAAGAGTAACACTCTTCACTCGGAGTGGTTTTTAACTTAGGCGAAAGCTGGTTCGTGCTACTTGTGAGCTGCGTTGAGATTGCCCCGAAGTTGAGGGGATGATGCAGTACAGTAGAGATAAGTATTTCCATCAGTTATGAAACCAAGGTTATCAATCAAGTAGTAGAACCAAGCAACACTATGTAAACAACACCTTCACACAAACAACAAATACTTGCAACCCAACGCGTAGAGGAGTTGTCAATCCCGCAACGGTTAAGAGAAATATTAAATTGTATAGGTTTTGATAAATAGATCTAACAAAAATACAAAATAAAATAAATAAAAGAAAATTTCAGCAAGGTATTTTTGGTTTTAATATATGATATAAAATAGACCCGGGGGCCATAGTTTTCACAAGAGGCTTCTCTCTAGAAAATAGCGTACAGTGGGTAAACAAATTACTGTTGGGCAATTGATAGAAAAGCAAATAATTATGACGATATCCAAGGCAATGATCATATATATAGGCATCATGTCCAAGATTAGTAGACCGACTCCTGCCTGCATCTACTACTATTACTCCACAGATAGACCGCTATCCAACATGCATCTAGTGTATTAAGTTCATGAAAGAACAGAGTAATGCTTTAAGCAAGATGACATGATGTAGACAAGATAAACTCATGTATGAAATAAATCCCATCTTGTTACCCTTAATAGCAACGATACATGCGTGTCATGTCTCTTTCTATCACTGAGATTGAGCACTGATGTCTACTACGCAACTTTATTCTTGTAGACACGTGTTGGGCCTCCAAGTGCAGAGTTTTGTAGGACAGTAGCAATTTTCCCTCAAGTGGATGACCTAAGGTTTATCAATCCGTGGGAGGTGTAGGATGAAGATGGTCTCTCTCAAACGACCCTGCAACCAAATACAAGAAATCTCTTGTGTCCCCAACACACCTAATACAATGGCAAATTGTATAGGTGCACTAGTTCAGCGAAGAGATGATGATAAAAGTGTATTATTGATGGTAGAAATATATTTTTATGATCTGAATAAAGAAAAACAGCAAGGTAGCAAATAGTAAACGGGCACAAAAATGGTATTGCAATGCTTGAAAATGAGGCCTAGGGTCCGTACTTTCGCTAGTGCAATCTCTCAACAGTGCTAATATAATTGGATCATATAACCACCCCTCAAAGTGCGATGAAGAAACACTCCAAAGTTCCTATCTAGCGGAGAACATAAGAAGAAATCGTTTGTAGTGTATGAAACCACCTCAAAGTTATTCTTTCCGATCGATCTATCCAAGAGTTTGTACTAAAATAACACCAAATAATTTCAGATTCATAATACTCAATCCAACCCAAAGAACTTCAAAGAGTACCCCAAGATTTCTACCGGAGAAACAAAGACGAGAACATGCATCAACCCCTATGCAAAGATTACCCCAATGTCACCGCGGGAATCCGTGAGTTGAATGCCAAAACACATATCAAGTGAATCAATATGATACCCCATTGTCACCACCAGTATTCATATGCAAGACATATATCAGGTGCTCTCAAATCCATAAAAATATTCAATCCGATAACAATGAAATCTCAAAGGGAAAAACTCAATTCATCACAACAAGATAGAGAGGGGAAAACACCATATGATCCGACTATATTAACAAAGCCTGCGATACATCAAGATCGTGACATCTTAAGAACACGAGAGAGAGAGAGATTAAACACATAGCTACTGGTACAAACCCTCAGCCCCGAGGGTGGACTACTCCCTCCTCATCATGGTGGCCGCCGGGATGATGAAGATGGCCACCGGTGATGATTTCCCCCTCTGGCAGGGTGTCGAAACGGGGTCTAGATTTGTTTTTCGTGGCTACAGAGGCTTGCGGCGGTGGAACTTCTGATCTAGGGTTAACCCCGAGGGTTTTCGGAATATTTGAGAATTTATAGGGTAAAGATGGGGTGCGGGAGGCCACCGAGGTGGGCACAACCCACATGGGTGCGCCTGGGCCCCCAGGCACACCCTGGTGGGTTGTGCCCCCCTCGGGGCACCCCCCCAGGTGCTGCTCTGGCCCATCGGGAGTCTTCTGGTCCATAAAAAATCCTCAAAAAGTTTTACGGTGTTTGGACTCTGTTTGATATTGATTTCCTGCGATGTAAAAAACAAGCAAAAACAGCAACTGGCACTGGGCACTGGGTCAATAGGATAGTCCCAAAAAAATGATATAAAGTTGCTATAAAATGGTTGTAAAACATCCAAGAATGATAATAAAACAGCATGAATACTTCATAAATTATAGATACGTTGGAGACGTATCAAGCACGGGAAGATCGAACCCATAACAAAGCACCCCTTCCCATGGCAAGATAAATCAACCTAGTTGGCCAAACCAAACCAATAAATCGGAGAAGAAATACGAGGCTATAACAATCGTGCATAAAGAGTTCAGAGAAAACTCAAATAATATTCATGGATAGATCTTATCATAAACTCACAATTCTTCGGATCCCAACAAATACACCACAAAAATAATTACATCAAATAGATCTCCAAGAACAACGAGGAGAACATTGTATTGAAGATCAAAAAGAGAGAAGAAGCCATTTAGCTACTAACTATAGACCCATAGGTCTGTGGTAAAATACTCACGCATCATCGGAGGGGCGGCAAGGATGATGAAGAACCCCTCCGTGATCGTTTGCCCTCTGGCAGAGTGCCGGAAAAGACCTCTAGATGGGATCTCGTGGTTCTGGAAGTTGTGGCGGCAGAAAAAGTATTTCGTGGACTCCCCTGAGGGTTTTGGGATTTTAGAGTATTTATATAGGTGGAGGTAGGTCAAACGGAGGTTCGTGGGCCCCACTACCCACTAGGGCGTGCCAGAGGCCCTAGTGTGCCCTAGTGCCTAGTGGGCCACTGCTCCATCTTCTCGTAGCCTCCAGAAGCTTCCAGGGTCTCTTATCACTAGAAAAAATCTCCAAAAAGTTTCGTGGCATTTGTACTTTGTTTGGTACTAATATTCTGCAAAGTAAAAAATAAGCAAAAAACGGCAACTGGCACTGGACACTAAGTTAATAGGTTAGTGATAACCCACAAGTATAGGGGATCGTTTGTAGCCTTTTTCGATAAATAAGAGTGTCGAACCCAATGAGGAGGTAAAGGTAGAACAAATATTCCCTCAAGTTCTATCAAGCACGGATACAACTCTACGCACACTTAACGTTTTCTTTACCTAAAACAAGTATGAAACTATTTTGTAGGTGATAGGATAGTTTTGCAAGATAATAAAGAACATGAAAAATAAATTTTACGTGTTGTTTAAATAAAGAAACACTTAATTTTAGTAAAACGAGTGTGGATTAGTGGTGGTAGGATTTGCGGAATTGTCCCTTAGCAATTGACTACGTTACTAGACCGATAGCAAGTTTTTATGTGGGAGAGGCCACTGCTAGCATGTCATCACTTACTTGGAACTCTATGCACTTATGATTGGAACTATTAGCAAGCATCCGCAACTACTAACGTTCATTAAGGTAAACCCAACCATAGCATTAAGATATATATTGGTCCCCCTTCAATGCCGTATGCATCAATTTCTATGGTAGGAAGAAGCTTCTATCACCCTTGCCCTCCAATGCATAGTCCTATCAACATACAACTAACCCTATGGTGTGATCCACACATGCGCTCATATGATGGGAACCAAAGTACAACAACATAACCACAAGCAAATTAAACCAACCATAGCAATTCACCAATTAATGATACGACAACAAAAATCTACTCAGACATCATAGGATGGCAACATATCATTGGATAATAGTATGAAGCATAAAGCACCATGTTCAAGTAGAGGGTACAGCGGGTTGCAGGAGAGTGGACCGCTAAATATAGATGGGGGAAGGTGATGGAGTTGTTGGTAAAGATGATGGAGTTGTTGGAGTAGATCGCCGTCACACGATGATTGTCCCGGCAGTGTTCCGGCGCCACCGGGAGAGAGGGGGAGAGAGCCCCCCTATTTCTTCTTCTTCCTTGGCCTCCCCCCTAGATGGGAGGAGAGTTCCCCCTCTGGTCCATGGCCTCCATGGCGGCGGAGGGGCAGGAGCCCCTCCTAGATTGGATCTATCCCTCTGTTCTCTTCTGTTTCGTGCTCCTATTTTTTGGCCGAAAACCGTTTCTTATATTCCCGGAGATCCGTAACTCCGATTGCGCTGAGATTTTAACACGATTTTTTTGGATATAAGCTTCCTTGCGCCTGAAGTAGAGCTCCAGCCGACTTACGAGGAGGGCACAACCCACCACCACGTGCCTGGGCCCTGGGTCGCGCCCTGGTATCTCGTGGCGGCTGTGGGCCCCCGTTTCCGTTGATTCCACCTCCCAAAAATCATAAATATTCCAAAATAATTCTCCATAAATTTTTATCGCGTTTGGACTTCGTTTGATATGGATATTCTGCGAAACAAAAAATATGCAACAAACAGGAACTTGCACTGGGCACTGGATCAATAGGTTAGTCCAATAAATCATATAAAATGTTGCCAAAAATATGTGAAAGTTGTATAATTGGCATGAAACAATCAAAAATTAGAGATACGACGGAGACATATCAGCATCCCCAAACTTAATTCCTGCTCGTCCTCGAGTAGGTAAATGAAAAAAAAGATAATTTTTTATGTGGAATGCTACCTAGCATAATCTTGATCGTATATCTAATCATGGCATGAATATTAAGACACGAGTGATTCAACGCAATAGTCTATAATTTGACATAAAGACATCAATACTCAGGCATCCCAACAAACAATCATGTCTTTCAAAATATCAATGCTTAAAGAATGCTATCCCTACAAAATCGTATAGACCTTTCATGCTCTGTCTTCTTAACACAAAGTATTTATCATGCACAACCCCGATGACAAGCCGAGCAATTGGTTCATACTTTTTAACGCGCTTCAGCTTCGTCAACTCCCACGCAATACATGAGCGCAAGCCATGGATATAGCACTATGGGTGGAATAGAGTATGATAATAGGGGTAAATATTCAGAAGACAAAAAGGTAAGAAAGTCTCACATCGACGCGGCTAATCAATGGGCTATGGAGATGCCCATCAATTGATATCAATGCAAGGAGTTGGGATTGCCATGCAACTGATGCACTAAGAGCTATAAGTGTATGAAAGCTCAATATGAAAACTAAGTGGGTGTGCATCTAACTCTATAATGAAAAATTCCCACTAGTATATGAAAGTGACAACATAGGAAACTCTCTATCTGAAAAACATGGTGCTACTTTGAAGCACAAGTGTCGAATTGGCATGCCCCTTCTCTCTTTTCTATCATTTTTTTCTTTTCCTTTTTTTCTTTTTTTTTCTTTTTCTTGGGCTCTTTTTGGCCTCACTTTTTTTTATATTTGTCCGGAGCCTCATCCCAACTTGTGGGGGAATCATAGTATCCATCATCCTTTCTCACTGGGACATGCTCTAATAATGAATAATGATGATCATCACACTTCTTTTTACTTACAACTCAAAAGAAATAAAAATTACAACTCGATACCTAGAACAAAGTATGACTCTATATGAATGTCTCTAGCAGTGTACCAGGATGTGTAATCATCTAGCATAGCAGAGATATCAAAAAATGGCCAAGCCATGGAAATATCATGCTAGCTATCTTATGATCATGCAAAGCAATATAACAATGAATGCTCAAGTCATCAAAACGGAAGCGGTGGAAGTTGCATGGCAATATATCTCGGAATTGCTATGGAAAGACCATAATAGGTAGGTATGGTGGCTGTTTCGAGGAAGATATAAAAAGGCTTATGTGTGATGGAGCGTATCATATCACGTGGTTTGGATGCACTGGAGAAGTTTGCACCGACTCTTGAGGTGAGAAAGGGCAATGCACAGTACTGTAGAGGCTAGCAAATTGCGGAAAGGTAAGAGTGCGTATAATCCATGGACTCACATTAGTCATAAAGAACTCATATACTTATTGCAAAAGTTTATTAGCCCTCGAAGCAAAGTACTACTACGCATGCCTCTATAGGGGGATAGATTGGTATGAAAAGACCATCACTCGTCCCCGACCTCCACTCATAAGGAAGACAATCAATAATAAATCATGCTCCAACTTCATAGCATAACGAGAGACTATACGTGCATGCTTCGGGAATCACAGACCTTAACACCAATATCTGACTAAACACGATCATCCACTAGTAACTCCCACATATTATCATCTCTATATCGCAAAACTATTGCAAGGAATCAAACATATCATATTCAGTGATCCACAAGTTTATGTAGGATTTGATGACTAACCATGCAAATGACCAATTCCTGTTGACTCTCTAAATAGATATAAGTGAAGCATGAGAGTTTAATTCTTTTTACAAAAGATCACGCTCTAATAAATATAAGTGAAGCAAAAGAGCATTCTACAAATAACGGTTTTCTATGTGAAGAGAAACAGGCAATCCAAACTTCAAATGATATAAGTGAAGCACATGAAGCATTCTATAAAGCCATACTCAAAAGATATAAGTGAAGTGCAATGAGCATTCTATAAATCAACCATGGACTACCTCATACCAGCATGGTGCATAAAAGAAAAATGAAAACTAAACACAAAAGATGCTCCAAGATTTACACATATCACATGAACGAAACGAAAACGAAAACATACCGATACTTGTTGAAGAAGGATGGGATGCCTTTCAGGGAATCCCCATGCTTAGACGCTTGAGTCTCCTTGGATATTTACTTGGGGTGCCTTGGGCATTCCCAAGCTTGAACTCTTGCCTCTCCTCCTTCTCCTTATATCGAGACCTCCTCGATCTTTGAACACTTCATCCACACAAAACTTAACAGAAAACTGGTGAGATCCGTTAGCATGATAAAGCAAAAAACTACTTTAAGTACTGTTGAAAACCCATTAATATTTTGTTTTTGCATTATAGCTATTGTATTATAACTTTTCCATGGCTCATACCACCGATAGAATCGATAGTTTCATCAAAGCGAGCAAAACAATGCATCAAAAACAGGACAGTCTGTAGCAATCTGAACATTGACCATACTTCTGTAACTCCAAAAATTCTGAAACATTAGGAAAAAATAAACAATTTGCATAGCAGTACTTTGTAAAAATTTCAGAAACTTTGACGTTCCAGTAAAAAATGTAAAATCACGCACTACAGCCAAAGTTTCTATTTTTGCACCGCACATACCAACAAGCAATCTAATCATCCTAAAGGCAAATCTTGGCATATTATTTTATAATAAAATGGATTTGTACAAGGGGATAATTATTTTTGTGAGAAACTTCATGAAAAATTCGACATTGTTTCCATGAGCATGAACACAAGTGTTCAAGGTCGACCCTCACTTCTCCAATGCATAACCTTCCAATCGCTTCTCTTTTTGAAAAAGTTTTTTAAGTTCCCCTCTATATTTTTTTTGTTTTTAAACTTTTTAAAAGCACTCAACAGAATAAAATGACTCTCTGAAACTTCCGGGTTGTCTCATTGGCAGCGCTTTCTTTAAAGCCATTAAGCTAGGCATAAAGTGCTCAAGTAATGGATCCACCCGGATCCCAAGGTATATCAAAGCCAATTTTAATTAACAATGATTTGGCATTTAGTAGTGAGCACAAAGCAACATATATCATGCAATTATGAAGTCTAACTCTCTTCCTATGCATCGGCATGTCATAAAAGAACAATTCATGCACATCAAGTAAAGGCCAATACATAGCATAAGAGGTTTCTTGCAATTTTGTTGTGTTGGAACCATAGAGAGGTTGAGTTGTAGTTCCTCTCTCATAATAATTGCAAGTAGGAGCAGCAAGCACATGCATATTATATTCATCAAAATCATTATGTGCAACGATAAAAGGCAACCCATCAATGTAATCCTTAATAAGTGCAACCTTCTCCGATATAGTGTAGTTGGGAGAATTCAAAAAGATAATAGGACTATCATGTGTGGGTGCAATATCAACAATTTCATTTTTAACATAAGGAACTATAGCAAGTTCATCTCCATAAGCATAATTTGTATTGGCGTCATGGCCACAAGCATAGCAAGCATCAAGTTCATCAAAAAGGGGTATTTCAAATGAATCCAAGGGATCATAGCAATTATCATGGCATTCATCCTTTGGTAAGAACAAAGGGACATTAAACAATGTATGGGATAAAGAGTTACTATCATTAGAAGGTGGGCACGGGTAGCCAATCCGCTCTTCCTCCTTTTGTTCTTCGCTCTCCTCCTCATCTTTTTCATCTAATGATCTCATAATTTCATCAATTTATTCTTCCATAGTTTCCAGCAAAATATTAGTCTCTTCTTGGATAGCGAAGACTTTCTCAATAAACTCATTAATATCGGCATTATATTTATAATTCTCATAGCAATATTTAAGTATAGCAAAAGTTTCAGGTCTATAAACTGCATCTTCAAAATCTTTGTAATTTTCAAACATATATTCAATTTCATAAGAACCCTTAAAAGCAATAAATTCTTTTATTCTTTCCACATCATAGTAATCATATCTACCATTAGCATAAGAAGCTAAGGTTTCATTATCATTAAATTTGCATGAAAATGGAAGGTGTGGAGCCTTCATCCTAAAGCAACAAGTATAATCATATCTCTGGCATAAATTCCAAGCATACCAATGCAACATATCAATTTGATCCCATAACAGTTTCCCTTCTTGTGTCAAGTGATAATCCCTAAAGTATTCACGTTGATCCAACGTGTCTCCCATTATCATGTTGAATGGGGTTTTCTCAGGATTATCAAAGTAGTGTTTAATATTTTTCACATAACAAGCATCAAGGGTTTTAGGAGGTTCCCCATCTCCATGAGTAGCAAGTACAACTAATTTTTTTGGTATTTTGTGTTCCATATCCATAACTAAAGATAGAGAACAACTTAGAACAGAAAATAAAACTACTTAGTGATAAAGCAAACAAGCACACACGAGAATATTCACCGCACGCTATTGCTCCCCGGCAACGGCGCCAGAAAAAGGTCTTGATAACCCACTAGTATAGGGGATCATTTGTAGCCTTTTTTGATAAATAAATAGGAGCTAAAGGTAGAGCAAATATTCCCTCAAGTTCTATCGACCAGCGATACAACTCTACGCACACGTAACGTTTGCTTTACCTAAAATAAGTATGAAACTATTTTGTAGGTGATAGGATAGTTTTGCAAGATAATAAAGAACGTGAAAATAAAAGTTAGGTGCTATTTAAATAAAGAAACAATTAAGTTGAGTAAAACGAGTGTGGATTAGTGGTGGTAGGATTTGTGGAATTGTCCCTTAGCAATTGACTACGTTACTAGACCGATAGCAAGTTTTTATGTGGGAGAGGCCACTGCTAGCATGTCATCCCTTACTTGGAACTCTATGCACTTATGATTGGAACTATTAGCAAGGATCTGCAACTACTAACGTTCATTAAGGTTAACCCAACCATAGCATTAAGATATATATTGGTCCCCCTTCAATCCCGTATGCATCAATTTCTATGGTAGGAAGAAGCTTCTGTCACCCTTGCCCTCCAATGCATAGTCCTATCAACATACAACTAACCCTATGGTGTGATCCACATGCGCGCTCATATGATGGGCACCAAAGGACAGCAACATAACCACAAGCAAATTAAACCAACCATAGCAATTCACTAATTACCGATAGGACAACAAAAATCTACTCAGATATCATAGGATGGCAACATATCATTGGATAATAGTATGAAGCATAAAGCACCATGTTCAAGTAGAGGGTATAGCGGGTTGCGGGAGAGTGGACTGCTGAATATAGATGGGGGAAGGTGATGGAGTTGTTGGTGAAGATGATGGAGTTGTTGGAGTAGATCGCCATCACACGATGATTGCCCCGGCGGCGTTCCGGCGCCACCGGGAGATAGGGGTAGAGAGCCCCCCTCCTTCTTCTTCCTTGGCCTCCCCCCTAGATGGGAGGAGAGTTCCCCCTCTAGTCCATGGCCTCCATGGCGGCGGAGGGGTAGGAGCCCCTCCTAGATTGGATCTATCCCTCTGTTCTCTTCTATTTCGTGTTCCTATTTTCTGGCCGAAAACCGTTTCTTATATTCCCGGAGATCCATAACTCCGATTGCGTTGAGATTTTAACACGTTTTTTTTCCAGATATAAGCTTCCTTACGCCCGAAGTAGCGCTCCAGCCGACTTACGAGGAGGGCACAACCCACCACCACGCGCCTGGGCCCTGGGCGCGCCCTGGTGTCTCGTGGTGGTTGTGGGCCCCTGTTTGCGTTGATTCCACCTCCCAAAAATCACAAATATTCCCAAATAATTCTCCATAAATTTTTATCATGTTTGGACTTCGTTTGATATGGATATTCTACGAAACAAAAAACATGCAACAAACAGGAACTGGCACTGGGCACTGGATCAATAGGTTAGTTCAATAAATCATATAAAATGTTGCCAAATATATGTGAAAGTTGTATAATATTGGCATGAAACAATCAAAATTATAGATACGACGGAGACTTATTAGTTAGTCCCAAAAAATGATATAAAGTTGCTAGTAAATGTATATAAAACATCCAAGATTGATAATATAATAGCATGGAACAATAAAAAATTATAGATACGTTGGAGACGTATCAAGCATCCCAAAGCTCTATTCCTGCTCGTCCTCGAGTAGTTAAATGGTAAAAACAGAATTTTTGATGTGGAATGCTACCTAACATATTCATCATATATTCTTTTCTTTGTTGCATGGACATTTGGACTTTGAATGATTCAAAGCAATAGTCTATAATTTCGCATGGAAACATCAATACTCAAGCATATCAACAAGCAACTATGTCTTCCAAAATATCAACACTAAAGAAAGTTATCCCTAGCCCATTATGCTCAATCATTGATGCATTCATGAGACACACTCAAATATTAGCAACATCCAATGCACAAGTATGACAATAGTGTTCCCTAGTTGGTGCTTTATAAGAGAAAATGGAAACTCAAGATTAAAATAAAAATTGCATAAAAGTAAATAGAAATGCCCTTCGTAGAGGGAAGCAGAGATTTGTAGAGGTGCCAGAGCTCATAGCTTAAATTGAGAGATAAAATTGTTTTGAGAGGCACGCTTTTCCTGTCAACGAAAACGACCGAGAATTCCCAATATCTTCCATGCTAGATAAATCATAGGCGGATCCCAAACAGAAAGTAAATTTTATTTCCTTTCCACCATTCTCACACAATCCATGGCTAGCCGTATCCACAGGTGCCTTCCATACCAACACTTTCAAAGCAATTTATTATTAACAACATATATATTTTTTTCATTTCAGGACCGGGCATCCCTATTACCTGCCACACTCTCGTGCAACGACAAGTGAATAAACACTCGTCATGAGAATAACATACCTAGCATGGAAAATATTGGCCATCCCCTGCCACTTCATGATCGGTACGGGCACACAAAACAGAAATTCATTTTGAAAATTAGAGTTTGCACATACAAATTTACTTGGAACGACATGGAAATACCGCATATAGGTAGGTATGGTGGACTCCTTTGGCACAACTTTGGTTTAAGGAGTTGGATGCACAAGCAGTATTTCTCCTTAGTACAAGTGAAGTCTAGCAAATAGATTGAGAAGCATCCAACCAGAAAACAAAAACGGTCATAAATGCACATTGAACATTATTAACACTGAATAATGGATCACAAGTAGGATATAATTTCATAGCAAAACTATTGACTTTACGTGCATGCATAGGGAATCACAAACCTTAACACCATTATTCTTACTAAAGCATAATTACTCACCAACATGACTCACATATCACTATCTCCATATCGCAAAACTATTGCAAGGAATCAAGTTTATAATATCCAATGATCTTCATGAAAGTTTTTATTATATCCCCTTTGGATATCTATCACTTTGGGACCAAATTCATATCTCGTGCAAATTACCTTTACTATTCTTAACTCTCAAAAAGATCTAAGTGAAGAACAAGAGCACAAATATTTCTTGAAAAAAAATTGACTCTCAAAATAATATAAGTGAAGCACGAGAGCATATTTCTTTAAAAAAATCAACTCTCAAAATAATATAATTGAATCATGAGAGTTTATTTCTTTAAAATATAGTAACTCTCAAAATAATATAAGTGAAGCATGAGAGTTTATTTCTTTAAAATATAACCACCGCCGTGCTAAAAAAGATATAAGTGAAGTACTAGAGCAACTGCCTAGCTCAAAAGATTTAAGTGAAGCACATAGATTATTCTAGCAAATCATGATATGCGTGTGTCTCTCTCAAACAAGTGTGTTCAGCAAGGATGATTGTGAAAAACTAAAAAGCAAAACAAGAAAGACTCGTATAATGCAAGATGCTCCAAGCAAATCTCATGATATGTGATGAATAAAAATATGGCTCCAAGTAAAATTACCGATGGTCGTTAGAAGAAAGAGGGGATGCCTTGCGGGACATCCCCAAGCTTAGTTGCTTGGGAGTCCTTGAATATTACCTTGGGGTGCCTCGGCCATCCCCAATCTTAGGCTCTTGCCACTCCTTATTCCTTCATCTATCGTGATCTCACCTAGGACTTGAAAACTTCAATCACACAAAACTTAACAAAAACCTTCGTGAGATCCGTTAGTATAGGAAAACAAATCACTACATTAAGTACTGTTGCAAACCAATTCATATTTTGTTATTGCATTATACCTACTGTATTCTAACTTTACCATGGCTTATACCCCCGATACAATCCATAGATTCATCAAAATAAGCACACAATGCAACGAAAATAGAATTTGTCAAAAACAGAACAGTCTGTAGAAACCTGAATTAAGCTCATATTTATATAAATCAAAAACTTCTGAAAAATATGTACGAGGTGGTAAAATTGTATATCAATCATGTGTAAAACATTCAGAATTTTTTCACAATCCAGATTTTTTTTATAATTCTGCTACTAGACGCAAAACCTTCTGTTTTCCAACAGAATCAAGTCAACTATCACCCAAACCATCCTAAAGGCTTTCCTTGGCACAAACACTAACTAAAACACTAAAACACAATCATAACAGTAGCATAATTGTATATTTATTGAAAAACAGCAAGGAAAACAAAAATTAAAAAGATAACTATTGGCTTGCCTCGCAACAAGCGCTATTGTTTTATGCCCCAAGCTAGGCATAATGCATAGTTTCAAGTATTGTCATCTTTCTTCTTCTTTTCCATAGATGTGTTTTTATCAGGATTTTTTTCAAATATAACGTGAAACACATCATCCATATAAATTTTAGCATTAGCAAGTTGCCTGTCTGCATATCCCCCTAGATTACCCTCTAAATCCAAGAATATTGTTGATTAACATCATTGAAAACCTGTTGGATCATACTCAAAGGAGGGACTTCCTTCTTAAGGTTCTCATCAAAGATGCGATCATTGCGAAGAAAATACCTTAATAAATAATCACTATTGTAAAGGATCTCATCTATTACCAGTTTTTCATGGTTCATACGATAAAAATCAAAGATCTCCATAGCTTCCCACACTATGTGATCAAACTCATTCATAACAACAAGGGTAACTATCTTTTTAGCTCTAGGATCTTTTATAATAGGCAACTCATAAAACAATCTTTGCAAGGTAGGATGAGTGTGAATAAATATTCTCTCAAGTTTAAGAACAAGTGGGGAAATAGCTTCTGCATAAGTTTTAGTTCTTTTAAGTATAGGAGCATCATCACAAGTCATAGTTCCAACGCAATTAAAGAATTCTTGGATGACACTTTTTCCTATAACATTCCCTTGTCCCAAAACAAAAGTTTTAGCATCAAGATTAGTGGAACTTCCAATTTTAGGAGTTCTACCATCATCCGTTTCTGCCATACCAAAATCAGTCATGATGATAGTTTCAAAGCAAGCAAACAAGGAAACACACAAAAAGGAAAAACTGAAAATATTTTTGTATTTTTTTGTAAAACTTTTTAGAAGTGGGGGAGATGAAAACGAGAGGCAAATGGCAAATAAAGTAATTGCGAGGAGATGAGAGTTTATGCGTAGGTACTTGCTAGATGTTGATGATGTCTCCCCGGCAACGGCGCCAGAAATTCTTCCCGCTACTTGTGAGCTGCGTAGGGATTTCCCCGTAGAGGAGGGGATGATGCAGTACAGTAGAGATAAGTATTTCCCTCAGTTATGAAACCAAGGTTATCAATCTAATAGGAGAACCAAGAAACACTATGTAAACAACACCTGCACACAAACAACAAATACTTGCAACCCAGCGTGTAGAGGGGTTGTCAATCCCTCAACGGTTAAGAGAAAGATTAAATTGTATAGGTTTTGATAAATAGATCTAACAAAAATACAAAATAAAATAAATAAAAGAAAATTGCAGCAAGGTATTTTTGGTTTTAATATATGATAGAAAATAGACCCTAGGGCCATAGTTTTCACTAGAGGCTTCTCTCGAGAAAATAGCATACGGTGGGTAAACAAATTACTGTTGGGCAATTGATAGAAAAGCAAATAATTCTGACGATATCCAAGGCAATGATCATGTATATAGGCATCACGTCCAAGATTAGTAGACCGACTCCTGCCTGCATCTACTACTATTACTCGACACATCGACTGCTATCCAGCATGCATCTAGTGTATTAAGTTAATGTAAGAACGGAGTAATGCTTTAAGCAAGATGACATGATGTAGACAAAGATAAACTCACGTATGAAATAAATCCCATCTTGTTACCCTTAATAGCAACGATACATGCATGTCATGTCTCTTTCTATCACTGAGATTGAGCACCGCAAGATTGAACCCATCACAAAGCAACCCTTCCCATGGCAGGATAAATCAATCTAGTTGGCCAAACCAATAAATCGGAGAAGAAATGCGAGGCTATAACAATCATGCATAAAAGAGTTCAGAGAAAACTCAAATAATATTCATGGATGGATCTCATCATAAACCCACAATTCATCGGATCCCAACAAACACACCGCAAAAAGAATTACATCAAATAGATCTCCAAGAACACCGTGGAGAACATTGTATTGAAGATAAAAAAGAGAGAAGAAGCCATCTAGCTACTAACTATGGACCCATAGGTCTGTGGTAAACTACTCACGCATCATCGGAGGGGCAGCAAGGATGATGAAGAACCCCTACGTGATCGTTTCCCCCTCCGGCAGAGTGCCAGAAAAGGCCTCTACATGGGATCTCGTGGTTCTGGAACTTGCGGCAGCAGAAAAAGTATTTTGTGGACTCCCCTGAGGGTTTTAGAGTATTTATAGAGGTGAAGGTAGGTCAAACGAAGGCTCGAGGGCCCCACTACCCACCAGGCCGCGCCAGAGGCCCCTGGCGCACTCTGGTGCCTAATGGGCCACTGCTCCATCTTCTCGTGGCCTCCAGAAGCTTCCACGGTCTCTAATCACCAGAAAAAAAATTCCAAAATGTTTCATGGCATTTGGACTTCATTTGGTACTGATATTCTGCAAAGTAAAAAACAAGTAAAAAACAGCAACTGGCACTGGGCACTAAGTTAATAGGTTAGTCCTAAAAAATGATATATAGTTGCTAGTAAATGTATATAAAACATCCAAGATTGATAATATAATAGCATGGAACAATAAAAAATTATATATATGTTGGAGACGTATCAGTTCGCAGTGAAGCCACCGAGTGAGAGAGATGCTCGTCACTCGGAGTAGTTTATTAACTTAGGCGAAAGCTGCTCCGCAGCTAAGCCCCCGAGTGAGAGGGACGCTCGTCACTAGGAGTAGTTTTTAGCTTAGGTGAAAATTGGTTCACAGCTAAGTCTCCGAGTGAGAGGAAGGTTCTTCACTCAGAGAGATTTTTGACTTAGGCGAAAGCTAGTTCACGGCTAAGTTGAAGAGCATACACCCACTGGGGGTTTTAAGCCCAAAAATGCGTACAAGTGAACTCAATGAAGTACTGAAAAATTCATGCTTTTATTCATCAAATATTACTCGATTTCTTTTATTACATCTTAACATCTCAACGTCAAGTATAAAATCGCCGAAGCAGGTCGGCATTCTAAGCGCGGGGCTCATCTATATTGTTCAGGAGGTTGTAGAGATGGTATGCGCCATTATGCAGAACCTTTGAAACGATAAAGGGTCCTTCCCACACGGGAGCGAGCTTATGCGGCCTCTGCTGATCCACTCGGAGCACAAGATCGCCTTTCTGAAAGGCCCGACCCCTGATGTGTCTGTCATGGAAGCGCAATAGGTCCTGCTTATAAGTGGACTGAACGGATGAGGGCCATCTCCCTCTTTTCTTCTAAGAGGTTAACGACATCCTGTCGCGCTTGCTCAACCTCAGCTTCGGAGTATAATTCCACTCGAGGGCCATCTCCAACCTATCTATAATTTTTTATTGTTCCATGCTATTATATTATCAACCTTGGATGTTTTATACGCATTATTATGCTATTTTATATCATTTTTTGAGACTAAGCTATTAACCTAGTGCCCAGTGCCACTTGCTGTTTTTCCTTGTTTTTGTCTTTACGGAAAATCAATACCAAACGGAGTCCAAACATAATGAAACTTTTTGACGATTTTTCTTGGACCAAAAGACACCCTGGAAGCTTTGGGAGGAGGCTAGAAGAGCCACGAGTGCATGACAAGCTCACAGGGCGTGCCCTAGGGGGGCGCCCTGCAAGCATGTGGGCCCCCTGTTGCCCTTCTAATGCTAATTCTTCTTCTATAAATACCCAAATATTCCCCATAGACCAGAGGACACACCAAAACTACTTTTTCGCCGCCACAATTTTTTGTCTTCATGAGATCCCATCTGGGGACCTTTTCTGGTACTCTGCCAGAGGGGGATTCGACCACAGAGCGCTTCGACATCAACCTTGCTGCCCTTCCGATGATGTGTGAGTAGTTTACCAAAGACCTACGGGTCCATAGCTAGTAGCTAGATGGCTTCTTCTCTCACTTTGATCTTCAATACATTGTTCTCTCGATGTTCTTGGAGATCTACTCAATGTAATCTTCTTTTGCGGTGCGTTTGTTGAGATTCGATGAATTGTGGATTTATGATTAGATTATCTATGAATATTATTTGAGTCTTGTCTGAACTCTTTTATGCATGATAAAGATAGCTTTGTATTTCTCTCCAATCTAGTGATTTGGTTTTGCCAACTAGATTCATTTTTTTAATGGGAGAGGTGCTTTGTAGTGGGTTCAATCTTGCAGTGCTCAATCCCAGTGACAGAAAGAGAGATGACACGTATTTGTATTGTTGCCACTAAGGATAAAAAGGTGGGGTTTATTTCATATTGATTGGATCTATCCCTCTACATCATGTCATCTTGCTTAAAGCGTTACTCCATTCTTGTTAACTTAATACACTAGATGCATGCTGTCGATGTGTGGAGTAATAGTAGTAGATACAGGCAGGAGTCAGTCTACTTGCCACGGACATGATTCCTATATTCATGATCATTGCCTTAGATATCATCATAACTTTGCGTTGTTCTATCAATTGCTCAACAGTAATTTGTTTACCCACAGTATGCGTTCTTTCAAGAGAGAAGCCTCTAGTGAAAACTATGCCCCCGGGTCTATCTTTTATCATATTATTTTCAGATCTACAAAACCAAAAACCCAAAAATACCTTTCTGTGATTTTTTTACCTTTATTTTATTTTGTATATTTATTTATCTTTTATACCTATCTCTATCAGATCTCATCCTTGCAAGTAACCGTGAAGGGATTGACAACCCGTTTATCGCGTTGGGTGCAAGTATTTGTTTGTTTGTGTAGGTGCAATTATTGGAGACTTGTGTGTTCCTCCTACTGGATTGATACCTTGGTTCTTAACTGAGGGAAATACTTATCTCTACTTTGCTGCATCACCCTTTCCTCTTCAAGGGAAAAACCAACGCAAGCTCACGAAGTAGCATGGAGCAAATCATTCAGAAGGACGGCTTCTGCTCCATACATCATGAAAAAGGAAGTGCGATTGGTGGAACAATTGGGGGTCGTCCTTAAACCCCACAAAATAGATAGTAAATCGGTGACCCAGGCTCCAGCTGCATGCTCGAAATCACACATAGACGCAGCTTTAACCCTTGGAGGATCAGACCATTTTCTCTCTCGTCTTGTCCATTCGACTACGGGTGTGCCACAGATGAGTAATTGACCCAAGTGCCTTGGGTGGCACAAAATGCTCTGAACTCTTCCGAGTCGAAGTTAGAGCCGTTGTTGGTGATGATGCTATGGGGTTACGCCATATCTAAAGACTAACTCTTTCATAAACTTGATTGCCGTTTGAGAGTCCAGCTTCTTGATGGGTTGGGCTTCAATCCACTTAGTGAACTTATCAACCGCAACCAGCAAGTGAGTGAATCCACTCGCCCTTGTCCTGAGGGGTCCCACCATGTAGAGTCCCCAAACTGCAAATGGCCAGACGAGTGCGATGGTCTTCAGGGCAGGCGCTGGCATGTATGACAAGTTTGCATAGAACTGACAACCGGTGCAATGTTGGACTATTTCTTGGGCGGCTTCATTGGCACGTGGCTAGTAGAAGCCGACTCCTTAGGCTTTAGCCATGATCATCTGAGAGGATGCATGGTGTTCGCAAGTTCCCGAGTGAATCTCCTCTAGGATCAGTCGACCTTCTTCGGGAGAAATGCAGCGCTGAGCCACATCGGTGACGCTCTTTCTGTACAACTGGTCGCCCATCACAGTGAAGGCCTTGGATCTATGAACAATCTAGCACGTCTTGACTTCGTCCTCTGGAAGTTCCTTCCTGAGTAGGTACGCGATGTACGGCACTTTCCAATAGGGCGCGATTGCCAAAATCTCAATGACGAGGTCAATAACTGTAGGCACCTCGATTTCAATCGGATCGGAGGGACTGACACTACTACAGGATGCTGCTAACGCGACAATACGATCAGAGACCCTTTGACGAAACTATGTGCGATGCATTAATCGCAAACAGGGATGTAAAAAAACCGTAAAAAAAGATGCAAAACATTTGCGATGGCGGAGACATCAAACACGGTTCAGATTTTAGTTACGTGTGCGATGCGGGGCATACGGTTGATCCAGAAGAACTGTTTGCGATGAGGCAGAACAACAGAAACGGGCAGCCATATCAATGTGCGTGCGATATACGGCCTACAGTTTGCTCCGATGAACTGTGTGCTATTAGGGAATGCAACAGAAACGGTCAGCCAGATCAAGGTGTGTGTGATATATGGCATACGGTTCACTCGGACGAACTATTTTCGATTAGGGAAGAGAACAGAAATGGTTCAACTTAACAAGATGTGTGTGATATGCGGCATTTGCGATGATACACAGGAAACAACCCACTCGGATGAACTATTTGCGATGAGAAATTATAACACAGACGGTTACTATAGTTAGTTCGTGTGCGATTCTATTCGTACAAAAAACTTTGAAAAATGCAAACTAGTTGCTTACGGTGGCTAGGAGTATCACACACAATGCGTCTGCGAGTACTCGTGTGCGATGATTAGTAAGTTACACATTCGTACAAAAAACTTTGAAAAATGCAAACTAGTTGTAAATTTGGATCAACGGCGAGCAGAGAGCGCGTGGGACGCCAGAGCGGAGCGCGCCACGGCCACCTCAATGGCGAGCAAAACGCGCGTACGGACGCGAGCAGAGCGCACCGCGGCCGCCTCAATGGCGAGCAACCACGTGGTCAACCTTCGAGCACCCCGTGGGAGACGCGACGGCGCATCCATAGGACACGATGGTGATATCTTGACCGTGTGTGATAGTGGGCAGACACGTACACGTACATCCGAGAATGCGGGCCCATGTTTCGGGCTTTCGATGCGTGGCATACAGTTGATCCAAAAGAAATATTTGCGATGATCCAGAACAACAGAAACGGGCTTTATAGGCCCAGAACCATCAATAAATTTTGACTTTGTTTCTCGTCACATTGCAGATTACAACGCAATAAGTAATTGCAAATCTGTTCACACCTGTCAAACTAATATGTGTTCACACTTAGCACCGGGCTATAAAAACTACCCACTCGAAAATTACTTCACAGTTTCTCTCCTAATCACCCACAAAATTGGTCTTTCCTGTCAAGTCGTTCCGCCATGGCCGGTAGGAGGAGTTTCGGGTGGATATATAACCAGGCAGCAAAGACCAATGCCGCGAAAGCACTAGAGAGGTCTCACCGCGAAGCGGCAGCCGCAGCAGAGATGTCCCGGCGCGCCGCGGAGCCCTCGAACGAGATCTCACGGGCACGCGAGGGCTCTCACAAGCGCACTAGCCGCGTCGGCGATCGCGACGGGCTGGCGTTGCTGAAGTCCTTGGCCGGCGACGATGACATTCTCGCTGGCCTCATTAAGCAGCAGGAGCTGGTCGATGGCTTGATGAAGATGCTCGAGATCAGCGATGCCTCGGTTGACAAGGCGAACGGCCTCGTCGAGCAACTCATGGGTGACAATGTGAAGCTCCTCAAGGCGCTCGCCGAGAAGGAGGAGGAGGCCGCTGGCTCGAAGATGCTGCATGAGCAGAGCTGTGCCTCGGGGATGACGCTGACAGCTGTCGTCGAGGAACTGATGGGTGACTTGAGGAAGCTCTGGATCGAGCGCGAGCAGGAGGTGGAGGAATCCATGGCTGCTTTCAAGCAAAGTCCTAAGGAATTGAAGAAGGAGCTGGAAGATGTCGTCGCCCGGCGATCCATCGACGAGTAGAGACAGTAGCGACCCAGATCGTTGTCTGCGATTTCCTTCTTCTCTTGCCCCCGTGTCTTCCGGGCTTTGCCGCATGTGGCATTTTAAATTATCCAGAATATGAAGACAATTATTATCCGCGCCATTGTAAATTTGTCGTCGTATTATCTGTTGCCATTTTATTTGTCATCGTATTATCCGTTGCCCTATGTGGCAATTTAAATTAGGCCAGAATATGAGTTGAAAACATGAACAAAGCAAATGCTGCCATGGGATCACAAGGAAACACCCTCCGTTCAGGTGCTTTAATTAACCCATTAATGGAGAAGTTGTGAGCGAGGCGGGCGGCGGCTGGTGGATGGAGGTCAAAGAGCTTGCTTCCCGGTGAGCATGGGCGGCCTTGCTGCTCGCACGTGTCCCGTCGAGCCTGCGAGGTGGACAGGATGCACACGTCCCGTCGAGCCTA
The DNA here is from genome assembly GCA_011799875.1 of Thinopyrum elongatum. Lineage (NCBI taxonomy): Eukaryota > Viridiplantae > Streptophyta > Magnoliopsida > Poales > Poaceae > Thinopyrum > Thinopyrum elongatum. The sequence goes on from CM022298.1 coordinate 531,897,870, forward strand.
CGCGGCGGACTGCTCGCGCGCATCCCGTCGAGCTTGCACAGTGGACTTCTCGCGCTCGTCCTGTCTAATCAAACAGCTGTACGCACGCCACCGAGTATGGTTAAATTTTGACACGATTCATGTAATACAACCATTTGCGATATTAACGTGTTAGCTATTTGTTTCAAAAGGACTTCGTTGGCTATTAATGTGTGCGCCTTGTCTCAAACTGGTCGATTTTTTACCATGGCATATATGTGCCATGTCATGAAACCATGCCAAGTTTCAAGTTTTTTGGGTGAGTTTTCGATTTACTGGGATTTAAAAACCGAGATTCTCAATGTTTCAGGACGACGAGAAGTTTGTAATTCATTCCCATTTCTTAGATGAGACCTAAACATGCACCCAATGACACACGTACGATTTCCCACCCATTTTGCTTCACTGGAGCATGTGCTTGTAGTTCAAATTTGAATTATGGACTACATTAAATGCCTAGAAAACTTAATTAATATATACAATGGCCAAACGAACCTGAACAGTTTCAAATTTCAGCACGACACTCCTGTTATTCTATGTTGCCTGTAGAAAACAAAGTTCAAGGCGAGAAGAGGCAGTGATTATCGTTTCGCCCACAAGAGGGGCATGTTTCCCTACTGGAACCACGAGGGTTGCGAGAAGCTTCGGATTGTAAGAGACTTGTAATATAGCTTCGCCCAAATTGGACAATTATATGTGCCATGTAGTGACACCATGCCAAGTTTCATGATTTCCTGGTGAGTTTTGGATATACAGAGATTTAAAAACTGAGATTCGCAATGTTTGTGGCCAAGCCAGGACGGCGAGATGGTTGAATTCATTCCCATTCGTTCCATGGGACCTAAACATGCACCCCAAGGACACATGTACATTTTTTCTAGCCATTTTGGTGCACTGGAGCATGTATTTGTAGTTCGGATTTTAATTATGGACATTAAATGCCTAGGAAACTCAATTAATGAATAAAAAAGGTCAAACGAACCCTGAATAATTTCAAAGTTCAGCGTGAATCTCCCGTTGTTCCGTGTTGCATGTAGAAGAAAATACAAGGCTAGAAGAGGGAGCGATTATCATTTCACCCACAAGGGAACACGTTTCCCTATCGAAACCACGAGGGTTCTTGCGACAGGCTCTGGTTTGTAAGAGGTTTGTAATAAAGCTTGCGCCAAATTGGCAATGTTTTTACCACGACATATATGTGCTATGACGTGACACCATGCCACCTTTGATGACTTTCTGGTGAGTTTTGGATTTATGGGGATTTAAAAACCGAGATTCCAAATGTTTGAGGACGAGCCAAGACACCGGTACGGTTGAAATCCATTCCCATTCCTAGCATGGGACCTAAACATGCACCCAAGGACACATGTATAATTTTTCTAGCCATTTTGGTGAACTGGAGCATGTATTTGTAGTTCAAATTTGAATTATGGACATTAAATGCCTAGGAAACTCAATTAGTGTATAAAAAGGCCAAACGAACCCTGAATAAGTTTAAATTTCAGCATGGATATCCTGTCGTTCCATGTTGCCCGTAGAAGAAAATACAAGGCGAAAAGAGGCAATGATTACGTTTCGCCCACAAGGGGAACACGTTTCCCTATCGGAACCACTAGGCTTCTTTGAGAGAAGCTCCGGTTTGTAAGAGGTTTGTAATAAAGCTTGGCCCAAATTTGACAATGTTTTTACCACGACATATGTGCCATGACGTGACACCATGCCAACTTTCATGACTTTCTGGTGAGTTTAGGATTTACGGGGATTTAAAACCCGAGATTCCAAATGTTTGAGGACGAGCCAGGACGCCGGTACGGTTGTAATTCGTTCCCATTCCTGGCATGGGACCTAAACTTGCACCCAAGGACACATGTATAATTTTTCTAGCCATTTTGGTGAACTGGAGCATGTATTTGAAGTTCAGATTTGAATTAAGGACATTAAATGCTTAGGAAACTCAATTAGTGTATAAAAAGGCCAAACGAACCCTGAATAAGTTTATATTTCAGCACAGATATCCTGTCGTTCCATGTTGCCCGTAGAAGAAAATACAAGGCAAAAAGAGGCAGTGATTACGTTTCGCCCACAAGGGGAACATGTTTCCCTATCCAAACCACGAGGCTTCTTTGAGAGAACCTCTGGTTTGTAAGAGGTTTGTAATAAAGCTTGGCCCAAATTGGACAATGTTTTTACCACGACATATATGTGCCATGACGTGACACCATGCCAACTTTCCTGACTTTCTGGTGAGTTTAGGATTTACGGGGATTTAAAAACCGAGATTCCAAATGTTTGAGGACGAGCCAGGATGCCGGTTCGGTTGTAATTCGTTCCCATTCCTAGCATGGGACCTAAACATGCACCCAAGGACCCATGTATAATTTTTCTAGCCATTTTGGTGAACTGGAGCATGTGTTTGAAGTTTAGATTTGAATTATGGACATTAAATGCCTAGGAAACTCAATTAGTGTATAAAAAGGCCAAACAAACCCTGAATAAGTTTAAATTTCAGCACGGATATCCTGTCGTTCCATGTTGCCCGTAGAAGAAAATACAAGGAGAAAAGAGGAAGTGATTATCGCTTCACCCACAAGGGGGACACGTTTCCTTATCGAAACCACGAGGCTTCTTTGAGAGAAGCTCCGGTTCATAAGAGGCTTGTAATAAAACTTGTGCCAAAATGGACGAAAAAATTCCTCGACATATATGTGCCATGTCGTGACACCATGCCAACTTTCATGATTTTCGGGTGAGTTTTGGATTTATGGGGATTTAAAAACCGAGATTCTTCTCACGAAATGTTTTCAAATAGCACACGGTTCACTCACGAAAGCCGTGTGCCTACCAAACCATGGCCGATACGCCCCTCCCCCCTGCTGCGCGCGCGATCTGAGTCGTGCGTTCTGATTGGCCAGTACCCAAACCCCACGGATCGTACGTCTGCACCGTTGGATGCTCCCAGATCGAATGGCAATCCTCAACCCTTTTGACAGCACATGTAGTACATGGGTAAGCACTGTGCGCATGCGTCGTGCTAGCTCACGCTTTGTTCTCTACTAAGTTTTCTATATTAATGTTGTTATATATCCAAACAGGCTACCATTTCCCGCCACTCCTCTCATCGGTTTCCCACCTCTTATCCCATCGTTTTCCCGCTACCAGTGTCAGTGCTCATTGAAGGCTAGGCGGCGACACACCGGCCATGTAAATATCGCACACAGTTTCTAAAAGCACAAATGTGTGTGATAAGAGGGAGTAGGTCCCATAGGGTGACCAGCATGAAACACCTTAAAGGGAAGGAGGCAATTCCTATCTGCAAGGTGCGGCTTCCCATCCGCTAGTCTAGTCGAATAGAACGCAGAAGTTAAGCGTGCTCGAGCTGGAGTAGCCCAAGGATGGGTGACCTCAAGCTTCATTTAAATGCTATGACACGGTCATTATAGAGATAAAGGATCTGTGTTTTGCTAATTTGTAGACTATGTTTTTATTGATTATTTTTTGCTATAAAAAATTAAAGAATGATTGACTCTATAGTGACCTGTCATGGCAATTATATAAACCTTTTTCAGGTCGCATGCAGGGTATAGGGGGCAGGGTGTTCTGATCGAGCATGTCTCCCTTGTGCGGTTTATAGACGCTGCACATATCTGTGGGCTCCCCGAGGTATATATATTATCCTTTACCGACAATGAGGGGGGCCACATAATCTATCCCTTTAACCCAACAACGAGAAGGGTTTGACCATGATGGTTTCCTATTGCTATGTGTGCCATGTTAGACCAAATAAAGTTTCAGCGCATGCGTTGGACGCCCCCCCCCCCCCCACCGCCTCGTAGTTGGGAAACTGACATTATGTATTGAACCATGCTTGGGGTCGGGTATGGAGTTCGGTTTGTAATGTAGTTGGTGGCCCATCGAAGTTGTGCATTAGGGATTTAAACACAACACACCACCGTACCCATACATATTTTCGGGCCGCATGCAGTGTATACGGGGTCTTCTGATCGACCACATCTCCCTTGTGCGGTTTTTTGTGATGACACACATATCAGTGGGCTCCCCGAGTGTATATATATCATCCCTTTGATCGATAACGAGGGGTACGTGTTGGCCATGAATGGATTCCTCCTAGTTCATGTTAGGGCCGGTTACCGTCACATGTCGTTCAACCAAAGCTCGAGCTCATGCGTTGTCAGGATTCCCTCCCACATGCTCGGATTGCTAGGTTCGACCTACATCGTACCCTGCGTATCTCGTCCTTAACTACCTGGCCTTCATGGTTGTTGTTTGTATCGAGAGGTAGGCACCACATCTAAATTGTACATTATTCTATATTGAAAACACACATCACCCCTTCCAACGTACATCATTTTGGGCCGCATGCAAGAGGTGCTGGTTTTGTGGTCCCTCTCGTGCGATTTTTATGATGGTTCAATCTATTGGCCCAAGCGGTTTATCGACAACAACAGTTGTCGTTTGACCAAATGATAGATTCACTGGTTCATCTTATGGTAGTTCATGGCGACATGCATGTATGACCAAAGTATCATTATGTGCATCCGCCCCGCTGACACGAAGTGGGAGGTGGTGGGTCAAGCACCCTAGCTAGCTATGACATTATGTCATTATAGATATATCCAAGGGTGCTTTCGGGTTTGCGAGGCAGGTGCCACCAAAGTTGTGCATTGTGTATTTAAAGTTTTAAACATCACACCCAATATTCCTACATATATTTGGCCACTTCCAGGTGGTTCTTGACTTCTGGCCCCTCTCATCGATCTTCGACGACGCGCCCAACCATGGGCCCACGCGGTCAAAGTTATGCATTGGAATTTTGAACATCATGGACCACCCTTTTCAATCATATATATTTGGGCCACATGCTGGTGTGGCTGTCTTCTGACCCTCTCTAACGGTTTTTTTGCTGCAAAGATTCTGATGATGCTCAACGGACACGGGAATAATGTCTTAACCATGTGTGATGCAAGTGCGCTGTGAATCATCACAACTGCAAAAGCGTGAGCAAATGTGGAGGTACTGGCTCAACTGTGTGCGATGCAAGTGCGCTGTAAAATCACCACGACTGCGCATGCGTGAGCAAAGGGTGGAGGTACTGGCTTAACCGTGTGCGATGCAAGTGCGCTGTAAAATCACCACCTACGCAAGCTAAAGGCGGGTAGTTTATTTAGAAATTAGGACGAACCGTGTGCGATAGACAAGCTAGCTAGAAATATAAAAACAAACTACCCACCTTGCGCGTTGCAAAAATCGACGGTTCCGCCACTTTTCCTTATTATCATACACGCATATTCTTATTGGACCGTGCGCGATCTTGGGCACTCCCGCCCCGCATCAATTCCTTTACCCAAATTTTAGTAGCCGCCGTACTTCAACCGTCGCCCACACTCCTCCAGCACCGACCTTATAGTAAAATTGCTGTAGCCGAGGCATTTGAAACGTCGCCCTCCCTCGTCCACCACCATCTCCACCCACCATTACTAAAAATTTCAGTAGCCGCGGCGTATCCTCAAACACCCCCCCCCCCCTCCACAGTCCCCCACCCGGCCCCCTCCCCCCTTGAACCCTATCTCACGGCCGCCGCCGGCGTCGCCGCCAACCCCTGCCGGTCTGCCCGTTCCTCCTAGCTTAGATAATAAAGTTCAGGTTACCCAGCGATTCCCATACCGTCGCCCCACTCCCCTGAGTTTTTAGATGAGGCCTGCAGTGTCCCTCCCCGCCAGATCCACATTCCCTGCTCCAGAATGTCGCAGCCTAAGCTCGACCACGTATTCCGGGGAGCCCAACGAGCGTTCGGCCAAGAAGAGGTTTATCATGGCCTCTCCGGCGAATGTTCGAGAGTTGGCCGCCGTTCGCCCTGACTTGTCGATCCCGGAGCAACACGTCGCCACGGAAGCCGACGAAGACGTTGACTATGCTGCCATGCCGAAGGCTTCATGTCATTGGGCTAGCGTATTACTGTATCTCGGGAAAGCTGGCTATGACATCAAGCTCGTTGACAGCGACGGCTTCACGCGGGCCATGTAACAGGTTAGGTGGTCCATCCCCAACCCCTCTGATTCAACCATCGTCGATCTCTTCGACGGCCGTGCCACTGATCTCCTCTGCCAAGCGGTCAAGGATTTGCGATCCTTGTATGCCATCAAGCCCATTTTGTCATTTCTGAAGGACACGTTCTACGACGGCGGCTTGGGATCCTCAATTGCCATGTCAGATCTCATCGACCACGACCACGAGGAGGGCACCCACAAAGGTTCTTCCAAGGTGAAACAGCCCATCTGTGACATCAGAGAGCGCACCATGGGTCTGTGCTCTTCCAACTGGAAGGATGCCATCCATGACATGTGAGGCAACATCCTATCAGCAAATCTTACCTTTTCTAGCTTGCCAACCCGTACCCTTTGTTGTAGTAGCATTTGCCGTGTGGTGCTTTAACTGTGCCATGTTTAATTATTTTAGTTATGCAAAAATGTATTGTTCAATAGGGCTATGTGATGTTTAAGTATGAATTGTCCACTTCTGTTTCACGAATGGCTATATTTGGTTGTTTATAGTGAGTAGATGCCTTGTTTATCTGTATTTGGTTGTTAGGTTGGTTGCAGTGAGCATTTTTCCAGTTATCGAGCAGATGCCTTGTTTATATGTATTTGGTTCTTAGGTTGGTTGCAATGAGCATTTGTCCAGTTATCAAGCAGATGCCTTGTTTATCTGTATTTGGTTGTTAGGTTGGTTGCAGTGAGCATTTGTCCAGTTTTCAAGCAGATGCCTTGTTTATCTGTATTTGCTTATTAGGTTGGTTGCAGTGAGCATTTGTCCAGTTTTCAAGCATATGCCCTGTTTATCTGTATTTGCTTGTTAGGTTGGTTGCAGTAAGACTCTGTCCAGTTTTCAATGTCTATATTTGGTTGTTATACTGATCATTTATGCCTTGTTTATTTAAGTCATTCACAATGTGATGTTCATTATGTGGAAGTCGGAACTGTGCTGCTCGACTGCATCAATACCAGTTTGAACGGCTATATTTGGTTCCAGTTATGCCTGGTGTAGTTAACACATGCCCTTTATTTCAGTTTTACACATTTATCCAGTGTGATGTTTAAGCATTACCTATGTTCTATTCATTTTCAACAATACCGGTTTGAATTGCAATATTTGATGGCTGCTAAGCCTGTTGTCGGTAACATTGCCTTCCATTTTATATCTGCTTTAACAGCATGCTGAAACCAACATATTCAAGCTATCATTTGGAGATGATGTTGTTTACCTTTGCTATATTTGTTTGATGTTAAGGTTGTTGTACTTATCATGCCTTTCCACTACTTATGCAGGACAACAACGGGAGTGGCCACCATTTTCCGCCGAGGTTAGTTTCATCCCTCGGCTTGTACTCCCCCCGTCGTTCCATAATGTAGTGCATATAGATCCAGGCCTTGACACTTGTTAGCTTCTAATATTGACTTGTTGCTTGTAGGTACATATGCCCTTGGCAAGGATCCACGCATCGACCCTTTTTGCATATGTGGCAATGAGATATTCATGAATAAGCATCAAGTGAGGAAACTAATAAGGATTATTAGCAAAAAGATACGAATGGTGGCAAGCAAATTATTTGTTTATGCTCTATCCAACACAACAGTGAGTTGTAGGATGGTAACTACAAACTCTGCAGCCTTCTCTTTTTACTGCCCATAATGAGTTGTTAGACAACAATGTCTGAATCTTTTTCGTTCGCAGTGGTTCCCGAAGCAGTTCACTCAAGATTACCTTGCAAAGTACATGATTGGTGGACACGCAATGAAGGTTAAAGTATTTCATCCAGACTACAATGAGCATCGAGAAGTCGTAATGAAGACAGTGAAGGATGGACGGGCAGCCATCACAAGGGGTTGGCCTAGAGTCGTGCGCGCATTACGCATGGAGGAGGAAACAATATGGGCATTCTGCTTCACCTTCTCCAGCAACCAGAATGTCTTTCGCCTCTCTCTTTACAGTCTTTAGTACAACTATGGTTCATCATTCTTTACTTGGTGCTTCTGTAGTTCTTCAGTATATGTACCTGTGCATCGAATTATGCATTCGTGGTTGAACCTATATTTGTAATAAACATGGTTCAATATGAAATAAGTGATTGCCTACTTTCAAATTCAAAATCTGTGATTTTTAAATGCAAGGATTAAATTAGGGATTAATTAGCGATTACACTACACACGGTTTGCGAAAGCGAAACATCTGTGATAGACGTGGATATCAGACACGTTTCTCGGATCCTCTACGTGTGCGATCAATCTCTAGTGCACACACGATCAGCGAAGAAAAAATGTGTGCGATTAACAACAGCATCGCACACGGTTCCTTCTTATAAAATGTTTGCGAATGTCACCTTATCACACACGCTTGGCAATTATGGACTGTTTATGATGTTGTGCGCATCGCAAATGTTTGGTCATTGAAGAACGCGTGCGATAGGTCTTCATCCGACGCGGGTACGACAGATGAATTATGTGGGATGTATTCAATCTTTGCATACAGTTTTATAGGGACAATTGTATGCGCTCTTACATCGAATCGCATACAGTCGAGGAAAAGTAAATGTGTGTGATTGTCTGCTTATCGTACACGTTCTATAATTGTGAACTGTTTGTGATGGGTCGCGCATCGTAAATGTAGCACCACAAAATACCGACTGCGATGGCAATGCGAGCACAAATGAATTGCAAGGATGAAGCGTTTTGGATATGTGAGATATCATAAACAGTTTTCACTACAAAAAAAAGACACATCCGTGACATTTTGGCCCGAACAATTTTTTTTCTGTCATGCTTATGACACTTCTATGACGATAATTGTGACAAAACCCAGTATCATCATAGATGTGGTGGGCTCCTACTTCTATGACAAAAAATCATGACAGAAAATGGGCTTTTCATCCTGGGCGGGCTGGAGACGCACCTGCATGACATTCTTTGGGCCGTCCATGACGGAAAAAATCATGGTAGAAGCAGGGGCGAGGAAAATTTCGAGGAATTCCCCGTTATGGTGGGTGGTCGGGGCCGAGCGATGCACGGAGGTTTGCGCGTTTCTCTCGTACACGTACGCGCGTGTGTGCGAGGCGTTGGGCTCTAACTGAACCCGAGTGAGGCGTTCGCTTACTGAACCCGAGCAATTGCACTAACTATGTTACTGAACCCGAGCGATCGATCCCTTGTATGTTAACTGAAACCGAGCGATTCCTTCGCTACTGCTGCTAACTGAACCCGAGCGATCGATCGCTACTGCTGCTGCTACTTACTGAAGCCCATCGAACCTGCTGCCTCTTGATGAAAAGTGAACATGGGGGTTGGTTGAATGAGTCAAGACGTGGTTGGGGTTGGATGAATAGTTCCCGGTGGGGGTTGGATGCACAGGACCCCGTGGTAGTAGGCCGTTGCCGCTTGATGAACAGGACCCCGAGAGGAGGCCACCACAGCTGAGCTGGTTGGGGGTGGATGAATAGGACCCCGTGGAGGGCTGGTTGAACAGTAGCCGGTGGAGGGCTGGATGAACAGTAGCTGGTGGAGGCAGGAGGAAGATGCGGTGGATGAACAATGCAGGTGGAGGGCTGGATGAACAGTAGCTGGTGGAGGCAGGAGGAAGATGCGGTGGATGAACAATGCAGGTGGAGGCTGAAGGAAGTCAAGGTGGGTGAACAGTAGCCCGTGGAGTCCCGTTTTGCGGTACGCCACACCCCTCCCGATGAACAGGACCCCCGTTTCGACCGTAGCGCTCCAACACAAGTCTGTTTCCTCCGTTTTGCGGTACGCCAGACCCCTCTCGATGAACAGAATCCCATTTCGACTGTAGCCGGTCGAACAGAAGGCCGTTTCCTCCGTAGTGCGGTACGCCGGACCCCCGTTTCGGCTGTTCCGTCCAAGTCGGTTGGCTCCTGATGAACACGACGCATTCCGTTGCCCCCCGATGAACACGATGCATTTCGTTGCCTCCCCGATGAACACAACGCAGTTTCTCCGTTCCGACCCAGCCGGTTGGCTTCCGATCAACAGGACGCCGTTGCTGCCGTCCGTTGCCTCTCCAAGTACACGTGCCCTGGCCGTACGTATGCGCGAGTAGCTAGGCGTTCGAGACCCCGCCCGTATGTATGTACGTGGCCGTATTTTTTGGCATGTGGCTGTATGTACTTGTACACGGTTTAGAAGGGACTGCCTGAACTGCTACGTCAGGGGCTGTACAACTACACGTGCCGCCGCTTGCTCGGCCACGGTTCATCGTTGCAGAGAGACAGATCAACCAGCATGTATGTACACATTCGCGACCAGAATGACAATGCTACGTATGCTTCGACTGGGTGGGTCCTGACTGCTAGGGAGGATAAGGAGGCACTTCCTTGCGTGCGAAGTTATTGATGGTGGGTCCGAGCTATCAAGGGGAGGATTCATTTTTTTCGCTCCTAATATGGAGGTACTTCCTTGCGTCCAAAGATATAGTTGGTGGGTCCCAGCTGTCAGGGGGGAAACATTTTTTCGCAAAATACAGCTAAGCCAAAATACAGAGGCCCTTCCGGTAGGTCCCCGCTGTCAGGTGGAGGAATCATTATTTTGCGGGTAATAAGGAGGCACTTCCTTGCTGCGGCCATGGACCCAGCTGTCAGCCTCTCCACGTACGGTCCTCTTCCGATGTAAGTCATTCGTTGACCATGTTGACCACGCCGCGACGAGAGCACCAAGGCGGTGGACGACGGCAAGGCCTAGGAAGGGAATGACCTGGAGCCGGGGAAGACTCGGCAGTTGTTTCCCACGCGGAGGGGAGTACGAGGGCTTACTGGTTGGGCTGCAGTGTGAGGCTTCCATTGCTGGAGAATAACAGGAGGTCTGGGTGAGTACAGGGATGGCCAGGCCAGCGATGGGAGTATGGTGGGGCGATGAGGCCTGCGCGGTAGCAGAGCCGGCCACGGGAGGCAGGAGCAGGCGACACGACCGGCGCTGGTTTGGGCGGCTGGATCAAGAAGACCAGAGGTTGAAGAAGCACTAAAGCCGTTGGATGGACATCGTATGGTCACTGGAGCTAGAATCGTTCATATTGACTAAGTTGACAACGCCCTCCGTCCAAGTCAACTTAGTAGGCCCACAAGTCAGCCTCCAACTATGGTGGGTCCCAGCTAGTAGGGGGTATTCATTTTTTTTGTGCGTAATAAGGAGGCACTTCCTTTTGTGCGAAGATATAGCTGGTGGGTCCGAGCTGTCAGCGGGAGGAACGTTTTTTCGCGAAATACAGAGGCCCTTCCAGTGGGTCCCTGTTGTCAGGTGGAGGAATCATTATTTTGCGTGTAATAAGGAGGCACTTCCTTGCATGCGGCCGTGGACCCAGCTGTCAGCCTCTCCACGTACAGTCCTCTTCCGATGGATGTCGTTCGTTGACCACGTTGACCACGCCGCGCCGAGAGCACCAGGGCGGTGGATGACGGTGAGGCCTAGGAAGGGAACGACCCGGAGCCGGGGAAGACTCGGCAGTTGTTACCCACGCGGTGGGGAGTACGAGGGTTTACTGGTTCGGCTGTCGTCGCCAAAAAATAATAGGAGGTGTGGGTGAGTAGAGGAATGGCCTGGCTAGCGATGGAGTAGGGTGGGGCGGTGCGGCCTGTGCGGCAGCACTCCCGCCCACGGGAAGAGGGAGCAGGCAGTCCCGCCGGTGCTGGTTTGAGCGGCTGGAGCAGGAAGAGCAGAGATTGAAGAAGCACGGCGGCCGTTGGATGGACATCCAACAGTCACTGCTCTCGTGTGTTGGCTAAGTTGACACGGCCTTGCGTGCGCGTCAACCTTTATTTAGGAAAGTGTACGCGTCAACCTATAGTAGGCGCACAAGTCATCCTCAAACGTCAAATCTGTGGAAAACAGCATACAACCCATCTGCCATTATTTCTAATAATTTACAGACCATTTGCTAATTCTTAAGGTTTTTTTGGAGCCCATATTCTTTTTGTTAGCATTACAGCCCATATTGTGGCCATGGTTAAAAAATTCTATGAAACTTTGCATATTTCGGTGCGGTCCAAACTGTTTTTAATCCCGAAATTTCGAGTCACATTCAAACTAATTTGAAAAATAAATTTATATCAATATAAAATCCAAATAATTGTCCACGCATAAAAATCAATGGAATTTAAATCTCGAAATGAAAAAAAAAAGAAATTTGAAACTAATTGCTGGTTTGATGTGTTTTAAAAATGCACATCCCATTTCTCATTAGTGATAGCCCATTTTCTTGGCAAGCCGAATGAAACTCTCCTCGTCTTGAAAGATTTGCAGCCCAGCAGGGCTGACAAAAGCAAGTAGGCCTCAGTTGGGTATTCTGCAAAAGAATAAAAAATCTGGGCTAGCCATTTTCAGAAAGAAAAAAAACTACTAGGCTGGTCTTGTGGTAAACATAAAATAAAAGGCTGGCTAGACAGGCCAGAGTGGCCCGCACAACCCAAATGACACCCTGCTTCCGTCTCAAAAACAAAAAGAACTGGGCAAGCTGCTAGGTCCGTGGTGTCGGCCACTCGTTGTGTAATTCTCTCATTTATTGACTACGTTGACAATGGCATGGGACCCAGATGTCAGAAATCCATTAGGAGGAACCTTTTTTTTGCATGAAATACGGAGGCACTTGCTTGCGTACTGCCATGACCCTGGTGGGTCCCTGCTGTCATCCTCTCCATGTACAATCATCTCCTGATTGTGTACGCATCAACCTAGTAGGCCCACAAGTCCGCCTCTAAACACGTGGCGGACAAATACATCCCATTTAAAAAAATAACAGCCCATTCCATACGCTCAAACGGAAAGTTCAACATTCAGAGCAAAGTAACAGGTCTGATCCAGATATAGAGTACTGAACTTCCACGTTGACAACCATCATAGCCAAGTTAATTATCTACTCCCACTAATACTCTAGTAGTGTACAAGTACTAACTTACTATTAGGTAACTAGACGATGCCGGCCTATGCTCAAAAAATAACTAGACGATGCCGGCCGCCATCTGCGGTACACACTAAACGCTGGCAACGACGTCCTCCTCCTCGCCTCGGACTTGACAGAGGTGCGATAGCGCGCGTTGCTCGCGCGCGTTGGCCCTTTCCATGCCGGCGTTGTCCACCAAAGCTTCGGCTTCTAAACGGGAAACCCACTTGACGAGCTGGTAGTAAATTTCAGCGTCGTGAACGCGTGCATGCCCGACAGCCTCTAGGGCTATTTGCAGGGCACCGGCCTCCATGTAGTCAGCCCAGTTGCGGGCGCTCTGCTCGCGACTCAGAGCATCGTTCCGCTGCTGCTCCATGCCCTGCTGGCGGCGCAAATCGGCGATACGCTGCTCCTCCGCTAGGCGGTCGCGCTCCAACAAGTCATCATACTCCGCATTGCCATCTAAAGACCGATAGAATGCCTCCTCCCTCCGTCTGCCTTCCGGTGAAAAACCGAACACTAGTTCCGGCGGTGACCGCCTCCGGCGTCACCTATTGTGAACGGGCGGGGGTATGACGGACGTGGCGAGAGCGAGGGCAAGTGGCGAGCGACTTCGGGCCGGTGGGGGCTTATGAGGATTGGGCGAGTTGGGTGATGGTGCCACCGGAGAACGCCGGGAACCAGTAATTATAGGCGGAAGGTAGGTGAACCAGCGTGTCGCGGGAAACACGACGGTCATCGCGGTCATCGGAATTCAATGCAAAAGCAGGTATGGCTTAGTGCGCCAGCTTGCCGTGGAAAACTAGAAAAACTGAAATTATGACTCTGCTGTCCCGTCCCGTCCCGTCCAGTCAGTGGTGCGTCCCGTCCGTGCTAGGTCGCACGTCGGCATGACGGTCAAATGAGTGCACTCGATTCATCCAGATGAGGTACATGCATGATCCGCTGGTTATTCGCGTAGGATCGAGTCGGTCGGATAGTGTACGTGTAGGATCGCAATAGCTGATGAACGTTCGCTGGGAGATAAGGCATTTGCGAACGTTTTTGCTGGCAGTTTCTTTAGATTCGCATGGCATTTTCTTCAGAACAACATGTCAGTTTCTTCGGACGTAGGCATTTTTATTCAAAAAAATGCCACCTTCGGATCTTGTGTCGCAACTAAAACTGCTAGGAGCATATTAGTAGGCTAGCTAGTGATCGATCAGTAACTTGTAAACACTGAGCGAACAGAAATAAGGAACTGCTAGTAACTTGTGAACACTAAGCACACAGAAATAAGGATCATGTTGTGCACAGTAGTAAGAGCCGATCCGTTCGAAATGTTCACATGAGACTCACAGGCCTGGCATTGTAATATGTTCACATTAATAGCCCAAATTCACAACCAACTAGTACGATTCCCATACATAAGATCAACATGTAATGCATCTCAATGATTCACAGATCATATACAAATATGTAGCTCCAAAAGCAAAGATCTAGAAAATACATCTGTTCTTGCTACTAACATGGATGCTTCTCTGGGCCAACATTCAGTACAGAGTGAAAGACAAATTTGTTTGTGAAGTCTACATTTCCTCTTGCAAATGTAAGTGGTTTCACCAACAGCTGGAACCATGAGAATGAACCACACATGATGGGGGAACATCCACTGCAATATGATTTGGTCTTCTCTCGATCACACAGTGAGACTATTTTCGGAATACAAACTTTAACTTAGGAAAAATGATGCCCATTGTATAATTAGACCAAAGCAATGAAGCACCTAGTGTTGGCCAATAAATAGTACAGTACTACTTTTGTGGAGTCCATGAAGTGACTATCCAATCTTTTTGTGTCTATTTTCAAATGGCACTGCATGCAGTGAGTATACTATTCTCTTGTGCAGTTCCACCAAAATTGAGGTCACTTTGTTTGTTTGCCAAATAGCAATGAGTAGACATCTGTCTGCACAAATATCAAGCAGCTAGTGAACATATACCTTACCTTGTATTTTTGGTTTAAACACATCTCTTCTAGTCGTTTCCCCTTGCTATCTATCATGTTTTGCACTGGACAATTTGATACTGTCAAGTTTTGCCCTGGACAATTTCGTACAGAATTGACTTGCTAGTACAAAGCAGAAATATAGCGCCTATTCTTCATCAGACAAAGGATATCCATGTTCGAAGTGATGGAAGAGGTGAAATCGGTACAACCGAAATTAAGCATCCCATCATTGAATCATGTCCTGCACCTCAAATGTAGGTCCACTCTGCCAATAAATTCACATGCAAACCACTAATATTACTATCTAATGACAGTACAAAAAGAGTAGCAAGATAGTAGCATACCATGTACCTTCGTAATGAACAACTCATAGTGCCACCAATTGGATATACCGGTTTGGAACAAAACATGCTCATAATGTTGGACCATTTGGACTTTTTGTGCAGTTCCACTAAAATCGAGCATCCCAGTTTGCATAGATATTGAAAGTGTGATTACTATAAAAGTGGCACTAGTTGAAGCATAGACTCACAAATATAAGCATTCTAATTTCTTAATGGGAAAAGGTAGCAAGACTATTTCTAACCACCTGTTTGAAGGAATAAGTAAGGCAATAGCGGCTGATGTCAGGAAGGCATACATAGTATTTTCTGAAAGATTGAACCATTCCTGACCTTTCCTCTTCTTTTAAGCATATTTTGTGCAGTTTAACTAAAATAAAACGCCATCACCACCTTGACAATTCAGTGACACTGTACAAAAAGCAATGACTTACCATTACATCATGATGTCAGGTATGTAATCGACAGGCATTAGAGACAAACATGCAGACCTCCTCCGATAACATAATGAACATTAATTTTAGAAAAAGGACATAATTTGAGTGAACTCTACACCCTCTGTTCCTTAATATAAGATGTTTTCGCAGTTCAATTTAAAGTACCCAAACATAGAGTGGTGAGGGAGGGATGGTTGCCCAGAGCAACAAATATCCAGGCAGCATATGTGGATTACGTCCCATTTTTGTTCTCTTTAGCCACCTTTTTCCTATGTGAGGACAACAAACCGATCGACCTAGTCATTCTCTATTGCGTTGTCATGCCTTTCTACCCTTTTTCAACCAAGAGACACGAGACTCGTTCCTTAGCTACTGATTTTCCCCTTTTCAACCTAGATGCGGGTTCGATACCTAGTCTCTTCGACAGTACTTTCTCCCTTCCTTTGCTTATTCAACCCAGACATGGAATAGTCTGCATGAAGTAGGGTTTCCTTTAATAGTGCAAATTAAGGTTTTCATTTGCGTGACCAGCAGAGTAGAGGATAGCAAATTGGGGAGATGGTGGAGTGGAAAAAGATCCACATGCAGTGATATGGCAGATGGGGGCAATAGAACAAGGGTATGGTTCGAAAAGAGGTAGCATACCTGAGGGTCAGCGGGAAGTGGCTTCGCTCGTGGTCATCGTCCTCCGCACACACTACGGCAGCGAGCTTGGGGACGGAGGCCATCCTGCGTGGGTGCTAGGTCTGAGTGGATGGCCTTGTCGTCAGTGTGTCACCTCGCTCGCCGATGACGAGTGCGTCAACGCTGCATGTCCTTTTCTTCCCCGGCGGACAGGATCCTGGCAGATCGGTGACCACCGTAGAGGAGGGAGAGAGAGGGGCCACCGCCATCTTTTTTAGATCTAGAGAGAGGGTGATAGTGTGAGAAGCAAGTGGGCAGCCCTTAGCAAGCAAGCGCTGAGCTCCAGCCTATATATCTTTTTTGATACTAGTACTAGAGGTGGAGTAGTGGTAGAGTAGTTTATATTTTCTCTGCATACAGTACCAATTAGTTGTGCTTCAAAACTGAACGGCACGCCATGAATTAAAAAAATAAAGTCAAGAAATAATGCGGCACCTCGGGCCAACGCGGCCAGATCGCATTTTGCACGAGAAATGACACACCATGTTTCATTGACATGTGGTCCCATTCCAACTTGTCAGTGAGACGACGGCGAGTCCTTTTGTACAATTTCCGAACGGGCATCTATGTAGGCTGGGGCGCCTCTTCTTGTACCGTGGCAACTGTCCACTGCCTCTTCGCATTTCCCTCTTGATTTGGAACTGCTGTCGCATGCTCTTCCTCCCTCCATTTGCCTTCACCCTTCCTTCTGCCATTGTTCGATAGTCTTCTCCATGGAGGGAATAGGCCGGAAACGACCCCGTTATTCTTGCCCCGATCTGAAAGATGACATGGTGGAGGAACTCATTGATCGGTCCGACGTCATCACCTCGGCTAGCATGGCAGGTTCGTTCAAGACCATTCTCGACTCAACAAATAACATCATTACAAAGAACCCAAGGGTTCAGGAGCGGTTTGATCTCCCCTATCTTCTTTGCCATGACCCTGCTCGTTGGCGCGGGGACGACGGAAGCCTCGCCTTGTGCAAGTTGATGCCGCTTGATAATGATACGTGTGATGTTAAGATGCCATTGCTTAAGGGTAAGGCCTGGGCAGGCACAAATGGAGATTGGGTTGTTTATATTGGGTACAACTGCGAGTGGGAACTTGTGAATGTGTACACTCGTCACCGGGTTCCACTTCCAAAAATCTCAGAGTGCCCTAAGGTTGAGCACACAGATGATCTACGTAGGTTCAAATATGATCATGGTGACTGTCGTCTATAGAAGATAGCAATTTGTCGAGTTCCCAACCGCTCTTGGGATTACACGAACTATCATGTTGTTGCTATCTTCGACAAGCTTGTTGCCGTCCTTACTTCCACGCCTTGATGGATATTGCTCAAAAATCAATTTCTGTACACGGATGAGTACTGTGATGCAATTCAATACGAGTCTTGTGTTTGCTGCCACCACTCGTGGCACTGTTTTTGCATGGAATCCTTATTGTTTCGGTACGTTTGTCTTCCACCATAATTAGAATTGTTTCATCCACATGCATGCGAGTTAGTATCCCCGTACTAATTAACCTTCTTGTGTTTCCAAGGTCCTATGAACATTCCACCACCTATACTTGAAAAAATTTATAACCAAGGGGGAGATGACGATGGTGATGATCACGAGCATGAGGACGAGCAGGACCTACATACTCAGTGGTGCCTGGCAACTTATTCTGATGGATCGCCTCTTCTTGTATGTATACAGGGCACTGCTGATGTTACTAAGGAAGCAGATGTTATCTCCCATGGTCGCACTCTCCGTACCTATTCCAACATCCGTTGCAGGGTATTCGGGATGGATACTAGTGTGCTAGCGCCATCACCTTCTGCCTGGTTCCATATTGATAGTCTTGGAGAAAACTCGCTCTTCCTTGGACAAAACTATCCAATGATGGTGAAAGGCGATCCAGCTGCTGTTAGCACAACGTTACTACCATTTATGAGAAGCAACTGTATCTATACCTCGGACATTGTTATGGTTCCCTACCCTGGCTATCACAATATGCGTCCTGATATAGGCCGCTTCAGCCTGGATGATGAGTCATGCGTTGTCTCGATATTGATAATATCTGGCCCTTCCCAGAGGCTTACTTATGGTTCAAAGCAAGCATTTCCAGTGCCGAGGATTGGTTGAGCTGAAGTTCATTTCATTGCTTGTTATTTGTTGTGTGATAAAAACTTTAGTATTTACTAGAATGTTTTGTTGGAAATAATCTATAATCCAACACGTATCCTCGTTGTCGTTGTGTGTTGATGACTTGTTGTATGTAATGAATGGTACATTTGCATATGCATGTCATAAACTCAATTTATGAATGGTTTTCGAGTCACTTCTTGGAGTGTGAGTACCGTAGTAGTAGTAGTATAGCCAGCATCCGGTTATATGAAGTTGCCACATCACATAGAGCCAACCTAATAGTGGAGTATGCTAGTACAATAGTTAGTCCTAGTTGTAGTATAACATCAACTAGAGCTAGGTGTCGCACAGAGGTCGAGAAATATGGTGATAGCATGAGGTGGGCTTGTACGTATGATGTAGGCACAGGGCTTGCCGTGTTTCCTACTCCTCCGGTCTAAATGTGGAGAAGATTTGGTCAAGTTCTTCCTCCTTTTGCCGACACGTGGGACATCCAGCATCTAGGTTGTGTCATGCAAGAAAATGGAGTGCTAGTTGAAGGTAGGAGTACGTGCTGTGCATCTTGGGTTAAACTGTAAATACTAGAATCTTACTCTTGAGTAACTCCAAAAGCGGCCACCGAAGATCTTTATTGGATTTGTTTATCATCACCAGCACGTCGAGGTGAAAGATGTGCAGACTCAGTGGGTCGTCTTGCATTTTCACTGACATGTGGGACCAAATGTGAGCAAACAAATGATGGGCACACTCCGTGCGTCTGCTGGCTGGCTGAGAAGAGAGAGAGGAGGCTGAGCACGGAGTCCAGGAAATTTCGCGACAATGTGAGTACTAGTACTAGTGGTGTACCGTATGGCCCAGTGGTGTTCGCTCTATGTAACCAGCACCTCGATTAATAGTGGGGTGGCATGGGCCATAACTATCATTCACGTCTAGCAGTACAGCACATGCCACCCACACGAGTCCCATCTGACACCAATTTTCTTGGGCAATCAAAGATTGATGCCAGTGCAAATAAATAAACAGAACTTAACTATCTACAACCTCACAATCTGCAACCTAAGCGTGGATGACGCCCATAAGCATGTGAGCAAGTTCTTCCTTCTTTGCTACACTGTCTCTAAAAACATTGATCAGTTGTTGTTGCGCAAGAATGTGCACCTCTGATTCCTCCATGATTTCCATCAATGCTTCAGCCAATAATTGGTTCACAAACATACATTTTTTCCGTTGGATTTGAGACAGAGGAAACTGAACAGATTCAGATGGCGATTTTGGCAGGATTGTATTATTGATAGTGGAGAGTGTCTCGACCACTGCATCATAACATAAATTAGGAGGGGAACCGAAAAGATTAATCAAGAGTTATTGCCATATTACCTGGACTAGATTTATTGGAAAGAAACAATGGGGTTGCCTTGCTGTTTTCAGGGTTTGTCTTCTTATCTTCAGCAGCGTGCACCAAATTAACACACTAGCATTGCTATCATTGGCCAGGTCAGATAATAGGAAAGCAACATTAACACAACGAACGTTTGGGCAACCACACCACACCAGCCTACACCAAATTAACACAATATGGGACAGCTACCATCAGCCAGGTAAGGTAATAGGAAAGCAACATTGACACAATGAATGATTGGGCAACCAGAACAACACTACAATTTAGTAATGTGCATGATATGAGATAGTACACTCATGCAGCTCAGTATGCAAAACTACCAGGCAGTTTTCCTTACAAAAATCAACATTGTCGCCTTTAATTATACATTTTGCTACAAGTAAATTTAGATCTGATAAAGGTTAGATTCACGCCGATTAATAAAATACATGCTGATGTAAAAATTTAGTGATATACAACAGGTACTTACATCAGCATTGGAGCACGGAGAATTCCCGCAAGATACTTTCCTCGAACATGATCCCAGTTTAGAAAGTCTTCTACCCGTTAAGCTTATTTTCTAAAAGAGAGATGGGTAAGAAACATGTAGAAAATATGATCTGAATGCTATAAAATTTCATGATGTGAGGATACACACACGCTTTTTAGAATGGAGTTGACATATTTTTTATGGACTGGAGTGGACTAGTTCTTTTGCCACTTGAATCTACTTATTATCAGTAGGAGTTGGGTTTCTCTCTGCTGGAGAAGTATCTATGAACATTGGAGTTGGTTTACTATCTCCTGGTGTTTGGATCTTTTGCAAAGACTTTGTTTGTAACCCTTCAGATTCTAACATAGCCGTCTTCCCCTTGCATGCCTTATATAGAAGAATGGTGCTTCAGTTATAAAACATGCTATGGCAGAGAGATGGAATAGGTACTGAAGAATATAAAGGCATGACATATTGACATGTATTCCCTCCATCCGGAAATAAATGGATGTGTCTAGGTGTTTTTCAGTTCTAGATACATCCATTTTTATCCATTTCTGCGACATGTAATCCGGACGGAGGGAGTATGATGTAAGAGCTAGGGATACAACATGACAACAGAGTAAAAAAACACTAGTTGAATGTAAAACTGTATGATAGCGGAATACATACAGAAAAACACTAAGGCAACATATGCATGTATGTTTGGGAAACTAAGATGGCATTGCAATAGACAACTAGAACATCACTTCAATGTAAAAAAAACATGGTATGGTAGACAGAAGAAGTACATACTGATGAATAACAATGCATAAGATATTCAGAAGCATGATGTCCAAACTAAGCAGATGGCATTGCGACAGAGTAGAATGACAGTACTTGAATTTGAAAACATGTTATCATGAATGGAATAGGTACGAAAAAGCAGGAAGGCATGACATATTTATATGCATGATCAGCAGGCTAAGCACATGGCATTGTAACAGAGTAGATGCACTCCAGGACATTATATGCATGTTGTACCCATATCACGGGCCAATTTAGAGCAAGGACCTTGTGGGGTGAATAGGATTCATCATCTTTCTGCAAGTCTTATGAAGAACTGCCTTTACATGTTCCATCATATTGGGTATCATTGACGTCAAGTTTGTTGGCCGTTACATTGCTCCGTGAGGTTCTTGTGGATATATCAGTGTGTGCAATTATATCTGACATGCATGGAAGACAACTAGTAGTTAGATTTATGTAATGAGTGCCTGTAGGAGATGACATAAATAGTTGGACTGGGCTTAACTAGCAGCAACAGGTCTCAAAAACTAAAGGGAGAACACAGATGAAAGCTACAGAATATGTATTGTTTGTACTCAAGATTAACTAGATAGCACACAAAAGTATTAAAGAACAACATAGGTAACACTAGAAGTGGTATAATACTATAATCACCAGCCTGTGGGATAGCATTGGCTGATGGATGATAACTATGGAACAACGTTACCTAAAGAACAAGTCTCTTATCTCAACTATGGAACAACGTTAACTCCTGAACAAGACTCTTCAGAGATCAGCATGAATATACAGTGAAATGTGATAATCTATTTTCCATGCTTAGATGAATAACAAAGCCATAAATGTTGCACACAAGTAAGATGAGGGTACAACCTATCTGGCCGCCATCCATAGGAGTGAGCATCATGTGCTGACTTGTCGATGGCCCTGCAGTTGTTGTGGCTGTCCATGTCGGGCACGCACATTCGATGTAGGGAACTGTTGAGTGGGGACTATAGCTCCCTTCTGGTGTATGCTTCCCTTGTTGGAGCAGCTGCGGTGAGAAGGAAGACGGTGTGGCTGAAGAGTCATAAAACACATAATGTTAAGAACGACACATATCTCTGATCTGAAGAAATACCCTAAGAGATCAACAATAAGGTACGAGAGTGGTCACACGTCTGAAAAATAAATTGGGGTCACATGATTTTATTTTATTTTGGTACTGTCCGATCTACGCCGGATGGCTTGATGGCCGTCTTGTGCCTCCCGGGTAACACTATTCAAAATCTTCCCCGAAGAGCCGGCGACCACCGGCAGAGCAGCCTACCTCCGCCGTCCCTGGCCGCGAGTGCTCTGACCAAAACCCCGCTCCTCGCCCCACCGCACTGCTGTGGTTGCGCCGCCCCGGCCAATCCACAAAGACTTACCATCATCTAGATCCGGCGGCGGCAGTACCTTCAACCCACGCAACTCTAAGAAAGCCACCTAAGCGTTGCTTCGGCGGCAAACTTGCGCCCCCGCACCCTTATGATAGACACCAGCCAACCGGCAGCCTAGGAGCTCCGCCGCCTCGAGGGGTGCTGCTTCCCATTGGGAATCGATTGGCCCAGAATAAAAATTCAGATGACTGACGCCTAAATAAAGTGGTTTAAGATGAGTGTATGACCTATCTTGCGGCCCGGTGAAGTAGGAAGCTCTAGCTGCCGAGTCAGTGAGGCCGGTGTGGTTGCGGTGGCTCCCGGCGGCAAGAAAGCAGATATGTCGCGATGGTCAACGGCTACGGGGAAGCAGCGCCGGGACCCTAGACGCATCCAAAGTTGGAGCCGCTCCAGCGCCGTGCACAACGGCGGGGGTGAATCAGCTCCGGTATGGTTCACGCGGGCGTCATCGAGGCAGCTCCGGAAGCACGGAGTAAGAGGCACATGGTCTAGTGCACGACGGCAAACGGACGGCATCTCCGGCATTGGGGAGGAGGGCGGTGGTGAATTTGGTGCGGTGGGGGGCGCCATGGCGGAGGGGCTGAGGTTTCGCGGCTGGGGAGAAGGGAGCTTTCGGGGAGAAGGTGATTTGGCGCCCATGATGTTTGAATGGGGAATTGGGAGGGGGAACCATGTCTTACGGACGCATTTGTCTGAAATGTGTGGGGGGGGGGGAGTTACAGGTCTACCCCTGCCTTTAGGCTTCTAGGCTTCTCCCAAATAGTGGGCGGGAACGATTTCGGGCGAGGAGGTCGTGTTTTGAAATAGTGGGCGCGAGTGATTTCGGGCGAGGAGGGCATGTTTTGAAATAGTCGGCGCGAGCGATTTTGGCTGAGGAGAGGGTGTTTTCCCGCCCATGGTTTATGAATTATTCGGCACCTGTCATTTTAGCTAAGGAGAAGGCGCGCTTGGATGAAGTTACGAACCTATCCTCGATGTACAATGGGCCAATTGATGCGTGTCCCACATAGGCTGGTAATTTTGCATCTCCCATTTATTTGCTCGGGCGAATTCCACCGAGCAGAGGGTGTTTAGCGGTCCGTTCAAATTTTGGGAGAACGGGCATCCACGTCTACCTTACCAAGTCGATTCGAATGGCCAGCAATTTGGCTGAGCCAGTTTAAGTATGGAATCGGAGTGTTCCATTTCAAAAAAAAAGTCGATTCGAATCAAATTTTGAAATATTAGCTTGCCACATCTTTTTTAGATGGTGAGATGATGCTCAGGACTAATGTGTTTTTACATGCTCGTTGCTAACGATTTACTATATGACAAATAGTTGACCCACTCAAAAATGGGAATCAAACCCAAAATGAAATATCTCGATTGAATGAAATAGCTCGTTCACCAGGTCAAAATAGTGAACTAAATCCAAAATTGAACACCTCAATTGAGTAGCATGTTGTATTATAGTACTCCATGAACATGTTGAAAGTCAAATTAATGAACTTGTTTGATATGCATATCTCCGTTGATGTGTGGATTGCAGACAACATATTCTCCAATTCAAATATTTGAATGCAAATTTATATCGAAACATGGTTTATATCAGTCTTTGATGCATAAACGCGACCTCCCCCTCTCCTGGACTCATGTTCTCTCTCTTGCCGACAATCTTCAATTCTATCACACGCATCCAAACACAAACCTTGTCGGTCCCTCTCCCTCTCTCTCTCTCTGTGTGTGGGGGTCTTTCTAGTTCGCATGCACACTCCATGTATAGGTCTCTCTGGCACACAATGTATGATTCTCTAGTCCAAGCTAAATATCTAGGGTGCACTCATCGTACGCACACAAATTCCCTAGATCGTTGCCCGTAATTCTCTCACGCACCACTCTGCCGTCTCGCAGCTCTTCCCTCTCTCTCTCAAACTCTCCGTCTCCCTAGGTCACACATACACATGCATATCTCACTCGCACTCGATAGACCCATCTAAAACTCTCTCTCTCTCCCTCGTTCTCTCTCCATCTCACACACACACACACACAATCTCACGCCTAGCTAAGTATGATTGTCTCTCACTCAATTGTAGGCACATGCAGTCCTCCCTATGTATATGACTAATTCTTAGTCTCCATCACAAACATATGCATTGTCTCTTTTCCTCACTTGGTCTATCTCGATTTCTCTTGGGGCATCTTTCTATCGCACACACACCTCGTCCCTCGATCTCCCACCCATATAGTCCCCTAACAATCTCGAGGGGATCTGTCTATCACAAACACACCCTCTCTCCCTCCACATGCATCCATCTTCTCCATGCGTCCCTCTCGACCTCTATCCCTTGTTGGCAAGACCTCTATTGGACATGTGCTATAGGGGTGTCTCTCTCCATTGCAAACAATCACGCACTAGCTATCTTCGTGTATCTCCTCACCTCGCTTTTCTATCTCGGAGATGCATGCATGATATGTTTGCATAAGAAACAAACACACACTCTCTCTATTTTATCGTTTGTTGTCCCTTTCTCTTTCACAATTACACTCTTTTTGCACACTCACTCATTCTCCTTCACACGCACTTGATCTCTCTCGACATAGGTACTCTCTTCGGTCCATAGCATATAGATTTATTGAAAAGTCAAACATCACAAAGTTTGACCAGGTACGTGGAGAAAAACATTTACATCTAGAACGGCAAACATATATCATTAGATTCATCATGAGATGTAGTTTCATATGATGTATCTTTGGTATTGTAGATGTAAATAATATTTGCGTAAACTTGGTCAAAGTTTCCAAAGTTTGACTTCTAAAAAATTTGTATGCACTGCATTATCGAACAGATGGAGTATCTCTTTCCCCCTCTCAGCTATCCGAAGCACCACTCAGCCATATCGAGGCTCCTCTATCTCTCTCAAACTTTATATCTCCCTGGTTCACACATACACATATCTCGCTCGCGCTACATAGACCCATCTAACACTATCCTCCCTTGTTCTCTCTCTATGTGACATGCACCCCCCTAAGTACCATAATCCCTCACTCCATCATAGGCACATGCACTCTCCCCTAAGTATGAATATCTCTCACTATCCATTAGGAACACACTTATTGTCTCCTTCCATCCATACGTCTATCTCGATATCTCTTGGGGTATCTTCTATCGCGCGCACACCTTGTCACTCGATCTC
The DNA here is from genome assembly GCA_011799875.1 of Thinopyrum elongatum. Taxonomy (NCBI): domain Eukaryota; kingdom Viridiplantae; phylum Streptophyta; class Magnoliopsida; order Poales; family Poaceae; genus Thinopyrum; species Thinopyrum elongatum. The sequence goes on from CM022298.1 coordinate 531,923,655, forward strand.
CCACCCATGTAGTCCCATCACGATCTCCAGGGGATCTCTCTGTCACAAACACACACTCTCTCCTCCCCATCCCTGCATTTTCTCCATACGTCTCTCTCGACCTCTCTCCCTTGTTTGTCAGACCTCTCTTGGCCACGTGCTAGGGGTCTTTCTCTCTTGGTTACAAACAACCACACACTATCTCCTCACCTCGCTTCTGCTGTCGAAGATGCATGTGTGATATGTTTGCATAAGACACACACGCTTTTTCTCTACTTTATCGTGTGTTGTCCATGTCTCTTTCACACACGCACACACACACACTTTTTTCACTCACTCTTTCTATTTCACACACACACACACACACTCTCTCTCTCTCTAGTTAGGTACTCTCTCACGTCCATAAACATAGGGATGTTTTGAAAAGTCAAACCTCAGAAAATTTTGACCAGGTATATGTGGAGAAAAACATTTACATCTGGAACGATCATTAGATTCATCACAACATGTACTTACTTCATACTATCATTTATCTTTGGTATTGTAGATATAAGTAATTTCTTTATAAACTTGGTCAAAAGTTTCAAACGTTTGACTTTAAAAAAAATATAGGCACTACATTATCGAAAGGAGGGAGTAGCTCTTTCTCTCTCTACTATCTCTCACAGGCCTCCGCTCTCACTCGATCTCGCTTTACCCAGGGATTATACGGTCACTGTGTCAGCGTATAGCTCCATTTTAGTTGACCGATCAACCAGTCCAGATGCTACCTTGTCAGCTCGTGTTCTCTATCTTCATGTGCTGGCCCATGTGGCAGTGGGTGAAAATATGTAAACTAGAGGCCCATCTGACATGCGGTGAAGTAAACAAAGTTGAAACCACTCGCGGTAGCACCCCGCACGCTAGTAAATTGAGGGCACACTTCTTCCATGTGAAGGACGCACTCGCGCACACTTCACCACTTCGTGGCGGCATGCACACAAGGACGCACTTGCGCACACTCAGCACACAAGACACACCAGCACACGTGTACACCGGCGTCGCCGTCGGCTGAGATGGACGGCGAGGCAGCCAACAAGCGGAGGCAGCTCAAGCCAAAACTGCATCCGGCGAGCCTAGACTTCATCAGCAGCCTCCCGGACGACATGCTCCTCGTCATCATCAGCCTCCTCCCCACCAAATCTGCCGTGCGGACCACCCTGCTCTCCTGGCGGTGGCGCCCCCTCTGGCGCCGCGTCCCCCTCAACCTCACCATCGACAGCTGCCTCTGTGATGGGGATTACAAATGCCTAGCCGTGGTCTCCAAGATCCTTTCATCGCACCCTGGGCCAGCCAGACGCCTTGACATCTGCATGTTCAGTACCAACTGCAAGGTCCAAGCAAAGTTCGACGAGTGGTTCTTATCCCCCGCCTTAGATCAGCTCGAGGAGCTCAGGTTTGAAGCTGGACGATGTCGCTCTCTGCCACTGTCCACGCTCCGCCTCATGCCAACGCTGCGCTGCACCAGCTTTAGCTCCTGCTATTTTCCCCAGATTAATGTTGCGCCCGCCCTTCTTCTCCCTCAACTCAAGCAGCTCGACCTCTTCGACGTTGGCATCTCGAAGAAGGCTATGGAGCACCTGCTCCGCAGCTGTACTGCGGTCGAGTACCTTCGTCCTCGCCAGATCCACGGGTTCATTAGCCTCCACATCGCCTCGAGGAATCTCCGATGGATTTATGTGTCTTGCTGGCCCCTCAACAAGACATCATTTAGGAAGAGATCACTCCAGCTGTTCCACGTTCTGGTCATTGAGAATGCGCCTTTCCTTGAGAGATTGCTTATATCTGATCTAGAAGGTCCAACAAAAATCAGGGTCATTGACTCGCCAAAATTGACAGCGTTGGTGTACTCGTCTGCCAAATTCTCCGAACTCTTTATTGGATCCGTAATCGTTCATGTACAACACTCATCTTCTTCTCCGTCTTCTTGAAATTCACATTTTTAAATTTCTTCTTGATGTATTTACGACTGTCATCCAGAAAATGATTCCCACAAGCTTGACCCAGTCTGTGTGCATAGTGAAGATCTTGGCAATAAAATCTATCGGCCCCAATCTGGATCAAGTTGTTGGATTCCTTACATGCTTTCCGTGCGTGGAGAAGCTACTCATCGAGGTGAAACTTCTTTCCTATTAGTAAACGGTAATCACAACGTAGCTCAATTTTTTCATAATTTTCCAAAATTACGATGACAAGTGTAGTGTTCAAAACTGCATCTACGCACTGCACCGAAAGAAATGTTTTTAGTATTTTTTTCTCACGTGATCACCTGCATTGTTTTTTTGTTGTACTAGTATCCTAGGCTAGTCATAGTGGCAAGTAACTTAGACTAGTAAACTCTATGGTTAGCCTAAGAGCAAGTACTACCTCCGTCCTGGTTTACTCTTCGTATTTTGTAGTATCAAAATTTGACCATAGATTTAACTAATAAAACGTTAATGCATGTCACTAAAAATTATATCATTGGATTCGTATTTGAACATAATTTCAAATGGTATAATTTTTGGTGACATGCATTGGCATTTTCTTAGGTAAATCTATGGTCAAAATTTTACACTAAATACGAGGTAGTACAAAAGTGGGCTATAACGGTCCTCCACTATGTAGGCCAAAACACGTGCCAAATGTACTTATGATGCATTTGGCATCGATGCCCACCATTGCTCACCTGGTGCCCCAATCTGGATCACCTACTTTGCTCTGGTGCCAAATTAACTCACGCAATGAAAAAACACTTGCATGGGAGAGGGTGTGGACTGAGGCAATTAAAAAACACTTGTTTGGTTGAGGGAGAGGCTGGTGTAGTTGGTTTGATTGATTTGTTTATACATGTGGGTCTGTGTGCACAGCGGTGCCAACTCTCTCACATTGCTAGAGCGGTGCCAAAATCTTTTGATTTGACGTCGATGCGTATTATGTGGCATACTTTTGAGAAATATGGCATTGTCCACATAGTGGAAGGCAACAAATGCCCAAGCTCTTCACGTGCTCCTAGGTAAATGAGAGGAAAGAGAAAGAGAGAGAGAGTGAAAAAATATCATTAGCCTTAGAGCCAACCCTATAGCTAACCCTATCGTATGAGCGAATGATATTGGTACCTCTTGATGACATGGCAATCTTATACAGCCACCTGCTCTAATATGTTCTCTTCTTTTGCAGATAAAAAAGACCCTAAAGTGAAAAATGTGCTGCACTATAACAATCTCATCAAATGCCTTGATCTCCATCTTACAGAAATTGATTTGATCGACTACCGAGGCAGCACATCTGAGATTAAATTGGCCAGGTTCTTTGTTCTGGAGGCATGTGAGCTCAAGGTAATGAGGTTTGGCATTCTCTGGCGCAACAATGAATGGCGTGCTGATCACCGAAAGCGTCTAAGCCTAAATGACAAAGTCTCCGCAGAAGCTGAATATGTTTTTGAAACATCAAGTCGCCAGAGACTCAAAAATTTATTTGCCCATTAGTGACTTGTCAGGGCGGTGGATTTTAGTTTGTACGATAATGCTACATCCACCTAAAGTAACGGAAGTTCTTACGTAAACTTCCTAATAATTCCCTCTTCGTAGGTGCAGCATTACTCCTAGCATTTGTAATATTAGTTTGAAACTTGTAATATTACGACTATCTAGCACGAGGTACTATGTTCCGATAAATGTTCACGTGCATAGGTGCGGCAACGATATACCCATTACTCGAGTACAATATTTATTATTACCAGCGAGAGGCCCATGCGTTGCATGGAACATCAAGATTCATTTATACGAGTTGTTTATCTTGTGGGAGACGAAGATGAACGAGGGAAGGCCTTATCTGGAAATGTGGAGAGGGGTGTGGGTATCTGTTTGCAAAATTGCCATAGTTTGCTTTCTATCCGTCAGATATAGATCGGACGGTCTATATTGCATGATGGCAGGCACACCATCATCACCAACTCGGTTTTTTATAAGAGTTTCTCTATTTCTCTATACTACTCCTATAAAAACCTAAGGGCTCCTTTGATTCAAGGGAATTCTATAGGATTTTTGGAGGATTGAAATCCTTTGAAAATTTTCCTACGTTTGTCCTTTGATTCATAGGATTGAATCCCATAGGAATTTTTCCAATGGAATCTTTTGTACTACATTTCATAGGAAATCTAACATCCACTCTAACCTATTTTTACAATTCCTTTGCTTTTCTCGTGAAATCAAACGCTCCTTGCTAATCCTATAGGATTCAAGTGGGCATGACACTCCAATCCTATATTTTTCCTATTCCTGCGTTTTTTCAAAATCCTGCGAATCAAAGAGGTCCTGAGTTGGTGATGATGGTGTGCCTGCCATCTTTCACCAATAGCCATCGGATCTAGATCTAACGCATACAATGCAAAATGCTGTAGTTTTGCAAAAAGATGCCCGCACTTGTTCCCTATTTACAAACAACTCCTTGTCTCTCACAATCAGCCTTATCTCTTCCCCACCACATCTAGAAGGCCATGGAACAATCTGGCGTGATGGTCGCTGCCGGTGCCGCCCACACCCAATCTTGGTGTTCCGTGCAATGCACGAGCATCTTACTCGTATAAGAAAAGAGTAGAGATACTCGTGGCAATGCACTGGAAATTATGTCGAACACGGCTAGTTGTAAGCAGGCTAGCTCTACAGCCATGATGATAGTGACTGCACACGGTGAGGCTGACTTTGGTATGCCGAACATGGTGCCTACACTCAGGTGTCATCTCCGGCGTAGGGTCTTGTTACTTCACTATGAGGAGCAGCACGTAATAATTTGACCAACAGGTAGTACAGTACTACTACATTGGTAGTGCTACTACTAGTACTAGGACCACCGTATGGATTTAGTAGTACTACCACCTCCGTCTGGATTTAGTATTTGACTAGCAATATCTAGTAATGCATGTCACAAAAAATATACTACTCCCTCTGCTAATAAATACATGGAGTATTGTTTTATTCGGTTTTGAACGTAGTTCCCGATGATATTATACACTCTCCCTTCCGGTAGATGGCTCAAATCTGAAATCTCATCAATCAGACTACTATTGTACTCACCGAGCGGTCAGCTTGGTAAGCTACCAACAAAAAATTGCAATCAAAGACTACTATTGTACTCCCTCCATACTGGTGCATTAGTCATGTTACGAAACCAAATAATCCCAAAACTTTTAGGCGCGGTGCATTAACTACCCACCTCGTTCCCTGTTTTTTGTCACGAAAAAAGAAATCACCCAATAGGAGACGTGGGGTGCGAATGCATTCAATGACTTGAGTCTACTTAGCACAACATGCAGTGCTCAATTCTCTTTATGCAATGGCATTAATTACAAAATACTACTCCTACCTCTGTCCTGGTTTATTGGTCCCCTTAGTATTTTATACCAAAATTTGACCATAGATTTAACTAAAATAATAATAATGCATGTCACCAAAAATTGTATCATTGGATTCGTATTTGAACATAGTTTCCAATGATATTATTTTTTGTTACATGCATTAACATTTTATTAGTTAAATCAAAGGTCAAAACTTGGCGCAAAATGCAAAGGGGACCAATAAACCAGTAAACATCAAAGTTCTCTCGTTTTGCCCCAACTTGGTCTCTGTGAGATGACTATACTGCACCGGCACGGAGGGAGGGCCAAGGAGTAGATGGCCAACACACACGTGAATGCAACGCAGTCTGCACTTCTCATATAAAGGCTCCTCGCCAGTCCAATCTACAAAAATCATATGCACCTACGCACCCTAACCAAGGGCAAGAGTGATGACTCCAATCGCAAGATCAGTTGACTAGAAGCTAGACCCATGGAGGCAATGAGCGCGAGCATCAGCCAGCTGTGCCAGATGGTCCACGAAGCCGGCCTGCGGCCCGGCACCGAGGAACGTCTCCAGGTCATGCTTGAGGCCACCAGGGCGAGAGGCCTCTTGGACGATAGCTTGTCTCCTTGTTCAACGAGGTCCTCGTCGGCTTCCTCGACAAGTTCACAGTCGTCAAGAAGCTCGCGGACGACCTTGACGTATGCCTCCAGCCCACGCACCCAGGCTCTGCGATGCCCGCCACCCTCAACGGCCTCTATGGTGACAACCTCTTCGATGCACTGGTGGCCCTGCGAATGCCCGCCGTCGCGCCGGAGAATGTCCACCTCGAGGTCGCACTCGCCACGCAGCGCCTGGTGCAGCAAGACACCATCGACATAATCACCCACGTCTACGAGAAAATCATCCACAAGGACTACTACGTGCAAGAGGAGGATGATAATATGATGGCCTTCTTGGACCGCAGGGCAACCTTGGACGGCATTGTTCAGAAGCACGCTGAGCTCGCCACCAACGCCACTGCTCCTCACACGTCGGTTGGTGACCCGACGCACTAGGGCGTGAGGATGTCATTGATGGATCTGTATGTATCTTTATCTTTCCGTCAATTCCATGTAGTAGTATATTGTAATTATCTTACCTTTCGCATAAACTTCATAATTTTCGTACGTACCATGCATGAACCACGCTAGAACCAAACTTCTCATTACTATAGGGAAAATCATTATTTCTATCTATCGGTCGCACCAAAGAGCAGAACTAAATTTTACAAGATACAAATTCAAAAGGAAAATCCTCGCCCCTCTGTAAATTGCGTCTTTTCGCCATCCCTCTATAAGAAAAAGGCAGTGCTCCCGCCGGTTCCTCAAAAAAAAAAGAGAAAATCCTGCCGTGTTCGCGTCGCACCCCCACACGGTTCATCCGGCATGCCGCTCAAGGGGGAATCCATGTTGCATTGCATTTTCACTTACAAGTGGGACCACAGTTGAGCAAACCGACTATCGGCAAACCCCCACCACGCCCACCACGCGATGGCTGAGCCAGAGAAAACAGGAGGGAGAAGAGATAGCTGTAGCACGGAGTACAGTGGATGTAATTTCTTATAATATATGCTGGATGTGCAACATTTTTCCTTGTATGCCGTACGTTTGCTTAGCGCGCCTCGCATTCCAGCTAACTGGTCGCTAGGAAGCCAAAAAAGTAGTGAAATTATTAGTTAGCATGAACAGTCGTGGGCCCTATATGAAGGAAGCGGCCCACTGCCCTTAATGGGCTGCCCTAATGGGCTCGCAGGGGCCAAAATTCTCATAGGCCTTTGATTGATCGGTTTTGGTCCTGTCCATAATTGCTCGTCATAATGGTCTCAAATTATAGCTGGGCTGGAATCGACGTTATCTAATTGGGCCTATGGACATGTTCGAACTTTAGCGGGCCCATTAAGTTAATGGGCCTTAACCAGGCCGAAAGCTCTATTGGGCCGCTATAATTGAAACGAGCAAACAGTTAATGCTCGGCCTTGTTACCTCCTGGGTCGTTAACAGGCCGACATCGAAGCGGGCAATAAGTAGGCCCATTCGATTTCATGGGCCATTAACAAGCCGATACTAAGGTCGGGCTATATATGGCCCAACTGTACTGTGGGCCTTTGGCAGGCCGAAAGAGATAGCAGGCTCGTACTGGACCATGAAGAGCATGGGCCGCTAAGAGGCCGAACGTCAGGTCAGACTGTATATGGCCCAACTGTGTTGTGGGCCTTTAGCAGGCCGAAAGAGAAACCGGGCTGGTATTGGACCATGAAGAGCATGGGCCGTTAAGAGGCCAAAACTCAGGTCCGACTACAAATGGCCCAACTCATTTATGGGCCGTTAACAGGCTGAAAATACACCGGGCTGGAAATTGGCCCAACACTTCAATGGGTCGCTAAAAGGCTGAAAGACGTACATCGTGAAAATTGGCCCATCCCTTGAATGGGCCATTAACAGGCCGAAACCACATCGGGCCGATATTGAGTTCAAATATATAGTGAGCTGTTAACGAGCTCGAACTAACGATCGGCTACAATGGTGTCAAATAGTTAACGGGCCATTGAAGGGCCGAATTAGCACATCTCGTATGGGCCGTCTGCTTAAATGGACTAGCCACAAGTAGGCACTATATGGGCCGGCCTGCTAATTTTGGCTGGGCCGGCCTCTTTCGCCTAAATGGGCCACTGTTGGGCCTTGCCACGTGCCAACGTATCATAGGCGCCTCCCGTATAATGAGTGGATGACATCTGTCCCAACGCTGAGCCGACACGTGGATCCTCCGGCGAATGAGAATTTTACACGTGGAAAATCCCCTTTGGTTGGGGCTGTTAACGGGTTATCAGATCCAAACCGGAACCCGATAGCTTAACGGCGACCCGTTACGGTGGATGCCACGTGTCGGTTATCCTTGACGAAAACACTTCCATGACGTGCCATTTATCGTCATGGAAGTGGACACTTCCGTGATGATAATTTTGGTATTGTCATGGAACACTTCTATGACAGCACAGGTATGACTATCTTGATTCTATCATAAAATCGTCATGGATGTACATGCATGACAGAAAACGTGACCTACTGTGACAAACACGTATCATCACGGAAGTGTATTTTTTTTGTAGTGTTTATACGGACAACTGTATGCATCAAGGCTCCCTATCCCCGATGGTTTCTGGGTTGTGTGGGAAGGACCCCCCTATCGCAGTCACTCACTTGGCGACGGTTCAAAATGCCGCCACGGAAAGGGGTTAAAAACCGTTTGTATAACACCTTGCTGTACCAGTGCTTCCTTTTGTTATATGGTAGTAATTTGTTTTGTTGCGATACAACATTTGTTCTTTACGGGCAGCGACCAGCTGAAGAAAACAGCAAGCCATTTTTGTATAGTGTAGGGTGTTCCCTATATTTCCACTGGTGGCGAACTTTGATGCCTAGTGGATGTAATCTGTGCAATCGCCTTAATAGCCTATTGTTAGTTTCTGGCTTATTTATTTGCTTAGTCTTCTTTTTCCTTGGTTTGCTAGTGGCCATAACAACCATGGGCCAGATACGGCCCGTGGTAACCTTGAGCCTGCTACGGGCCATAGGATCATTGGGCCTCGTACAGGCTGTCGGATAAATGGGCCTCCAATGGGCCATAGGATCCATTGGCCGCACATGGGTCCAACAATTCGTGTGCCAAAACCGGACCGCTACATGGGCCGTCAATGGGCGTAATTGGTATCGGGCCAGCACGGTAACGGGCCATTAACAGGCTAGAAGACAGCAAAGGCTTAATTCTGTCATAGGCATAACGGGTCGTTAATGGGCCCGAATACATGACGGGTTGGAAATGGTGCAATGGGTTAACAGGCCACAAACGGGCCGGTTCTAACCACGGGCTGAATTCAGCCCATTAGGAGAACAGGCCAGTAACAGGCCAGAAGTAATCAAGGGCTGGAAAGGAACCCAAGAATTTATGGGCCCTCAGTAGGACGAAAGCTAACACGGGCTGCAAACGGCCCATGTGAATCATGGGCCATTAATGGGTATAAAGAAATTTACTGTTTTTATGGGCCAGAGTCACACCTGGCCATTAAAGGGCCCAAAGATATGGAAGCCTCCTATGGGCCGAAAGGCGTCATGGGCCAGGGCCGAAAGTGAAACAGGATGGTATTATACTGGATGGCCCACATGACGTTGTTGGGCCGAATTTGTAAAGGCCATAACGGGTCGTGAGTTACTGGGCCCTAAAATGGGCAATATGCAAACAGAGCGTTAACAGGCTTTTCATGGGTCAACCGCAATAAACATAATTTATGGATAAAAATCCCCTCAAAATTTCAGTCCAATCGGAGTTATGGATCTCCGGGAATTTAAGAAACGGTGAAAGGCCAGAAAAGGGGGACGTGAAACAGAAGAGAACAGAGAGAGATCCAATCTCGGAGGTGGATCCTGCCCCTCTGCCGAAATGGAGACCAAGGACCAGAGGGGAACCCTCCTCCCATCTAGGGGGGAGGCCATGGAAGAAGAAGAAGGAGGGGGGCTCTCTCCCCCTCTCTTCCAGTGGCGCCGGAACTCCGCCGGGGGAACAATCATGATAGCGATCTACGTCAACAACTTTGCTACCGTCAACACCAACTTTATCCCCTCTATGCAGTGGTGTAACACCTCTTCTCCCCGCTGTAATCTCTACTTGAATATGGTTCTTAATGCTACATATTCTTATCCAATGATTTCTAGCCATCATATGATGTTTGAGTAGATCTATTTTGTCCTATGTGTTGATTGATGATCATGATTGGTTTTAGTTGTATGTTTTATTTTGGTGTTGTCCTATGGTTCCCTCTGTGTCACGCAAGCGTGAGGGGTTCCCGCTATAGGGTTTGCAATATGTTCATTATCTCTTATAGTGGGTGGCTAGAGTGGCAGAAGCTTACACCCGAGTAAGGGGATTGTTGCGTATGGGAGTAGAGAGGACTTGATACTTAATGCTATGGTTGGGTTTTACCTTAATGATCTTTGGTAGTTGTGGATGCTTGCTAGAGTTCTAATCATAAGTGCATATGATCCAAGTACGGAAAGTATGTTAGCTCATGCCTCTCCCTCATATAAAATTGCAATAATGATTACTGGTCTAGTTATCGATTGCCTATAGAAAAATCATTCTCTTGTGTTACAAAAGCTCACTACAAGAAATATGTCAACTTATGACCTTCTGTGAGTGACCCTGCAAGAAATGGTCATAAATCTACGAACATTTGAGACCAATTGGTCGTAAGCTATTCGGAGGGCTCCAAACCCTAAACTATAACGACCATTTTGGTCAGAAAGGTCGTAATTTCCTTACACAAAATGGTCGTAAAGCAGACAGCACTGGTCCGCTGCCTTATTTCTAGCTAATCATGACCAATATAGATGGTCATAACCTTGTAAATTGTGGTGGATTGCTATGACTAGGCGCCACCACATCAGTTTTGCCTATGTGTCATGTCCATGTGTCAATTTTGGCCCTAGGTTGTGAAGCAACCTATATTTCTGTTATTCCCAAAATTCCCAAAAAATTCTCATAAATTCTTTGGGTCATATCTTCGTCAAATATGTCAAAAACCTTCCTTGCCTAGTTCAAAAATAATTCAACAATATTCATTTTCCTATTCTGTTCAAAACAACACTTTGTGACGGAAGTGCTATTTATATATTCTTGTTTGCCCTAAAAAAAATTGGCCACTCTTTCCTATCCAAATCATTGCCTCATGACAAAATTCAGATCCATTTGCCTAGTAAATCTTCCTCGGCAAATTTCGAAAGGTTTTGTCCACCTATAAGCTTTGTGAAGGAAGTACTAGCTATGGATATCATAATAAGTTAAATTTTTGCCACATCTTCTGTATGCCCATATCATAGCTCTCCACAAAATTTTAGCCCCATCTAACAATCCATGAGAGATCACCATCCAATCTTTTTTTCTGGTAATATTTTTAGTTTGTGAAGCAACTATATTTTATATTGCTTTATAATTGCTGAAATTTTTTGAGGGCATGACCCTACCCATAGAATCTCCCTCCACCAAATTTTAGCTCATTTAATTTAACCATTTTCCCTCAATATTTTTCCCAATTTTCTGTTCAGTGGAGAGCATTGTGAAGGAAGTACCATTTTTATATATCCAAATGACATGAAATTTATACCGTTCCTTCATATGCCCAAATTATCACGCTCCTCCAAATTGCAGCTCAATCAAATCATTTATGTGAGCCCAGGTTCAATTTCTATTTTATGGCCAGATTGGCACATTGCAAAGCAAGTGTTATCTAGACCCCTCCTATTACCCTCAAACTTTTTGGGCACTCTTCCATACCCAAATAATTGCCACATGATAATATTCAGCTCCATTTTCCTAGTAAATCTTCCTCAGAAAATTTCCAAAGTTTCTATCCAGAGAAAAGCTTTGTGAAGTAAGTACTAGCTAGGCTTATCCAAATGATCTTATATTTTTCCAAATCTTCCATATGCTCAAATAATTACTCTCCACAAAATTTGAGCTCTATTAAACAAACGATGTGAGCTCATCATCCAATCTTTTATTCTTGTCATATTTTCAGTTTGTGGAGCAACTATATTATATATTGCTTCATTATTTCTGAAAATTTACCAGGGAATGACCATACATATTTAACTTACCTACACCAAATTTGAGCTCATTTCATTTATCCAATTTCTCTCACTAATTTTCCCAAGTTTCTGTCCAGAGAAGAGCATTGTGAAGGAAGTACCACTTTGGCATGTCCAAATGGTATCAATTTTCTACAGTGCTTTTCTATGCCCAAATGACCATCCTCCACCAAACTTCAGCTCAATCCATTCATTATTTTGAGCCCAGCTTCAACATTCATATTTCTGTCCAGTGTAGTACTTTGCAAAGCAAGTACCATCTAGGCTCCTCCATTTGAGCAGAAAATTTGTGAAGAAAATCTTCTTAGTAGATGATCATTCTCAGCCAAAACTCACGCCCATTGGCAATGTGCATTTCCCATACCGCTAATCAAACACTTGGCTGCTAATTCATGTTTGAGCATAGTTCGGTCTCCTCGTGAGAATCTTCTATTGTCATTTTCTTCCTATCACCTACCTGGGGAGTGCCCAACCCACTAGACATGCCTAGGCCGCCCAGAACGCATGGCAACGCCACGGCCATGCGGTGACCACGCGGCGGGCATGCGAGTTTACGTGCTCTTGGGTTGGGGCCCTTGGCCATCATCCAAACCTCGACGTATCGCCACCAAACCATGTATTTCTGATTAAATAGATACTTATGTAACTATAAGTGATTTTTGGAAAAAAATAAAGAGCAAACTATAGGGCAGCTGCAGTTCAAATTTGACCCATTTCCTACAAAATCGGTGGAAATTTATCTTTTTTACGAGAGGTGGATCAAAAAATTTGACACCCAACCATTTTGTCAATTGTGTATTAAATATGGCCTAATATTTTAGAAAATTTATTTGGTCTAGTTTGCAACAAATATATGGTAGGTCCTTCACAAAAAAAACTCATTTTGGGCACTCGATAAATGGAAAATGTATTTTTCGTCCAAAGAAAATGAAAACTTCCTTAGGCAACATTGTTTGCCATTCCAATATGCACCATTGTGCATGATATGAGATCATTTGAACAAACTATGCCATGAATGCTACAATAAAATTGATCATTTGGCTTGAAAGCCATGAATCTCCACACATGATAGCTCATTTCTGAGAACACTTTTTTAAAATAATTACCGTATTACAAGTTTATTATTTTTCCTAGTAACTTGGCCACATATAATGACACAATGCGAAGGTTTTCCAATTTTTTTGATTTTTTTAATTTTTCATGCCCATTTCAAAATGCGGTCAAAATGGCGGGCATGACAATACCTAGCTAGTGGTTGAATCTTGGAAAACTTTTGGTGTTACTCTAATGAAATAGATACTTTTGTACCTATAAATGATTTTTGGAAAAAATCAAGAGCAAACTATGAGGTAGCTGCAGTTCAAATCTGACCCGCTTCCAACTGAATCGGCACAAATTTGTCTTTTTCATGAGAGGTGGATCAAAGTTTTTGACACCCAACCATTTGGTCAATTGTGCATTAAATATGGCCTAGTATTTTATAAAATTGATTTGGTACAATTTTGCAACAAATATATGGTAGGTCCTTCACAAAAAAACTCATTTTGGGCACTCGAAAAATAGAAAATGCATTTTTCGTCCGAAGGAAATGAAAACTTTGTTAGCCAACATTGTTTGCCATTCCAAGATGCACCCTTGTGCACAATATGAGATCATTTGAACAAACTATGCCATTGATGTGGCCATAAGATTGATGATTTGGCTTGAAAGCCATGAATCTCCACACATGATAGCTCATTTATGAGAACACTTTTTTAAAATAATTACCGTATTACAAGTTTATTATTTTTCCTGGTAACTTGGCCACATATAATGACACAATGCGAAGGTTTTCCAATTTTTTGAGTTTTTTGAATTTTTCATGCCCATTTCAAAATGCGGTCAAAACGACGGGCATGACAGTTCCTAGCTAGTGGTTGAATCTTGGAAAACTTTTGGTGTTTATCTAACGAAATAGATACTTTTGTACCTATAAATGATTTTTGGAAAAAATCATGAGCAAACTATGAGGTGGCTGCAGTTCAAATCTGACCCGCTTCCAACTGAATTAGCGCAAATTTGTCTTTTTCACGAGAGGTGGATCAAAGTTTTTGACACCCAACCATTTGGTCAATTGTGCATTAAATATGGCCTAGTATTTTATAAAATTGATTTGGTACAATTTTGCAACAAATATATGGTAGGTCCTTCACAAAAAAACTCATTTTAGGCACTCGAAAAATAGAAAATGCATTTTTCGTCCAAAGGAAATGAAAACTTTCTTAGCCAACATTGTTTGCCATTCCAAGATGCACCCTTGTGCACAATATGAGATCAGTTGAACAAACTATGCCATTGATGTGGCCATTAGATTGATCATTTGGCTTGAAAGCCATGAATCTCCACACATGATAGCTCATTTCTGATAACACTTTTTTAAAATAATTACCATATTACAAGTTTATTATTTTTCCTGGTAACTTGGCCACATATAATGACACAACGCGAAGGTTTTCCAATTTTTTGATTTTTTTTTGAATTTTTCATGCCCGTTTCAAAATGCAGTCAAAACTGCGGGCATGACAGTTCTTAGCTAGTGGTTGAATATTGGAAAACTTTTGGTGTTTCTCTGATTAAATAGATACTTATGTACTTAGAAATGATTTTTGGAAAAAATAAAGAGCAAACTATGAGGCAACTGTAGTTCAAATTTGACCTGCTTCCTACTGAATCGGCCGAAATTTATCTTTTTCACGAGAGGTGGATCAAAGCTTTTGACACCCAAGCGTCTGGTCAATTGTACATTAAACATGACCTACTATTTTAGGAAATTGATTTTTTCCAATTTTGCAATAAATATATGGTAGGTTCTTCACAAAAAACCCGGTTATTGGCACTCTGAAAATTAAAAAATGATTTTTTGTGCAAAGAAAATGAAAACCCCTCCAATCAACATTGTTTGTCGTCCCAAGATACACACTTGTGCAAAATATTGGGTCATTTGAAAAAACTATAAGCGGGTAATATGTTGAATGTTTACCCAGAATAAGAGGGTACAAAATATAAGAAAACAGAAGAAAAAACAAAATTACACAAGCTAAATTATGATTGGTGGAATCTGTTGTGGCATGGATCAGTGACGTGGCAAACATCCATCCATCAATCCATTCATCCAGCCCACCGCAGAAAGAATCCATCCATCAATCTATTCATCCAGCCTCTCTCCCTCTTGCCCGAACCCTAGAGCTCCGCTCCTCCCTGCCGCCGCCACCTCCATCGCCGTCTCCCTCTCTCTCCCTTTCCCCGATCCAGATAGTCCCTCTCTCTAACCTAGCCACCACCCATGGCGCCAGCCAGAGTAGCCACCGGCCATGGCGACGGCGAGGCTAGAGGCCACCGGATCTGGGATCAGGGCGGCGCATAGCCCCTCCTCCCGTGAGATCCAGGACACAACCGCCCATCTGGATCGCGCAGCTCCTCTGCCCGCTGCACCGTCTCCCCATCCGGATCGAGCAGTTCCTCTTCGCCCACTCCACCGACCAGATTTGCTGCCAAACTATAAATTGTTATAGCCCTGCCATCAGCCATTGCTATGTAGTACACTTGCACCGCTTCCGCCGCCTCCCAAGTCACCGTCCTCCTGATCCCCTCCCCTTCCCCTTCCTCTGCTCCGGACACCCCATCTCCGTCGAGCCAGCCGCCGCATCCACCTCTACGGGCATCGGCGGTGTCGGCGTAGCAAGGTCAGTGAGCAATGGCGTCGCCCGGGTCTTGGCGGTGGGCGTACGTGCAGATCATGGCCGGCACCATCCTCGGCGGCGGCTCGGCTTCTACGTCATGCACCACATTGAGACCTCCTACAAGGTACGCCGACTCCCGTCGCACCAAGATGGTATTATACTGGTAGCTACCGTGCCTCTTTGATGGATGTGTACTTGTATGGTATGAACTGCATCATAAGTTTCGGAGCCTGATGCCAAAATTCAGAGCTGTTTGCATTTCATACCGATAGTTGCCAAACTATAAATTGTTATAGCTTTTTTTTCTTGCTGTCCATGCATGCTTATATGTTTGAGGGTCAAGTGATTAGGAATAAACTGCAACAATACGATGGAGCTATGCTCCTCTGATTCTTAGTATTTAAGTCTCTGATGATACCTCAACACCCTGATATGTTTGTGCCTTTCTATGCTGTCCACGTACTGAAGGAAGTCCTGCTATCTTCACAACAAGTATAAATTGAACTATCTCCACAACAAAGATATTTACCATTTGTAGTTCAAATCTAAAGTGTTGCCTGATTTCATTTGTGGTTCAAGTGATGATGAGAAACTGCAACAATATGACAGGAGTTACACTCCTGTGATTCGTAGTTTAAAGTCTGATGATTTCTTATCTTCAAATAACCGTTGTCTTGTGAAATGCAATTCTGCTCATGTTCTTGTTTTCTTACGAATTGCTTGATGCAATTTCTAAGTCTGGTGTTGTTGAATAAATTGCAGCAATATGACAGGACCATGTTTTGTACTCCCTCCGTAAAGAAACATAAGAGTGTTTAGATCACTATCTTAGTGATCTAAACACTCTTATATTTATTTATAGAGGGAGTAGTTTTCTGTTTGATTTCTCCATCCAAAATTTTCCTTTGCCTTCTGTTTTGTAATCTTGTTTCACTTGTCTTCTCTGACTTCTACCATGATCATTTCCGAATGTGTTGTTTTAACTACCAATGATCACTTCTTTTGATCATGATCATGGCTGTTACCTGACCATGACATTTACTAGCTATTACCATCAAGGAAACTCAAACTAATTAATAACCAGAAAGCTTATGGTTTGGTTTTAACTATTACAAGCAGGGTCCTCTCTCCCAGAGATAGAATTCTGGGTGCAGGTTCATCATAGTTTTAGTGCAAGTATTAGCATCAGATGGATGGATGCAGTGTTCCTTTCTTCCTAATAAAGCTAGCCTACTGTACTGAAACTGACACACTTTTGCATGCATGATGATGCAGATTGTAGGCATGTCGAGCCTGCTGGCGGATGCTTCTTCAGTGGTGAATAACATCTTCAAGAAGAAGGCGACCGAAGTTGATGTCACGGCGAGCGACTGATGTTTACATGTTGGGTCACGATGAAAATCATTTGTTGTTGCAGAAAGTGATATGTAAGCAGACGGCTTGTTTGTGCCATCCACTTTATAGCTAGACTGTACTTGCATGCTTAATTGCTTAATATAACCTTGTGCGTATAGCTGGTCCATTTAATTTATAAATGGTTATCTGTTGCTGCTGCAGGAGTAACATTGCTAATGGCGACGGGTACGTGATGGTGGCTAGTGTGGTGGACGACCTGGAATATGTGGCCTCGCAAGTGCACATGTACGTAGCTTTCCTCCTCAAATGATTCTGCTTCTGCCTCAGCTACTAAGCTAATCAACACCAAATTTGGAACGGGAAAGAGGATGAGGCGTACTTGATTGGTGTTTTAACTATTTTGTTTGTTCATGCTATGTGCATTGATTCCCACGAACTATCACCTGATTTGATGCTACCTTGTCTTGTTTTCAACTTGCAAGGATTAAGGATGTAAAGAAAACTAATTTTATCGCTCGTAGAGAATTGTATTTGTTGTTGACAATGCTGCGTACATAGAATACCTAATTGTCTTATGTAACTTAATTTCCTTGCATTTTCAACTCTGATTTTGAACGACTAAGGTTACTCCCACGAACAATTTTGCTAAACATTTATCACATCTTCTTAAGTGTACCATGATGCATGTTTTGTTTACCTTTTTAGATCTGCTCTACTGCTTACATTAGTGTTGCCATTGAAGTTGTTTGGTTCTGGTCTCACAACCTTTATGTCCACTCTCTTACAGGAGCTTCAGGCCTATTCTTTTTGAAGTTTGAAGCTGTGAAGCCAAGCAAGCGGTGAAGCCCTATTCGGCAAAGAGTTGTTTGATCTGTCTGACTGTAGTAGACTGTAAATTGTAATATTGTAACAGATTGTAAAAGACTAATGTAGTGTTATTTGATGAATTATATTTCTCCCGTCCTATTTGAAATAATGATTATGTATGTTAAAAAGATGTGAAATGGAAACTTGACCAGCGGGACCAATTTATGTCCCACTTATGAATATAATCTGAGCAATTTTGAAATTTTGACATGTGGGACCAATGTATGGCATTATGACTAGTGGGACCCATCTGATTAGTGGGACCAGCTCCAAAATATAATGATTGAAAAATAGAAAATCAATTGATGGTAAGAAGGCCACGGCCCAACAATAAAAAAGGCTGCAATATTGGGCTTGGCCCATGAACCCGACCAAAAATTGACAGAAAAAAATATAAAAAGGCTCAATTGTTGGGCTTGGCCCAAGTAAAGCGTCGAATTGGACCGGGTTGATTCTTATCAATGAACAATTCAATTGGTCGCAATTTTGCCACATCAGCTTGCCACTTTGGATCCGACGTGGCCTGGGCAGACAACCAGCGACCAAAACAAAAGGTCGTTGAACCAATGACCTTTTGTTTTGGTCGTTGCCTTCTACGACCATATCACGGAGAAGGTCGTTAATTTTCATTAAAGACGGTCAGCTTTTGACCAATTGTTTTTGGTCATAAAAAGGTCGCAAATGAAAAACAATGACCATTCAGCGACCAATAGTGATGGTCGCAAGTTGACATATTTCTTGTAGTGGCTATCTACTAAACAACTAACTTTTATTATCTTGCAAATTACTCGTAAATTTATTCTCGCAAAGTACTTCTAGTTTTATTCTTGCAAAACTGTCCTACTACACCTACAAAATAGTTTCATACTTGTTCTAGGTAAAGCAAACATCAAGCGTGCATAGAGTTGTATCGGTGGTCGATAGAACTTGAAGGGAATATAAATCTTACCTTTCGCTCCTTGTTGGGTTCGACACACTTATTTATCGAAAAAGCTACAATTGATCCCCTATACTTGTTGGTTATCAAGTCATTTTTCTAGAGCCATTGCCGGGGAGCAATAGCGTGGGGTGAATATTCTCGTGTCCGCTTGTTTGCTTTATCACCAAGTAGTTTTTATTTTTTTCTTCCACTAAGTAGTTTTTATTTGTTGTTCTAAGTTGTTCTTTATCTTTAGTTATGGATATGGAACACGAAACACCAAAAAAATTAATTGTACTTGCTACTCATGGAGATGCGGAACCTCCTAAAACCCTTGATGCTCGTTATGTGAAAAATATTAAACACTACTTTGATAATCCTGAGAAAACCCCATTCAACTTGATAATGGGATACACATTGGATCAACGTGAATACTTTAGGGATTATCGCTTGTCTCAAAAAGGGAAACTCTTATGGGATCAAATTAAAATGTTGAAATGGTATGCTTGGAATCTATGCTTGAGATATGATTATACTTGTTGCTCTAGGATGAAGGCTAAACACCTTCCCTTTTCATGTGAATTTAGTGATAATGACACCTTGGCTTATTATGCTAATGGTATATATGATTACTATGATGTTGAACAAATAGAAAAATTTGTTGCTTTTAAGGGTGCTTATGAAATTGAAGCTTTGTTTGAAAAGTATGAATATTTTGATGATGCTATTTACCGATCTCAAAATTTTGCTATACTTAAATATTGCCATGATAATTATGAATATAATTCCTATATTGATCAATTTATTGAGAAAGTCTTCGTGGTCCAAGAAGAGACTAATATTTTGTAGGAAACTGTGGAAAAAGAAATTGATGACATTGTGAGCTGAATAGATGAAAAAGATGACGAGGAGAGCGAAGAACAAAAGGAGGAAGAGCGGATTAGCTACCCGTGCCCACCTTCTAATGAGAGTAACTTTTCAACTCATACATTGTTTAATTTCCCTGATAATCCTAATAAATGCCCATTCAACTTGATAATTGGATATACTTTGGATCAACATGAATACTTTAGGGATTATCGCTTGTCTCGAAAAGGGAAACTCTTATGGGATCAAATTAGAATGTTGAAATGGTATGCTTGGAATCTATGCTTGAGGTATGATTATACTTGTTGCTCTAGGATGAAGGCTAAACACCTTCCCTTTTCATGTGAATTTAATGATAATGAAACCTTGGCTTCTTATGCTAATGGTAGATATGATTACTATGATGCGGAACAAATAGAAGAATTTGTTGCTTTTAAGTGTCCTTATGAAATTGAAGCTTTGTTTGAAAAATATGAAGATTATGATGATGCTATTTACCGATCTCAAAATTTTGCTATACTTAAATATTTCCATGATAATTATGAATATAATTCCCATATTGATCAATTTATTGAGAAAGTCTCCGCGGTCCAAGAAGAGACTAATATTTTGCAGGAAACTATGGAAGACGAAATTGTGAGCTCATCAAATGAAAAAGATGAGGAGGAGAGCCAAAAACAAAGGGAGGAAGAGCGGATTAGCTACCCGTGCCCACCTTCTAATGAGAGTAACTTTTCAACTCATACATTGTTTAATTTCCCTTCTTTCTTACCGAAGGATGATTGCTATGATAATTGCTATGATCCCCTGGATTCGTTTGAAATATCCCTTTTTGATGAAATTGATGCTTGCTATGCTTGTGGCCATGATGCCAATATGAATGATGCTTATGGAGATGAACTTGCTATTGTTCCTTATGTTAAACATGAAATTGTTGCTATTGCACCCACACATGATAGTCCTATTATCTTTTTGAATTCTCCCAACTACACTACATCGGAGAAGTTTGCACTTATTAAGGATTATATTGATGGGTTGCATTTTACTATTACACATGATGATTTTCATGAATATAATATGCATGTGCTTGCTACTCCTAATTGCAATTGTTATGAGAGAGAAACTACATCTCCCCCTCTCTATGTTTTCAATATGATAAAATTGCAAGAAACTACTTATGCTATGTATTGGCCTTTACTTGATGTGCATGAATTGTTCTTCTACGACATGCCGATGCATAGGAAGAGAGTTAGACTTCATCATTGCATGATATATGTTGCTTTGTGCTCATTACTAAATTACAAATCATTGTTAATTAAATTTGGCTTTGATATACCATAAGGAATATAACCTTCATCAAATTTTATCAAAGAATTTACCTCTACCACTTGTGGTGGTTTGTCAAGACCATGTATTTCTTCAATAGGTGGTAAATTCTTAACATCTTCAGCTTTAATACCTTTTTCCTTCATACATTCAGCTTCTTGCATATCTTCAGGATTGAGAAATAAAATACCCATCTTCTTCGGAGTGGGTTTAGATGCTGGTCCAGGAAGTGTCCAATCATTATCATTCTTCAATATATTATTCAATAGTTCCTCAGCTTGGTCAGTAGTTCATTCCCTAAAAACACAACCAACACAACTATCTAGGTAGTCCCTAGAAGCATCGGTTAGTCCATTATAGAACATATCAAGTATTTCAATTTCTTAAGAGGATGATCAGGAAAAGCATTAAGTAATTGGAGAAGCCTCCCTCAAGCTTGAGGGAGATCCTCTTCTTCAATTTGCACAAAGTTAAATATTTCCTGTAAGGCAGCTTGTTTCTTATGAGCAGGAAAATATTTTTCAGAGAAGTAATAAATCATATCCTAGGGACTACGCACACAACTAGGAGCAAGAGTATTATACCAAATCTTAGCATCGCCCTTTAACAAGAAAGGAAATAACTTAAGAATATAGTAATAGCGAATTTTTTCCTCATGAGCGAATAGGGTGGCTATATCATTTAATTTAGTAAGATGTGCCACAACATTTTCAGTTGCATAGCCATGAAAGAATCAGATTCAACCAAAGTAATTAACTCAGGATCAATAGAGAATTCATAATCCTTATTAGTACCAAATATGGGAGAGGTAACAAACTTGAGATCATATTTCATTCTCTCCCTCATAGATTTTTCTTTCATTTCAGCAAGCAATTTTATAACCTCATCTCTATCATTACAAGCAAGAATGCTCTAGTCGTATCCCCATCAAAGCAATGTTCATCAGGTGATTCAACTCTAGTAGGAGGGCTAGGCATAATAGGTGAATCATAATTGTCAAGAGTTTTAGCATTTTTAGCATTCTCAATTTCTTTAGCTTCAGCAAGTTGTTCATTGATACGTCTCCATCGTATCTACTTTTCCTAACACTTTTGCTCTTGTTTTGGACTCTAATTTGCATGATTTGAATGAAACTAACCCGGACTGATGCTTTTTCAGTAGAACTACCATGGTGTTGTTTTTGTGCAGAAATAAAAGTTCTAGGAATTGGACAAAACTTTTTTGAGAATTATTTTGGAATATATAATAATTATTGGAACCAAGACCCACTGGAGGGGGGCCCTGGCTGCCCACAAGACACTAGGGCGTGCCACCGGCCACCCCCCTCTGGCGCGCCCTGGTGGGTTGTGGGGCCCTCGGGGCTCCGCTGACCCTAATCTCGACTCTATAAAATCCTATTTTCGGAGAAAAAATAGAAGAGGAAGTTTCATCGCGTTTCACGATACGGAGCCGCCGCCACCTCCTATTCTTCATCGGGAGGCCAGATCTGGAGCCCGTTTGGTGCTCTAGAGAGGGGAATCTTCGGTCTTCGTCATCACTAACCCTCCTTCATCACCAAGTCCATGATGCTCCCAACCGGGAGTGAGTAACCCCTTCGTAGGCTTGCTGGTCGGTGAGGAGTTGGATGAGATTCATCATGTAATCGAGTTAGTTTTGTTAGTATTGATCCCTAGTATCCACTATGTTCTGAGATTGATGTTGCTATGACTTTGCCATGCTTAATTCTTGTCACTAGGGCCCGAGTGCCATGATTTCATATCTGAACCGTTTATGTTTTCACCATTGTATCTATGTTCATGATCCGATCTTGCAAGTCATATGCACCTACTACGTGTTATGATCCGTAAACCCCGGGGTGACAGTAATCGGGATACTTTCCGGTGATGACCGTAGTTTGAGGAGTTCATATATTCACTATGTGTTAATGCTTTTTTCCGGTTCTCTATTAAAAGGAGGCCTTAATATCCCTTAGTTTCCTTATGGACCTACTGCCACGGGAGGGTAGGACTACAAATGGATGTCCTTGAATAGAGAAAATTATGCAACCAACATGCTCACACAATAAGATAGCAAATTAAACATGTGACAAAGCATGCACATACACTCTAGCATCTATCAAGCAATTGGCGATGACTAGGTCATCTATATATGAGTATATTGACTTAGGAGTCAAATGAGAACACTTGATCATAGGTCATACTCATCGTTTAAGCACAAGTGGGGTTACCACTTTTACATAAAGCATTGTTGTTTTCACACCATTAGAGTTGCTTTAGCTTAATTCTTAGAGAAAAGCTCCCCCTAGATGTGATATCCCCCTAAGAGGGATGAACTAACCTTGGGTTTTGTCGATGATGACTTCATGTAGATAGTGAAGATGTGGATGCTCAATGTTGATGTAGATCTTTTGGAGCAATCCATTGGAGTGTGTTGCACTTTCAATACCTACATGGGTTAGTCCCACAAGGAACATAAAAGGATATCCATAGACATAGATTGAAGAACATATGTAATGATGTCCAGAAAGCATTAGGTTACCTTGTCCCTTGTCTTACCAACAAGAGGGTGTGTGACTCCATGAACTAGTGCAAGATATGAAAGTTGATTGCACATGTCCTTGCCAAAATGAATATGAGTGAAGTATGTTGCCGGAGTCACCCTCAAGAACTCTCTAGTTCTTCTTCTTTGGGATCCACATCAAATTGATGGGAATCCTTGGAGTTGTAGTCGTACTTGATGAAGTAGAACTTGATGTAGTCTTGGGAACCCACTTGACCATGGCCTTAGGAGCTTCTTCAAATGAATCAATCTCTTCTTGAAGCTTGTCCTTGCCTTTTTGCTTGTGGTCTTGTGGTGGAAGATCATCTTGAGCTTCTGTTCCCTTGAAAGAAGTGGGATCATACTTCTCTTGTTGAGGAACAAACTTTGTCTTGGGGTATTGATCTTCTTCCCACTCAACTCCATTGGCATTGAACTTTCGTTCAAAACAAACACCTTGATTCTTCCGGTGCCTTCCTTGCTTGCGTACGATTTCCTCAAATTGCTTACTTCCGGCAAGGCTCTTGTAAACACCTTTCTCTATGATTCCCTTCAATAAGCTATTTTCTTGCTCAAGTGTAACTTGGCTAAGAGGATCATTAGTGGAATCAATAGAACTACTAGAAGCAACAATATTAGATTTAACATTGTTATTTTTACTACTAGAAGAAGAATCTTTCTTGCTCTTATTGCTAGATTTTACTTGTGGCATATAAGTAGACAAGAGTAAACGCTTGGCAATGTAAGAAGAACTCTTCTTTCGAAGATCATCATTGATATCTTTTAGGAACCCATGCTCTTGCTCCAAATTTAGCTTCTCGAAGCGTAGCTTCTCATGAGTCCTTAGGAGCTCTCTATGATCCTCTAGAGTTGTTTCATGAGCTAGCTTAAGAGTGTTTAGTTCTTTAGTTAGACGCTCAATCTTCTTCTTATCATTGTCTTTCGTATCATCTTGATTAGCATGATTATTAGCAAATTCATCATAGTTTTCACCACTAGTGTTGTCAACAAGTAAATCATCATCACCTAGCAAATCATCTTCATCACTCACTACAAAAAAACCACTTCCGTGATGATATGTGTTTGTCACAGTAGGTTACGTTTTCTGTCATGCATGTACATCCATGACGATTTTATGACAGAATCAAGATAGTCATACATGTGCTGTCGTAGAAGTGTTCCATGACAATACCAAAATTATCATCATGGAAGTGTCCACTTCCATGACGATAAATGGCGCGTCATGGAAGTCCTTTCGTCAAGGGTAACCGACACGTGGCATCCACCGTAACGGGTCGCTGTTAAGCTATCGGGTTCCAGTTTGGATCCGATAACCCGTTAACAGCCCGGAGCAATGGGGATTTTCCATGTGTGAAATTCTGATTCGCCGGAGTATCCACGTGTCTACTCAGCGTTGGGACAGATGTCGTCCACTCATTGGACAGGAGGCGCCTATGATACGTCGACACATGGCACGGCCCAATAGTGGCCCATTCAGGTGAAAAGGTCAACCCGTTTGACTTGGTCAAAAGGTAGCGGGCCAGCCCACGTAAAGCCTGTTAATGGCCTGTTCGCATATAGCCCATTTACAGCCCGCTAACTCACGGCCCGTTATGGCCTGTCCGAATTAGGCCCAGTATCGGCATCTGGGCTGCCCAATATGATTCCAGCCCATCGTAACTTCCGGTCCATGTATGGCCCATGATGTCTTTTAGCCCATATGAGGCCCTATGTAACTCTTGGCCCATTAACGGCCCGTGGTGACACTGGCCCATAATGAACTGTGTATCGCTTTATACCCATTAATGGCTCATTATTCCATTGGGCCCTTTCCAGCCCGTGTGATCTTTCGGCCTTCTAAGGGCCCATTTATTCTTGGGCTCATTTCCAGCATTCGATTACTTCCGGTCCATTACTGGCCTATTCCGCTTGCGGGCCAAATTCAGCCCGTGGTTACAGTCGGCCCGTTTGTGGCCCGTTAATCCGTTGGGCTGTTTTCTTAGCGTCATCAAATACGGCCCGTTTAAGCCCGTTATACATATCGGCTATTAACGGCCCGTTATGATCGGGCCATAAACATACAGTTTTCATTCTAGCCCGTTTACGGCCCATATTGCGGTCCTTTATTGGTCCATGAATAGTATGACCCGTAGAAGGCCATTGATTCTAACGCCCACACAAGGCCCATTGATCCTACGGCCCGTAGGAGGCCCATTGATCCTACGGCCCATAGGAGGCCCATTGTTACTACATAATGGTCCGTGGTTATTACGGCCTAGTTTCAAAAAATATTTTATTGTTGCCACTAGCAAGCCGCGGAAAAAGAACTGTAGTGACTACAACCAAACAAATAAACAAGATAATAAGGAAATAAATAAGCAAGCAACTTACGCTAGGATATTATGGCTATTACACATATTACATCCACTGGGCATCAATATTCGCCACCAGTGCAAATATAGGGAACAAAGCAGCATATTACATACACTAGGCGTCTAAATTGGCCACTAGTGCAAATAAACGAGCGGCAGCAAAACAAGTCCATAACTGAAACAACTTCACAAAAGCTCAAGAAACGTTATCCTGGGTATCCACCATGCTGGCAATAAGCTTAGCATGCTTATTAGCTTTCTCCTGTTTGGAGCTAAAATCCTCCAACGCTTGTTGTTGCACCAGAAAGTATGCATCTGAATTCCCTAGGGACTTCCTCAGTCCTTCGGCTTCTTGTCATAGCACAACTGATCGATGTCTTTCAGCTTGTAGTTGAGACTCAAGAAACCAAACTGATTCAGATAGTGAGTTTGAAGAGCTTGTGCCAACGGTAGTGGCCAGTAACTCAAACACTACATCAAGACAGGACATTGGGGTTGTCTCACTGTCTTCAAGATAGTTTTCCTTAGCTGTTTTATCAGCTTTGTTGGAGACCAACAAGGATGTCTCACTATCCTGAACCTTATCTGCATTACTTCCTTTACCATTGCTTAATAAGGTACTCTTCCCAAATATTCTGTCAGCATTCTAAAAGAAGAAACAAGCAGACACATAACAGGTTTAGCATGTAGAATATGAAACTCATTTCGGTGAACCAGTTCAGTAGTAAGGTGGACAGGATTAAACTACCAAGTCTTCTATTGCCAAGTAGTAAGTACATAATAAAAGCATCAAACAAACATATATCTATGTCCTATGGTCACTGCATTGTCTTGCCAAATCAAAATAGAGACACGGTTCAAATCATATCAGTTCAAGACAAAGAAGCATTGAAAGAATACAAGTGTGGGAAACTACACGGCACAACAAGATTTCAGATGGGTAACACGGGTATACATGTACAACAACACTATTGGCTCTGTTGTGATGCTAGTAATGTGCATGATATGAGAAGTCAACTATATACACAATTGAAATTGAAATCAATAGAGCAATTTAGAAAGAGCAAACCTGTTAGAGAAACATGTTTAAACATACATGTTGTGCCATTGGAGTTTTGATTGGATCCTTCAATTTAAAAATAAGTTTGTATGAGTAAATACAATGATACAAGAGCAAAGCAGTATGCACCATAGCAATGGAATCTTAAATAAGAATAGTTCTTCTTCAGGTTAAAGCACTTCTTCTACACGAACAGAGTACAGTAAGACGTAGGCATATAGTACTTCAAAATAAAAAATGAGCTCATAGACCTTACCACATTCTTGGTTCGGGACCAGTACAGAACAAGGCGTTCCCAGTCATCGTGTCGTAAATGTGTCTCAGGAGAAAGTAAGGGAATTTGATGAGTTTCTTTGCCAGTGAAGTACATTTTCTTCAGGTAATTCTGATACTGGCACCAAGCATTCTTGAAGATAGCAGAGGTATTAGCACAGGTTACCTCATCCCGAGTTTCCAAATCGGTCCTTCTCTATAGAGAAAAATGGGAACATTTGCTGTATTATAACTAGCATGGAGGTAGAATGTTTCGGACAAAGCAAAGTATTTGCCATGATTAACATTACTTACACATAACTCCTGGATGAACACCTGCAACTGGCTTTTTCCTTCATCTTCAGTATAATATTTCCATGATGGGAAGATACGCACATAGGATTTAACAACATCAAATGCGGTAGATGCTAAACTACGAATGGCTGGTTGTGCTTCGTCCACAGGAATAGGTGTACTAACTGGTGGAGTTGGGGTTCGCCGTGGTAGTACTGGCGCTTTGGGCACTAGAGCTGCCATACTAACTGCTCTTGTTTGGGAGCTCTGTGCTGGAGATGGTGTTGTGTCAACTGGAACTGGGTTACTATCTACTGTGGTTGGGGTTAGATTGGGTGAAGTTGGTTCTCTGTCCATCGGAGTAGGGGTACAATCTGCGAGAGTCTGGGTTATGTGTGGTAGGGCCGGTTCTCGTGCATGTACAACCGGGGTGCTATCCTCACCAAGAGGTAGCACTGTTTTATTTGAAGACCGTGTTTTTCTCCGCTAGATACTGCCATCACCCCCTCCAATTCAAATGGATGATAAACAAGAAAAGTAGTTGAATGTACAGACCTTGTATGAGAGACAGATGCAATAGATAGTGTGGAAAAAAGAGGGCATGAAATAGTTCATATGTATATTGTTTAACTAAAAAGGATAGCATGACATAATTTCACATATATGATGTCTATCTAAACTGGATAGCATAGCATGACATAATTCAAAGATATGATGACTAACTAAAAAGGATGGCATGAGATAATTATATGATGTCTTTAGTAAACAGGTTGGCATGACATAATTCACATACATGTTATCTAAGTAATCAGGATCGCATGATATAATTCACACATGTGATTTATATACTAAGCAGAGGGCATTCGCATATATATATGATGTATGAACTAAGAACATGGTGTTGAATATTGTGTATATGATGTCTAAACTATGCAATGCAACACACAATATGCATGATATGAGCAGTATAACCGTGCCAAGTTAGAGCATACACCTCGGTGTGGGAATAGGACTGGTCATCTGTCTATGAATCCATCTATGCGGAGCTATCGGGACCCAGCAAGATATCTGCTTCGACGGGTAGCATTGTCTACTCTGAAGACCTTGTTTTCACTCCAGATTTTTCCATCACCCACTCAAATGGCTGATTCATAGGAAGAGTAGTTGAATGTACAAACATTTTCAACAAATGGAAGTGTAATGAAGAAAAGGATTGGCAAGATATATTTCAAACATATGATGCCTGGTTAAACAGGATGGCATTGCATATTTCACATATATTATGGCTGGCTAAAAGAGATGAGATTGCATAATTCACATATATGATATAGAAACTAAACAGGTGGCATTACAGAACATGTCTAAACTAAGAAGATGACATATCGACATGTTGAAACTAGGCACTACAAGGCAACATATGCATGATATGACCATGATCATCATGCCAAGTTAGAGCAAACACCTCGGGGGGAGGGGGGTAAATAGGAGTGGTCAGCTTCGTCTGAATCTGCCTCAGAACAGATATCTTCCTCTGGATTACAATCTGGAGGGGGGAGGGTTTGCCATTGCACCCACCATGGAGCGATGTCTGCATGACATTGTATTGCCATGCAAAACTCTTCTCTTTTTCTCTACATGTTCAGCATGACTGTGTACAATATCTGACATGCATACGAAAAAAATATAGTGAGATTATGTAAGGAGAGCATGCAGAAATCTAGAGTGATGGTAACCAGTGGATAGATCCAAAAATAATAATAGCAGGCTGATGATAGCTTTACTTTAATAAAAAGACAGATGATGATTGCTTTACTGTTTGTTTCCCTTCCCAAGATGAACAACATAGACATACCCTTGGTGAACTAGATAATAGACAGAGATACTATTCATTGCTGCCTCGATATGTGCCCCACAAGCATTTTAAAACTCAAGTTTGAACATTAATTCGGACCTGATATGGAGTCTAAGAGGTGAACATGATGATAAAGTAGCAAGTAATATTAAGCAATGAATAACATAAGTAGAAACAAAAGAGTGTGACCTCTCTTGTGGACCCGTGTACTCCTCAGGTTCATCTGCTGAGTCGATGATGGTGAAGTAGTTGCGGTGGGTCCGACGGCAGGGAAGGAGATCTGAGGTGGCGAAAGATGGTCGGGAGTCGTGATGTCTGGTATGGTGGATGCTTTTGTCTATGGAGCAGCTTAGGTGAGGTGGACGACGTTGCGGAAGGAGCAGGACAAACCACACAAAGTTTTCTTCGACACCTATCTGTAACTGAAGTAATTCTGTAAGGGCTCCTTTGGCTTGCAAGATTCTAAAAACGCAGGGATAGGAAAAACACCGGAATAGGATAGGAATGCACGTGGGAAACAGAGCATTTGTAAACACAAGATTTCTGTCAACTTGGGTGTTTGGTTACAGGAATTGGAAGAGCAGAGGAATGCAAGGAAACATGGCCAAATTAAAGTGAAACCATATGAAAGTGTGTACAGTTAGAATGTTAATCTGCCACTAATGCACTTAGTCTTGTTTTCATGCATAGGAAAAGTAGCTCCAGGTGGATGTTTTGCTCCATTCCTTTCAACCAAATGCATGAATAATTGAATAGTAGAGTACCATAGGAAAATTTCCTATTGCTATGTATTTCCTTCACTTTTTCCTTTGAACCAAAATAGCCCTAATGGATCGACATGAATGTAGAGTAATAAGTCATGCAACACGTAGGCGTGTCGACCTCAGCATCTTTGGGTTGGTCGCTGAAGAAGTTGCGGCAGAGGTGGCTGTCAGAGGTGTGGTGGTAGATCTGAGGCGTCTGTAGACGGCGTCCAGGGTACTGCTCTGTTGTGATGGACGGTTCCGTCGTTGGAGCAGCTCCGGCGAGCCATAAGACGTCGAGGCTGAAGCAGCACAAGACAGACATCGTTAATCTCAAGTGGGATTCTTATAGCATCTCCAATAGATGATGTAAAATACATTACCAAAAAGTGGTAGATGTAAAATGTACATCACCAAAAAACAACTGACTGCAAAAAATGAGGTAAAAACCGTTGACTCTGAACTTAACTGTCGAAACTGAAATTTACTGTGGAATCTGAATGTTACTGTCGAAACTGAACGCACTGGTAGCAGAGATGCACTTCACATGCAGTTTAGGCCACTTGAGCACTAGTAGTAGAGAAACAATGATCTAAATCAGCAGGCGATTGACAGGGAACACAGTAGCAGATAGCAGTCGGAGCAGCAGTGCCTGGAGAAGCAGTGCGAACTAGAGCCAGAGCAGCAACTCGTCTAGCTACAGCAGCCCGTGTAGCAGCATCAGCAGCGCGAGCGAGAGCAAGAGCAGAGCAGCAGCACGAGCGATGGAAAGAGCAGAGCAGCAGTGTGTTGCGGGAAACCACGGCCACCTATGGGACCAGGAGGCCACTTGCTGGTTCGGCAGGGGGGCGTCGCGTTGCACAAAGAGCAGACGAGCGTGTGGCAACACGACAGAGATCACACAGGCATTTTTACCCAGGTTTGGGCCGCAGTGAGGCTTAAAACCCTACTCCTGCTTTGGTGGATTGATGGTGGAAAGGTGGTGGTGGAGAGTAGTACACTTGCCTGGCAAGGGTTGCCTCGGGGCGGCAATGGCTACGCGCGTATGGGGGTCTGAGTTACCCAACCTTCTCACCCTCTCTATGGTTGCCATGGGCCTCCTTTTATAGATTAAAGGGTCACCACAATGGCAAAACAGTCATTATGCACTGATAAGATAGCAAATAGTGCTATCATACCTAACTCTGCGGGCTGACAGGGCGCATTAAATGCACCGCTCAACGTCACATCGTTGGTTGCCCGGCAAGGCTTGCCGGGCTATCTCGCCAGCTCCACGCCTACTCGCTTGAGACGCTGCGGGACGGGTGTCATCTGCTGGTGTTTTCTGTAGGGAGAGGACGCCATGTGGTGAATGGCTGCCACTTAGTCACTCCGTGGTTTGACACCGCACTGATTGACGACGTGGTTCGTGGTGGAGTAGTTGGCGAGGTGGTTTTGCCTCCGTTTGCCCCGGCAGGCCCTGCCGGGACGTCTTGGACATCGTCTTTCGGGGGTGGCCTCGCCCCTTGCCGAGCTCGCGTGCCCGCCAAAGGAGGCCCTTCTCCTGATGGTGCCTTGCTTCTTTGGCTTGATCTTGGTCCCTCTGATCTGTATGTTAGTCCTTTGAACCTCTTAGTCCCTTGTATTCTGACTTGGGTTGGTGCTTCAATCTCGTCCCCGTGCCTGTGCACAGTCTGGGCAACAGAACCAGGGTTTGTTGCACCGACAGAAGCCCTCGGGCCTGCCCCGAACGCGCTGCCGAGCGTCATTGGGGTAGGGCCTAATAAGTGCACAGGCGGGGTCGCTGAAGAGGTTGGTCTCTTGAGGTCTTCTTTTCTTCTTCGTTAGCCTTGATTCCGGGCCAGTTTCCGGTTTCTTCACACGTCGTGCGCAATGCTGTGGAAGAACTTTGATCGTGGCCTACGGGATCTCCTCGCCCCACGATCACGGGTCGGAAACTGCCATCCCACTTGCCTCCCGTTTCGCACGCACCTGCCACGTGTTTCACATGCATTGGGTGTGGTAGGTGGTGGATGTGGAGGGCACGGGGAGGAGTGCCATGGCCGAAAACCGAGCGCTGATGGTTGGCGCAGAGGGTCGGCCTTGATCCTCAGAGCTCCAGAGGGTGTAGCGAGGCCGCATTGGAGGAGCGGGGCGGCCATTTCCCGTATGAGGAGCCGGCCCCCTGCCTCATCCCCCTATAAAAAGGGGCAGGGGCGGTGCCTCTCTGCACACACTTCTTCTTCTTCTCCGCAACTCTTCCCTTCTAGCCATGGTGAGATGGCGAGGGCGCGACGGTGCCCTAGCGGCGGCGATGAGGGCTTCTACTTGACAGCGCATCCCTCCTCCTCCGGATCCTGTGGTGGCAGAACTCGCCGCGAGGGGAGGTGGAAGGGGACGAGGTCAAGGTCGCCGTGGTGCTCGAGGAGGAGGAGGGCGGGGCGGAGCCTTGGCTGCGCCCCCGCCGGCGGCTCCTCCCCCGACGGAAGGCCACGTCGGGGACCAACCTCGAGAGTTCATCATCAGGCTATATAAGCCCCTGTGTGGTCATCTTCGCCTTCCAACTCCCTTTGAGCGGGAGATGGAGCTCGAGCAACCGCGCGCTCTGAGGTTGCACATGAAGGGCTGTGGGAACGACAGCATGTGGGTTGATGTCGACTTCCCTGACCCTCATGTCATGTACCTTCGCCGTGGCTGGAAGACTTTCGCCCGCGCCCACGGCTTCTCGGAGGGGCACGTTCTCCAGTTCAAATTAATGGAGAGTGGCCTGCTCTCTGTCAAGATCTTCGGGCGCTCGGGAGGTCGCTTAGGGTGCTACGCGGAGAGCTAGACTGATGATGAAAGCTCCTCCTCGAGCAGAAGCGACGAGGAGGACAGTGACGGTGATGACGACGGCAGCGGGCGGGGGAGCGAAGACTCTGACTCTGGCTGATCGCCGCCCGCACCATCTTCATCAGGCGGCAGCACCATCATCTGCATCCGCATCTCCTTCCCGGCAGCGTGATTTGTCGGGGAGTTGGATGCAGAGGTGGGGATGGTGCTCCCGGGCTCCTCCAGCAGTCCTCCAGCTAGACCCCGGCAGGCTTCCTCTCCGGCTGCAGCTCCGTTAGCCCTGTCGTGTCCTGCTGGCCCTGGTGGCGGCGGTCGATGGGTCGCCTCGGCCGTGTTCTCCATCGACGCGTTCCCCGGTGCTCCCGCTCCCGTCGAGCTACCTCTCCCGGAGCCCGAGGGGGGCGGGCTGGGCTCCCGCCCAGGCACTCCTTTTGCCCTCCTCGCCTTCGACGGCCGTGCCTAGGAGGAGAGGGACAAGAAAGGGCATTACGGGGCACTTATCATTTTTCAATCTTAAATTCGCAGGAACTTGCCAAATTTTAATTCAAATAATGTAATCTCTCGAGTCCATGTTTGTGTTCTGTAATGCTTGTACTTGTATCAGCATATTAATGAAAAAGATGAACCTTGCCGGGAACCCATGCATGTGTATGTCCATGCAGAGGCGAGATGCCTCTTTAGTGTAAATAAACGGGTTTTCCCCGGCAGGCTATCCTGCCGGCACCTTTTCTGTCTGCCGGAGAGCTGTGTCTACCGGGCAACAGGCAAAGGGGCTAGCCCCCCACCAACTTCTTTATACCAAAGGCCACTACGACCATCCTGTCCGAAGCAACGTTCGAGTCAGGGATGGGAGCACCTAAGTCTCAAAAGAGTGGCGGGGTTTTCTTATGCACAAGTTATAACTTACAGAACACTAATGGACAGGAGGTAGAACTTATCTATTTGGCTTGACGGGGATCGCAGTGCCGGGCAATCTTCTCAACTCCTCGTCAAAGCCAAGTTCACGGCAGGAACCTGCAGCTTCATGCGGATGAGAATGAATGCAGGATGTGATCCTATCTATATGCATATGCAAATGCTTATGCAGCAATCTTGGAATGCATGCATGCAATCTTGGTCGGGGCCCCCCCACAGCGCTTCTTTATTTTCTCTTGCACAGGGTCATCGCCCTGGCTTTGTACAAGGGGTTACATGCAGCTGAGGCAAGGCCTGTACAAAAGGATGGCTGCTGGGCAGGGCCCGACAGCCGCGCCTTATTAGTAGAACTTGCGGAGATGCTCAATATTCCATGAGTTTTGCAACTGAATGCCATCTCCGGTCTCCAGACGGACTGCGCCAGGTCTGGTGACTCGTACTACCCGGTAAGGGCCTTCCCACTTTGGTGACAACTTGTTTGTACCCTTGGCGGACTGAACGCGCCTAAGGACAAGGTCACCTTCCTCAAAACACCGGGCGTGAACGCTGCGGCTATGATAGCGACGCAGGGCTTGCTGATAGCGTGCAGCACGCGTAGCAGCCCGGAGACGGTTCTCCTCGAGTAGCATAGCGTCGCCATGCCGGTGCTGATCTTGCGCTACTTCATCGTAGGCAAGCACTCGAGGCGACCCGTAAATGAGTTCCGTGGGACCAGAGTCTACCCGGTAGCTCGGTTTGGTGTCATTCTGAGGGACCAGAGAACTACCGGCAGCTCCTCGATCCACCGCCTGCCGTGCTTCTGCAGCGTATCAAAGGTTCTCATCTTGAGTCCACGCAGCACTTCAGCATTCGCCCTCTCAGCTTGCCCATTGCTCCGGGGGTGTGCCACAGAGGCAAATGAGATCTTGCATCCGAGGGCATGAACATATTGCATGAAGGCGCGGCTCGTGAACTGGGTGCCGTTGTCGGTAATGATCCTTGCCGGAACTCCAAAATGACACACCAATTCTTTCAAGAACTTGATAGCTGACTGAGCAGTCACCTTTCTCACGACAGTCACTTTCGGCCACTTTGTAAACTTGTCGATAGCAGCGAACAAGAATTTAAAGCCCCCGATTGGTCGGGGGATGGGGCCGAGGATATCGAGCCCCCAGACCGAAAATGGCCATGATAGAGGGATTGTTTGAAGAGCTTGCGCAGGCAGGTGGGTTTTCTTGGAATGGAACTGGCAGGCTTCACACTTGGTGACTAGCTCGACCGCACCTTGGAGGGCTGTGGGCCAATAGAATCCTTACCGGAATGCTTTCCCAACTAGTGCCCTTGATCCAATGTGGGAGCCGCACATGCCTTTGTGTATCTCAGCCAGCAGTTCCTTTCCTTCTTCCCGGTAGACACACTTTAATTTCACACCGTTGGGCCTCCTTCTGTACAGAGTGTCATCGACAAACTGAAACATAGTGGCCCTCCGGGCTACTTTTTCAGCTTCGTCTTGGTTGCCGGGAAGCTCTTCGGTTTGGAGGAAGTGGACAATGTGCCTTGCCCAAGTTGGAGCCTGGGGCTCGGCAACGAGGACTAGCGGCACCTCCTCTGCTGTGGGAGCACATGCCTCGTTCGTGGGGTCCATGGGCCCGGCTGGAGGGTGTGGTCCGGCAGACTGCGAGGAGTTGTTTCCGGCAGGGTCTCTGCTAGGAGCGGATGGCTCTATTGGGAGAGGCTTACCGGAGTCCAACTTTCTCCTTTTCCGAGCCATTGTTGCTAGGGATACGGAGGGCTGAGTGAGATGGAGAACAAAAGTCCCTGGTTCCACAGGGAGCTTCTGCACAGCACACTTTGACAGATGATTAGCTATGCTGTTTTCCGCACGGGGTACGTGCTCTGTTTGCAATCCGTCAAAGTGCTCCTCCAATCTCCTCACTTCCTCGACGTATGCCTCCATCAATGGACTTTGGTAATCCTTGTTAACTTGTCTCACCACAAGCTGTGAATCTGTAGCGACCCGATCCCAATGGATCGAAGTCTCTGTGCTTAAGTGTCATCCCTGGATCGGTATGCTGACACACACAGTACTCGAGGATTTATAACAGAGTTCAATCACACACTTATTACATCGAAAATCCTCGTAAAGAGTATTTATTACATAAATATGGCTGAAGGCCAACTAAATAAAATAATTGCGGAAGCTTCGAAGATAAATGAGTCCATCAACTCCAACGGCATAGCTGAGTGCATGACAACGACCTATCGCACCTTACTCTTCGTCTGAAAACTCTGCAACATGATACGTTGCAGCCATGTAGGTCAGCACATGGAATATGCTGGCAAGATAACACCATAGAGCAAAGAACGAAATAACAGCTATCGCTACATGCAATATAAGGCTGGTGGAGGCTCTATGGTTATCGTTTGCATAAAGCTAGTTTTTCCCTACAACAAAGGAATAGATTTTATTTAACTACAAAGTTTGTTGAAAACATTGAGAAGGTAACCCCAACTCAATCCCAATTAAAAGTTAACAACCCAATCAAATTAATTAAGTAATGTGATGAGATCAAATCAATAATTCAAGTACCAGATACTCAAGATGTCCATAACCGGGGACACGGCTAACCATGATTAGTTTGTACACTCTGCAGAGTTTTGCGCACTTTTCCCCACAAGACTCGATCTCCTCCGTTGAATTTCTCGCACTGCATTATGTTTGAGAAACGGATGATCGAGACACAGTCTTTCCGAAGAGGTCCCCTTAACCGATAGATAGGCGGGTACACCTACAATCCCCTACATCTGCTAGCCCATCATGGAAAGGATTCCCACAACTTACTCAACTATGCCACTATGCCAGAGCCCATAATGGCATGTGGCTGCGCACGGAAGTTTCTAGCATGAATAATCTTAGGATCCCTTTGAGCCTGGGTGGCATTCCATAGGATGATCACACGGATACCCTGGGATCTCCTAGGACAACACTGGATTCCCCAGGTGTCCGGGCAAGCCACTGGTATCCCTAGGGTGCCCCAAACCATTCCACCCAGATGTGTATTAAAGTAGCCACCTTAAGTTAAACCTTAGTTAACGATAACTCTCACATCTTTCATGAATTCTCTCAAACCAAACCACGTCTACGAGCATGGCTAAGCGATATGAGCATAACGTATATTCCCGGGGTGAATCAAAAATGTAATAGGTTCCTACCTCATCAACTACATAGCAACACCCACATATTCCCAATCCTACTCATGCAATATTTGAGGGTGAAACTAATGCAAGTAAAACTGGGTATAAAAGAGTATGATCAAAGTGTGAACTTGCCTTGTACTGTTGATGAAGATTCTTCGCACTCATAATTCCTGATAGTTCTACTCGTCACACTCCGATCAATCTATCGTGAGCAAGCAATTATTTGCACACATAAGAAATCACTCAAAGATTAAAAAGAACAAAGAAAACACTTCGAAAAAACTTCAAAACCATCAAATAAAACTCACGGACATAAACATATTTTTAACAGTAGCAAAGTTATGTGATTTTGATCTTAACAGAAGGTACATGTCAAGAGGTTCGATTTGCAAAAAGAATCAATTAAATCGGAGTTATAAAACTCAAGTTATAGCCAAAACAAGTTTAAATATGAATGTGAACAAATTTTGAAATTTGAAAGTTGCAAAAAGTTTATTTGATAGATTCAATAGATAGGTGGAATCAAGACGAAATGTAGGCGTTGGTTTTGTCTAATTTGGATGAACGAGTAAAAAGTTATGCCTATTTGAAAAATCAAGGCCAAGCTATTTTACGGAAGAAAAAGAGCTATGACTAAAGAACTCTAGTACTAAAATGTAAATACAGGGACTAATTTATAAATCTAATTATTCTACCGTACTAGTCTAGAAATAATAAGCTATGGGAGTATATATAAAAAAATACGAAGAAAGACACCTTTATAAGATAGAGAAAAGACGACTTCGTAGAGAGGAGCCGACTTCCAGAATTCCTGCCGGAGAGGAGAAATATATTTTTCTTTAGTGAATCTAGTCAAACCAAAATATATTGATTTAACCCGAATCGGATGATTTTTGGAGGCTCTATGGGTCTATATTTATAGGTGGAAGAGAGGCTTAGGGGTCAAAGGCTAGGCAATGTGGGACTAAACGTAGACGAAAAGAAAAAAAACAGAGGAGACAAGAGGCGCCTCGCATGGGCCTAAAGGCCTTCGGCCGGCCGGCCGCGCGTGGTAGTTTTTTTTAATGAAATTCGGCCAAAGGAAAAAGAAAAAGAAAAAAAATACTGAGAAGGAAATTGCTGGCTGGGCCTGGCCCATGTAGCAAAAAAAAATGGGGCGTCGCTGCCACTACGCTGCGCATGTGGGCGACATATAGTTACGGCGTACGCACACTTTTTTTTTAAATAGAAACAGAAAAGGAAAAACTGAATAACGAAAATAAAAATAAAATTGTACATAGGCATATTACATATCAAAATTTTCATAAAAATATTTTCTAAAAGATGAACACATTTTCAGTGGCAAATAAATTCCACAAAAATTTAAATAAAGCAAACAGTGCTACTGGCTCATTTAAAAATCAAATAAAAATATTTTAAAATACCAAAATAATTTCAAATTTATTTCTCTTCATTTTTCTACTGTAGGGAATCATTTTACCCTATTTTCCATATATTTTATTTTTGGAGAAAAATAATTTGAGTAAAACCCAAATAACTCCAAATTGAAAATGGTTTTCAAAATACCATCAAAGGGACTTTAAATTTTGATTCTTTGAAACTTCCAACTCATATTTCATACGATTTGAAGAAGACATTTTATCTTCTCTCATGAAAATCATTGAGTTGCATAAAGTTTCTGAATTTGTAATATTTTCAAATAAATTCAAATCTTTTCGAAACCCCTTTTAAAATAGAAGAAGTCATGTTATCTTCACTCTAGGGTTTGTAATGAAATAAATTTGAATTCAAGGAGATCATAAATGCAAGGTGAAAGTTTTGGGAAAGTCATTTTATTCCCTCTCATTTAACTTTCAAAAAGTTTCAAATTTCACTCAATTTCACACAAACAGCCATACCACAATCAAACAATCAATCAAAACTATTTATTTAATATAACATTCCAAAATTTAGAATTTTGGGATGTTACAGAATCTCCTCGAATGATCAGCTTCTTAATTCCCAATTCAGCTGCAATCCTGAACCCGGCAAGGAGCCCTTCATATTTTGCTGTATTGTTGGTTGCTCCTTCCCGGGCAAAATGCATTTGGACGACGTACCTCAAGTGCTCCCCGAAGGGGGCAACAAGAAGCATGCTAGCTCCTGCACCTTGTAGGAAAAAAGCACCATCAAAATACATAATCCATTCTTGGGGCGATTCCTTGCCGGGGATAGCTGTCTCCGTCATTTCCTCATCAGGGGTTGGCGTCCATTCTGCAATAAACTCTGCCAATGCCCTTCTCTGAATAGTTGACGTGCTTTCAAACTTCAAACCAAAACTGGATAACTCCAAAGCCCACTCCACTATTCTGATGGTAGCCTCAGGGTTTTGGAGTATCCGTTGCAACGGGAAACGAGTGACAACCGTGATCTCATGGGCTTGGAAGTAGTGGCGCAGTTTCCTTGAGGCCATGATGAGATCAAAAATCAACTTTTGCACGCCAGAGTACCTCAATCTAGCCCCCTGTAATAAGTAGCTGACGAAATACACTGGGCGCTGCACCACTTTCTTCCTTGCCGCGTCCTTGGGGTTGCTCTCGTTGCCGTGCTCATTGTTGTCCTGATCCTTCTTTGACTATGCCGGTCTCTGCTCACTCTCTGCTTCATCCACTTCTTGCTGCGCTACCAAAGCTGCACTGACTACTTGGTTGGTTGCCGCTAAGTACAGCAGCAATGGCTCCTGGGGTTTGGGAGCGACCAAGGTAGGCATGGAGGACAAGTAGGCTTTCAACTCTTGCAAAGCTGCATCCGCCTCCGGGGTCCACTTCATGGGTCCTGCCTTCTTCAAAATTTTGAAGAACGGCAGGGCGCGCTCGGCAGGCTTGGAGACGAATCTACTTAGCGCGGCAACGCATCCTGTCAGACACCTCACATCCTTAACTGTCCTTGGTGCTTGGATCTGCTCGATAGCCTTGATCTTGTCGGGATTGGCTTCGATCCCGCGATGGGATACAAAGAACCCAAGCAACTTGCCGGAGGGAACACCAAATACACACTTCTCCGGGTTGAGCTTCAAATTGATTTTGCGCAGATTAGCAAACGTCTCCTCCAAATCTTGAATAAGGGTGGCCCTGTCCTTGGTTTTGACCACAATATCATCCATATAGGCTTCTATGTTTCTGTGCAACTGTGGCTCAAAACCAATCTGGACTGCCCTTGCAAAAGTGGACCCGGCACTCTTTAATCCGAATGGCATGCGGATAAAACAGTACGTACCACATGGAGTGATGAACGACGTCTTCTCTTCATCTTCCTTAGACATGAAGATCTGGTGATACCCAGAATATGCATCCAGAAAGGAGAGCAAATCACAACCTGAAGTGGAATCCACAATCTGATCGATACGTGGCAAGGGAAACGGGTCCTTCGGGCAAGCCTTGTTGAGATCTGTGAAATCTATGCAAAGCCTCCACTTCCCGTTAGCCTTCCGGACTACCACTGGGTTTGCCAACCACGTGGGATGCAGTACTCCTCTGACCAATCCAGCTGCCTCTAGTCTCTTGATCTCTTCTGCAATGAACTACTGCCTCTCCAAGGCCTGCTTCCAGACTTTCTGCTTGACATGTCGGGCATGTGGGCAGACAGCAAGGTGATGCTCGATTACCTTCCTGGGAACACCGGGGATATCAGATGGTTGCCAGGCAAACAGATCGATATTCACCCACAGGAAGGCAATGAGCGCGCTTTCCTATTTGTCATCGAGGGTGGTGCTGATAGTGAAAGTACCATCAACGCCAGCCAGCCCTGCCGGGACCTTCTTCACTTGGGGTGCAGCGATCTTGGACCTCTTGCCATTGGAATACTCCGGCACATCGTCAATGGGTGACGTGCACTTGATGGGGGCACGCTTCTCGGACTCTTTGTCGGAGTACCTGCAATCCCTCTTCTTTCCTTTGCTTTCCTTAGCGGGAGATGCTGCTGCCGCTGCCTCTGCTGCGACCGCATCCCGGTACATCTTGTCCACACAAATGATTGCATCCTTCTCATCAGATGGGATGGTGATGACTCCCAGTTGCCCAGGCATCTTCAAGGTTTTGTAGGCATAGTGAGATGCTGCCATGAACTTAGCCAGGGCCGGGCGTCCAAGAAACCCATTGTATGGCAGGGGGAGAACAACCACATCAAACACAATCCTCTCAGTCCGGTAGTTCAGTTCTCCCCCAAATGTTACCGGCAACGTGATCTTTCCCTTAGGACGGCTCCTACCGGGATTAACTCCTTGAAACGTGCCGGTAACCTCCAACTCTTCCTCTGCTATCTGAAGCTTGCTGATAACTGCTGGGGAAATCAGATTCAACCCGGCCCCACCGTCCACTAACATCTTTGTGACCTTGAGGTTGCGGATTGTTGGGGAGACCAACAATGGAAAACACCCCACCGCAATGGTACGACTAGGATGATCCTCCTCGTCAAAGATGATGGGCGTACTGGACCACTTGAGCGGCTTCCGGGCCTCGGGCACTGGTTCCACGACATCGACTTCTCGCACCCACCGCTTGAGTTGGTGGTGAGAGGTGTGCAGAGATGCACCCCCATCAATGCACAGGGCGTCGGTGGCCTTCTGAAACTCTTGCTCACTGGTTTCCTCTTCATCCCCTCCATCACTCTCATTAGCACAGGCTTCCTTCTCTCGACCTCTGGCGGGTTTTCCTTGGTTCTGAAAGGGTTTGCCGGGGCGATTTACTTCACCAACTCGGCCCTTGCCACCAGCAAAATTCTGACCCTTTTCCTTGTCACGCTTCTCATACTCTGCTTTCTGTCTTTTGACAAGCTGCTCAACTTGATAACACTCTTGAAGGTCGTGGCCCTTGGTCCGATGAATCTTGCAATACGGCCCATCACCTTTCCCGGCTTTCTCGGCAGCAGCGGCTTCCCAGCAGTCAGCGCACACGGCAGCTTCCTTGTCGGGGGCCTTAGCTTTGGCCTTCTTGCCGGTACTAGGCGTACCTGATCCTTCAACAGTCATTACTGCCTTATACCTTTGCTTCTTACTGCGCTTCTTGCTCTTCTTCTGACTAGTAGATTCATCCTCATCCTCTGAATCAATATTGGTGCAGTCTTCCTCTCCGGGCAACTTTCTTCCCTCCTCCATCCGAGCACACTTATCCACCAACGTGTAGAGCTCCTTCATAGTCTTGGGCAACCGTACGTTCATCTTGGAACGAATCCGGCGGTTGCCCACATTGGACTGGAAGGCAGCTATCACGGCTGCCGGATGGATATTTGGGATATTTCTATGAACTTTGCTGAATCTCTGTAAATACTTAAGGAGGGTCTCTCCTTCCTTCTCTTGGAGAAGCTGCAAGTTGTTGGGTTGGCCCAGCTCTTGGTGGCCACCGGTGAAGGCACTGATGAACTCATGGCACGTGTCTGCCCATGACAAAATGGAGTTCTTCGGCAGGTGCATCAGCCAAGACCTCACATTGGACTTGAGGGCCAAAGGAAAGTAGATGGCGAACACCTTCTCATATCTTCCCCCGACAGCCTGAATAACGATGGTGTAGATGCTCAGGAACTCTGCCCGGGTTCAGCCTCCCATCGTACTTCTCAGGTATCTCTGGCTTGAACGTGCGAACGGACGGCCAACGGACTTGCCGCAGCTCACGGGTAAAGGCAGGGCAGCCAACCTCGAAAGGCAGGCACCCACCGATACCCAGCGCGGGCTCGTCGACGCCGGGGCCGTCGCACCCATCGGTCCGGCGGAGGTCGTCGCGGCGCTGCTCGACAACGGCGCGCGTGTCTCCTCTCCGCCTATCCTCCGGGGCTCATCATTGGCCTGGACGCGCTCGAGGGTCAGAAGAGGCCTGGACGCGCTCGCTGCTTGATTATGTTGCGCTTGCACGGGCTGCCGTGGCGGGGACTGCATCGTGGGGATGGCCCCTTCTGTATGGTCAGCAGCATGAGCCGTTGCTGTCGCTTGGGGAGGCCGTGGCGGGCCAGCTCGCCGTGAGCCCCCGGCTTCGGTGAAACCGAGTAGACTTTGGATGGTGGCACGTCATTCGTCCATTTGCTCGGCCGCTGGTGAAAACCTCAGCAGCAGCTGAGCCCGCGCCATGGCCTTTGAGGCTGTACTTGTGTCACACCCCATGTCATTAGCCACAGTAATCACTTTTGATAATGACAAGTCAGCATGTTTAACAGTGCATAATCATCATTAGCATCATATTGCATTTCAACTCCTAACTCAAATTCAAATTTAAATGAAAGTGGAAAATAAAAGTTATCCAACATAGAAACTAAAATGTTCAATAAATAGCAAATATTGCAGAGACCATTCTAAAATTGTAACCAACAATAAATAAATTAATTAGGTGGCTCAAACTTTACCAAAACAGCTAGGATTAATGCATTTTAATGAGTATAAAAGTGGTGTGAGATCCATTTGACTCCAAACCAATTTTTGACAGTGGTAGAGGATGCCTAGATTTATTGGAACAATGTCATGTTATACAAAAATCATTTTGAGGCCTAACTACTTACTAACAGAGAAATGTGAATAAATAAAAGGAAAAGGCAAAAGAAAACAGAGAAAAAAAAGGAAAAACCCCCGGCCCAACTGGGCCACGGCAACCAGGCCGGCCCAGCTCCCCCCCCCTAATGGCCTCCCTAGGAGGCCACCAAACCCTAGCCCACAACCCCCTCATCCCCCCCCCCCCCCACCCCCCCTCCCCGATCCAGAACTGGATCAGGCGCTGGCCCGACGCCGCCGACACGCACGACGCGCGCCGCCGACGCCGCCACTCACTGAGCCGGCGCAGTCCTACT
Organism: Thinopyrum elongatum; assembly: GCA_011799875.1. Classification (NCBI taxonomy): domain Eukaryota; kingdom Viridiplantae; phylum Streptophyta; class Magnoliopsida; order Poales; family Poaceae; genus Thinopyrum; species Thinopyrum elongatum. The sequence goes on from CM022298.1 coordinate 531,967,543, forward strand.
CGCGCACCGCTGCCCCGTGCTCTACTACCCCTAGTGAGCCCCCCCTTCTCCTCGCCTCGCTCGCCCCGCTCCGCCGCACCGGCCCGCGCTCGTCGCGGCCATGCCCCGCTCGGCGTGCCGCCGCGCGCGCCCGCACCTCGCTCGCCGCGCCCTTTGTCGTCGGACCTCGCCCGCCCCGACGCCTGCTCGCGCAGCCCCGCACCCGCGCGCGCGCGCCCGCCCCGCTGCTCGTGCCACCGCGCCCCCGTGTCGCCGCTCCGCCCGCTCGCCCATGCCGCGCACGCGCTGCCGCGCTGCTGCCACACCCTCGCCACGACCCCGCCGCGCCCGCGCACGCACCCGCGCCGCGCCGCGCCCGTCGCCCGCCCGTGGCCTTTGGGCCACCGACAGGTGGGGCCCACTGCCCCTGTGCCACTGACAGCCCGGGCACACGCCCAGAGAAAAACGAAAATAGAAAAACAAAGAAAATAAAAATAAAAATAAATAAAATAAATAAATAATTAGTTAATTAATTAGTTAATTAACCCTGTTTAGATTAATCTAATTTAATTAATTAGTTTAATTAAATGTTAATTAATTAGTTAACCCTAATTAACCTAACTAGTCTATGACATGTGGGACCCACGTGTCAGGACGCCTGCTGATGTCATGCTGACGTCCGCATAACACTGTTTCGGATAATGTTAATTTAAATAATTAATTAAATTCCAGAAATTACTAAAACTTTAGAAAATCATATTAAATAATCCGTAACTCCGATGAAAATACTTTATACATGAAACTTGCTCAGAATTCCGATACGAACCCTAATACGCCCTCCGTATTCCCGTCAGATGCCTCTAGCTATAAGAACATTGAACTTTTAGACCGATTTCAATAAATGAATAGTGCCCAACTTTAATTAAATAAATTCCTAAATTAACTAAATCATTTAGTTAGGCAGTAGAACACCCCGGCATATCATTTAGGCATGTCATGCTTATTGTTTGCATTATTGCCGTGAATTTATTGTTTCTCTCCCCCCTCCTTCTCTCTCGATAGACGCTGAGACCGATGACGCTGCACCTGGATACGACTACACTACCGACGAGCAGCCCATTGGTGATCTCTCTCTCTTGCCAGAGCAACCAGGCAAGCCCCCCTTTGATCAACCCGATATCGCCTATTCCTTCTCTCTACTGCTTGCATTAGAGTAGTGTAGCATGTTACTGCTTTCGGTTAATCCTATTCTGCTGCATAGCCTGTCTTTGCTACTACTGTTGATACCTTACCTGCAATCCTAAAATGCTTAGTATAGGTTGCTAGAATTACATCAGTGGCCCTACACTCTTGTCCGTCTGCCATGCTATACTACTGGGTCGTGATCACTTCGGGAGGTGATCACGGGTACATATACTATATACTTTTACATTACCTATGTTTCTGTTCGGAGATGGGGGCTGAAGGGGAAGGTGGTTCCATCCAGGTAGAGGTGGGCCTAGGTTCCGGACGGCCCCCGAGTGTTACTTTGTGGCGGAGCGACAGGGCAGGTTGTGACCACCTAGGAGACAGGTGGGCCTGGCCCTGGTCGGCGTCCGCAGTTACTTCAAAATAACACGCTTAACGAGATTGGGTATTTGATCTGAGTCTGGCTACGAGCCTATACGCACTAACCACCACGCGGGAACAGTTATGGGTACTCGACGTCGTGGTATCAGCCGAAGCCTCCTAGACGTCAGCGACTGAGCGGCGCGCGCTGGGTTGGACCGTGTAACGCGACTTCCTTTGTAATGGAGGTTGCTAGGTCTGCTCACCGGCCGCCCACGCAACGTGCAGGTGTGCAATGGGAGATGGGCCCAGACCCCTGTGAGCATAGGATTTAGACCGGCGTGCTGACCTCTCTGTTAGGCCTAGGTAGGGCTGCGACGTGTTGATCTTCCGAGATCGGGTATGACCTAGGAAAGTATGCCCGGCCAGAGGGATCGAGCATGGTGGGTAATGTGGTGCACCCCTGCAGGGAAGTTTATCTATTCGAATAGCCGTGTCCCTCGGTAAAAGGACGACCCGGAGTTGTACCTCGACCTTATGACAACTAGAACCGGATACTTAATAAAACACACCCTTTCAAGTGCCAGATACAACCCGGTGATCGCTCTCTCACAGGGCGACGAGGAGAGGATTGTCGGTTAGGATTATGCTATGCGATGATACTTGGTGAACTTACCAGCTACTCTCTTCTATATGCTTCAAGATGGAGGCTACCAGAAGCATAGTCTTCGATAGGACTAGCTACCCCCCTCTTATTCTGGCATTCTGCAGTTCAGTCCAAAGATACTACCATTTCATTGATACCATTGCATATGTAGTGTAGATCCTTGCTTGCGAGTACTTTGGATGAGTACTCACGGTTGCTTTGCTCCCCCTTTTTCCCCTTTCTATACCCGGTTGTCGCAACCAGATGCTGGAGCCCAGGAGCCAGACGCCACCTTCGACGACCCCTACTACACCGAGGGTGCCTACTACTACGTGCAGGCCGCCGATGACGACCAGGAGTAGTTTAGGAGGATCCCAGGCAGGAGGCATGCGCCTCTTCGATCTGTATCCCAGTTTGTGCTAGCCATCTTATGGCACCTTGTTTAACTTTATGTCTGTACTCAGATATTGTTGCTTCTGCTAACTCGTCTATGATCAAGCACTTGTATTCGAGCCCTCGAGGCCCCTGACTTGTATTATGATGCTTGTATGACTTATTTTTACTTTTAGAGTTATGTTGTGATATCTTCCCATGAGTCCCTGATCTTGATCGTACATGTTTGCGTGTATGATTAGTGTACGATTGAATCGGGGGCGTCACAAGTTGGTATCAGAGCCGACTGCCTGTAGGAACCCCCCTTCCATACTCCTTGGCCGAAGTTGAGTCTAGACAAAGAAAACTGTTTTACTAACATGGCTGTGTGTCTTACGGGCCCACGTCGCCATTGGGTGGTATTAGGATCTTTTATTCCTCGTCTATACTCTGGGATTCTGATCTCTCTTCTATTCGGGTTAAATGATTTTACTAATTATAACTCTAGGTTCTCGATACCACTTCCTGCCGGAGAGCCCCTTCATTCCAGATGATCGACTGCTTCACCAGGAGGTTCCGAAGATGCTATTCGAATTTTCCCCAAGACACCTGTGTCCACCGCCTTTGTAAATTCCCTATCGCTGTTAAATCCTTATGGATAACTACATACACTTGCCACTCTTACATTCAATCTCATTGATCTTGTTATTACAAGATGCCCCAAACTGCTCTTCGTTGTTCCGACAATCCTTGAGGTTACTGCCTTACAGTTCTTACCTCATGAATACGCCTTACGGATAATTCCTCGCACTTACCAAGTATCCGTTCTTCCCCCTTTTGTTCATATGATTCACAAGATACATTGAAATGCTATTCGATCTTCCAAAAATCCTTAGCAGCTTATTGCTCTGCAAATACTTGTCTGCTTGCATTATGGATGCTTTCCATATGACTGGCAATATTCATTAGTATCATTTGACACCGTCATTTTCATCTTATTGATTCAACATGAGTGCGAATGCACGCATTCATCAGTTGATCCTTTCTAATTATCTTCCGGCTCAGACGTCCTTTTGAACATGAGCTGGTTCTCGACCAATCAAATTGTCATCGATTGTGCCCCTAAGTCTATTCAAATAACCCATCCTTGATCAGAGCACCTGCTTCTGATCCTTCATATTGGAATTCATATTTCTTTTGTTATCTAAGCATCAAATTACTCAGATGTCCTATAATCCGATGCCTTTGCGTTCTTTCTTCATCTGGTTGTGTGCCGATGCTCACATCAGCTCCGCTATGGACATCCAATCCTTCGTCGGATTATTTATCGATAGTGTCCTTCATATTTAACTGCCTTGTGAATTCTTCTCTGATACATAATGCCTTTGGTAAATTGTATCCCCTCCTTTTGTCAATCATGCTCTACTTTCGAGCTTGTGTTAATTACTCCTGAAGTTTATGTTATATGTTCCCAAGATGCCCTATGGGCTGAACATATACCTTCCCTAAACAGTGTGAACCCGAAAGTTTACACAAGACATTCTCTTCTGGTGTTTTACCAGATACTTTTCAACTCTACAACTTCTTCGAAGATGAGACGCGAATGAAATGTTATGCATTAAAGAAGTGGGAGTCGACCCCGAACCTTTGTGTTCTTGCCCATGGACTCGATGTGGAGCTTATCATGAAAGCTTCTTGCAAGAATATTTAATCATTTGAATAATTCTTTCGGTGTCATTGAATTGGATCCCTTGCAGTTATGGTCCCGACCATACTAACCTTATTCATTATATCTGACAGGAAACCATTCCAGTGCCTCGTCTATTTTTGATGAGATTAAAGTATCCGCTATCGCAAGTCAACGACCCAGCTTAGTTTCTATTCTGATCTCCTTTCGAGTATTACCCCCTGGTGTCTCGAGATTATCACGGAACTACATAACTTCTTATGAGATCTTCATCAAGTACTACATTCTCACTGATTCCAATTATTTCACGGGCTCTGAATTATTAAACACTCAAAGACACTGATAATTGAATCGAATCCATCCTGTGATCCAACACGCCTAGTAATCTACTGCTGGGAAATTTAACTTTCAACTCATGTCATTCTTAGCCTAATCGGCTACATCGTTATTTTAACTGTGCTACCTAGTACTGCTTCTCGGAGCACAATTTCGACAATGAGTTAATCTTACGTTGATCTTCATTGTCATATCTTTTGCCTTGAACAACAAGCTTGATTCCGAGTTTGTGTCGTACCATGGTTTCGATAACCTTTCGCTTCATCATTCCTTTTGCTTGATGTCATCGATGATCGATTACATCTTCAAGAAGCCTCTCGACAAATGTGTCGTGATCATCGTTAACACTTTAACTTCTTCCGAGAGATCAATTGAATTCATGATGAGAAATTCCATGCTTGCCCCTCGATGATCTGTGTTATCATCGACCACATCCATGCCTTCCTTCCAGACACAGACTTGGTCATGTTTTGTGTTGTACCTTGAGTTCCTTGCTATCCAGCTTATGTTATGTTCTACCGTGTAGTATTATCATCTTGATGTCAAGAATGCTGTGAGAACTGCTCCCCTCTTAAGAATTCTTGGTATATTGATACTTCTCACAATCACCATTCCTTCTTGGTCCCCGTGTTGATTCTAACCGGGATACCAACACGTGAACCATGCTGCTTGGATTCTGTACTTCTAGCAACCCCATTGCTTTGAAGTTAATGGTCGATAGTTCATTCTTAGACTATTGGATATTGAATCACCATTCTAACAATTGAACATGCTACCTAAGCCATATCTCGGTTGCACCTTTCAACCAATGTTTAATTGTGTAGGTTTTCCTCGAGCATATATCATTATATCATTTGAATTGTCATATGTCATCTCCTTGTTCACATAATTGTGGAAATCCATCCTTGTGGAATTCTCGATGAATTGTCGCTGAGTCCATCAGCCACCTCCTCATCCTCTCCTTGGTTTAATGATGAACTATTGTTTCGGGAACCCGCTCCTATAGTTCATTTCCCGAGAATCTTACAATGTCATCTTGACAATTTGTGTTGCACCTTTTTCTTCTCAGGCATCCTGAGTCTGAGGTATCCTGACGCCAATCAGATCTGAATCTCGGTCAGATATGATGGTTGGAACATATTTCCAAGAGTTATAACATTGGTCTTTATATGACCTGGTAAGATGATGTCATGCCTAGCACACTTGACCGAAGGACCTATTTGATATAGTTTCCTTTTTAGCAAGGTTAACCATTCTTCCATGAGGAAATGGTAAGACTTATTCCATAAGTTGTTCCCGATGGGTCCCTTGTGCATCCAAAATCTTACCCTTACTTGACGACCATGTCAATGCTATCTCGAAGCATGTCTGTGACACTCCGAATATCCACAAGAACATTTGTAGCCCAATACTAAATGTTTCTTGCTCAATTATCCAAACACCATTGTATGGTTAATGTCATGAAATTCCTTTCCCCTTACCTAAGTGGTTTTCTACTTTCTATCTGGTCATGGATATCATGCTCTGTTTGCCCTTGGGAAGGATATACTCCTGATATAGGTGTTTAAACACATTTTCCTTTCCATTGTTCTGTTTAAGCTGATAATCACATTTTCCTTTCCATTGTTTTGTTTAACCTTTCTTGTGATCTATATGATCTAAGTAGTAATATTTTCCTGCTTATGCAAACACCTCGGTGTACAACTCTGCCAGTAAGACCCTGTTCCTATTGTTGATGACATTTCGGTAGCCACCGATGGACGAGAACTTTGCCTATTGGTCTGCCTCGTTCAACGAGCAGGAAAATGGTTCTCTTCGTCCCTCGCCCTTGGTACCGACGTTGTTGCCGACATAACTGACATGCTACCCTCTGACATGCCTTGCTATCATGACCGTGCAAGATGTCACCGCTCCTCCTACTTTTAAACCACATGGTGGGCCCATATGTCCGTCGAAAATTCTGGTGGTCTAATATGAAGCAAGACATTGCTCGTTATGTTGCTGAATGTGACGTTTGTTGTCGAATCAAAGCAGAACATCAAAGACCTGCTGGAACTCTGCAACCTATCTCTATTCCTGAATGGAAATGGGACCATGTTGAAATGGACTTCGTCACTGGTTTTCCCAAATCGCAGAAAGGTAATGATGCTATCCTTGTCATCATTGATCGACTCTCTAAAGTTGCGCATTTTCTGGCGGTCAAAGAAACGATCACTGCTAGTCAGCTTGCAACTCTCTACATGTCCAGAATTGTTTCACTGCACGGTATTCCACTGGTAATCAGTTTGGACCATGGCAGCTTATTCACTTCGAGATTCTGGGCAAGTTTCCAAGAAGCTATGGGTACTCATCTGTCATTCAGTACTGCATTTCATCCTCAGTCGCAAGGGCAAGTGGAACGTGTCAACCAAGTTCTCGAAGACATGCTTCGAGCTTGTGTTATCTCTTTCGGCAAGAAATGGGAGGAATCTCTCCCGTATGCGGAGTTCTCTTATAATAATAGCTATCAAGCTAGTCTGAAGATGGCCCCCTTCGAAGTGTTATATGGACGAAAGTGCCGAACCCCTCTGAACTGGTCAGAAACTGGGGAACGTCCACTTTTCGGTCCGGATATTATCCAACACGCCGAAGAACAAGTCCGCATCATTCGTGAGAATCTCAAGACTGCCCAGTCACGTCAGAAGAGTCAGTATGACCGTCATCATAAAGACATGGTCTATCAACCTGGCGAAAAGGCTTATCTTCGAGTTACACCAATGAAGGGTGCTCACTGCTTCGGGATCAAGGGCAAGCTAGCTCCTCGCTATATTGGTCCGTTCACTATTCTCGAAAAGCGTGGAAAAGTGGCATATCAACTGGAGCTTCCGCCGAACCTTTCTCAGGTTCACGATGCGTTCCACGTGTCACAACTCCGCTGCTCCTTCAAGGACCCAATCCGAGCAGTGGATCATGAAGTGCTCGAATTTCAGCAGGACCTCTCCTATAAACAGCATCCGGTCCGCATTCTCGACCAAGCTGAACACCGCACACGTCAGAAGGCAATCAAGTTCCTCAAGGTTCAGTGGTCAAATCATTCTAAAGATGAGGCCACTTGGGAACGCGAGGATCGTCTTCGTGAAGAATACCCCACTTTCTTTCAGTCTACCTCTTAATTCTCGGGACGAGAATTCTTGATAGATGAGGAGAATTGTAACACCCCATGTCATTAGCCATAGTAATCACTTTTGATAATGACAAGTCAGCATGTTTAACAGTGCATAATCATCATTAGCATCATATAGCATTTCAACTCCTAACTCAAATTCAAATTTAAATGAAAGTGGAAAATAAAAGTTATCCAACATAGAAACTAAAATGTTCAATAAATAGCAAATATTGCAAAGACCATTCTAAAATTGTAACCAACAATAAATAAATTAATTAGGTGGCTCAAACTTTACCAAAACAGCTAGGATTAATGCATTTTAATTATTATAAAAGTGGTGTGAGATCCATTTGACTCCAAACCAATTTTTGACAGTGGTAGAGGATGCCTAGTATTTATTGGAACAATTGCCATGACCCGCTCGGCGTGCTGCCGTGCGCGCCCGCACCTCGCTCGCCGCGCCCTCTGTCGCCGGACCACGCCCGCCCGCCCCACTGCTCGCGCCACCGCGCCCCCGTGTCGCCGCTCCGCCCGCTCGCCCCTGCCGCCCACGCGCTGCGGCGCTGCTGCGGCGCCCGCGCCATGACCCCGCCGTGCCCGCGCCGCGCCGCGCCCGTCGCCCGCCCGTGGCCTTTGGGCCACCGACAGGTGGGGCCCACTGCCCCTGTGCCACTGACAGCCCGGGCCCACGCCCAAAGAAAAACGAAAATAGAAAAACAAAGAAAATAAAAAATAAAAATAATTAAAATAAATAATTAATTAAGTTAATTAACCCTATTTAGATTAATCTAATTTAATTAATTAGTTTAATTAAATGTTAATTAATTAGTTAACCCTAATTAACCTAACCAGTCTATGACATGTGGGACCCACGTGTCAGGACGCCTGCTGATGTCATGCTGACGTCAGCATAACACTGTTTCGGATAATGTTAATTTAAATAATTAATTAAATTCCAGAAATTAATAAAACTTTAGAAAATCATATTAAATAATCTGTAACTCCGATGAAAATACTTTATACATGAAACTTGCTCAGAATTCCGATACGAACCCGAATACGCCCTCCGTATTCCCGTCAGATGCCTCTAGCTATAAGAACATTGAACTTTTAGACCGATTTCAATAAATGAATAGTGCCCAACTTTAATTAAATAAATTCCTAAATTAACTAAATCATTTAGTTAGGCAGTAGAACACCCCGGCATATCATTTAGGCATGTCATGCTTAGTGTTTGCATTATTGCCATGAATTTATTGTTTCTCTCCCCCCCTCCTTCTCTCTCGATAGACGCTGAGACCGACGACGCTGCACCTGGATACAACTACACTACCGACGAGCAGCCCATTGGCGATCTCTCTCTCTTGCCAGAGCAACTAGGCAAGCCTCCCCTTTGATCAACCCGATATCGCCTATTCCTTCTCTCTACTGCTTGCATTAGAGTAGTGTAGCATGTTACTGCTTTCGGTTAATCCTATTCTGTTGCATAGCCTGTCTTTGCTACTACTGTTGATACCTTACCTGCAATCCTAAAATGCTTAGTATAGGTTGCTAGAATTACATCAGTGGCCCTACACTCTTGTCCGTCTACCATGCTATACTACTGGGCCGTGATCACTTCGGGAGGTGATCACGGGTACATATACTATATACTTTTACATTACCTATGTTTCTGTTTGGAGATGGGGGCTGAAGGGGCAGGTGGTTCCATCCAGGTAGAGGTGGTCCTAGGTTCCCGATGGCCCCCGAGTGTTACTTTGTGGCGGAGCGACAGGGCAAGTTGTGACCACCTAGGAGACAGGTGGGCCTGGCCTGGTCGGTGTCCGCGGTTACTTCAAAATAACACGCTTAACGAGATTGGGTATTTGATCTGAGTCTGGCTACGAGCCTATACGCACTAACCACCACGCGGGAACAGTTATGGGTACTCGACGTCGTGGTATCAGCCGAAGCCTCCTAGACGTCAGCGACTGAGTGGCGCGCGCCGGGTTGGACCGCGTAACGCGACTTCCTTTGTAATGGAGGTTGCTAGGTCTGCTCACCGGCCGCCCACGCAACGTGCAGGTGTGCAATGGGCGATGGGCCCAGACCCCTGCGTGCATAGGATTTAGACCGGCGTGCTGACCTCTCTGTTAGGCCTAGGTAGGGCTGCGACGTGTTGATCTTCCGAGGCCGGGTACGACCCAGGAAAGTGTGCCCGGCCAGAGGGATCGAGCGTCTTGGGTAATGTGGTGCACCCCTGCAGGGAAGTTTATCTATTCGAATAGCCGTGTCCCTCGGTAAAAGGATGACCCGGAGTTGTACCTCGACCTTATGACAACTAGAACCGGATACTTAATAAAACACACCCTTTCAAGTGCCAGATACAACCCGGTGATCGCTCTCTCACAGGGCGACGAGGAGAGGATCGTCGGGTAGGATTATGCTATGCAATGATACTTGGTGAACTTACCAGCTACTCTCTTCTATATGCTTCAAGATGGAGGCTACTAGAAGCGTAGTCTTCGATAGGACTAGCTACCCCCCTCTTATTCTGGCATTCTGCAGTTCAGTCCACAGATACTACCATTTCATTGATACCATTGCATATGTAGTGTAGATCCTTGCTTGCGAGTACTTTGGATGAGTACTCACGGTTGCTTTGCTCCCCCTTTTTCCTCTTTCTATACCCGGTTGTCGCAACCTGATGCTGGAGCCCAGGAGCCAGACGCCACCTTCGACGACCCCTACTACACCGAGGGTGCCTACTACTACGTGCAGGCCGCCGACGAGGACCAGGAGTAGTTTAGGAGGATCCCAGGCAGGAGGCTTGCGCCTCTTCGATCTGTATCCCAGTTTGTGCTAGCCATCTTATGGCACCTTGTTTAACTTTATGTCTGTACTCAGATATTGTTGCTTCTGCTGACTCGTCTATGATCGAGCACTTGTATTCGAGCCCTCGAGGCCCCTGGCTTGTATTATGATGCTTGTATGACTTATTTTTACTTTTAGAGTTGTGTTGTGATATCTTCCCATGAGTCCCTGATCTTGATCGTACACGTTTGCGTGTATGATTAGTGTACGATTGAATCGGGGGCGTCACAACTTGGCATCGGTGATGATGAAGTCGTTTGCACCGTCGCTCGGCTCTTGACGGTGCCAGTGGCGGCAGCACTACACCCCCGCTGCTGCGGGGCGACCACCTAGATGGCAGGGTGGTGCGACGAAGGCGCTCGAGGGCCAGTGGCTCCGTCGGGCGCAGCGGCTTGGTCGACCCGTCCCGGGGGAGGTGCACGCGCTACGACCGCACCCGTGGTGGGATCGGTCGAAAGGCGGCGATTAGCCCCGACCTGAGCGTCGCACTGCGGCTGTGCCCGTCGGGATGTTGCTGATGCTACTCTCCTTCAATGTCTCCTGCTCCTGCGTCGGCCGTGGGGGAAGTGGTGACGGCGCCGCCTGCTCCGACCACATCCCCAGCAGCGTCCGCATCCTCGCGTGTCTCCGCACCCCCCGCAGCGTTAGAGGCCGCGGGCGGCGGAGCCTTCGAGGTGGAAGGATGAGCCGAAGAACCGGGTTTCTTCTTGGGCGCCGTGGTCGATGGTGTCGTCGATGATGCTGATGGTGATGAAGGCGATGCCCTACACACGCCTTCAGGTTCGCGCAAGCGGTCCCCCTACCTAGCGTGCCAAAGATGTCGCGGGAAACCACGGCCACCTATGGGACCAGGAGGCCCCTTGCTGGTTCGGCAGGGGGGCGTCGCGTTGCATAAAGAGCAGATGAGCGTGTGGCAGCATGACAGAGATCACACAGGCATTTTTACCCAGGTTCGGGCCACCGTGAGGTGTAAAACCCTACTCCTGCTTTGGTGGATTGATGGTGGAAAGGTGGTGGTGGAGCGTTGTACACTTGCCCGGCAAGGGTTGCCTCGGGGCGGCAGTGGCTACGCGCGTATGGGGGTCTGAGTTACCCAACCTTCTCACCCTCTCTACGGTTGCCATGGGCCTCCTTTTATAGATTAAGGGGTCACCACAATGGCAAAACAGTCATTATGCACTGATAAGATAGCTAATAGTGCTATCATACCTAACTCTGCGGGCTGACAGGGCGCATTAAATGCACCGCTCAACGTCACATTGTTGGTTGCCCGGCAAGGCTTGCCGGGCTATCTCGCCAGCTCCACGCCTGCTCGCTTGACACGCCGCGGGACGGGTGTCATCTGTAGGTGTTTCCTGTAGGGAGAGGCTGCCATGTGGTGAATGGCTGCCACTTAGTCACTCCGCGGTTTGACACCGCACTGATTGATGACGTGGGTCGTGGTGGAGTAGTTGGCGAGGTGGTTTTGCCTCCGTTTGCCCCGGCAGGCCCTGCTAGGACGTCTTGGACATCGTCTTCTGGGGGTGGCCTCACCCCTTGTCGAGTTCGCCTGCCCGCCAAAGGAGGCCCTTCTCCTGATGGTGCCTTGCTTCTTTGGCTCGATCTTGGTCCCTCTGATCTGTATGTTAGTCCTTTGAACCTCTTAGTCCCTTGTATTCTGACTTGGGTTGTTGCTTCAATCTCGTCCCTGTGCCTGTGCACAGTCTGGGCAACAGACCCAGGGTTTGTTGCACCGACACAGCACGAGCGAGCGAGAGCCGAAGCAGCAGTAGTGCGAGCGAGCGAGAGCCGTAGCAGCAGCAGCAGCAGCAGAGTAACAGCATGAGCGAGTGAGAGCCAAAGCAGCAGCAGCTCCGGCTGGTATGGATGCCGTCGTCGAGGGAGCCTCGCTCTGGGGGAGAGCCGCCGTGGAGATGTCGCTGACAGTGCCGACTACAAGGTTGCCGCGCCATGGGGGGAGCGGGATCGAGCACCAGCGGTGCCGGGAGGTCAAGTTAAGGATAAGGTGCGATGCGATGAGTGTACAACCTCTTTGGTGGCGTCAAGTAGGCCTCGGCTTCGTTCGAGGAGTCGGTGAGGATGTTGCTGCCTGGTGGAGCAGGTTAAGGCGATGCTGTGGGGATTGAGCAGCCGCGATAGACGAGGCGATCTTCGGAGCAGCTCCTTGGAGGTGGAGGATGGGGAGACTAAACCAGCGGGACGACGAGATCGATGATGGTTCCTCATCCAGGGCGGTGGATGAGGGACATCGGGCTATTGTGGTGGACGATGTCGTCGGGGAAGAGGCTCTTACTGGACCGCGGTGGGGTGGCGGACGGTGGAGGGTGGGGTTTCGCGGTTGGAGCAAAGAGGTTATGGTGGCGTGGGTTTTCGAATGGCGAAAAGGAGGTGATGGGAGGGGGGAACCATGACTTAGGGACGCGCTTGTCCAAAATGTAGGGTGTGTTACGAAAGTACCCGCACCGATTTGAACTAGCGGCCATTTCGGCTCAGGGTTAGAAGGGGGATTTCGCGTGTCGGGATTTGGCAGTTGGAGGGACTTTTCGCGCGCGCTGTAATTTTGGGATAGCAAGGCGCGGGTTGTGAAGGCACGAGTTTTGGGTGCACGATATCTGAATTTTCGGATAGCAAGGCGCGGGTTGAAATTTAGGGACAAGCCTCACATGTACTAATGTACGTACCAAATCAATTCGCACTTCCCTCAATGAAAAAAATGAAAAAAATAAAACTATTCGCACCACACAAAGAGAGAGTCTTGTCCCGTTTTACTGTACAAATGCTATTCAAAGCTATGAATCCATGTTATGTCCAATTAAATTTTTTCGTTGGCTGTATAATGCATGTAACCTACTCATACGAACATTTTAGTGCATTCCAAATGTCTATACTGCCGCTGCAATTCGAACTAAATTTGAATTCGTTTCTCTATTTGAATAAGAATCTACAATCATGATTGTTGTCAAGTTAAACCATCATTCGTATATTATCTTAATAACACACCACATGATTACTATAGAGATAGATATGAACTATGTGTACTATATGAACTCGAATTCAAAATTTTGAATACACTTGATGTTGATTTAAAATAATAGTACATTTGATGTACTAACTAGATCCTCATAATCTAAACCATGTTTCATACGTACAGTGTGTTTATCACACAAAGTATAGTGCCCCGCCCCCTACATTATGACAATTATTTAGCCCTGAGCTGCAAAAGCCACACATTATCCCAAATTCAAATAAATGTTCTATATATTATATGTAGTATAACATGTTCATAACCACACCATGCGTATCACCATTATATATATTCATGCATGCGTCGGTTTAAAACACTATGACATCTTCTTCAAATATCCGAATCCACTTTTATAATGAATTATGATCTCTATTCGTCTTTTACTCCCACACAATCCTCTAATCTTTGTAGCTAGCGCTAACTTTCTCTCGTGCATGCACACGCCCGCCTCCCTTTCACCCTCCCTCATTATTCTCTAGCTCCATCGAGCACATTCATCATTTCTCTATAGGTCGTTCACCCATGGTGTGTGTAGGCCCCCCAGCTCCTTCTTTCCGGCACACACCGATCGATATACCTCTCTAGCCAAGTGTGCCTACCACAAACACAAGCTTTCCCTCTTGTCTTCTCACCGTCCATGCCCCCCTCTGTCTAATACGGTTCCACACATGTGCACACTCCCGCCCCTCTTTTCAGCGATCTCATACTCGCACAATCCTTCCCCCTCGGTATAGTAGGCCTCTTGCACCACCTCCTAGCCGCATCCCTCTCTCTCTATCCTTCTCTCTAGGCCTTATTTGCTTCTAACACATGCATGCATGTATACCGATCGATCTCCCTACATATACCTGGGTCGACTATAACTCTTTTTCCCCACGCATCGATCGACGTACCTCACAAGTTATGTCTCTCCCTTTCTCCGACAAAGGACGATTGATCTTCCTATGTAGTTACGTCTGCTTACCACATCCAAATCATCCCCCCTCATCATTCGTGCATGCCTCCTGACCCGTCTCTCACACGCACGTGCATAGACAGGCAGGCATCCCCTCTCTTATTGATATTGCATGCGTGCCCTCCGTTTGTCTAGCAGGCCTCTCCCACCATTTGTGAGAAGCAACTCCACCACCAACCCCTCCGACACTCTAGATCTGTCTCTCTCCCAACCTTATTCCTCTCCTACACATATGCATGGATGCCGATCAATCTCCCTCAATACATAAGGTAGGTCTCTCTCCTCCTCCACACATATACCGGCCGTTCTACCTCTATAGTTAGGTCTCTGCCCCCCCCCCCCACACACCGATAGTTGAATAATGTAGGTTGGTATCCATGCCACAGAGACAAACTGCACCTGTCCCCTCTCATGTTCCAGTAGGCCAGGCACCCTATATCTTTGACGTGGGCACACACAAATTTGATGGCACTCTATTGATCGCGCACACACACACACACATACACTTCATCCCTCTCTTCGATTCTATGGATATCTCACGCCGATGATACCTCCACTCTCTTCTCATGGATCGCCCCCTCTATATATGATATATCCAGGCCTCTATTTCACACACATTGCATATGTTACATTTTTTGTTTGAGATATCATCGACAGGCTCTGTTTCACACACATTGCATATGTTACATTTTTTGTTTGAGATATCATCGACACATATTCCCTGTCTATCTCTCACGCACCCCTCTCCCCAAAAAAAACACTCATGAACCCACACACAATCTCTCTCTAGGTTTGTATTTCTCTCACACAAACCCACGTAGGTGGTGTACGTACGCGAAGAGAATAGGTGCACGTACTCACGCTTCGTACCCAGCCACACCCGCGCAGGTACATGGTGGAGTTCATTTCTATATGAAATGGCAGCCCACGTACTAACTTGAGAGCGTGTAGCAGTTGTTTACCTACGGAGGTCGTGTACCACGCATGCACGAAACAAAGTTCGAATTGATGCGTTGGCGCGTTATTTTTAAATAAACTTATATTGCTCAATGGCACGTACACAGAATATAAAATGATTGTTATGGAGAAAAAAGTAGTCCGCTCCACTATATACAATGGAGCCTGCCTGCTGGGGTTTGTCTCTCTTCACAGTATCTCACACAATGCGGCAGTGGCCTCTCTCTCTCACCGTTGGTCACTAATCCGGCCGCATCCCATCCACTGGCGGAAAGGGAGGATGTGCATCGTTTCTCCGTTCGACGGCGCCGAGGCAGCACCTTCTGATCCGCGGTACCCGCCGTTCCCTTTGACCAAGCTCTGGCGTGGTAGGGCCTATGCCGCTTGCTCGCTACCGTAGTATGGGCAAATCCCGCCCACCGCCGCCCTCCTAGTTACATCCCGACGACCCCCAGGTATCCCCTCCGACCTTGCTCCACTGCCCATCTTCCCACGTTGTTGCATGTGGAAAATCCTACATGTGGATCTTCCCTAGTTCTTTTCCCAAAGTGTAGCTCGTCCGGCGTACTTTCCATCTTGCAATCTCGTCCTCACACCATTTTTGATAATCCACCATGCTGCTATCTTTCCCTTATGACATGGAATATGCTTCTTTTTTGTCGGCGTATGTGTCTTCAACCCTTTATTGGGCAGTAATTGTTACCTTTCTACCTCTTTTGCAAACAGGGCTATCCATTTCACCTCGTTGCTATTGCGACCTTTTGGCGAACTGCACAAATGACTTTTTACTTAAGCGTGTTTTGTGCAGTTCCACCAAAATGTCACACGGGCAACATTTTTAAATTTCTGTGGAACTGCAGAAAGGGGGATTGATTTTGCTATCCTCCTCATCCAACTTCGAGCCTAATCTTCTCCAACAAGTAGTTAGTATTAAAGAGATAACGCAGAGGTGATCTGCTTCTATTTGTGAGTGTTATGTTTCATCATCTAGTTCAACTATTATTGCAAGCACACTGACTGAATATCTTTGCAAACAGGGATGATAAGCTCAATTTTAGTGGAACTTCACAAAATGATCGGATTGTGATGTCCTCCATACACCTCTTTCTTGGCTACAGAGCTGCATGAAACTAGCTGCCAACCAATGAAAACCATGGACAGGAAATGGAGCCATGCCTACGAACAGCATCGATCAATTATACTCCATTTTTCTTTATTTGACACCTTCTCACACCTTTGTCTTCAGTTGTGATGTGAATATTGGCACTGATCTGCGGATCATTGAGATGCATTAGCAGACATGGTAGTTTCATTTGTATTTGATGGAATGTTGTAATGAGACAATGTTGAGGCAAGAGGACACATGAATCCTAAGTTGAAACCTTTTTTTCTGCGGGAACCAAAGTTGGAACCTTCATAGCATTACAGTACAATTTCATTATGCTAGAAAATTATGCCAGAAACCATTCAACTTTGTTTCGCCGACATGTGGGACATCCTTCATCTGGCTCCCCCTGCCATGCACCAATATTGAGTGCACAACTACAGGGGAGATTCACCCTGGTCATTGCACCGCAGTAATAATGACTAGTGAGCAGTCAAATCACAGAGCCCCACCTTCGCCAAAATAATAAGTTGCTCAGACGAAGCAACCATCATTTCACTCTTCGTTGAATCTGGTGGTACTCCAATATTCCCTTGCTCGGACGAAGCAACCATCACTTCACCTTTCCCACAGTAAGTACCTCTTTTTTTTATTCTAGAAACCACCACACGCGAATATTGGACGGTAGCAGCACAGCATCAAGTGTACTCACTAAATTAAAAAATCGGAACCAACCAATGAACTACTAGATGGTGAGCATTTGCTAGTATCATGTACTCCCTCTATCCAGCTAGCGCCTAAGATAGTCACAATCCAAACAACACCTACGTACGCCTACGCCCTCTCCCTTGCCCACGCGTGTGGTGGCTCACAGGACGAGGAGAGGGTTTTGACTACAGCGCCCTCTCCCTCTCCCTCGCCCTCGCGGTGGACGTGCAGCAGTTCAGCAGTATAGGACATGCAAGTTGCTCAAAGCATATCGTCAATTTCGTACGTGAAACGGTGAAAGGATCTTCGAATGATATAATTTTCAAATTATATAAAATCTTATCAATAGTCAAAGGCAACCTCGAAGAATACATTAGGTCCTATATATATATATATATATATATATATATATATATATATATATATATATATATATGGATGAAGGGAGTAGTATTAATCACAACGCATGCATGCGTGAGGAGTACTACAATAAACAAGGACGTTTTGGCATAACAATAGAGTACAGTAATTTTTTTAGACTGGACCCACTCACGGCACGGCACGCCTGTCTCGTTTGGTCCGTCGGTTAAAGCGATTCCTATTCTTGGGCTCTTGGCATAACAGTAGAGTACAGTGATTTTTTTAGAATGCTCTTGGCATGTCGCTAACATGTGGGAGTGAGTGTGAGTTAACCAACCTTAATACTAGACGGCAAAATCGCCAGCCCGCCGCACTTTGAGAGAGACGAGGAGCGAGAAGCGATACGAGCTGGTTGATTACTAGAGCTAGGTGTTGCACGGAGGCGAAGAAATATGGTGATAGCGTGAGGTGGGCCATGTATGATGTAAACTACACTGGGATGCCGTGTTTCGGAGGTCTACTGATGTGGAGAAGATTGGGTTGATTTTATATCATTGAGTATATAAAATATATTAAGAGTCCAGAACGCTCCTCCGCGAGGTTCCTTGCACCTTCTCGGTCGTCGGAAAGCGTTCTTCTTCGTTTTGCCGACACGTGGGACATCCAACATCCAGGTCCATGTGTCATGCAAGAAAATGGAGTAAGTAGTAGGAGAGACTCACCAACTGTCACGAACGTAGGTGGAGTACGTGCACGAATCATCCAAGAAAAAGGAATACGTGCACGAAGAGAAGAGGTGCAGGCACCGACGCAGGTACTACTCTTTTGGCGAGTGTAGTAGTTGTCAGTGGTGGGTCGGGAACCAGGCGTGAATGAATCAAAGTTCGACCATGACGCGGTGGCACGTTATTTATAAATGAAGTTATTCTATTCGATGGCACGTACGCAACATTATTTTCTTCAATGTAACGTGAATCGTGCACGCACTCAATGACGGAGCAAGGGATGGTACTCCCTCCGTCTAGGTGTAGATCTTATGAAAACCAAATAATCCCAAAACAGTTGGACGCGGTGCATTAACTTTCACCTCGTTTCTTGTTTCTTGACATAAATAAAGGAATCAACCAATAAGAGATGTGGGGCATGTATGACATCAATGACTTAGACTTTCAAACACGATATGCAGTGGTCAGTTCATTGCATGAAATGCTATTAATTAGCAAATAAGCATTCAAATCTCTCGTTTTTCCCTTCGCCTTGGTCACAGTGCACAACCGGCTATACTTCCAATGCATTGGTGCTTACATGAGGTGCTAAGCACATTAAAAAAATTAGCAACTAAAGCCCCCAGTGCATAGGTGCTTAACTTGTTGGTGCTAAGCATCCTTCATTTAATGATTTTGCAACTCCGTGGACCTCCGTCCTTCAGAGTGTAAATAGTTAAGCCAATGACATGTGGGTCTACCACAAGAGGGCCCATATGTCAGTTAATGGAAGAGAGAGGTGCGTAGGCATATTTGCGGAAGTGAACCTCTTGCGGAAGCGTGCTCCACTGGCAAACGTGATGGCAGTACAGGGTAAGGTTGATTTAGTAACACCAACACGCTGGCTCAGCTTATTAATTGAGTGTCCCATCTGCTGCAGTGTGTATTGTCACTTCACTGACTAGGTGAATAAGTAGTTCTCTCTGGCTGAGATGGGGAATAATGGATCGCCAAGACTTCCTATCTACAATATCCCTATGCCTCTACTCTCATCCTATCCAACAACAACAACCATTGGCCAAGGCACACCTACTCCCTCCTTCTGGTTTATATGCAGGTCAATAAAAAATCATCAACCAAGGCAGTAGTAAACGATGAGTACCCGAAAGATTTTTTTCCAAAAGTAGTACTCAATAATGGGCTTGTTTTCCTCAAGAAAATTGTGTTTATGAACGTATTAATTGGAATGCATGCATGCATGCGTGAAGAACAAAAGACAAGAACTTTTACGTGCATCGGTGAGTTTTCTCTTAATTCTTGCATGCAACGTTTTAATGAAGCTTGAAATATGAACATGTCAATGGGAGGGAGTATAAGCCTCATGCATGCATGCAACACTCACACGTACAGATGCACGCACGCAACACTCACGCATCCATGCGGCACACAACACATGACGCAACACACACGCTCACACTCTCAACCTACTCCCTCCATCCGTGAAAGACTGTACATACAGAGAATTACACATTGACCAAGAGGAATGGAACTCCACATCATTTAGAGCAAGTACTCCCTCCGTTTCTTTCCTTGATTCGCACATCATTTAGAGCAAGTACTAGGATTCTTAAAACGCAGGAATAGGAAAACAAAGAATTCAAGTGTCATGTCCACTTGAATCCCATAGTATTAGCACTGAGTGTTCGATGCCACAGGAGAGAGAACGGAAGTGGAAAAAAAAGTTGGAGCAGATTCTAGATTTGGAATGAAAATGTTGTAGTAGTACACGTGATTCCATACTAGTAAAAATTCCTATAGGATTCAATCCTATGAATCAAACGACTAATGTACTAAGGTCCACGGTCAAGGCGGCACAGGGCGGACGCGACCTCTCACTGCATCCGCCATTAAAGCGGTGCACTAGCCGAGGGCGCCACCCGCTGCACGCCCGGCTGAACGAGCCTCCTCGCCTCATTTAAACGCATACATTAAACCCGCATGGAATCCGAGAAACCTACTCTGCATGGAAAACGATAATTTTATGTAAATGTAATGAAATCCGGCCGTGTTTGCATGAATTTGTTTACGTACAATCTGAGTGGACTGCTCCAGTGGTCATCACACGTGAGCCAATCGATTCACACCCTTCCGCGCTCCATTTTGTATTGCGTTACTTCCTCCGTCTAGCACACTGACAAGTGGGCCCCATGCTCATGTATGCCAACATGGTAGTCAATTATTTTGTCAGAGTCAGTTATCACACCCTTCCGGTGCCACGTCAAACGAATCCACTAGAAACAAGACTAGACTTGTTCGGTTCAACTGCCTCCCTAGGTGTTTGGAGAGGAATTGGCCGGCGCGAGGCGGTTCTATAGGTGGGCATGCGGTAAAAAATAGGGGAAAACATGGGAACCAGCTAGACGAGGGAGGGAAGCTTCTACATTCGCTGGGGGGGTGGCATTGGCCATTGGGTGGCAACAGGCGGTCATCCGGGTACACCATAATGGATGCGAAGAGGCATCATATATCAGCAAGGACCAGCTTCCCCACCGATAGCTCATCTAACACAACTCCCAAGTTAATTGTGCTGAGGCTTGAGTAGTCATCGGATGGGTGACCAGATGGGAAGTGGCCTCGATGTTAAATTAACTGATGGTATGGGTCACTGTAAACATTTAATTGACTTAAATGCATATAGTGCTCCATCCTATCAGTTGAATTAACCTCGAGGTCCTTGTTTTGTAATTTCTGACCTTTTTTGTTTTTTGAACACATGTTAATCGAAGGTCTATCGCGTTACTTTACGACTTGTTTCCAAAAAAAAGTGATATGACTTCTGTAAACTTATAAGTCAGGTCTGTCAAATTAACCTCTGTGTACTTGTTCTCAAATTAACCTCTGGGCCTTGCAGGAGTGCTGCAATGTGTCAGCGTAAATTGCAAGATGAGCCAGCAAGCTAACAGTGGAGTTGCCAACATGCTCAAAGTGCACGCAACATTGAGTTGACAGAAGCATGCCCACTACAACATATTTTGATGTCTCCTCTAGATTACGTGACAGGCTTAAGATAAAACTGTCTTATCAAGCACTATGCATGCTCTAAATAGTAACAAATTAACATTTGGGTAGTTGATAATAACATGTGAGATTATGAATATATCTTTTTGCAAATATATCAGAACAAAGTGTTCTTTTTTTGCCGGTAGAAAAGAATGTTCAATGTAACTGATTAGCTCCATGCTGGTTTTGACTACTTTAATTTAAAAATGAACCCCGTGTTTTCTTTGGTAACATGAAATTAGTAACTAAATGGAGATTCGACACCATGTCCTACCACATACGTAAGTGCAGCAAGCAAGATTTATTCACGTACAGGGCAGGCTTGTATTTCTTAGAGAAAAGTAAAGAAAATAAATGGGGAAGCTGACTACGACAGCATGTGAAGTTCCACTGCAAGGTTACTTGCTCCTTCTCGGTCGTCGGGAATCTATGTTCTTCCACTCTTTTTTTACGTGAGCTTTGTTCATCCTTTTGCCAACACGCGGGACATCTAGCATCAAGGTGCATGTGTCATGCAAGAAAATGGAGATAAGCAGTGCGTAAGTGAGTCATGCACTTCGATGGCATGTACTACGCAATATCTTTTTTCTCCTCGATGGCATGTGAATCGTGCACGTACTCAATGACGGAGCACGAGATGGTAGCCATGGACATGGTTGGCCCTTTTTGGAGAGAGTACTAAATAACTTTGATGTGTCCCGTCAACTCGCAGAACGATGAGAAGCTTGCTTACTACACCCTCTCCCTCGCCCACGTGAGCGAGGTGGCTCACAGCACGAGTACAAGCGATGGACGTGCAACAGTTCATTCGGTGTCAGATTGCCAAAAGTATATAGTAGTACTACTGTAGTACCATCATCATTGTTCGTCTTTCGGAAGAGGTGAAGAGCCAAAGCGCAAGGTCACCTACTAACCTTTAGTAGGAGTACAGTACTATAGCTAAAGCTGGGCCACCTTTTTAGAGCATGGTTAATTAATATAGGCGGCTCTTGCAGCGACACATCATTTAGAGCAAGAACTCTCTCCGTTCAGGAGCAGGACGCCGACCAAGCTCCTCCTTCCACCATTTTCTCCAGTCTTTCGGCGGCATCTGATGAGCAGGAAGAGCAGTTCTCCGGCATAAAAGCCATCTGGGTGGCCCGCCGAGCCCGGCAGTTATGAGCGAGGCAGCTCGCTGCTCCACCTACCTCGCCTAGCCCGACAGAGCTAGTTGCCGCCCTAAGCCAGCGCATGGTTTCGTAGCTAGCCGCTCCAATCCTGCTCGAGGAAGAGTACCAAGTTGCTCCAAGCCGCCTTGTCGGGGAGCACGGCGGCACGGGCATCGTCGCTGCCCTTGACGCCACCCCATCGTACAACGCCTCCAGTGCCTGCAACTGCGCCATCCGCAGTCGACGCGCACGTAGTCGCGCCATGCAGGCAGAGAAAGAAGCCGCCGTGAATGTCGATGAGGTGACGCGGCTATGCGGATGTCGAGGAGGTGATGGCCCGCATGTCCCCGCCCGCCGCCGATTGTATCCCATGAAGGCCACCACCGAGGCGACGCTGGCGAAAACAGCCGGTGTCTTGCACCATTCTTCTTCAGCCGGATGCTGGAGGAGGACAAAGAGAACGGCCGACGACCATTTAGATTAGGTATATTAATTCTACCTTTAGCTCTGGACTAGCCCAGCTTATTTAATGTAAATTTAATGAAATCCATCATGTTTATATGAAATCCGGCCGTGTTTGCACGAATTTGCGTCCACGTTCGCGCTCTCGAGCGAGCGTTGTCCGTCGCTGGAGTGGGATGACGGACTCCGTCTCTGACAACCCCGCAAAGTGCGTCACCACCTTTGTGATGGCCAGGACATGGCGAAAGAACATCGTCCTTCATTCCACAGGTGATGGCCATTACCGCGCACTCATCTAGATGGCACGGTAGCTCATGAAGTAGCACCAACAACATGCCTTGTGCGTCTAGTACTCCATTGCAGTCGTAGTTGCCGCATGCGCAACTCGGGTTGCAGTTGTAGGTGAGTAGGGCGACGCTGCATGGCCATCCATCACTAGTGGCTGGTATGAGGATGACATCGGCATGTGCATCCTATTTGTACTAAAAATCATGAATGAAGAGTATAAACATGTTTATGTACAGCCTGAGTGGATTGCTCCAGTGGTCATCGCACGTGTAGTGTCATGCAAAGTTTCATTTATTAGGTTATAGAGTCATTTTGTTTTGTTATGTCATAGAATGAGTAACTAGCTATAAGTTACTCAATTTACCTCTCTCCTCATTAACTAGTTGCCACATAGGCGAATTTGCTGAGTTGGACCCGATGTTATTACTCTTGAAGTTACTCCCACTGTGGTTAGTCTAGGCCTTGTTCGGTTCAACCTCCTCCCAAGGGGTTTGGAGAGGAATGGAAGGGAATTTGGCTTGTACATGATTTAATCCCCCACAATCCCTGTTAATCCCCGTTAAAACCCCTTGAACCGCACATGCCCTTAAGGTGAAAAATGATCGGGATTACAGAGGACAGGGTACAAACTTAAGGGATTTAAAGGTGAGGGTTTGTTTCCGACTAGCTCTACAACCTCAAGGTTTATAAATTGGACTTCACTCTCGCCTCACGCACACGCGCGGGTACACTCACGGTGGAATGCATTTGCACACGAAAAGGTAGGTAACGTGACAATTTGAGACATCTAGTCGTCCACTTAATGTGGGGTCTGGGACCAAATGTCAGCCATACCAAGTGTGACCTGATGTGGTGGCGTGGTTATTGATCGAGTTTATTTTTACTAGTACGTTAAATGAAAAGATGGCTCAGCGCGTATTCAATTTAAAATAATCGCTACGGAGAGAAAAACAATTACTACTTTACTAGTCCACTTCGGGACTTGCTTACTAGGGTTGCTCTCTACTTCTCACTCTCTCACCCTCTCTAGATCTAAACAAGATGGCGGTGTCCACTCTCTTTGTCTCTCTCTCTCCTCTATGGTTGACACAGATCCGGCCGGATCCCTTCAGCTAGCTGGTGGTCGCCGGTGGCAGGAGGAAGCCGACGCACGCCGTCTTCTCTGACCTGGCGCCGACGTGGGAGGTCCTCCTCACCCTTGCTCCCCGCCATCGAGTTGGCAGATCCCGCCGCCTGCCTCGCCACATCCCGTCGACCGGAGGTATAACTTATTCTAGAACCGGCCTTGTTCTAATGGCCCAGCTCCCCACGTCGCTGCATCCCTTTTTTCATCAAGTTAGGATTGCTCCCCACGTCGCTGCATCCCTTTTTTCATCAAGTTAGGATTGCTCCCCACGTTGTTGCATCCTGCATGTGGATATTCTTCTAGTATTACAAAGCTCCCCATGTAGCTAGCTCCGTCGGCTTGTCGACCACTTGAACACCACCTAAATTTTTACTATTAGAGGAAAACAGGTACTGTAGGTACTAGCTAACGAATTGATCTCTTGCTTGGAGAGGGAAATAAAGATGCTGGCCTGACCAGCCTCTTGGTCGAAAGAGGATAGAAAGTGGGGGGTGTTGGATCGACAATGCAATCGAGAATGAGCACGTCTAGATTTCTTGTGGTCACATTGCAAAGGTCACAAACGAGAACAAAAAATGCACAAATCCAGACATGCCTTGCATGTTTGCGACACTCGGCAACACCTCTGCCTCACCGTTTAAGTACAACGCTTTCCTATCTTTTCACATTCAGGACAATGGAGATGATTTCAGTGGAACTGCAAAAAATGGTCTGATGTTGAGTGATCTCCATTGCCTCCTCTGTTTGCTGCAATGTGTCAGCGTAAATTGCAAGATGAGCCATCAAGCTAGCTGTGGAGTTGACAACATGCTCAAAGTGCATGCAACATTGAGTAGAAAGAAGCATGCCCAGGAAATTAATGCGTGCGTAGGGAGGCCCTTTGCTCAGAGAAGCATCGATCTTTTTTCTTTATTTCTACACCTTCTCATAGCTTTGTCTTGGTTATCGTCTTGTGAATCATTTAGATGCATCAACATGCTGAACTTAAGTGCTTGTGAATGTTAGCTAGTATGCATACCGTATCTTGTGAAGCTTAGTTAAGTGTGAATGTTGACTAGCGTGTCAACCTTTA
Organism: Thinopyrum elongatum; assembly: GCA_011799875.1. Taxonomy (NCBI): domain Eukaryota; kingdom Viridiplantae; phylum Streptophyta; class Magnoliopsida; order Poales; family Poaceae; genus Thinopyrum; species Thinopyrum elongatum. The sequence goes on from CM022298.1 coordinate 531,993,079, forward strand.
CAATCTATGTATATTGTGGGCACGTTATTTAACCCCTCATTTTGTCGCGCTATGACCAGTGTGAGTGTCTGCATGCAGTACAACATCCTCTAATTTGGTGGATGCCAAGCCGGCCCGTGAAGGAGCTTTAACTTTTTTTCAAGTTAAAAAATGTTACCGATGAGGAGCCATAATTAAGCTAGAGGTGTCTCTTTTTTTCTTTCGAATGGGCAATAAGCTGGAGAGCTGGCGAGTGTCTCTAATGGGCTGCCTCTAGTGTTAAGGCCCTCCGGTACGAAACACACGGGCAGCCGACTAGGCCGATACAAAAGCCTATCCATCTTAAAGCCCATTTGTTTTTGTTTTTTGCAAGGAAAAGCCCATTTTTCTTGAAGAGGGGGCGTCCCATAAAAACCCTCCTTCCTCCTCGCTTCCACTTATACTGTAGCTCGCTGGACTCTCCCACTTTCGTCTCCCCCCAATTCCTCCCATTCCCCATCTTCCTCACTCGTACAGAAAACCCCCGCTCACCTTCTTCCTCACTCGTACAGAAAACGACTGCTCCTCTTGTTCCTTGCTCCTATAGAAAACCCCAGCCCTCCTTCTTCCCCACTCGCACTGCGTGTCGTGGGAAACCACGGCCACCTATGGGGCCCTGAGCCCCTTGTGGTTCGGCAGGGGGGATGAGCACATTGCACAAAGAGCGGAGAGAGCGTCGTGCAGCACGGCAGAGATCACATGGGCAATTTTACCCAGGTTCGGGCCGCCCCGAGGCATAAAACCCTACTCCTACTTTGGTGGATTGATGGTGGATTGTGGTGGAAACGCAGCGCTCTTGCCCGGCAGGGTTGCCTCGGGACGAGAGCAGCTACGCGCGTATCAGTGTACAAGGGTCCGAATCCTTTCTATGGTTGCCATGGGCCTCCTTTTATAGATCAAGGGGTCACCACAGTGGCAAATTAGTCATTGTGTACTGATTGGATAACAAACAGTGCTATCATACCTAACTCTGTAGACAGGGCAGAGCGCATTAAATGCGCCGCTTAGTGTCACATCATGGCCTGCCCGGCAAGCCTTGCTAGGCTGCTCGGCCACCTTCTCTCCTGTCTGCATGACACGTCGCTGGACGGGTGTCATTTGGAGGTGATTTCCATAGTAAGTGGCTACCATGTGGCAAGAAACAGCCATTTAGTCACTTGGGGGCTTGACACCGCACCGATCGATGACTTGCGTCGCTGTGAGGTGGAGCGGTGAAGCCTTGGCGGGGTGGTTTGCCTTCGTAGGGGCCTGGCAGGCCTGCCGGGACAGACTTGAGGCTTGCTTCCGGGGCAACCTTGACCTCGCCAGGCTCGCCTGCCCGGCAAGGGAGGTTTTTCGTTCGTGGTATCTTGCTTCTTTGGCTTGACTTGGTCTTCTTGATCTGCACTCTGATTCTTCAAAGAGCTGATCTCTTGTACTTGGTCTGGCCTTGGATGTTGTAATCTTGATCTTGGGCCTGTGCATAGTCTAGGCAAAAGACCCAGGGTTTGTTGCACCGACAGGAGCCCCAGGGCCTGGCCCGAACGCGCTGCCAGGCGTCGTCGGGGTAGGCCCTAACTTGTGCATAGGCGAGAGGGTAACAGTTGCTCGTCTCTTGAGATCTTCTTTGCTTCTTCATTAACCTGAGCCCAGGTCAGTTTTCGGTTCTCCCGTGCGTCGTGTAACGCCAATTGCAGTGGGGGAGATAATGGGCCACGATCTACAAAGTACCCATGTCCCACGTTCACGGGGCGGTAACCGCCACCCCACTATCCTTCCCGTTCCAAGTGCTCCCGCCACGTGTATCGCATGCATTGCGCGAGGTTGGTGGCGGATGCGGAGGGAGTGGGAATGAGTGCCATGGCAAAAAGTCAGGCATCGTGGATTGGTGCAGGGGGTCGGCCTTGATTCTTCTATCCGTTAATGGCGAGGGGGAGCCGAACTGGTCGAGCAGGGCGGCCACCTCCATGAGAAGAAACCCAGCCCCCTGCCCCGCCTGCCTATAAAAAGGGGACATGGGGCAAGGCATTTCTCCACACCTCCTTCTCCCTCCATTCTTGCAGTAGTCCCTCCGTATCATGGTGAGAGGTCGAGGGTCCGGCCTTGCTCCAGTGGCGACGAGAACTTCTGCTCGGCAGCGTCTCCCTCCTCCCTCTGAAGATGCGGGGGCGGAGCTCGCTACAAGAGGATGTGGGAGGGGGCGAGGTCGTGGTCATCGTGGCGCACGGGGCCAAGGAGGACGGGGTGGCGCTTTGATTGCGCCCCCACCGGCTGCTCCCCCCTGATGGAAGGCCACGTCGGAGACCATCCTCTAGAGTTCATCATTAGGCTGTATAAGCCTCCACGCGGCTGCCTCCGTCTCCCCACCCCATTCGCAAGCGCGATGGAGCTCGAACAGCCGCGCGCGTTGAAATTGCACATGAGGGGCTGCGGGAATGGCAGCATGCGAGTGGATGTGGATTTCCCCGCCCCTCATGTCATGTTCTTCCACCATGGCTGGAAGACTATTGCTCGTGCCCATAGCTTATCCGAAGGGCACGTTCTCCATTTTAAGTTAATGGAGGCCGATTTCCTTTCCGTCAAGGTCTTTGGGAGATCGGGTGCTCGTTTAGGGTGCTGCGCGGAGAGCTCGACCGACGACAAAAGCTCCTCCTCGAGCGATAGCGATGAGGAGGACAGTGATGGTGATGACGACGGCGTCGACCGGGAGGGCGACGACTCTGACTCCGGCTGAGCACCAGCCGCACCGTCACCGTTAGGCGGCGGCACCATCATCTGCACCTGCATCTCCTCCTCGGCAAGGTAATTTGCTAGGGAGTTGGGCGCAGAGGTGAAGATGGCGCTGCCCCGCCGGCTCCTCCAGCATTCCTCCAGCTAGACCCCGGCAGGCTTCCTCATGGGCTGCAGCTTCGTTCGCCCTGTCGTGTCCTGCTGGCCCTGGTGGTGGTGGTACAGGGCCTGTCTCTGCCGATCTCTTCACCATCACCTTCGCCCACGCCTCCCTGGTCTTGTAGGGCTACCTTTCCTGGAGCCCAACAGGGTTAGGCTAGGCTTCTGCCTAGGCGCTCCTTTTGTCCTCTTCGCCTTCCACTGTCGTGCCTAGGAGGAGAGGGACAAGAAAAGGGCATCACGGGGCACTTATCTTTTTTCAATCTAAAATGTGTAGGCACTTGCCAAACTTTAGTTCAAATTATGTAATCTCTTTTATCCATGTTTGTGTTCTGTAAGATCTGTACTTGTTGATCAACATATCAATGAAAAAGATAAACCTTGCTGGGCACTTGTGCATGTAATATGTCCATGCAGAGGTAGAATGCCTCTATACATTCAAGTAAACAAGTCTTCCCCGGCATGTTATCCTTCCGGTACCCTCAGTCTGTTGCTGCAGAGCTAGGCTTGCCGGGCACAAATAGTACAGAGGGACCAACCCCCCGCCAATCCTTCTCGCCAAAGGCCACTACAACCATCCCGACCGAAGCAATGTTCGAGTCGAGGGATGGGAGCACCTGAGTTTCGAAAGCGGCGAGGTTTTCTTATGCACAAGTTTTTACTTACAGAACACATACGGATAAGAGAGAGAACTTATCTGTTTGGGCTTGCCGGGGATCGCAATGTAGGCTCGTCTTCTCTTCTCCTCTTCGGGACCAAACCCACGTTAGCAGCCTATAGTTTGATGCAGATGAAAATGATGCCTCATGCGTTCTTATCTACGTGAACATGCTATGCTCATGATATGCTTATGCATGCATGCAATTTGTCGGGGGGGCCCCCAGCACTTCATTTCTTTCTCTGTTGCTCAGGGTCTGCGCCTGGCTTTGTACAAGGGGTTACATGCAATAGAGTCAAGGCCTATACAAAAGGATGGCTGCCGGGCAGGGCCCCACAGCCGCGCCTTACGGGTAGAACTTGCGGAGATGCTCAATGTTCCATGAGTTTTGCAACTGAATGCCATCTCCAGTCTCCAGATGGACTGCGCCAGGTCTGGTGACTCGTACTACCCAGTAAGGGCCTTCCCACTTCGGCGTCAACTTGTTTGTACCCTTGGTGTACTGAATGCGCCTAAGGACAAGGTCGCCTTCCTCAAAACTCCGGGCATGAACCCTGCGGCTGTGATAGCGACACAGCGCTCGCTAGTAGCATGCGGCACGTGTAGCAGCCCGGAGACGGTTCTCCTCGAGTAGCACAGCGTCATCATGCCGGTGTTGTTCCTATGCTACTTCGTCGTAGGCAAGTACTCGAGGTGACTCGTAAATGAGTTTCGTGGGGATAACTGCTTCTGCCCCATAGACTAGGGAGAAGGGAGTCTGCCCGGTAGCTCGATTTGGTGTCGTTCTAAGGGACCAAAGAACCACCGGCAGCTCGTCGATCCACCACCTACCACACTTCTGCAACTTATCAAATGTTCTCATCTTGAGTCCTCGCAACACTTCAGCGTTCGCCCTCTCGGCTTGTCCGTTGCTCCTTGGATGAGCAACAGAGGCGAATGAGATCTTGCTTCTGAGGGCATGAACGTATTGCATGAAGACGTGGCTCATGAATTGGGTGCCATTGTTGGTCATGATTCGAGCAGGGACTCCGAAACGGCACACCAATCCTTTCAAGAACTTGATAGCTGGCTGAGCAGTCACCTTTCTCACGGGCTCTACTTCTGGCCACTTTGTAAATTTGTTGATTGCAACGAACAAGAATTCAAAGCCCCCGGTAGCACGGGGGAAGGGGCCCAAGATGTCGAGCCCCCAGACCGAAAACAGCCATGACAAAGGGATTGTCTGAAGAGCTTGGGCAGGCAGGTGGATATTCTTGGAATGGAACTGGCAGGCTTCACACTTGGTGACCAACTCAACTCCATCTTGAAGGGCTATGGGCCAGTAAAATCCTTGCCGGAAGGCTTTTCCAACCAGAACCCTCGATCCAATGTGTGAGCCACACATACCCTTGTGTATCTCTGCCAGCAGTTCCTTTCCTTCTTCCCGGCAAATGCACTTCAATTTCACACCATTGGGCCTCCTTCTGTACAGTGTGTCATCAATGAACTGATACATACTGGCCCTCCGGGCTACTCTTTCAGCTTCTTCTTGCTCGTCGGGAAGTTCTCCAGTTTGGAGGAAATGGACATTGTGCCGCGCCCAAGTCAGAGACTGAGGCTCGGCAACAAGGACTAGCGGCACCTCCTCATTCGCGGGAGCGCATTCCTCAACCGCGGGGACCGGTGGTCTGGCAGGAGGATGCAGCTCAGCAGCCGAAGGGGAGTTGTTCCCAACAAGTTCTCTACCGGGAGCCTCGGGAGGTTCTACCGGGAGAGGCTTGCCGGAGTCCAGTTTCCTCCTCTTTCTGGCCATTGTTGCCGGGGATACGGAGGGCTGAGTCAGATGGAGAACAAAAGTTCCTGGTTCCACAGGGAGCTTTTGCATAGCGCACTTCGACAGATGATCAGCAATGCTGTTTTCCGCACGGGGTACGTGCTCCGTTTGCAATCCGTCAAAGCACTCCTCCAACTTCCTCACTACCTCAACATATGCCTCCATCAATGGACTTTGATAATCCTTGTTGACTTGTCTCACCACAAGTTGTGAGTCTCCACGGATGATCAGCTTCTTGATCCCCAGTTCTGTTGCGATCCTAAGCCCGGCAAGGAGCCCTTCGTACTCTGCTATATTGTTGGTAGCCTTCTCCCGGGAAAAATGCATCTAGACGACGTACTTCTGGTGTTCCCCAGTGGGAGCAACAAGAAGCACGCCAGCCCCTGCACCTTGTAGGGAGAAGGCACCATCAAAATACATGAACCATTCTTGGGGTGCTTCCTTGCCGGGAATAACTGTCTCCAACACTTCTTCATCAGGAGTTGGTGTCCATTCTGCAATAAACTCTGCCAATGCTCTGCTCTAAATAGTTGAATGTGCTCTCAAACTTCAAACCAAAGCTGGATAACTCCAAGGCCCACTCCACTATCCTGCCAGTAGCCTCAGGGTTTCGGAGTATCCATTGCAAAGGGAAGCGGGTGACAACAGTGATCTCGCGGGCTTGGAAGTAGTGATGCAGTTTCCTTGAGGCCATGACGAGGCCAAAAATCAACTTTTGCATGCCAGAGTACCTGGATCTATCCCCCTGCAACAGGGAGCTGACGAAGTACACTGGGCGCTGCACCACCTTCTTCCTTGCCGCGACCTTGCGGCTGCCTCCGCTGCCTTGCTCTTCTCTGTCTTGATCTGCATCTGACCTTGCCGGGGTTGGCCTCTATCCCCGGTGGGACATAAAGAAGCCAAGCAGCTTACCGGAAGGAACGCCAAACACACACTTTTCCGGGTTTAGCTTCAGGTTGATCTTGCACAGATTAGCAAATGTTTCTTCCAAATCCTGAACGAGGGTTGATCTGTCCTTGGTCTTGACTACAATATCATCCATGTAAGATTCAATGTTTCTGTGTAGCTGAGACTCAAAACCAATCTGAACTGCCCTTGCAAAGGTGGATCCGGCTCTCTTCAACCCAAAAGGCATGCGTACAAAGCAGTACGTGCCACATGGGGTGATGAACGCTGTCTTCTCTTCGTCTTCCTTGGACATAAAGATCTGGTGGTATCCAGAGTAGGCATCTAGGAAGGAAAGCAGCTCGCACCCGGAGGTGGAATCCACAATCTGATCGATGCGCGGCAAGGAAAATGGGTCCTTTGGGCAAGCCTTGTTCAGATCAGTGAAATCTATGCACACCCGCCATTTCCCATTAGCTTTGCGTACCACCACAGGATTTGCTAACCATGTCGGATGCAGTACTCCTCTGACCAGACCAGCTACCTCAAGTTTCTTGATTTCCTCGGCAATGAACTGCTGCCGCTCCAAGGCTTGCTTCCGGACCTTCTACTTGACGGATCGGGCATGTGGGCAGACAGCAAGGTGGTGCTTGTTTACCTCCCTGGAAACTCCAGGGATATCAGATGGTTGCCAGGCAAACACATCGATATTCGCCCGCAGGAGGGCAACAAGGACGCTTTCCTATTTGTCATCGAGGGTGGCACTGATAGTGAAAGTACCATCAGCGCCAGCCAGCCCTGCTGGGACCTTTTTCACAGCGGGTGCAGAAGCCTTGGATCTCTTGCTATTGGAACTCTCCGGCAAGTCATCAACAGGCACAGCGTACTCCGAAGAGGCACGCTTCCTGGATTCCTTACTGGCGCCCCTGTTAGCTATCTTCTTTCCTTTGCTTTCCTTAGCGGGGACAGCGGCTTTAGCGGCCTCTGCCGCTATTGCTTCCCGGTACATCTTGTCCACGCAAATGATTGCGTCCTTTTCGTCTGACGGAATGGAAATGACGCCTACCGGCCCTGGCATCTTCAACGTGTTGTAGGCATAGTGAGATGCCGCCATGAATTTGGCCAGAGCTGGGTGACCAAGGATTCCATTGTATGGCAGGGGGAGGTCGACCACATCAAACACAACCTTCTTAGTTCAGTAATTCAACTCTCCCCCGAATGTCACCGACAATGTGATCTTCCCCTTAGGACGACTCCTGCCTGGGTTGATTCCTTGAAACGTACCAGTAACCTTGAGCTCTTCCTCTACTATCTAAAGTTTGCTAATGACCTTTGGAGAAATTAGATTCAACCCGGCCCCGCCGTCAACCAACATCTTTGTGACTTTGAGGTTGCGGATTGTTGGTGAGACCAACAACGGCAAGCACCCTACCGTGGTGGTGCGGTCAGGGTGGTCCTCTTCGTCGAAGATGATGGGCGTGCGGGACCACTTGAGCGGCCTCCGAGAATCCGTCGTTGGCTCCACAGCATTGACTTCATGCACCCACTGTTTAAGTTGGCGGTGAGAGGAGTGCAAAGATGCACCCCCGTCAATGCATAGGGCGTCAGTGGCTTTCTGGAATTCCTGCTCGCTGGTTTCCTCTTCATCTCCTCCATCACTCTCATCATTGCAATCCTCCTACTCACGGCCTCTGGCGGGTTTTCCTTGATTCCGAGGAGCCTTGCCGGGGCGGCTTGCTATGCCGTCTTGGCCCTTCCCGCTAGTGCCATTCTGACCTTTTTCCTTATCGCGCTTCTCATATTCAGCCCTATGCTTCTTGACGACCTGATCAACCTGATGACACTCCTGGAGATCGTGGCCCTTGGTCCGATGGATCTTGCAGTATGGCCCATCACCCTTCCCAGCCTTCTCGGCAGCCGCGGCTTCCCGGCAATCAGTGCACGTGGCAACTTCCTTGCTGGGTACCTCAGTCTTGGCCTTCTTGCCGGTACTAGGCGTGCCCTATCCTTCAATGGTCATCACTGCCTTATCCTTGCGCCTTTTATTGCGCTTCTTGTTCTTCTTCTTCTGATTGGTGGCCTCGTCGTCAACCTCTGACTCAATGTCGATGCCATCTCTTCTCTGGGGAGCCTCCTCCCCTCTTCTACTCGAGCACACTTGTCCACTAGAGTGTAAAGCTCCTTCACAGTCTTGGGCAATCGAACGTTCATCTTGGAACGTATCCGACAATTGTGCACGTTGGACTGGAACGCAGCTATCACAGCTGCCAGGTGGATGTCTGGTATATTCCTGTGGACTCAGCTGAACCTCTGCTTGTACTTCCACAGGGTCTCTCCTTCTTTCTGCGGGAGAAGCTGCAAGTCGCTAGCCCGCCCTGGTTCTTGATGGCCGCCCGTGAAGGCACCAATGAACTCATGGCATAGGTCAGCCCAAGTCGAAATGGAGTTCTCTGGCAGGTGCATCAGCCAAGACCTCACATTTGGCTTGAGCGCCAAAGGGAAGTAGTTGGCGAACACCTTCTCATCTCTTCCCCTGGCAGCTTGAACAACGATGGTGTAGATGCTCAAGAACTCTGCCGGGTTCAGCCTCCCGTCATAGTTCTCTGGTATCTCTAGCTTGAACATGCGAGTGGATGGCCAACGGACTTGCCGCAACTCACGGGTGAAGGCAGGGCACCCAGCCTCGAAAGGCAGGTACCCCCCCTTCGGCAAGTGCGGGCTCGTCGACGTCGGGGCCATCACGCCTGTCGGACTGGCGGTGGGTGTCACGGCGTCACTCGATGGTGACACGCGCACCTTCCCTTTGCCTGTCCTCCAGGACTCGCCGTTGGCCTTGACGCGCTCGAGGCTCAGAAGTGGCCATCGAGACATCGTCGGGTTCTTGGTCGCGCGGCTCCCATGCTTGCCATCGTGGAGGGGACTGCACCGTAGGGGTAGCCCCTTCCGCGCGACCAGCAGCGTGGGCCGTTGTCGTTGCCTAGGGAGGCCGTGGCGGACTAGCTCGCTGCGATCCTCCCGCCTCGGCGAAACCAATCAAGCTCTGGATGGTGGGTCTCCACTCATCCATATGATCGGCTGCCGGCAAAAATCTCAATAGTAGCTGGGCCCACGCCATGGCCTCCGAAGCGGTGCTTGGCATGGATGTCGATGAAGACCGTAATGTCGCCCGGCTCCTGATGGTGCCAGTAGTGGTCGCGCCATGCTCTCATCGCCGTGAGCCAGTCGCCAAGATGGAGTGGTGACGAGGTGGAGGTGCTTGTGGACCAGCGGCTCCGTTTGGTGGATTGGCTGGGCCAGATTGCCCCGAGGGTGGTGTATGCCATGCGGTCGCGCCCGCAGCGGGGGCGGCCGGAGGATTGCGGTTCGCCCCAGAGCAAGTGCCACTGCTGTGGCTGTGCCCTTCGGCCAGGCGGGGAGGCGCAGATGGCATGATCTCTCCACCCGTACATCGTGGGGCGTGGCCGCTGGGATGTTGTTGGTGTTGTCCTTCTTCGGTGCCCCCTGCTCCTGTTTCGGCCACAGGGGAGGTGGTGACGACGCCGCCTGCGTCGACCACATCCCCCACAGCGTCCACATCCCAGGCGTCCATGTAGCCCCTGCGGCGTCGGCAGTCGCGTGCGGGGGGGCCTTCGAGGTAGATGGGTGAGCTGCGGCGCCGGGCTTCTTCTTGGGCGCCATGGACGATGGAGCCGTCGATGAAGAAAATAACGATGAAGATGATGCGCTACGTATGCTTCTCGGGTTCACGCAAGCGCATCTCCCTACCTGGCGCGCCAAAGATGTCGTGGGAAACCACGGCCACCTATGGGGCCATGAGCCCCTTGTGGTTCGGCAGGGGGATGAGCACATTGCACAAAGAGCGGAGAGAGCATCGCGCAGCACGGCAGAGATCACACAGGCAATTTTACCCAGGTTCGGGCCGCCGCGAGGCGTAAAACCCTACTCCTGCTTTGGTGGATTGGTGGTGGATTGTGGTGGAAATGCAGCGCTCTTCCCCGGCAGGGTTGCCTCGGGACGAGAGCAGCTACGCGCGTATCAGTGTACAAGGGTCCGAATCCTTTCTATGGTTGCCATGGGCCTCGTTTTATAGATCAAGGGGTCACCACAGTGGCAAATCAGTCATTGTGTATTGATTGGATAGCAAATAGTGCTATCATACCTAACTCTGTAGACAGGGCAGAGCGCATTACATGCGCTGCTTAGTGTCACATCATGGCCTGCCCGGCAAGCCTTGCCGAGCTGCTCGGCCACCTTCTCTCCTGGCTGCATGACACGTCGCTGGACAGGTGTCATTTGGAGGTGATTTCCATAGGAAGTGGCTGCCATGTGGCAAGAAACAGCCACTTAGTCACTTGGGGGCTTGACACCACACCGATCGATGACTTGCGTCACTGTGAGGTGGAGCGGTGAAGCCTTGGCGGGGTGGTTTGCCTTCGTAGGGGCCCAGCAGGCCTGCCGGGACAGTCTTGAGGCTTGCTTCCGGGGCAACCTTGACTTCTCCAGGCTCGCCTGCCCGGCAAGGGAGGTTTTCCCTTCGTGGTATCTTGCTTCTTTGGCTTGACTTGGTCTTCTTGATCTGCACTCCGATTCTTCAAAGAGCTTATCTCTTATACTTGGTCTGGCCTTGGATTTTGTAATCTTGATCATGGGCCTGTGCACGGTCTGGGCAACAAACCCAGGGTTTGAGACTAGGCTCATCTCTCGCTACTCTGCTCAAAACCATGAGCTCAGCGCGACGCCCACAAGGAAAATGGAATCGACTGGACCCAGCGCTAAGAAGATGAGGCTCCCGCCAGTGGCGACACCGGTTGTAGATCCCGCATCTGGCAGCGCGGGGAGAAGCGCCCCCCCCAATGGATCTAAGAACAATCGGTGCATGAAAAGGTGAACAAACGAGCATGGTTTTCCAGACCGTTCTTGTGCACCTTTTCATGCACTTATTGTTCAAAATTGAATTATGTGGATTAATGCCTAGAAAATGCACATAATCCCCTAAATATGGTAAATGAGCCCGGAAAAATGCCAAATTTGAACACGTAACATTGGAGGGGGTATGTTGATTGTAGAAAAAAACTGAATGACAAACTAGGAAGGAAATTTGGATTCCCGTTCCCTTCAATCTTGGTGATTTCCCCCTCGAAACCATGAAAATTCCTCGGTGATGGTTCGATTTATGAATGGCGTGCACGACGACATAAGACAAACCTTCTTAAATTTTTACCAGGGCATGGTGAAGCCATACCATGGCACCATGCCAGCCGTCATGTTTTTCAAGCATGTATTTCATTTTTCTACAGTTGAAAAAACAATAAATGATGTGTTTGTGGTTGACTATTGCCACACATTTCCGTGAAATCTCTGCCCATTCCTTGTAAAAGGCATGAGAATTTACTAAATAGCACGAGCATGGTTTTCCAGACCATTCTCATGCACCTTTTCATGCACCGACTGTTTGAATTTGAATTATGTGCATTAATGCCTAGAAAATGCACATAATCCCCTAAATATTGTAAATGCACCCGTAAAAGTGCCAAATTTGAACACGGTGATTTGCAGGGTTTATGTTCATCGTAGAACAAAACTCATGGACAAAGGACAAAGGAAATTTGGATTCCCCTTCAATCTCGGTGATTTACTATCGCACATGATTCATCTCCGTCGCCTCTGCGAACCGTGTGTGTTCACCCACACATGCAAAAGGAAAAAAGAAAACCCTCGCCCACTTCATCCCCACCCACTCGCTGCGGACTCCTCCACAACTCTGCACCTCATCAACTTCTATCGCGGCGGCCACCCTAAGCTCAACGGCTGTCATCGGTGGGCGGAGGTCACGCTCCAAACAGCATGGGATTTCACCCCTACCGCTTGCCGCCACCTATCTGCATCGACTTGCACCGACATTCTAGACTCTGGTCGATTAGGGTTTTCTGTGGGATTGGGTCGGGGATTTTTCTCATGGAGAAGGTAATCAATTTAGCGAAATATTCACTTATCTCTTATCGCAGTCCGTCCGTCGCTGTTAATCAACCGGCGAAAATCGCCGTGGATTCATTTTTCTTCTAGCTGATTCGAGGGTTTTCATTCATGTGTCCACAGTGCGAGCACAAATCGAGCAAGTGTGGTCGCGGCAGTCAGAAACGAATTTATGATGTATTGTTCATTCAGTTACTCTCATATTTGCATCAAATCTTTGTTACATTATCTATTTTTTATTATATATTTTTGTACTTTGCTTTCATCTATATATTGATCTGTTCTATCAGTTACTCCCATATTTGCATCTTGCTTTGTTATTTCAATATATCTAATTTATGATCTTAATTTTCATTTCAAGCAGTACATCGCTTGCTTTGCAAGAACAGGAGTAGAAGGAAATATTGGGCTTTACTTTGTTGATGACTCCATGGATTTTATATTGTCAACGCAGCATGGATTTACAATGACAGTTAGCATAAATCTTGATAAAGATGGTCACTCCTATTTTGATGCGGACCTTTGGAGAAAAATGTCTAAGTGTTATGAACTGAAAGCTGGCAATAAAATTCTAGTGCGTGCACCACAGCCTGTTCTAATTAACATGGATGTTTACTTCCCCAACGTCATCAGCCAATCAAAGTCTGATAGAGGTTAGTGCCCTTTCAACTTTCTCCATGCTGGCATATTACTTAGCAAAATCGGGGTATTTGTTCTGACTAATTGATCACTATTTAAGCAGCCAATTGTGATTTCATTTTCTGACTCCGTTCCTAGGCAGTAACAAATTAAATTTACCAATTTATGCGCACTATATATTCTTCTGCCATGTTCTGAATAAATAATACCTTTCCACCTTTTAAGCAGGATATGTTGGATGCATAGTGAATGATCTGTATGTTACTAAGCATACCAAATTTCACTGGAAGGACTTGAAGCATGTCATAAACTTTGTTGATAATCTGACAGAGATAGCACAGCGTATGAACGCTGGATTTTGGATGGGATTAATTATACCTATGGTGCACACATTGAACAAGACCAATTGTGTGCACAAAACGCTGGTACAAAGTCTTATTTTTATGTTGATGCTCATAAACTATATATATCTTCAACGATATGTTACAATTGGTTTTTATTCTACATTTCAACAGAAATTGCCCGCTGTAGCTGTTCCTGGATCGATTTCCCGGCGTGGTCGAATTACACTTGTGCCTGCTAATAACGCCAAAGTGATTGCAAGGTACTGCATTTCCCGCAGAAATGGAACCATTCAAATTAACAAGTTCTCGCTTGTTGTGGCAATGCATCCATATTGGAAAATTGGAGACACTGTTCTACTCATGCTCTACCATGGCACAGGAGGGTTCTTTCTTTTCATTGACGAGATGCCGAGTCACCGTGATCAAGCTGCTTCCAGCGGATAGTTGTGGTTGTTGGCCCTCAGCCTCTTAAAATGTGCTAGTTGTTACTATGTTAAGTATGTAGATATGGACCATATGGTTGTTGGCCCTCAGCCTCTTAAAATGTGATGGTTGTTACTATGTTAAGTATGTAGATATGGACCATATGGTTGTCAAAACCGTGTTACGAAGAACCTCCTTTTGTTGAATAGTGTAACTACTATATATATGTTACTCAAATGCTGTTAGCCAAGTTCTTAAATTTTCATGGAAAGTATTAGTATCGTACACAATTCATTGAGTTTAACCATGTGCCCGGTAGAGCGGTAGAGTAGAGGACATCCATGTTTTGGACGTGGCGATCAGCACCGATGTCCAAAAAGCATTTGCATATTAATTGTCCATATTGCAAATTCAGACACGTGTTAACATAAGGAAACATATGTGTAACTTACTAATCATCGCACACGAGTACTCGCAGACGCATCGTGTGCGATACTCCTAGCCACCGCAAGCAACTAGTTTGCAATTTTCAAAGTTTTTTGTACACACATAATCGCACACGAATTAACTGTAGTAACCATCTGTGTTGTAATTTCTCATCGCAAATAGTTCATCCAAGTGGGTTGTTTGCCACGTATCACACACATCTTGTTTACAAGACTCGTTTGTGTTCTTTTGGCTCATCGCAAACAGTTCATCTATGTGAACTGTATGCCGCATATCACACACATCTTGTTAAGTTGAACCATTTCTGTTGTGTTCCCTAATCGAAAATAGTTCATCCAAGTGAATCGTATGCCGTATATCACACACACCTTGATCTGGCTAACCGTTTATGTTGCACTCCATAATAGCAAATAGTTCATCTGAGCGAACTGTATGCCGTATATCGCACAAACCTTGATATGGCTGCCCGTTTCTGTTGTTCTGTCTCATCGCAAACAGTTCGTATGGATCATCTGTGTGCCCTGCATCGCACAAGCAACTAAAATCTGAACCGTGTTTGATGTCTCCGCCATCGCAAACATTTTGCATCTTTTTTGACGGTTTTTTTACATCATAGTTTGCAATTAATGCATCACACACAGTTTCGTCAAAGCGTCTCTGATCGTAGTGTCGCGTTAGCAGCATCCTGCAGTAGTGAAATGGGCTGTAAATTTTAAAAACACAGAAAATCGGCAACTAGATTCAAATTTCGTTTTTTCAGGATTTCAAGATTTTAAATTTCATTGTTTTTTTTTTGCGAGAATTTTTTTGTTGTATTATAATTTTAAATAAAATTATTTTTAATGTGACTCGAAATTCCGTGATTAAAGAGTTTGGACCCCATCGGAATATGCAAAATTTTGTTGATTTTTTTAGCAATTGCCAGAATATGGTCTGTAATGCTAACAAAAAGAATATGGGCTTCAAAATATCCTTAAGAATTAGCAAATGGGTTGTAAGTTATTAAAAATAATGGCAAATGGGATGTATGTTGTTTTGCACAGATTTGGAGGCTGACTTGTGGGCCTACTAGGTTGGTGATGACGATGTCCATTTTTTTTTATGCGTACGCAAGGCTTTGTCAACTTAGCCAACATAGAGCAGTGACTATTGGATGTCCATCCAACCACCGTCATGCTTCTTCAATCTCTGATCTACCTGCTCCAGCCGCCCAAACCAGTGCTGGCAGGACTGCCTACTCCCTCCTTTCGTGGCCGGCTGTGCTGCCGCGCAGGCCTCACCGGCCCACCCTACTCCCACCGCTGGCCAGGCCATCCCTCTACCCACCCGCACCTAATGTTATTTTCTGCGATGACAGCCTCACCCCATAACCGACCAGTCAGCCCTCGTACTCCCCTCAGTGTGGGCATCCACTGCTGTGGCTTTGCCGGCTCCGGGTCTTTCCCTTCCTGGGCCTCGTCGTCGTCCACCGCGTTTTTTTTGACATGGTCGTCCACCGTGTTGGTGCTCTCGGCACGGCGTGGTCAACAAACAACAGCCATCGGAAGAGGGATGTAAGTGGAGAGGCTAAAAGTAGGGACCCACACAAGCAAGTGCCTCCTTATTACACGAAAAAAATGATTGCTCCTACTGACAGCTGGGACCCACTGGCAAAGTCTTCGCACGGAAGGAAGTGCCTCCTTATTATGCGAAAAAACTATTCCTCCCGATGACAGCTGGGACCCGACAGATTTGGTGGCTGACTTGTGGGCCTACTAAGCTGACGCGTACATAGGGCTTGGTCAACTTAGTCAACAAATGATTCTAGCAGCTGGACCATTGGATGTTAATCCAACAGCCGTGCTGCTTCTTCAACCTCTGATCTTCTTGCTCCAGTCGCCCAAACCAGCGCCGGCGGGACCGCCTGCTCCTACCTCCCGTGGGCGGCAGTGCTGTCGCACAGGCCTCACTGCCCCACCCTAATCCCACCGCCGGCCAGGGCTTCCCTCTACTCACCCACACCCCATGTTATTCTCTGGCGACGGCGGCCTCACACCGCAGCGGAACCAATGAACCCTTGTACTCCCCTCCGCGTGGGCATCCACTGCGTTGTCTTCCTTGGCTCCACATTGTTCCCTTAGCAGGCCTCGTCGTTGTCCTCTGCCTTGGTGCTCTCAGCGCGGCATGGTCAATTTTGTCAATGAACGACAGCCATCGGAAGACGACTGTACACGGTGAGGCTGACAGTTGGACCCACCACCTACATCTTCGCACGCAAGGAAGTGCCTCCTTATCCTCCCTGACAACTGTGACTCACCCGGTCGAACCATACGTAGGGTTTTCTGTCTGGTCGTGAACGTGTACGTACATACTGGCCGATCGGTGTCTCTGCAACTACGACCCGTGTCCGAGCAAGTAGTGGCACGTGTAGTAGTAGAGCCCCCGCCGTAGCAGTTCAGGCAGTCCAGTCTAAACCATGTACATGTATGTACAACCAGATGCCAAAAAATACGGCCATGTACGTACATACGGGCGGGGTCTCGAACGCCTACTCGCGCATACATACGGCCAGGGCTCATGTACATGGAGAGGCAGCGGACGGCAGCAACGGTGTCGTGTTCATCGGGAGCCAACCGGCTTGGACGGAACAGCCGAAACGAGGTCTGGCGTACCACAGAACGGAGGAAACAACCTTCTATTCGACTGCGTACGGTCGAAATGGGGTCCTGTTCATCGGGAAGGGTCTAGCATACCGCAAAACAAAGGAAACAGACTTCTGTTAGAGTGCCTACGGTTGAAACAGGGTCCTATTGATCGGGAGGGGTGTGGCGTACCGCAAAACGGAGGAAACGGACTTCTGTTGGAGCGCCTACGGTGAAACGGGGTCCTATTCATCCACCGTCTACTGCCTCGCTCCAGCCTCCATGGGTTACTGTTCATCCACCGTTAACTTCCTCCAGCCCCCACCCGCTACTGTTCATCCACGGGCTACTGTTCATCCAGCCTCCATCGGCTACTGTTCATCCAGCCTCAATGGGGTCATGTTCATCCACCCCCAACCGGCTGGGGTGCCGCGCCTCCTCGTGGTCCTATTCATCCACCCCCAACGGGCTGAGGTGCGGCGGCCTCCTCGGGGTCCTGTTCATCCAGCGGCAATGGCCTACTACCACGGGGTCTTGTTCATCCAACCCCCACCGGGAACTGTTCATCCACAGCCAACCAACCGGCTTGACTCACCATGTCTCGACTCGGTCTACGTACCGCGTGCACGGTAGCAATGGTCACTGTTCATCGAGAGGCAACCCAACACCGGCTGGCTACGTCTCGCACGGGGGCTCGATCAGCTTCAGTAAGTAGCAGCAGTGATCGATCGCTCGGGTTCAGTTAGCAGCAGCAGTGAAGGAATCGCTCGGGTTCAGTCAGCAGCGAAGGAATCGCTCGGGTTCAGTTAATAGCCAAGGGATCGATCGCTCAGGTTCAGTAACGTAGCTAGTGCGATCGCTCGGGTTCAGTTAGCCAACGCCTCGCAATCACACGCGTACACGAGAGAAACGCGCAAACCTCTGTGCATCGCTCGGCCCCGACCACCCACCGTAATCGGGAACTCCCCGATATTTTCCTCGCCCTCTCTTCTACCATGATTTTTTCCGTCATGGACGGCCCAAAGAATGTCATGCAGGTGTGTCCCCGGCCCGCCCAGGACGAAAAGCCCATTTTCTGTCATGATTTTTTGTCATAGAAGTAGGAGCCCACCACATCTATGATGATACGTGGTTTTGTCACAATTATCGTCATAGAAGTGTCATAAGCATTACAGAAAAAATTCGTTCGGGCCAAAATGTCACGGATGTGTCTTTTTTTTGTTGTGACTATTGAAATCAACATACTCAGGGTGTGATACCTTAGGGCCTTTAGCCATGAAGCATCTTCCAATTCCTTCATTTGTTGAGTCAAATATGTCGTAGGAGTTGGATGACACAAGTGCAAGACCGGCAACACCTTCATCTTGAGTATATTTGGAGTCGGAGTGATAGCTTCTCTCGGAGTAGTTGTCGGAGTCGGAACCGGATACCCATTCACCAACGTGAGCTTGATGTCTTCATCTTATGTAGCTCTTTGATGACTTGTCCTTCCTTTCTGAATCCTTGCTTCTACGAGAGGTCTTCGTTCATAACGATCATCTCTACTCCTTCTCTCTCTTGGAGGTGATTCATCTCTTCTACTTCTCCTTTTTTGGTGAATTTTCTCTTTTCTTGTAGGTATCCATACACTCATTGGAGTAGTGTACGGGTCTTCACAATTGTAGCAATTGCGATCACGACGAGAAGATCTTTTGTCATTGTAGGATCTTGACTTGGAGCTTCTCTCTTTGCTTCTATTCTTGTAGAACTTGTTGAAGTTCTTCACCATTAAGCTCAATTCTTCATTGGAGACTTGCTTCTCACTTGATATTGTAGGAGCATCACTTGAAGCTTTGTAAGCACCACTTGACTTGTTGTGGAGCTCTTCCTTATCCTTGAGTGACATCTTATGAGCAACAATTCTACCAATGACTTCCGTGGGCTTGAGATCTTTGTAATTGGGCATCATTTGGATCAAGGTGCACACGGTATCATATTTTCCATCCAAGGCTCTTAGGATCTTCTTGATGATGAATTTGTCGGTCATCTCCTCGCTTCCTAAGCCCGCAATATCATTTGTGATGAGAGCAAGCCTAGACTACATTTCAGCGACACCTTCACCATCCTTCATTTTGAACTTGTCAAGTTGATTTTGAAGCACATCCAATTTGGATTCCTTGACGGACTCGGTACCTTCGTGCATATCAACCAAAGTATCCCAAATTTCCTTTGCATTCTCAAGGCGGCTGATTTTGTTAAATTCTTCGGGGCACAATCCATTGAAGAGAATATCGCAGGCTTGAGCATTGTATTGCAATATCTTCATTTCTTCCGTTGTCGCTTCACGATCCGGTTCTTTTCCATCCTCGAAGAAATCACATTGCAAGCCAATATGCACAACAGCCCAAACGGCAGGATTATGACCAAGAATATGCATTTTCATCTTATGCTTCCAACTAGCAAAATTAGTACCATCAAAATAAGGACCTCTACGATGGTAATTTCCCTCGCTAGACGCCATACTCTCCTAGGTTGTGAAACCAAGGCTATGGTCACCAATGCTATGGAAATCAAGGCAAATGGAGACCAAAGCTCTGATACCACTTGTAGGATCGAAATTAGGTCTAGAGGGGGGATGATTAGACTACTTGACCAAATAAAAATATTTTCCAAATTTTAGTTGTGGGCAGATTTTAGCAATTAGCATAAGTCAAGCAATCAACCTACACATGCAATTCTAAGAGTGTAGCAGCGGAAAGTAAAACATTCCATATGAAGGTAAAGGGAAGGGTTTGGAGAGTGCAAACGCAATGATGACACGGAGATTTTTGGCGCGGTTCCGATAGGTGCTGCTATCGTACGTCCACGTTGATGGAGACTTCAACCCACGAAGGGTAACGGTTGCACGAGTCCACGGAGGGCTCCACCCATGAATGGTCCACGAAGAAGCAACCTTGTCTATCCCACCATGGCCATCGCCCACGAAGGACTTGCCTCACTCAGGTAGATCTTCACGAAGTAGCCGATCTCCTTGCCCTTACAAACTTCTTGGTTCAACTCCACAATCTTTATGGAGGCTCCCAAGCGACACCTAACCAATCTAGGAGACACCACTCTCCAAAAGGTAATAGATGTTGTGTTGATGATGAACTCCTTGCTCTTGTGCTTCAAATGATAGTCTCCCCAACACTCAACTCTCTCTCATAGATTTGGATATGGTGGAAAGATGATTTGAGTGGAAAGCAACTTGGGAAGGCTAGAAATCAAGATTCTTGTGGTAGGATTGGAATGTCTTGATCTCAACACATGAGTAGGTCGTTCTTTATCAGAAAATGTATGCTGGAAGTGTAGGCACGTTCTGATGGCTCTCTCACAAATGGAGAAGGGGGTGGAGGGGTATATATAGCCTCCACACAAAATCCAACCGTTACACACATTTGACCCAACTCGGTCAGACCGAATAGAAGAACTCGGTGAGACCGATTTAGTTCAAAATGTGAACGTTAGGAATCTCGGTGGGACCGACTGGAACAACTCGGTGGGACCGATGTGCTAGGGCTTAGGGCAAACATAAACTCGGTGGCACCGATTGCATCAATTCGGTGAGACCGAAGTAGAGCAATAAGGTAACAGAGAGGATGTCAAGCCATCTCGGTGAGACCGATTGCACTGACTTGGTGGGACCGAAAGAGTGCAACAAGAAACAGAGAGTTGGCATGGCCATCTCAGTGAGACCAAGATCCGTATCGGTGTGACCGAACTGTTAGGGTTTCTGGCAGTGGCTATGTCATATGAACTCGGTGGCTCCGGATAGGATGATTCGGTGGGGCCGAGTTTGACTTTGGTTTTTGGACATATTTGGAATGAGAAAGTGGTTGAGGGCTTTGGAGCAATATCACTAAGCACTTTGAGCAAGCAAGCCATTAAGCAACACCTCATCCCCTTTTAATAGTATTGGCTTTCCTATGGACTCAATGTGATCTTTGATCACCATAAGTAAAATGAAGAGTCTTGAGCTTTTCCCAATATGTGTCCTTAGCATTTTGAGGGGTCCACATTCCTAGTCCATGCCATGCCATTCATTGAACTTTCTGAAATATTAAACTTGAATGGATATTAGTTCAATGAGCTATATGTTGTTATGAATTACCAAAACCACCTGGGGATTAGTTGCACTTTCAAGATATCATGCAAGTTCTTTTCCATAAGCATGTATGACTATTTACGGAATACATGCCTACATTATATTTATGAACTAGAGCTAGTTCTGTGTCACCCTAGGTTATGACTGTTATATGATGAATATCATCCAACGTAATCATCGATCCAGTGCCTACGAGTTTTCCACATATTGTTCTTGCTAAGTTACTATTGCTATTTCTACTATTACAACTACTACAAAATTATTGCTATCACTGTTACCGTTACTATTACTGTTACCACTACCATCAAAACTATCATATTATTGTGCCACTGATCACTTTGTTGTAGATATTTAATCTCCAGGTGTGGTTGAATTGACAACTCAACTGCTAATACTTACAAATATTCTTTGGCTCCCCTTGTGTCGAATCTATAAATTTGGGTTGAATACTCTACCCTCGAAAACTGTTGCGATCCCCTATACTTATGGGTTATCAAGACCTTTTTCTGGCGCCGTTGCCGGGGAGCATAGCTATATTTGCTTGAGTCACTCGGGATTTATATATATTTATCACTATGAAGAATCTGAAAGATCCAAAAACCAAGATCATTCCCTCTAGGACGAGGGGAGGTAAGGAACTGCCATCACACTCTGCACTTGATTCACCTTCTGTTTTGAATAGACTTGAAACACCACCACAAGCTATTAATCCTGATATGTCGTAAGTTATTGATGATGCTACTTCTGCTATGAATGTGTAACATCCCAAATTTTTAATTTGGAATGTTATACATAGGTCATCCATGCATATCATATTTTATTGCATTTCGTTTTGCGATCCTCGAAAATTCTAAGCAACTCAAGGACCCACGGAGAGAGTTGGGGATTTCACCGTTTTCATATTTGAATTTTCTCAAATATTGAAACAGGGATCAATTTGGTTTAACTATTTTTCTCTCCGAAAATATTTCATATTAAAAATATATGAGAGGAGATAATATGACTTCTCCAAAATAAATGGAATATTGGAGGAAAAATATTAAAATCAAATAAATATTTTATTTGGATTTTTATTGCAATTTTATTTGAATTTAGAAAAATATGCATTTTTCAAAATTGCATTAGAGTCCCAAATAAATGTTTACCTTGTCCGGGAGATTTTTAGAGGACGGCGAAAATTTATTTCGGGAATTTTGGAGTCCGTTTAGTATTTCTTTTATTTGTTTTTCTGCGCGGAATTATTTTTTTTTTTAAAAAAAAAAACTCCGCCGGACCGAACTGGGCCGAAAGCCAGCAGGCAACAGCCGCCCGGCCGCCTTCCCGTGCCGGAGACGGACTCGCCGGAGGAGTCCGCCGCCGCCGCGCCTCCGCCGTCGCCCCCTCGCCCAAGCCACCCCTTCCCCTTAAATAGCCGCCGCCCCCCCCCTGGAGCCCCAAGGCGCCCGCGCTGCCCTCGCCGCGCCGCCGAGCCGCCGCCGCCGCCTCGCTCGCGCGCCAGCCGCCGCCGCTCGCCGCCCGGAGCCGCCGCACCCCGCCGCCGCCCGCGTCGCGCCGCCGCGCCGCGCCCCGCCCCGTCGCCTCGCCGCCGCCGCTGCCCGCCGACCGCCGGAGGTAGCCGCCGCCGCCGTCGGTTTCGTGAGAAAAACCGATCGGTTTTGTTTAAACCCTAGATCTAGATTCGGTTTTTTTTATTCCGGTTTATTCTTTTTAGATCGGTTTTCCGTCGGTTTAGTTATTTAGCGGACGTTCGTCCGTACGTTCGTTTTAACGAACGGTTTTCACCGTTTAACCGCAGACAGCGAACGTTCGTTCGTTAGCCTGTTCGTTAGTTTTTCTTTTTCTCGGATTTTCCGCGATTATTTTCGATCGCGATTTCTGATCCGATTTTCGTTTTAGTATAACTTTTCGCTCGTTTGTCGGAATCAGGCGATTCAAGCGCCTAGATCTCCGTCTCGAAGCCCTCTTTCTGTTTAACCAACTTAAACAAGTTTTTGCTACTGTAAAATTTGACTTTAGTCCAGATTAGTAATCGAAGCTTGTTTCTTTCACAGTTTGAGTTTCGTTGCTCCGTTTGATTCGATTCTTTTTGCAAACCGGAGTTCTTCAGTTGAACTTTCTGGTTAGGTCTTCTCATTTGGGTTTTACCCGTGCATCTTCGCTTGATTGCTTATGTATGCTATTGTTTGTTTGCGATAGAATTCCCGGAGTGCGAAGCGTGCTACTACGAGTCCCTAGGATTTGCAGATCGTCAGCAAGGCAAGTTCACACTTTGATCATACTCTTCTATACCCAGTTTTTATGCATTAGTTTTATCCTCAAACACTACATGACTAGGATGTGATTAACTTGTGGGTATTGGGAAGTAGATGATGAGGTAGAACCTATTGCCCTTTTATTGTAAAACCCTTGGGAGTTACTTCCACGCTATGCTTATGTTGCCATGCTATGCTCGTAGACGTGGATTGGGTTTTGAGTGTATCCATGACAGATGTGAGATTTTTAATTAATGGTTCAACTTAAGGTGGCAACTTTAATACACATCTGGGTGGATTGCTTGTTTGGGCACCTGGGGATATACCAGTGTTGTCCTAGGAGATCCCGGGGATATACCGTGTGATCCTCCTACGGTCCGCCACCCAGGCTCAAAGGGATCATAAGATTATTCATGCTAGAAACTTCCGTGTGCAGCCACAAGCTATTATGGGCTCTAGCATAGTTGAGTATGTTGCAGGACCTCTTTCAGTGGTAGGCTAGCAGATGTAGGGGAAAGTAGGTGTAACTGTCTACCCGGAGTAAAGAGTAAATGCTTCAGAAAGACTGTGTCTCGGTCATCCGTTTCTCAAACACCATGAAGTGCGAGAAATCCAACGGAGGAGATCGAGTCTTGTGGGGAAAAGTGCACAAACCTCTGCAGAGTGTACAAACTAATCATGATTAGCCGTGTCCCCGGTTATGGACATCTTGAGTATCTGGTTCTTGGATTATCATATTGAATCCCATCACTCTAAATTAATTTGTTGGGTTTAATAATTACTTTTAATTGGGATTGAGAGGGGGATTTACCTTCTCAATGTTCAACAACCACCATGATAGTTAAATAAAATATATTCCGTTGTTGTAGGGAAAAATTGGCTTTTCGCAAAACAGTATAACCCTAGAGCTTTTCCACCAGCCAAATATGCATGTAGTATTAGCAATTATTCTGTTCATTGCTCTACTGTGTTATATTGCCAGCATATTCCATGTGCTGACCCGTTTCGGGCTGCAACGTATCATGTTGCAGACTTTTCAGCCGAAGAGTAAGGTGTGCTAGGTCGTTGTCGTGCACTCAGCTATGCCGTTGGAGTTGATGGACTCACTTTATCTTCCAAGCCTTCCGCTGTTATCTTATTTAGATGGCCTTAAGCCATATTTATTGTAATCAGTTCTCTTTTGAGACATTCGATGTAATAAGTGTGTGATTGCACTCTGTTATAAATCCTTCAAGTACTGTGTGTGTCAGCATTACCGATCCAGGGATGACACTTGAACACAGAGATTCGATCCATTCGGGTCGGGTCGCCATAGAATGATGCTAGTACCTTGCTTGATAATAGTGTGCCGCTAGGTGAATTTCTTGATGAACAAATTGCTAGAGCTAAAGATATTGAGAATGCTGAAACTGATGAAATTACTGAAACGGATGAAGTCTTTGAAACTGAGGATTATGAAACACCTATTAGACCTAGCTCTCCTAGATTTGAATTGCCTAAGATACCCGAGGGTTATGTTATGGATGGAGAGATAGCTAGAGACTTTCTTGCTTGCAAGGATAGAGATGATCTTAAGAAATTATTATGCAAGTTGAAAGAAAAACCCTTGAATGCTGGAATGAAATGTTATCCTAAGTTTGTTACTTCACCTATTCTTGTTACTGATAAGGATTATGAATTCTCTGTTAACCCAGAGTTAATTACTCTAGTTGAACCTGATCCTTCCATGGCTATGAAACTGTTGTGGCACACCTTACTAAATTAAATGATATAGCCACCCTATTTGCTCATGAGGAAAAGATTCACTACTAATATATTCTTAAGTTGTTTCCTTTCTCTTTAAAGGGTGATGCTAAGATATGGTACAATACTCTTGGTCCTGGTTGTTTGCATAGTCCCCAGGATATGATCTACTACTTCTCTGAAAAATGTTTTCCTGCTCATAAGAAACAAGCTGCCTTACAGGAAATATTTAACTTTGTGCAAATTGAAGAAGAGAGTCTCCCACAAGCTTGGGGGAGGCTTCTCTAATTGCTTAATGCTTTGCCTGATCATCCTCTTAAGAAAAATGAAATACTTGATATCTTCTATAATGGACTAACCGATGCTTCTAGGGACTTCCTAGATAGTTGTGCTGGTTGTGTTTTCAGGGAACGAACTATTGAACAAGGTGAGGAATTATTGAATAATATATTAAAGAATTATGATGATTGGACACTTCCTGAACCACCGCCTAAACCCACTCTGAAGAAGAGGGGTATCTTATTTCTCAGTCCTGAAGATATGCAAGAGGCAAAGAAATGTATGAAGGAGAAAGGTATTAAAGCTGAGGATGTTAAGAATTTACCACCTATTGAAGAAATACATGGTCTTGACACACCACCACCATAGGTGGTAGAGGTAAATTCTTTATTGAAATTTGATGAAGGTGACATCCCTCACAATAAACCTCCTAGCCAATGCTTATATGAATTTGATAATTATAGCAGGAAACAAGATCACTTCAATGCCTATGTTATGAAACAACTGAAACAAAATTCTGATAGGATTGCTCACTTGAGTGACTTGTTATTTAGAATCACGAATGATGTTAGAGGTGTAGAAAAACATGCCTCTATGGTTCAAACCTAGTTAGAACAAGTTGCTAAATCACAAAAAGAATTGCTTAGTGAAATGAATAATAATGTGAATGATTATGTTCTTAGAGTAGCAACTAGAGGAGATAAAATAACTCAGGAGCCACTTTATCCTAAAGGTCGCCCTAAAAGAATTGAACAAGACTCTCAAAGAATTAATACTGGTGCACCTGGTCCTTCTAAGAGGAAAAAGAAAAAGAAAAATGATAGGACTATGCGTACCTATAGTGAACCTGAGATACAAAAACATTCTGAAGAAAACAATGATATATCTATTTCTGATGATGAAACTCAATCTGGTAATGAGCATCCACCAAATGATAAAGAAAATGATAATGATGTTGAGATAGAACTAGCTGTTGATCTTGATAACCCACAATCTAAAAATAAACGTTATGATAAAAGAGACTTTGTGGCTAGAAAACATGGTAAAAAAAGAGAGCCATGGGTTCAGAAACCTATGCCCTTTCCACCTAAACCTTCTAAGAAAAAAGATGATGAAGAATTTGAACGCTTTGCTGAAATGATTAGGGCATTCTTTTTGCATACTCGCTAGACTGATAATTTAAAGATGGCCCCTTATGCAAAATACATGAAAGACATTATCACTAATAAAAGGAAAATACCTGAAGCTAAAATATCCACCATGCTTGCTAATTACTCTTTTAAGGATGGAGTACCTAAAAAACGTGGAGATCCGGGAATACCAACTATACCTTGCTCCATAAAAAGAAATTATGTCAAAACTGCTTTATGTGATTTGGGAGCTGGTGTTAGTGTTATGCCTTTCTCTCTATATAAAAGACTTGATTTGAATAAACTCACACCTACTGAAATATCATTGCAAATGGCTGACAAATCAACTGCCATACCTATCAGTATTTGTGAGGATGTGCCCGTTGTTGTTGCAAATGTTACTATCTTAACAGACTTTGTTATACTTGAGATGCCCGAGGATGACAACATGTCGATTATCCTTGGTAGACCCTTTTTGAATACTGCAGGGGATGTTATTGATTGCAATAAAAGCAAAGTCACTTTTCATATAAATGTTAATGAGCATACGGTGCACTTTCCGAAGAAACAATTTCAAGTGAATGGTATTAATGTTATTGAGAAACCTCCGACAATTACTATTGGAAGTTTTCAACTCCCCATACCTACGGTCAAAGAGAAATATGAAATACTTATTGTTGGGGATGTGCATATCCCCGTTGAGGTAACTCGGTGTTTTATGAAAGTTCTTCGGGTTCATGCTAATCGAAAGTGGTTGTTAATAATACTTGATCAACCTTATTAATGGATTATTTTTGAGAGACATGAGGTCGATGAATTTAGTAAGCACAACCTTCTGTCCCTACCTTTTATTTTCTGTTACTTCTTAGTTAAATAAAGTAAAATGCCATGTTTGCCCTGTTTTCTGATTTGTCGTGCAATAAAAAAGTGCCCAAAAATAAAAGTACTCAGAATGCCCTGAAATTTTAACACGATTTTTTTCTGAATATTTCTGAATTTCTGGCATAGATAACATCACGAGGGGGTGCCCCTATTGTCCACAAGACACCAGGGCACGCCAACCACCCCAGGCGTGCCCTAGTGGGTGGTGGGTCCCATGTGGCCCCTCTCACTTATCTCTTTAGCCCATGTCATGTCCTACCTCCAGAAAAAAGATCACCATTGCTCCCTCTCTCATGTTCTTGCTCTCAAACCCGCTGATTTCGATCTCTTTGCTCAAAGCTCCGTTTCCAAAATTGTTTTGGGGGATTGCTACTTGGTATGTGACTCCTCCATTGCTCCAATTAGTTTTTGCTCTAGTGGTTTATATTTGAATAATTAGCTACTCTTGGTGCTGCTGTAAATGAGCTTGCATGTTGAATTCTTGGAGTTCCAAGTAGTTTGAATGCTTGATATAGGCTCTAGACATCCATATGAGTAGTTGCTATCAATCTTTTGAAGTTTTGTTGACAAAAATTTTGTGGCCCAAAATTTTCAGAATTTTATCTATAGGAAAAAGATGAGTACCTTCCGGAAGTTTTCCTCCAAAAAGAATGCCAAGGGAGTCATTGGGGAATCATCGGACAATGACCTCAACACTCCGAGAACGGCGGAGGTGCGGCCGTGCGAATGCCACATAATGCCTTCATGGACGAGGCCTGGTTCCACCATGAGTTTGCCCAATTCGTTGCAAATATCAGGCTGACCGACTTCCTCGCAGATGAGTGTGACCAACACACCCTCCTCACGAATTCCTTTCTGCAAAACTTTTATTTTCTGAATAGGAACAATCCTCCTGAGGTGCGGTTTAATTTATATTCTGAAACTCATCAGATATCGCTCACTGAATTTTGTGAGATATGTTTGATTCCCTCTGACGGGGAATTAAGAGAGCCTAGACCGGCAGAGTTTGAGGACTTCCTCCTCACTTTGACAGTGGGTGAGGAAACAGGCGTGTCGAAAGCCACAACCACTAGTCTCCAATTTCCTTCTGTGAATTACTTTGCTCTTTTCATTACAAAATGTTTAACTGCTAGGCAGAAGGCTGGTGCACTGAGTGCTCCTGACCTCGCTATTTTACGTCGTGCACTACACGATGATCACACTTTTAACCTAGGAGCTATTATTGCACGCCATTTGCACTTTAACAGAACTAAGGGCAAGATACATGGTGGTATTTATGCCAATCCCTTAGCAAGTCACTTTAATGTTCAGATACGCCAACATGACTATCGGTTGCCCCGAGTTTATCTAGATCACCAGGCGATGGAAGATCACCATTTTATTGACATTGCTGATTCCTTTGACAACATTCATTACAACTTGGTTTTCAGTGAGAAAACCCATGATATTATCCCGTTCCCTGCACCTACTTTGTTTGATTCTATTGCCAGGAACGGATACAGGGTCGTCATCCCAGCAGACATTATTGCCTACCGGAACGCCCAGGCAGCAGCAGAGGAGGAGCCTCAGGAATGGGACGCTTAGGTGCCGCCGCCACAACACTTCGAGATGGGACCGGATGGCTACTACAAGTAGTGATTACCAAGCTAGGCCAAAAGCCTAAGCTTGGGGGAGTATGTATTTCCACCGACATTACATTCATGTTCACACATTTCATTCCAGTGGTCGGTGTTCACACTTTTTCATTGTATTATACATGCTAGATTTATTTTTGCGCTTTCTTCTTGTGTGTTTGAAAAACTTTGAGAAAATCCAAAAGATGTTTCCTGCTTCTTTTCAGTTCTTCTTTCTAGTTTAGTTAGTTGTAGTTTTAAAAAGAAAACCCAAAAAGATTTCCTTGTTCTTCTTTTGCTTGTTGGGAGTTTTCCCGTGTAAATAGTTTTTCTCGTTTTTTCTTTTCCTTTTACCTTAAGTAGCTTTCTTCACAAAAAACTAAAAAACTCAAAAAATATTTTAGTGTGTTTCTCTGAAACAAATTTCTTTTTATTGAGTCGTACCTTAAAGAGAACAATGATGAAAATGTTGAGTGGCTCTCATATGCAGTGTTGTTTATCTACCAAAGAGCCCAAATTAACTTGTCTTCTCCTTTGAATAAAATGTTTGCAGATTCCAGCTTAGTCCACGACACTCTTGCACTATTATTATTTTCATATCATTCGGTCGTGCAAGAGAAAGGCAATAATGATGATATCTGATGAAGTGATTGTGGCAGATAAAAGCGGGTATGAACTCAACTTATTTTTGTTTTTGTAAATATGCTTAACTCAGTATCCATGATTCAGCATATTATGATCAAACATGTTTGCAATGACAATTAGAGATTATAGTTGATCATGCCATGCTTAAGTATCTAGGAGTGGATAATGATTTATCTTAGATGTCAACATGCATTAAAATGATTGTGATATAGTATGATGATATGGTGTCCTCCTCTAAATGTTTCAAGTGGCTTGACTTGGCACATGTTCACGCATGTAGTTGAATCAAAACCAACATGGCCTCCATGATATTTATGTTCATGGTGTCTATATCCTACTCATGCTAGTATTCAATGTTAAATATTCATAATGCATGTTCATGACCGTTTTCGCTCTCTAGCTGGTTGCTTCCCAACCTATTTGCTAGCCTTCACCTGTACTAAGCGGGAATACTGCTTGTGCATCAAAATCCTTAAACCCAAGTTACTCCAGATGAGTCCACTATATCTACCTATATGCGGTATTACCCTGCTGTTCTAAGTAAATTTCCATGTGCCACCTCTAAAACTTCAAATGAACATCTGTTTTGTGTGCCTGGACCGCTCATGGAGCGACAGGGTGGCCAATATATTCCATGCTAAGCGGGTTATTCTAATGATGAGTGTTTATTCACTTGTCCTTGCACGAGAGGGGCTGGTAATAGGGATGCCCAGTCCCGAAATCAAAAACAACAAATAATTAAAAAAAACTCCCCTGGACTATTGTTGGTACGGAGGGCACCCGAGGATTCAACTAGCCATGGCTTGTGTTTGTTGGTGGAGGAGGAGTAAACTTTACTTTTACTGCTTGGGAACCGTCGCTAATTTGTTTAGCATGGAAGATATTGAAAACTCTTGGTCGTAACGTTGACAGGAAGGGTGTGCCTCTCAAAATTATATTTATATCTGATTTAAGCTTTGCGCTCTGGCACCTCTTCAAATCCATGCTTCCCTCTGCGAAGGGACTATCTATTTACTTTATGTTGAGTCATCACCTTCTCAAACAAGCACCAGACCTGATAGCACTATTGTCATCCTCATGCATTGTGTATAGTTAATGTTGAATGCATCATGACTGGATCCTTTCTACCATGAATTACAATCTTTAGTCGCTGCTTGAACTTTGGAGGTGCTCTGCATTTATGTTTTGCGGTCTCAGAAAGGGCTAGCGAGATACCATTGTTGTCATATTATATCATGATTGTTTTGACAAAGTGTTGGCATTTGAAATATCTTATTATTGCTCGCTAGTTGATTATGCCATTGATATGAGTTAATATAATCTTTAAGAGTTATTGTTGGCATGGTTAGTCATGATCTTTGCTGAAAACCTAGGTGCTATTTAAGCATATATATATATATATATATATATATATATATATATATATATATATATGTAAACAAGAACAAGAGAGTTCATAAAAGTTTTTCTTTATCACTTTCAGTTTGTCAACTGAATTGCTTGAGCACAAGCAATGGGTTAAGCTTGGGGGAGTTGATACGTCTCCATCGTATCTACTTTTCCTAATGCTTTTTCTCTTGTTTTGGACTCTAATTTGCATGATTTGAATGAAACTAACCCGTACTGACGTTGTTTTCAGCAGAACTACAATGGTGTTGTTTTTGTGCAGAAATAAAAGTTCTCGAAATTGGACGAAACTTTTTGGAGAATTATTTTGGAATATATAATAATTATTGGAACCAAGACCCACTGGAAGGGGGGCCCTGGCTGCCCACAAGACCCAGGGCGTGCCACCCCCCACTGGCGCGCCCTGGTGGGTTGTGGGGCCCTCAGGGCTCCGCTGACCCTAATCTCGACTCTATAAAATCCTATTTTCAGAGAAAAAAATAGAAGATGAAGTTTCATCGCGTTTCATGATACGGAGCTGCCGCCACCTCTTGTTCTTCATCGGGAGGCCTTATCTGGAGCCTGTTTGGGGCTCCGGAGAGGGGAATCTTTGGTCTTCGTCATCATCAACCCTCCTTCATCACCAATTCCATGATGCTCCCCACCAGGAGTGAGTAATCCCTTCGTAGGCTTGCTGGTCGATGAGGAGTTGGATGAGATTCGTCATGTAATTGAGTTAGTTTTGTTAGGGCTTGATCCCTAGTATCCACTATGTTCTGAGATTGATGTTGCTATGACTTTGCCATGCTTAATGCTTGTCACCATGACCCGAGTGCCATGATTTCATATCTGAACCATTTATGTTTTCACCATTATATCTATGTTCGTGATCCAATCTTGCAAGTTATATGCACCTACTACGTGTTATGATCCGTAAACCCCGGGGTGACAATAATCGGGATACTTTGGTGTTATGCAAGTTCTTTCCCATAAGCACGTATGACTATTTACGGAATACATGCCTACATTATATTTATGAACTGGAGCTAGTTCTCTGTCGCCCTAGGTTATGACTGTTATATGATGAATATCATCCAACGTAATCACCGACCCAGTGCCTATGAGTTTTCCACATATTGTTCTTGCTAAGTTACTATTGCTATTGCTACTGTCACAACTACTGAAAAATTATTGCTATAATTGTTACCGTTACTATTACTATTACCACTGCCATCAAAACTATCATATTACTGTGCTACTGATCACTTTGCTGCAGGTATTTAATCTCCAGGTGTGGTTGAATTGACAACTCAACTGCTAATACTTACAAATATTCTTTGGCTCCCCTTGTGTCGAATCTATAAATTTGGGTTGAACACTCTACCATCGAAAACTGTTGTGATCCCCTATACTTGTGGGTTATCATTCATCAAGGAATTCACCAAGTGGCATAGCATTATCAAGCATAGTACTAGCATCATCATAAGTATCATTCATAGCAGAAGTAGCATCATCAATTACTTGTGACATATCAAAATTAATAGCAAGTGGTGGTGTTGCAAGATTACTCAAAACAGAAGGTGAATCAAGTGTAGATATAGATGGTAGTTCCTTACCTCCCCTCATCTTAGAGGGAACGATCTTGGTTCTATCATCCTTAAGATTCCTCATAGTGATCAACGGATATAAATTCCAACTGACTCAGCAAATAAAGCTATGCTCCCCGGCAATGGCGCTAGAAAAAGGTCTTGATAACCCACAAGTATAGGGGATCGCAACAGTTTTCAAGGTTAGAGTATTCAACCCAAATTTATTGACTCGACACAACGGGATCCAAAGAATATTTGCAAGTATTAGCAGTTGAGTTATCAATTCAACAACACCTGGAGACTAATTATCTGCAGCAGAGTGATTAGTAGCAAAGTACTATGGTAGTTTGATAGCAATAGCAATAGTAGTAACAGTAATAATAACGGTAGCAGCAATAGTTTTGTAGCAATATTGACAATAGTAGCAACAATAGTAACTTACACTACCAAAAAAACACCTCCGTGATGGTATGTGTTTGTCATAGTAGGTCACGTTTTCTATCATGCATGTACATCCATGACGATTTTATGACAGAATCAAGATAGTCATACATGTGTTGTCGTAGAAGTGTTCCATGCCAATACTAAAATTATCATCACGGAAGTGTCCACTTCCGTGATGATAAATGACGCGTCATGGAAGTGCTTTCCTCAAGGGTAACTGACACATGGCCTCCACTGTAATGGGTTGCCGTTAAGCTATCGGGTCAGGTTTTGGATCCGACAAACCGCTAACAGCACGGACCAATGGCGATTTTCCACGTGTAAAATTCTCATTGGCCGGTGGAACCACGTGTCAGATCCGTGCCGCGAAAGATGTCAGCCATCCAATGGACGGCAGGTGCCTATGATACATTGATATGTGGCACGGCCTAACAGTGGCCCGTTTAGGTTAACAGGCCGGACCTGTCAAAATAAGCGGGTCGGCCCATTAGCGGCCTACTTGAGTCAGGCCCATTCACAACCACAGCCCATATGAGTTACACAGAATCTGCCCATCAAAGGCCCATTCTAGATTTGACAATTTCCAGTCCATCATCAGTTCCAGCCCATTAACAGCCCGCTATGTCTTTGGGCTCAATTACAGCCCGACCTTCTTTCGGCCTGTTAGCAGCCAATTATAGATATGGAAAAATATGTCGCCGTTACGTCTTTCGGCCTTTTCTCGGCCCTTTCTGTAGTTGGGCCAACTTATAGCCCGTTGTGACTTTCAGCCTTTTCTCGGTCCATTCTGTACATGGGCCAACTTCTAGCCCATTTTGTCTTTTGGCCTGTTAACGGCCCGCACAATAGTTGGGCCTTTGACGGTGCCACCTGATTTTGGGTCCATTAGCAGCCCACGTTCCCCTGGGCACAATTTCAGCCCGACGCGACTTTCGGCATATTAAAATACTAGTTTGTAAATTGGGCCTCTTTTGTCCCAAAACACTTTCGGCCTCTTACTGGCCCGTCAAGTAAAAGGGCCGAGACAAAATTGACATTTATATCGGCCTGCTAGAGGCCCGTGGACCATTTCAATTTATACGGCCCTATCGAGCTTTCGGCCTATTAACGACCTGCTAAGAGCCATTGTTACGGTGGGCCACATCGATTGGGATCCACTAAATATTAGTTGACCAGCCAAATTAAGGCCCGCTTTCACTACACATGTTTGTTCGTTCGGATGGCGTCCAGGTAATGTTTGGGCGTGTTGGCCCCCATTTCAACGATATAGCATATACAAAGAATTATCTTACTCTATACTATCGCCTCTAAAAAACCTACACTATACAATAAAGAGACTAAAAACCTACACTATACAATAAAGAGACTAATGCATAGAAACGAAGAATAATCCTACACTATACAATAAAGAAATTACAATAGATTATATCCACTGGGCTTTATAGTTCGGCACCAGCGATAATAAAGCATACACAAACAGCAAATGACATACGCTGGGCAAATAAAGCCCATACATCATGGACACGCATCAACAGAACTTACCATTTCAACTATAATCTCTTCAGAAAATAGGATTGGCCGAATTCAGATAGCACCAATTTCAGTCTGCAAAATCTCCAATTCCTTTGTGGTTACCTTAGTGTCTATTTTCATTTTTTTGACTCCTGCATCTAATACCTGCAACTCCAGTCTCAACATGTTGATTGTATGTTGAGAATCATATACACATTGTCTTGCCACCTCTAGTTGATGCTCGAGAACATCAGCACATTCCAATTCCAATCCATAATCATTTGGTAACGGCCATGCCGCATTGCTCTCAGATCTTTGTGTTGATGTCACTTCATCCTGAAATGTTTCTATAAGTACACATGACTAGGGCAAAAATATAGTTAGAACAGTGAAGCGAGCAAGACAGACTATCTTGTACATGAAAAAACAAGACTAACAATAATGTTACACATCATGAAGCGTAAGCAGGTGATATTGTAAAAATTATAAAAATGGTAGGTTGTGCAGCCCGCATATAGAAATCTCTCTTAGCTCACCAGAGGAGCATGATGTTGGGGCCAAATCCAAAACACAGACAGGTTACAAATTTAGACCACACGCGGCTACTGAACATTTTATATATATATATATATATTGCGTATAAGTAAGCAAGCAGTTAGCTATTCTGTAGCTCAATTAACTAGCTGGAACATTGTGTGCCATGTTCCAAAAGAGTCTTAGCGAGCATAATGAACAACAGAGGGATTCATACAAACCTACTACAGCAAGTAAAACTATGCAATCATTAGCCTCGTATAAACTAGATTGTGAGACTCATGCAGTAATAGTTGGTTAATAGACTTCAAAGCTTCAGGCACACTTCGCCAAAGTAATTAAATGGTAAGGCCTTTAATTATGTCAACTAATAGTTATACAAGTACCCTACATCAAGCATCATTGTTTGGGCATCTCATTTACTGACGACAAATAAAGCAATTGAAAAGAGCAATTTAACTATGCCTGAAACAAACAAGTAATTGAACTATTGAGTTGGCAGCATGCATACATGCACGCCTCAATGACATTCATGGCCTAGCTACATTTACTATATAAAGGAACAAGTAATGTAATATTGTTTGTCGCCTATGAAGTATCTCAACTAGTATGTAATCAAGATCCTAGTAATGATAGGGAGGCTAATGATGTGAACATGCATTTGGTTATGACATTTATGACATCGACAATTCTACCATAGCAGGAAGCAGTTTCACACTTTTCACTACTATAAGATGTTTTAGATATTTAAAAGTAGACTACATCTGTGACGAGTGACAGACACATTAAAATGTGTTTACATACATCTGATTTACAAAAAAGTTAGAACATCATATAGTAGTGAGCGGAGGGAGTTTTAATCAATGGCCCAATGACTGGGTTATAGGTGAGGTGAAGAACCCTACACAAGCACAATGTCAGACAAATAGGATGTCCTGGTAATTGTAATACAGTGACTTACCATAACTGGTTGAATAGGCTCAGCACTGCTCCTCCTTCTCTCGCAAGGCTCCTTCCTAACATCTTGTACTTGGAAATCCTCAATCTTATCTTTATTGCACGCCCTCTGCAAGGTGACACAAACTAGTTACTGGTCTCCTTGGAAGATAAATATGCATACTTTCCAGTCTGTGAATAACACCAAAGGATGAGTTTATAACAAAACAACACCACATAATGAAACATGCCACATCTCTTGCACACAATGAAATGAGCATTTACTATGTGTGCGCTGTGTAAAAACTAGGCATACCTTCGAACTGGACCTCCAGGTACTCTTGGAGAGCCTACTTTAGTGTACAGCCAAACTTTTATGTCACCTATGAGTTATACAAGCCCCCACTACAGCAGCCCTTAGTGTTTAAATCGTTGACAAGCTCTGTTAGGTCAAGAACAGCAAGTAATCAAAGAAAACACTCCTAGTATGGCTGGCTAATACAAACAAGCAATTGAACAGATGTGTGAGCAAATCTTGCACAACACTAAATTACATATCAAGAAAATAAGCATAGAAGGAGGCTTAAAGACCATCACTTGACTGACCAGATTTAAGGGGCATTTAAGCATCATGTGCAACGTATGAACTAACATAATCATTGCATATTTCCGATTCTATAATGAAATGCACATGTATTAGGTTATGCCATGTATGATGCCTAAATGTACACTATAGCAGGCAGGAGAGATTCATCATTGCACGCATAATTGAATTGCCGGTTAAGGGCCAGTTCTATTCTGCCTTTTCAGAGCTTATTGTCAAAATAAGCCATAAAAGATGTAAAGAACTCATTTTTGAGTTATGGGCTTGGGCTTAACTTATTTCGCTTGGGGGGGTGCTTCGCATAGAAGCTCACTAAAAATTGAAGGGAAGGGGAATAGCGAAATGACTCGGTTTGCTGCCTATATTACACACAAAATGCCACTGCTCACGCCCGCGTCACACCTAACCCTCAAGTAAAAACAAACACGCAAGCGTTCATTGCCCTGCCCGCTTGCATCTCATCTCCCCTTTCCCTCTACCTCAATCCCCTGCCTGCAGCGCTAGGGTTCCTCAAGTGAACCGCCGCCACAGGTCCCATCTAGCCTGCTCCTCGACGATGCTTTGTCCAGCTAGGCTACATGGCCGGCAGGTAGGGCCCAATCTCCCCGGCTGCTCCTCCCTCTGGTGCCGCCCCTCACTCTCATGGTCTCTAGCAGCTGCTCCGGTATGGTCCGTCCAACGCACTACTCCGGCGGTCGCCGCACAACTACGGCCGATGCCCCACTCCGGCAGAAGGCACCTCGTTCCCCCTCCCCTCCTCCCAGGCCGTGGCCTTGAGGTGCTGTTGAACGATAAGCTCATCCAACAAGGTGAGGATCTCCTCTGAATTTTTGCCAAATTTTCATTCTGATCCTCTATACGATGAATTGCTATGAGCTGCTGCAGCTATATGATGCATTGCTATGAGTTGCTCCTACTGCTGCTATATGATGAATTGCTATGAGCTGCTGCTACTATATGATGAGTTGTTATGAGCTGCTCCTGCTGCTGCTATATGATGAATTGCTATGACCTGCTCCTGCTGCTTCTATATGATGAATTGCTATGAGCTGCTGCTGGT
Organism: Thinopyrum elongatum; assembly: GCA_011799875.1. Classification (NCBI taxonomy): domain Eukaryota; kingdom Viridiplantae; phylum Streptophyta; class Magnoliopsida; order Poales; family Poaceae; genus Thinopyrum; species Thinopyrum elongatum. The sequence goes on from CM022298.1 coordinate 532,030,500, forward strand.
ATATGATGAATTGCTAGCTGCTGCTGCTGTATGATGAGTTGCTGCTGCTATATGATGCTTTCAGGTGGTGCTACTATATGATAATAACCAGCCACTTGGACCATCGAATTTTGATAAATAATGGTTCTTCATTTAAATTTAGTCAATGAGTTCTTCATTTAAATTAGGCAATGGGCTCTCTATGGAAGACATTGACCAAAGTGGATTGTGCCAAGTAGATGGTATCTTTGTATTTGCATTTTGAATAAATATTGATGGTCTATTTTCCTATCATATTAATTACTGCAGTGGGTTCAATTCGTGATGTTTGCAAGTCAAATTAATTTTCATATGGGCAGCAAAATGACAAAATATAATGCAATCTAGACTTTTCACTGATCATACCACAAATAAGCTGAAAAAGCAGGCAATAAAAAGAACTGGTTGGCTTATTATCTGGAGCTTATATTCAAAGGGGCTTATTTTCTTAGGATAACTCAAAATAACTATCCCTAAGAACCCTGGCCAACAACACTGACATACAAATAACATGTCATGATGATTGCAATGGAGTGACCTACCATAGCACACTGTATAGGCTCATCGCTGCCTCACCTTTTTTTTGCGATGTTCCATGAAATTCCCACATACATCTTGTACTAACAAATCTTGTACTTTTTCATTGCGGCACGGCTAATTTGAGATATCTCTACATGATAATACATTGCATATCCCTTGCGCATATTTAAACCACCAATTAATGATTGTGTGTGTAGCATAAACTAGCCATGACTGTGTGTACTAGACTAGCAGGCACTCTAAGGGAGCCTAATGTAGTGCACTAGAATTCCTACATGCCACCTACGATTTTGTGTAATGTACTACCTATTTTCCTAAATATATGTCTTTGTAGAGATTCCACTATGGACCACATACAGATGTATATAGATGCATTTTAGAGTGCAGATTCACTCATTTTTCCCTGTATGTAGTCTATAGTGGAATCGCTAGAAAAAATTATATTTAGGAATGGAGGGAGTATCATGTATCACATCTACATCTCTAATTTAGCAGCCAGTAGTGGAAATCATTGTCTGCACAAAGGGATTACTGGTCGAAAATCCTAGCAAAGCACGCTGGCAGGCACACAACAATACAAGAGAGAGACGCACTTACAAGATCATAACAATACAAGAGAAAGCACGCCGCAACAACCACCGCTAGTCCGATGGGTGCAATGGCCCCAACATCGACGAGCCCGCGCTCGGCAGAGGCGGGTACCTGCCTTTCGAGGCGGGGTGCCCTGCCTTCACCCATGAGCTGCGGCAAGTCCGTTGGCCGTCCGCTTGCACGTTCAAGCCAGAGATACTAGAGAAGTATGATGGGAGACTGAACCCGGCAGAGTTCTTGAGCATCTACACCATCGTTGTTCAAGCTGCCGGGGGAAGAAATGAGAAGGTGTTCGCCAACTACTTCCCTTTGGCACTCAAGCCAAATGTGAGGTCTTGGCTGATGCACCTGCCGGAGAACTCCATTTCGACCTGGGCTGACCTGTGCCATGAGTTCATTGGCGCCTTCACGGGCGGCCATCAAGAACCAGGGTGGCCTAGTGACTTGCAGCTTCTCCAGCAGAAAGAAGGAGAGACTCTGCGGAAGTACCTGCAGAGGTTCAGCCAAGTCCACAGAAATATTCCAGACATCCACCCGGCAGCTGTGATAGGTGCGTTCCAGTCCAACGTGCGCAACCGTCGGATACGTTCCAAGATGAACGTTCGGTTGCCCAAGACTGTGAAGGAGCTTTACACCTTGGTTGACAAGTGTGCTCAGGTGGAGGAGGGGTGGAAGCTCCCTGGAGAAGAGGATGGCGTCGACGTCGACTCAAAGGATGACGACGAGGTCACCAGTCAGAAGAAGAAGAACAAGAAGCGCAACAAAAGGCGCAAAGATAAGGCATTGATGACCGTTGAGGGATCGGGCACGCCTAGTACCGGCAAAAAGGGCAAGACCGAAGCCCCCGGCAAGGAAGTTGCCTCATGCAATGATTGCCGGAAGGCTGCGGCTGCCGAGAAGGCTGGGAAAGGTGATGGGACGTACTGCAAAATCCATCAGACCAAGGGCCACGATCTCCAGGAGTGTCATCAGGTTGAACAGCTCGTCAAGAAACAGAGGGCTGAGTATGAGAAGCATGATAAGGAAAAAGGTCATAATGGCGCTGGCGGGAAGGGCCGAGGCGGTGAGGCAAATCACCCCGGCAAGGCTCCTCGGAACCAAGGAAAACCCACCAGGGGCCGAGAGAAGGAGGATTGCAGTGATGAAAGTGATGGAGGGGATGAAGAGGAAACCAGCGAGCAGGAATTCCAGAAGGCCACTGATGCCCTGTGCATTGACGGGGGTGCATCTCTGCACTCCTCTCACCGCCAACTTAAACAGTGGGCGCGTGAGGTCAATGCCGTGGAGCCAACTGCAGATTCTCGGAAGCCGCTCAAGTGGTCACGCACGCCCATCCTCTTTGACGAAGAGGACTACCCTGACCGCACCATCGCGGTAGGGCGCTTGCCGTTGTTGGTCTCACCAACAATCCGCAACCTCAAAGTCACAAAGATGTTGGTTGATGGCGGGGCTGGGTTGAATCTGATTTCCCCAAAGGTCATCAGCAAACTTCAGATAGCAGAGGAAGAGCTCAAGGTCACGGGCACATTTCAAGGAATCAACCCCGGCAGGAGTCGTCCTAAGGGAAAGATCACATTGCCAGTGATATTCGGGGGAGAGTTGAATTACTGGACTGAGAAGGTTGTGTTTGATGTGGTCGATCTCCCCTGCCGTACAATGGAATCCTTGGGTGCCTAGCTCTGGCTAAATTCATGGCGGCATCCCACTATGCCTACAACACATTGAAGATGCCAGGGCCGGTGGGCATCATTTCCATTCCGTCAGACAAGAAGGACGCAATTATTTGCATGGATAAGATGTACCGGGAAGCAGTCGCGGTAGAGGCCGCTGAAGCCGCAGTTCCCGCCAAGGAAAGCAAAGGAAGGAAGAAGGCTAGCAGGGACGCCAGCAAGGAATCCGGGAAGCGTACCTCTTCGGAGTATGTTGCGCTGTTGATGACTTGCCGGAGAGTTCCAATAGCAAGAGGTCCAAGGCTGCTGCACCCCATGTGAAAAAGGTCCTGGCAGGGATGGCTGGCGCTGATGGTACTTTTACTATCAGTGCCTCCCTCGACGACAAATAGGAAAGCGCGCTCATTGCCTTCCTGCGGGCGAATATCGATGTGTTTGCCTGGCAACCATCTGATATCCCCGGTGTTCCTAGAGAGGTAATCGAGCACCACCTTGCTGTCTGCCTACGTGCCCGACCCGTCAAGTAGAAGGTCCGAAAGCAAGCCTTGGAGCGGCAGCAGTTCATTGCCGAGGAGATCAAGAAACTTGAGGCAATTGGTTTGGTCAGAGGAGTACTGCATCCAACGTGGTTAGCAAACCCAGTGGTCGTATGCAAGGCTAATGGGAAATGGAGGCTTTGCATAGATTTCACGGATCTCAACAAGGCATGCCCGAAGGACCCATTCCCCTTTGCCGCGCATCGACCAGATTGTGGATTCCACTTCTGGGTGTGATTTTCTCTCCTTTCTAGATGCATACTCTGGATATCATCAAATCTTTATGTCCAAGGAAGACGAAGAGAAGACCTCATTCATCACCCCATGTGGCACATACTGCTTCGGGAGAATGCCTTTCGGGTTGAAGAGTGCCGGGTCCACTTTTGCAAGAGCAGTCCAGATTGGTTTTGAATCACAGTTGCATAGGAACATTGAAGCTTATATGGATGATATTGTGGTCAAGACCAAGGATAGATCAACCCTCATCCAGGACTTAGAAGAAACGTTTGCTAATCTGCGCAAGATCAACTTGAAGCTGAACCCGGAGAAGTGTGTGTTTGGCATTCCCTCCGGCAAGCTACTTGGTTTCTTTGTGTCCCACGGCGGGATCGAGGCCAACCCAGATAAGATCAAGGCTATCGAGCAGATTCAGGCACCGAAGATAGTTAAGGATGTGAGGTGTTTGACAGGGTGCATTGCCGCTCTTAGCAGATCATCTCCAAGTCTGCCGAGCACGCCTTGCCGTTCTTCAAAATTTTGAAGAAGGCAGGACCCATGAAGTGGACTCCGGAAGTAGACGCAGCACTGCAAGATTTGAAGACCTACTTGTCTTCTGTGCCCACTTTGGTTGCTCCCAAACCACAAGAGCCATTGCTCCTATACCTGGCGGCAAATAATCAAGTGGTTAGTGCAGCACTAGTGGCGCAGCGGGAAGTGGAGGAAGCAGTAGCCTCGGCCAGTGTCCCTTCCGGGGGAGAGAGTGAGCACAGCCCGGCAAGGCCAGACGTGGATCAAGATAGAGAAGAGCACGACAGTGGAGGCAACCCCAAGGACGCGGCTAGGAAGAAAGTGGTGCAGCGCCCAGTATTGTAAGTGCATCTAGTGCCCCTTAGTGATTTTGGTGTATTGAAGACTTATAGGTTAAGGGACTAATGTGTTTCTGAGTGTACATAGGTCTATAAGTCTATGAGGAGTTTGTTATTTACGATGAATGTCGACCCCTAAAAATGAATGTCTTCAACTGAAGACTTTGGTTTTCTTGAAGACTTTGAAAGTGAAGAAATTGGTGTGACCCTGAAGACTTGATATTCATGCGAGGATTATGAAGCGTGAAGACTTTTGTTTTCGTAGTTTCATTTTCTTCTTCTTGAGTCATAGGAAACACCGTACTGTTAAAGGGGGTCGAGGTAAAACTAAGGAAAAATTTCCAAGTGATGCTCAACTCAAAATCCTACACCTACCCAATCCTTTCGAGTGAAGCCATTGGAAATCTCATACAGTTTAGTCAAGTTCTTCAGTGACAGATACGAAGTTCTTCTGTTCTCTGAGGAATTTGTTCTGACTGAGGAGTTAGGAATTCGCCAGTGCGGATTGCCTACAAGTGAGGAACATGATAGCCCTGAGGAATTTGATACTCAAATTTCCGACCGTTGCTGTGCTACGTGCCAGCTGTCCCAAAATATCTACCCACCTAACGGTCATATCATTGAAGGGCATTTATGTCTTATCATGTCGGGGTGCTCCGAGAGATAGATTGACACTTGTCATTTAGAGCATCCCATCCTCCGAAGACTTTGAGCGAAAATCATCAAGTGAGGAAAAACCCAAAAACCCAAACACCTACAAACCCAAAGTGATTGAGCATCACTGAAGAGATTATTCCTGTGTGGAACCAACGCTTGTTACCTTTGAGGACTATGCATCCTCCAGACGGTTAGGCGTCATGGTCTAGAGCATCCAAGAGGAAATTGTGGATTGCCGAGTGACCGAGTATGTGAAGGTTTGGAAGTCACCTGAAGACTTACCACGAGTGGTTGGGCGAGGTCTGTGTGACCTTAGCTCAAGGAGAATACGGTGAGGACTAGGTGTCCTGGACTGTGTGTTCAGGACTGGGTGTCCGGGACTGTGTGTCCTCAGGTTTAAATACCTAGCCGCTCCAACCAGACGTACAACTGTCACAGCAGTTGGAACTGGTCTACCAAATCAGTGTCTTCACCGAGCTACTGGTTCTATTTCCTCAACCCTTTCATTTCCTCGCATACTTGCTATGTATTTGATCATTACTGTTTGAAGACTTTGTCTGAAGACTTTCTCAATTTCCTCAGTTCAAATTCTTCAGTCAGTTTGTCTTCAGCCTGCTTATCCTGTGTTTACGCTACTCATACTCTGTGCTTGTTTTCATTTCATCATGATGACTGTGCTACTGCTCTGTTATGCTTGCATCTGAGTACTCATTCCGCTGCTAAGTAGTTCGTCGCTTAGGAATTTCCTCACCTTGAAATTCCTCAGTGACGAATTTGTAAAAATCGCCTATTCACCCCCCCTCTAGTCGATATGATGCACTTTCAATTGGTATCAGAGCAAGGTACTCCCTTATTCTGTGTGATTTTGGTTTAACCACCTGGAGTTTTAGTTATGTCGACTGCAGGCATGATCAAGGTCTCAGCTGGGTGTCCTGCCTTCGATGGGACGGACTACCCCTACTGGAAGAACAAGATGCGCATGCATCTTGAGGCAATTGACAACGACCTCTGGTATGTTGTGGAAAAGGGTGTTCCCTCTGTCACTCCTTCCGTAAACGCTGCTGATGTGAAGAGATTCAAGCAACTCGACTCTCAAGCGAAGAATATCATATGTGGCCATCTGAGCAAAGGGCAGTATGGCAGAGTGAGTGCTTTGGAGACAGCTAAGCTTATCTGGGATAGGCTGTCCAAGGTCAACGAAGGAGTCTCAACTCAACGTGACTCTCGAGTTGACGTTCTTCGCAATCTCTTCAACCGCTTCAAAAGACTCGACAACGAAAATGTTCAGCAAACCTTTGATTGCCTCACAGACATTTCAAACGAGCTTCAAGCACTGGGTGCCACTGACATCACCGACCATGAGGTGGTGAAGAAATTGCTGAGGTCACTCGATTCTTCATTCGATACACTGGCACTGATGATTCAAGAACGTGGTGACTACAAGTCACTTGATCCTGCTGATATCCTCGAGAGGCTAAATACTCATGAATTCCAACTAGCTGAGAAGAGAGATCTCTACGGACCGAGCTATGGTAGATCTCGTGCACTGAAAGCCAAGGCAGTCTCTGAATCTGAAGATGAAGATTCTGGTAGCAGCCTTGATGATCCTGAAGAACTGAGTCAGGAGCTAGCAATGCTCGTGAGGAAATTCCAAAAGTTCTCTAGACGTGGCCGATTTGGAAAATCCTCAAGAGGTGATGACATGAAATCAGATTCCTCATCCCGTGATTACAAGAAGAGAACTTGCCATAAATGCAAGAAACCTGGTCACTACATTACTGATTGTCCTCAGTGGGAGAAGGAATCAAAGAAGAAGAAATACAAGGATGATAGTTCAGATGACTCTAAGAGGAAGAAGAAATCTTCAAAGTCCTCATCGTCAAGATCTTCAAAGTCTTCATCTCACAAGAAGAGCAGCTCCAAGAAAGCTCGGGCATTCATTGGCAAGGAAATGGACTCTGAAGCTGAATCTAAGGAACATGAGGAAGAGGAGGCATCTGAGGAGTCAGACTCTGGTGTGGCGAGCCTAGCCCTCGCTACTGCTTACGTTAGCAAGTCCATCTTCAACACTGAGGAAAATGGCTTCCCCAACACTGCTGATGATGGCAACGATGACTATGCTCCCACCTATTGCTTCATGGCAAAAGGTGCCAAGGTACTCAAATATCCCTCCTCTGAATCAAGTGAGGATGAATCTGATGATAACCTCAAACCCAGCTATTCCAAACTTGCTAATATTGCTGTTAAACAACAAAAGGCTTTGGAAAAGGTTCAAAATATGCTAGACAAAAGCGATGATCTGTTAGGTGAGGAAATGGATCGAACTCAAACACTGACTGATAATCTTCAACAACTACAGTCTAAGTTTGACAACCTTCAAGGTCGTCATGAAACTCTCCTAGCCGATCATGAGAAGCTTTCTTATGAATTTCTTCAAAGAAAGCAAGATCTTGAGAAGCTAAGGGTGAGTCATGAAGATCTTGAGAAAGAAAATGATTCTTTGCTTGCTCAACAGATCAGTTCCGCTCAGGAAGAATTTATTCCACCATGCTTGAAATGCATTGAACGTGAAACTGCTAATTCTTCACCTGAATGTTCAAATGCTTCCATTGCTGCAAATTCTTCAACTATCTCTGTGGTCACAAATTCCTCATCTGAGGATACCACTAGTATCACTAACGAAAATGCAGGGTTGAAGGAATTGTATGTGACAGGCATGTACAAAAGCCTCAAAGGGCATCAGACTCTTTGTGATGTGCTCAAAAAGCAGATCTTGAACAGGAACCCTAGGAAAGAGGGTATTGCCTTTGAGAGGAAACTCAATGCTGATGGAACCTACTGGAAACCAGAGCAGTATCCCAAAACCTCATGGGTTGCTGCGAAGGGACCTCCCGTAGATCCATCCACTTTATCTGGCTTTACTTGTGAATCCTCATATTCATCTGATGAGTCACTTGACTCCAACTATAAACTGTTCAAAAATCAGAATGGTGAGGTATTTGCTAGATATGTTGGATCTAACTGCAGGAATGGTCCCCCTATGAAGAAAATCTGGGTTCCCAAAAAGTGCCTTGAAAGTCTTCAGGTGAATGTCCTCATGACACCACCTGTGAAGAATAAGAACCCCAGATCAAATTCTTCATATGAATCAAATTCCTCACATGGATCAAAGTCCTCACATGAACATCATCGTGCTAACACTTCTGTTTCGCAGGGAAAGCCTAAGGGCTATGAATATATGCATTATTCTTCAAATCATTATGTTCATAAGTCCTTGAAGAATTTCTCTGCTTATTCATATGCTTACCCTAACCCCTCTTATGTGAAACGAAGTGGTCTGGCGTCTATGCTACCTTTCTCTTATGGAGCTCGCAGAATGATGAACTCTTTGCCACCCCTCCAGATGTGGGTGGTGAAGAAAAGGAACTAATCTCTTATGCAGGGTCAGGTCTCCAGACGAACTAAATCGTCTGAAGAATTTGCTGGAGACCTGAAATGCTTGAAAGGACGCAAGCTAATCATGAAGAAATGATTTATTCATTTCTCACGTCCTCACATTGCTATATATACATATGTTGCTTTAATTGATGAAATATGTCTGATGAATTTGATGTCATATTCTTCACTCTGAAGTATATGAGTTCGTAAGATGCACTAATTCATCTGCAGGATGATTTACCCAAAGCTACTGAGTGGGTCCTCAATAGTGGATGTACAAATCACATGACCGGTGACAAGAGCTTACTGATGAACACTCCTTTATCTCCATCACACTTGAAGCATATCACCTACGCTGACAAAGGCAAAAGCAAGGTATTGGGTCTAGGTAGGGTTGCAATCTCAAAGGATCGACACATGGATAAAGTCATGCTTGTCGAGTCCCTCGGATTCAACCTCATGTCTGTCTCAATGCTTTGTGATCTTGATATGGTTGTTGTCTTTGGCAAATATCGTTGCTTAGTGCTCATGGAATCTGACAATTCCAAAGTCTTCGAAGGCTTTAGGAGAGGAGACTTGTATATTGTTGATTTCTCTGCAGGACCACAGCCTGCCACTTGTCTATTTGCTAAAGCTTCAGAAGGCTGGCTATGGCATCGACGACTGGGTCATGCTGGCATGAAGAACTTACACACGCTCGTGAAGAAAAAGCACGTCATTGGCATCGAGGGTGTCAAATTCCTCAAAGATCATCTTTGTGGGGCTTGTGAGGCTGGAAAGATGACCAGAGCCAAGCACCCCTCGAAGACTATCATGACTACTTCTCGTCCTTTTGAATTGCTTCATATGGATCTCTTTGGCCCTACTCATTATGCCACACTAACAAATGCAGCATCTCTATATGGCTTTGTCATTGTTGATGACTATTCTCGTTACACATGGGTGCATGTCATTACTTACAAGACTGAAGTGCAAGAAGTCTTCAGACGATTTTCCTCAAGGGCTTCGACGAATTTCGGCGTGAAGATCAAGCATATACGTAGTGACAATGGGACTGAGTTCAAGAATACTGGTCTTGATGACTATCTCGATGAACTTGGTATTACTAATGAGCTATCTGCCCCATACACTCCTCAGTAGAATGGCGTTGTGGAGCGCAAGAACAGGACTCTTGTTGAGATGGCTCGCACCATGCTTGATGAATACAAGACACCTCGCCACTTCTGGCCTGAGGCAATTGATATTGCATGCCACATCTTCACAAATTCTTCAAGAAGACCTCATATGAACTCCTCACTGACAAGAAACCCAATGTGAGTTATTTCAAAGTCTTCGGTGCTAAATGCTGGATTAGAGATCCACATCACAATTCTAAATTTGCACCGAAAGCACATGAAGGTTTTATGCTTGGTTACGGAAAGGACTCGCACACCTACAGGGTCTTCAATGCCTATCACAACAAGGTTGTTGAAACTGTAGATGTGCGGTTCGATGAGACTAACGGCTCGCAAAGAGAGCACCTACCTCCTGTGCTAGATGAAAAGACGCCTGAGGAAACCATCAAGTTCAAAGCTACTGAGGATGTCATTCCTACCGAAGAATCTGCTGAAGAAATCATTCCAGAACATGAAGAACAGCATGCTGGCGCATCTGAAGAAAATGGCTCTGAAGAAAATGCTGAGCCAAATCAAAGTCGTCAACCTGCTCATCCCCGCGTTGCAAATGAAGTACAGATTGAGAGAATCATCAACAACATCAACGCACCAGGTCCTCTGACTCGCTCAAAAGCTTCACATTTATCTAACTTTTGTGGGCATTTTGCTTTCGTCTCTATCACAGAGCCCACCAAAGTTGATGAGGCATTTCTGGAGCCTGAATGGATTCAAGCAATGCAAGAGGAATTACATCAATTCAAGCTGAACAATGTGTGGGAGCTTGTCAAGCGACCGGACCCATGCAAGCACAATATCATCGGTACCAAATGGATCTACCGCAACAAGCAAGATGAAAATGGCCTAGTGGTGAGGAACAAGGCTCGTCTTGTAGCTCAAGGCTACACACAGGTTGAAGGAATTGATTTCGATGAGACTTTTGCACCTGTTGCTAGACTTGAGGCTATTCGCATATTGCTTGCTTATGCTAACCATCATAATATCATCTTATATCAAATGGATGTGAAAAGTGCATTCCTCAATGGTAAGCTTGAGGAAGAAGTATATGTTGCTCAACCCCCAGGTTTTGAAGACCCTAAACATCCTGACAAAGTCTTCAGACTCAATAAGGCCCTCTATGGCCTCAAGCAAGCCCCTCGGGCGTGGTATGATACTCTGAAGGAATTCCTCATGAAGAAAGGCTTCAAACCCGGTTCACTCGACCCAACTCTTTTCACCAAAACCTATGATGATGAATTATTCGTGTGCCAAATACATGTTGATGATATTATCTTTGGCTGTACTAACCAACATTACAGTGACGAATTTGCTTACATGATGAGTGAGGAATATCAAATGTCCATGATGGGAGAATTGAAATTCTTCTTAGGTCTTCAAATTCGTCAACAACATAATGGCATTTTCATTTCTCAAGAGAAATACCTCAAGGACGTTCTGAGAAAATTCGGTATGCAAGAATGCAGAGGCGTCAAAATCCCTATGCCCACAAATGGCCATCTATGCACTGATGAAAATGGAATAGACTTCGATCAAAAGGTATACCGCTCCATGATTGGTTCTTTATTGTACCTATGTGCATCTAGGCCGGATATTATGCTTAGTGTTTGCATGTGTGCCCGTTTTCAAGCTACACCGAAGGAATCACACCATAAGGCTGTGAAACATATTCTTCGATATCTAGCTCACACTCCAACACTTGGATTATGGTATCCCAAGGGCTCGGTTTTTGATCTCATTGGATATTCTGACTCTGACTATGCCGGTGATCGTGTGGACCGCAAGTCAACTTCACGCACATGCCATTTCCTCGGACGGTCCTTAGTATGTTGGTCCTCGAAGAAGTAGAACTGCGTATCACTCTCTACTGCTGAAGCTGAGTATATTGCTGCTGGTTCTTGCTGTGCTAGACTTGAGGCTATTCGCATATTGCTTGCTTATGCTAACCATCATAATATCATCTTATATCAAATGGATGTGAAAAGTGCATTCCTCAATGGTAAGCTTGAGGAAGAAGTATATGTTGCTCAACCCCCAGGTTTTGAAGATCCTAAACATCCTGACAAAGTCTTCAGACTCAATAAGGCCCTCTATGGCCTCAAGCAGGCCCCTCGGGCGTGGTATGATACTCTGAAGGAATTCCTCATGAAGAAAGACTTCAAACCCGGTTCACTCGACCCAACTCTTTTCACCAAAACCTATGAAGATGAATTATTCGTGTGCCAAATATATGTTGATGATATTATCTTTGGCTGTACTAACCAACATTACAGTGACGAATTTGCTTACATGATGAGTGAGGAATATCAAATGTCCATGATGGGAGAATTGAAATTCTTCTTAGGTCTTCAAATTCGTCAACAACATAATGGCATTTTCATTTCTCAAGAGAAATACCTCAAGGACGTTCTGAGAAAATTCGGTATGCAAGAATGCAGAGGCGTCAAAATCCCTATGCCCACAAATGGCCATCTATGCACTGATGAAAATGGAATAGACTTCGATCAAAAGGTATACCGCTCCATGATTGGTTCTTTATTGTACCTATGTGCATCTAGGCCGGATATTATGCTTAGTGTTTGCATGTGTGCCCGTTTTCAAGCTACACCGAAGGAATCACACTATAAGGCTGTGAAACATATTCTTCGATATCTAGCTCACACTCCAACACTTGGATTATGGTATCCCAAGGGCTCGGTTTTTGATCTCATTGGATATTCTGACTCTGACTATGCTGGTGATCGTGTGGACCGCAAGTCAACTTCAGGCACATGCCATTTCCTCGGACGATCCTTAGTATGTTGGTCCTCGAAGAAGCAAAACTGCGTATCACTCTCTACTGCTGAAGCTGAGTATATTGCTGCTGGTTCTTGATGTGCTCAATTGCTATGGATGAAGCAAACCCTCAAGGACTACGGCATCAATGTGAAGAATGTGCCACTCTACTGCGACAACGAGAGTGCCATCAAAATTGCTCATAACCCAGTTCAGCACTCAAAGACAAAGCACATCGAGATTCGTCATCATTTTCTTCGAGATCATGTGTTGAAGGGTGACATCTCTATTGATCCCGTGAAGTCTGAAGAACAGCTAGCGGATATCTTCACAAAGCCCTTGGATGAGAAGAGATTTAGCAAGTTGCGGTGTGAGCTAAATATCTTAGAATCTTCGAATGTCCTTTGAAAAGGACACACATCCTAACACTTATGCAAATTGATGACTTAGATGTGCAACACACGAAGAAACATTTTTCTTCAATCAATGAAGACTAACCCTCTAAGTGTGAAGAAATTAATGAAGAATTTGATTCTCAGAGCCCTACGACAATTGTACGCGGTGTCTGAAATCACCATTCTTACACGGTGGGTCACGCCACCACAAAAAGTTGAAAATCTTCAAAATTTGAGTTTTTCATCATTGTGCAAATTCTTCAAATTTTCAAATTCTTCAACTTTGCAAAATCTTCACTCTTTCCGTCTATGTTCTTCATTGACTATATATATATATTTGAGTTTTCTGTCCTCTACAGCATTCACTTATTGCTAATTCTTCAAGTTGTGTTTCTTCTAAGTGAATGTGATCGGACCCGTTCCCCCTCAATGCTAAACTCAATCCAGTCCGTTCACAAATTCTTCATGTGCGTTCTATTTGAAACCCGTTCAAAGTCTTCACTGTGTCCTTGACAGCTGAAGAATTTGCGAACGAAACATTAAAATATTCTTATCTGAATTTTTGGCTTTTGCCGTTCAAACCGTTCCTTATCCCTCGATAAGATTTATCTATTCACCCTCGATCTAACACGATCTCCACTTCACAGTTCGTGGGTGACACATGTCGCTAGGATGAGAAGGGTCAAGGGCACGTTTGTCCATTTTCTTTGAACGAGCGGTTTTTTTCACCTCTGCTATAAATACCCCTCACCCTCCTCAGAGCTCATTTACCCCACTCGATCTTACTCCCTCGCTCGAGCTCTCAGACCTAGCGCCGCCGCTACACTCCATCGTCGCCGGTGAGGAAGAGCTTCACTGCCTCGACCTCGTCGCCGTCGTACTCACGCCGGCCGCGGAAATCCTCACTCCGCCGCCGCCGTAGCTGTTTTCCATCGCCAAGTTAGGGCGTGGAAGATCTGAACGGACGAACATCTCCACTGCCACTCTCAGTTCGTCGTGTTCTTCGTCAAGGGTAAATAAAATTTATTTTTACTGCCCTTGTTGATTCTGATGATTTCCACAAAATCTTCAAAAGGTGTTTATTCTTCAACTTTCATGTTCTTAAACACCAACTTGCTTCTGTCCTTGATCAGTTTCTCTAAGCAACATTTTTCTTCAAGATTCCTCAATTGTGTGGATTTTCAATCTACACAACTCTGGAACCTAAGTCAAAAATGCTTAGTGAAATTCCTCAAGACACCCCTGGTCATCTTCCTCAAACTTGATACTTTTGAAAATCTTCTGAGAACGCATATGACCTCTCCAAACTCTTCGCACCTATATTCTATTCACAGGTACACATGTCCGCTGCTGAATCTCTAGGTTCTCATCAACTTAACTCATTTGCAGCGTTCCTTGAAGAAAAATTGCATACCTCATCAGAAAATTCGATTGTTCAAAACCCTCAAGTGAAGAAAATGGCTGATGGTAAAAGACCTCAGAAGGGAGGAAAGAGGACAAAAACAAATACTGCTTTTGAGATCCCTGATGACATCTATGATGAATATTGTACTCCTGATGAAGCAACTCATGGCAAGGAGAATAAAAATCAGCGCAAAGTGCGCATTCAGAAGATTGAGAGGAGATGGGCAAGAGAATGGAGGGAATATCGCTATGTCACTCCCAAGTACATGAAGAAATTTGCTGTTAACCCTCCATGTCCAAGACCTCCATTGGCTCCTGGCCAAGAAGCTGATCTCACTAGCATCAGAAAGAGGTGAGGAATTTCCTCAGGAGTGGGCTAAGCGTCAAGCCAAGCTGGCCAAAGTGGCTAAAGAGGCAGTAAAGAAATTCAATGAAGATTCTGTTGCTGCCGCCGCTGAGGCCTCTGCTATCAAGCCTAAGAAGGCTATGATGAAGAAATCAGCTGTCAAGACAAGTTCCTCAGCTGCAATGCCCTCACGGCCTGTTCCTCAAGAAAATTCCTCAAAAGCAGCTCAAACTCCCTCGGTTGCAAAATCCTCAGCTGCTCCTGCAAAGTCCTCAGCACCTGTGCATCTTGCCACATGCCAAAGGACTACTGGAATCTCAATTGCTTCAGGAGTCTCTGCAAGTTCTTCAGCTCCACCTCAGTCTTCAACAACTCCGACCTTGCTGAAGAAAAAGGCCACTGCTGGACGAGGCACAAGGCCAAGTCCTCACAAGAAGCAAGTCGCCTTTCAGGTTCCGTCAAGCGAAGACGAAGCTGATGATGAAGAATTAGCTGAGCTCATCAGAGATCGACAACAAAGGGCCGCTAGAGCCAAAGGCAGTGCTGTGCCCCTCATGCTGGATCCAAGGAAGATCCTTGATTTTATTGATCTATGGCACAAGAACCCTAACACACCTTTGCCTGAATTAAACCTCACTCCTGGTCAAAGTCACATGTTGACGGCCTTCATAAATGAAGAAAAATGGAAATTTGAAAAGGCCAGGCAGGTGAAGAAGGCTTAGTACAAGAAGGAGCGTTTTCTGAAGAATAATGTTGTGAAAATGCCTCCTGAAGAACTTGTGTCTATGCAGGCTGAGATCAAAGCACTCAGTGATGAATTTCATGCATTCCATGCAGATTGGCTAGGTGCCAAAGTCAGATTCGTCAGAATGGCAAAAGGATTTACTCCAAGTGTTGCAGCTTCATCACAACCCAAATTTCCTCAGACTGGAACATCTATTCAGTCTGCTGAAGAAAATGAAAGCGCCAGAGCTGATGAAGAAATTCCAGTCTCTGAAGAAAATGCCAGGGCAACCTCCAATATTGCGCCTGAAGAGCAATCCAGGCCAGTTGAAGCATCTGCTACTGTGCCTGAGGAATCTGAACGAGCCAGGGCAACTGCATCTGTTGTGCCGGAAGAAATTCAACCAATTTCCTCTGCTCCTCCTGCATCGATGACAAGCATCAACCTTCCTTCTGCATCAGAAGCGAAGAAAACCAAGGCTGCGGAGCGAGCAGCTGTGAAGAAAAGGAAAGCATCTGCATCTTCAGAGTCTTCAGCCCCCAAGAAATTGAAGACTTTGAGGAGTTCATCTGAAAACCCAATTGATGCTATTCCAATATCAAGCATGCCATCAAAGGAGATCATTCCCTTTGGTGAGGAATATGAAATTCCAAGTAAATCTGATGAAGAAGATCCTTCTGCTGCTTCGACAGAGCAGATGGATGAAGAAATTGAAGTGGATACTTTCTCTTCAACCCCACTGGTATCATCGCCCATGCCTCAGTTCACAGCTGAAGAGGCAGGCGTCGAAGGAACTGAAGAAGATGAGGATGTGGATATTGGGTCTACAACACCTATTCTGAATGATGACTTTTGGGAAAGTCATCACCCCAATTCACCTTTGACAACTCCTCTACATCATGTTCCTCAGTCTCCTGTGCAAACTGAAGAAATTCATACGGGCTCTGATGAACGTCAAGCTTCACTTCACTCTATACCTGAAGAAGTTCCAGTCACTAGCGCTGATGTACATATGTCTGAAGAAATGAAGGCCAAGGCTGCTGCTGAAATTCCTCAGCCAGTGGCTCCAGTGGCTATACCTCAAGAGGCTGTGAAGACTTCAACTATAAATCTTCAGCCCAAGCCACAGAACCCTCACTCCAAGAAGCAGAAGTTTAATGATGAGGATTTCTTCAACGAGCACATATTCTTCACTGACTACAATCCCTATGACTCTGCTCGTCTTCGTCGCAAGCGTTTCTGGACTGCAAGCCAGATGAACTTCTACTCCTCATTGTTGGTTGATAAGGATAAGATCTTTGAACATGAGCAAATTCCTCATGTAGATATGGAATCGCTGCCCTGCTTCACACCAGTCCTCAGTGTTCTTCATGACGCTGGGTTACTCCATTTCTGCACCGACATCTGCGATTGGAATGAAGAACTCATTCTTCAATTCTTCGCCACGCTGCACATTACTGGAAATGTTGATGATGTCAATTCATGGGTATTGGACTGGATGACCGATAATACTCATTTCAAAGCACCGGCCTCTGAATTGCTTCATGCCGTCCCAGTCAGTCCTCCCACTGAAGGTGCTAGGCTTCTCTATGTTGAACCTGAACTGTCTGATCATCTGATGCAAGTGCTGATGAAGCCTTTGAAGCCAGGCCAAGCTCTAAGGACCAAATTCCTCGTCAAGGAATTGCTCTATGTGCCAAGGATAGTCTATCGCATATTGACCAAAACCCTCAGTCCAATCAAAGGCCACAACTCTGATGATGAAGAAGTTGTTGGCATTATGAAGAATCTGTTGTTCAATATCATTCACGGTATTCCTATCAACTACCATGATTTCTTCATGAGGACTTTGGCCAATGCTGCTCTGTCGCCTTTTGAGTTGAAGCCTTATGCTCCCTGGATCATGAGATTCATCAGATCAAGGTCTTCAATTCATTATAAGGCTGACTTTCAAAATCATCTCAGCTATTTGCCCCCTATTGAAGTCCTCAAACGGACTATTTCCTCAGCTGACGAGAAGGGCAAGGCTGCTGTTATTGATGAAGGTACTCGTCCATTGGATGGACAGTTTCGCAAAGCTACTTCCTATTCCACCAATGATGACTCTGCAACTCAAGATTCTGCCGCCAAAGCTTCAGAACATCATCCTCAAGCCACAGCTCCGCGTGTGATGACTGATCGTGAACTTCTCCTTAGTCTTCATCAGAAGTGATCGAAATCACAAGGGGTCAAGCGTCAGTTTGGTGCAATTCTTCAGAACATGACAGTCACTCAAAATACTGTGAAGAAGAATCACTACTACTTGCATGAAGTCTTTGACCGCACTTGGGCGATTCTGTCTAATCTTCATAGTGCTGAAGAACTCAAGGAGATGG